>JBBGZY010001206.1:4642500-5380000 GCA_037952925.1 Lithobates clamitans
TGTGTGTTTTTTTTTTTTTTTTCCTCCTGCACGACAAAACGTATTTATGTAAATGGGGCCTTAGTGTTGGATTTAGAGTGACGTGCTAGGATTGGCTTGCAGGTTAGGCGCCACATTGGAGTTTGGTGTTGGGTTAATGGGAAGGCTAAGACTGTGTTAAATGGTCGGGGGGGGGTAATTTTTTGTGGTGGTCTTTCACGATACTTGCAGTATATCTAAAGCAGAGGTTGTTAAAGTGGAGGGCCACCCTGAAAAAAAATTCACCAAAAATCCTAAAAAAATAAAAATAAAAATTTTAACTTACCTGAACCCTTGTTGCTAGGCAGTCTTCCTAATTTGCCTCTTCCTATTCCGCGGTGTGTTCTGCTCCTAGCTGAGTGGCCCCGTTGCCTTCCGGGAACTGTGTGTGTGTGTGTGTGTTCCCAGAAAAACCACGGGGCCATTCACAGATCGCCACACCTCTTGCGTGGTGTGAAGGAAGGAAACTGGCAGTGAAGCCGCAAGGCAGATGGCGACAGTGAGGCTGAGGCTCGCGACGGTGAGGCTGCTGCATTGATGGCGACGGTGAGGCTGCTGCATTGATGGCGACGGTGGGGCTGCTGCATTGATGGCGACGGTGGGGCTGCTGCATTGATGGCGACGGTGAGGCTGCTGCATTGATGGCGGCGGTGAGGCTGCTGCATTGATGGCGGCGGTGAGGCTGCTGCATTGATGGCGGCGGTGAGGCTGCTGCATTGATGGCGGCGGTGAGGCTGCTGCATTGATGGCGGCGGTGAGGCTGCTGCATTGATGGCGGCGGTGAGGCTGCTGCATTGATGGCGGCGGTGAGGCTGCTGCAAAGATGGCGGCGGTGAGGCTGCTGCAAAGATGGCGGCGGTGAGGCTGCTGCACTGATGGCGGCGGTGAGGCTGCTGCACTGATGGCGGCGGTGAGGCTGCTGCACTGATGGCGGCGGTGAGGCTGCTGCACTGATGGCGGCGGTGAGGCTGCTGCACTGATGGCGGCGGTGAGGCTGCTGCACTGATGGCGGCGGTGAGGCTGCTGCACTGATGGCGACGGTGAGGCTGCTGCACTGATGGCGACGGTGAGGCTGCTGCACTGATGGCGACGGTGAGGCTGCTGCATTGATGGCGACGGTGAGGCTGTTGCATTGATGGCACTGGTGAGGCTGCTGATGGGCACTGACCCTCATTTTGCTTCAAAGTTCCTTTATTTAAAATTTACGTATTTTTTTTTTTTTTTTTTCCCAGAAATTTTCCTCTTAGGCCCCTTTCACACGTGCGGACCGTATGTCCGTATTTCATGCATCCGTTTTAGCATGAAATACGGACATACATGCATCCCTATGGGATAGCGGGTGTCAGCGGATGTACATCCGCTAACACCCGATGTTGTCCGCCTCCGCTCTCGTCCGATTCTGCGGACGGAAGAAAATCCTATTTTTCTATCCGTCTGCAGAGCGGATCGGAGGAACACGGACAGACGGTCCGTGTTCCTCCGATCCCCCATAGGGGAGAGCGGAGATCTGACAGGGCGGTCCCTGCACAGTGTGCGGGTCCCGCCCTGTCATCTGCCTGCTCAGCTGGGGAAAGCGGAGCGATCCCCGCTGAGCAGCGGATAAACACGGGGCGGATCAATACGGATCCGTCCCGTGTGAAAGGGGCCTAAAAATGAATGTGCGTGTTATATGCTGATAAATACGGTATAAAATGCTTGAGGGGACTGTCAAAAGCTGCAGACCTAATAGAGGTAATGAGGGTCAGACAGTGTGAACATGCTACATATTTGGCTGGGGATATGCTACAGAAGATCATATGAAACTGGGAAGATGTTACATGAGGCTAGTAAAGATCAATGCAGTTACCCAGGTACATTTTCACATCTACTGTGAAGGAACCTTTCCGTATTTGGAGATTAAAGGAGAAGTCCAGCCTGAGCTTTTTAGGCTGGGCTTCTCTTCTGGGTCGCTGTAGTGCAAATTGTTTTTTATTTTTTTACATATTCGGTCAGGCGTGAGCAATTCTTACTGCCCAACGCCCTGGACATGCGGTTCTGGGCACTGGGCAGCTGATTTTAAAAAAACTGGCTCCTAACTTTTTAGCTGGCTCTTAGATTCTAAGCAAATTTGTCAAGCCCTGGCTTAAAACCTCAATCGTGTTCTCGTCCAGATCAGTTATCTGGGGCTAATCTGTCCATATCTTTTGAAATTCATTTATAGCTCCTCTATGCTGATGAGTCAACTGTTCCAATTTCATATTTACATCTAACTGTCAATCGTTCCCTCACTGTCGATTGCACAAAAGTGGATTTCACTGCATCCAATCAATTTCTTGGCAAGGTACAATGCTTTAAGCCGCAATCTCAGATTGGCTTGATTTTCTGAATGTTTTAGATGCCCTAGTATGCATGTATATGGATTGTAAACCATGTTTGCTTTGAAGATACCATTAATATATGTAATTACATCTTTTCACTATCTTACTGATTTGGGGCATCTCCAAATTCGATGAATGGAGCCTGGCCACATATAGTACAAGTAGGACCAGCTGTATAAAGTGAATAGGGAGAGGGTCCAAGAGGGGTCCAGAGACCATTAAGGGAGACGTAGAATCCCAAAACCCTATTGGATGAACCCAGCACAACGCCTGTCCTAAGCTGGGACCTGCTGTCAATCCCTGTCACATCACCGGTCATGGCACACCCCAGCCGGCTTATCTCTAAAAAAAATAAAAAATAAAAAAAACCCGAGCAGGAGCTCTAGAAGGGTAGAGCAGAGTGGGCTGAGCTGCCAAGGGAATGACTTGAATGACTATCGTGCTTTTGTTGTGAAATTTGGGAATGAATAGCTCCATAATGCCTGCAGCTATGGAGGTCAACAATGGCTTGTTTTAAAGCTAATTTACTGCATGTTAAAAATATGTAATAATTGCATATCCATAATCTGGAAACGGGTTCACTTTATAGCATCAACTCAACCAGTGTTGTTTTTTTTAAATGTAGAGATGTTTGTGGGTTATTACATTTCTTGGGATGGCACCAGGGAAATATGGACCCTTGGAGTCTCAAAAATATATCAAAAGCCATTGATTGAGTCTGCATTTTGCACATCATCATTGAGGTTGGCTTTGCCTGATTGGTTAAAAGCAGCTGAAAGTTTTGGGCCACCTATTGCTGTGAGAGAATGATATCGAGATACACTTTAATGCAGGGATTTGCAATTAGTGGACCTCCAGCTGTTGCAAAACTAAGTCCCATCATGCCTCTGCCTCTGGGTGTCATGCTTGTGGCTGTCAGAGTCTTGCTATGCCTCATGGGACTTGTAGTTCTGCAACAGCTGGAGGTCCGCTAATTGCATATCCCTGCTTTAGGCCCCTTTCACACTGGGGCGGTAGGGGCGTCGGCGGTAAAACAGCGCTATTTTTAGCGCTGTTTTACCGCGGTATTCGGCCGCTAGCGGTGCGGTTTTAACCCCCCGCTGGCGGCCGAAAAAGGGTTGAAACCACTCGTACAGCGCGGCTATAGCTGTGCTGTCCCATTGATTTCAATGGGCAGGAGCGGTGAAGGAGCGGTGAATACACCGCTCCTTCACCGCTCCAAAGATGCGGCTCGCAGGACTTTTTTTACCGTCCTGCCAGCGCACCGCTTCAGGGCTTTCACACTGAACAAACATCGGAGGCTGTTTAGGGGCGGTTTGCAGGCGGTATTTTTAGCGCAATAACGCCTGCAAACCGCCCCAGTGTGAAAGGGGCCTTAATGTTTGATCCTAATGTTTATGTATCTTTAAAGTGTTACTAAAGCCAAACTTTTTGTTTAAAATTAAAATACCAAACCTGTTCTACTCGCCTGCACTGTGCAATGGACTTCTCCCGATCCCCCAGTGGCGATCTTGGCTCATTCTCTTCCTTGTGTGTATCCATAGCAAGCCATTTGCTATGGCGGCACACAGTGTCGGTGTGTGTATGGAGCCGCACTTCATAGACTTATACAGTGGGACATCACGTCACTTCCTCCTCACTGCATTTAACCATCTAGCATCCGCGCTATAGCCGAATGACGGCTACAGCGCGGACCTACATTCCCGGGAGGCCGTCATATGACGGCCTCCCCTGTGCACGCACCCTGCGCGCGCCCTGCATGGCGCGCGCCGGGCGCGTTGTGATCACAGAGTCACTGAGACTCGGCTGATCACCGATCTGTGTAAGGGGCCGGTCCCGGCCCCTTACCATGTGATCAGCTGTCAGCCAATGACAGCTGATCACATGATGTAAACAAAAGATCGGTAATCGTTGTTTTTTTTTTTTTTTTTTACTCACGCTGACAGCGCGAGTAGGAAAAAAAGCCAATCACCGGATCGGATGTGAGGGACATTGGTCTCCAAGTGGAAAAGGCACATCTGCCTCATCAGTGCCCAATAAAAGTGCCACCTAACAGTGCCCACAGTGCCACCTAACAGTGCCCACAGGTGCCACCTATCAATGCCCACAAGTACCACCTATCAATGCCCACCTGTAGTGCCCATCACTGCCACCCATCAGTGCCCATCACTGCCGCCTATCAGTGCCCATCACTGCCGCCTCATCAGCGTACATCAATGAAGGAGAAAAATTACCCGTTTAAAATTTTTTATAACAAAATATAAAAAAATAAACTTTTTTTTAAAAAAAATTTAGTTTTTTACATTTTTTTTTAATAAAAAGTGAAAACCGCAGAGGTGATCAAATACCACCAAAAGAAAGCTCTATTTGTGGTGAAAAAATGATAAAAATTTCATTTGGGTACAGTGTTGTATGACTGAGTAATTGTCATTCAAAGTGCGTCAGCGCCGAAAGCTGAAAATTGGTCTGGATAGGAGGTGCCTGGTAAGAAAGTGGTTAATTGACAGCAGCAGGAGCCGTGCACAGTGCTAGATCTATTCTCCCCTCTAATCCACACGGGGAAAGAGGGGGGCTGAGAAATCGAAAAAGTTTTTTTTACCTTAATGCAAGGAATGCATTAAGGTAAAAAAAACGTTTTTAGCTTTAGTATTACTTTAAGCTGTGTTTTTTTTTTTTTTTTTTTTTTTTGTGCCCCATTGGGGACATTTACCTCTCTACTTGTACTATTGTCAATTCTCGCAGAGAAAGAAGAAATTGAGGGGAAATGTCCACACAACAAGAAGTGTGGTGAAATCTAATTTCCAAACAAAGGACCAGGTTTACTGCCCTTCAGATTTTAAGGGGGTCAGATTCCGGCTAGTGAGGGAAGAAAATTTCCCAGGCCCAGATGGTGGTCAGTAGGAGGAGGAGTAGTACCCCATCATTGGTATCAGTGGGAGGAATAGTGACCCGTATTGGGTCCAAATGAGTCTGCCCCACGTCATTGCGCTTTTTTGAATTCCCATGTGATCACTGTTATGGAGATATCTCATTGAATTGTAAGTTTTCTACCTTCTTTAAATAAATTATTTGTAAGACAGTTTTACACACTGTGGAGGTTTCTTGTTTTCTTTAAATGTTGGAGTCTATGATCTATCAAGAGGGCTGGTCGGTGTGGAGAGTTGTGGTGTTGAACCCCTAGAGATCAGTCCTTTGATCATCATCCTGACATTTCCATCTTCGTGCTCATTTGACTCATTTTGAGTCTATACGTTCTGGTAAAAGTGTTTTATTCTCTCTCCTGGGTGGTGGATGCACGTGTCCTGGTGACTCCTTACTAGAGGTCGACCGATATGGGTTTTTCTCTGGCCGATGCCGATATTTAGAAATCGCGGTGGCCGATGGCCGATATGTGATGCCGATTTTTTTTTTTTTTGGGCCGATATATTTGGCCGATTTTTTTTTTTTTTCTTTTTTCCCTTCATCTCATAAAATCTAACAGTTAGACCCCTTTCACACTGGGGCGTTTTTCAGGCGCTTTTGGGCTAAAAATAGGGCCTGTAAAGTGCCTGTAAAACGGCTCCCCTGCAGTCTCAGTGTGAGATCCCGAGTGCTTTCACACTGAGGCGATGCGCTGGCAGGATGTAAAAAAAAGTCCTGCAAACGGCATCTTTGGAGCGGTGTATACCGCTCCTCCACCACTCCTGCCCATTGAAATGAATGCGCACCACTGCCGAAGCGCCTGCAAAGCGTTTTGGCAGCGGCGCTTCAGGGGCGCATTTAACCCCTTCCTCGGCCGCTAGCTGGGTTATAAGCGCCCCGCTAGCAGCCGAATAGTGCCTCTAAAATGACGGTAAAGCGCCGCTAAAACTAGCAGCGTTTTACCATCAACGCATGCCCGCTCCAGTGTGAAAGCAACCTTAAGTAATACAGAATTTTTTTTTCATTTAAACATTAAACAAAACAAACCTCCAATCAGTTCACTTGTATGTATAATTTAGAAAAAAAAAAAAAAAACTATCTTAAATATTAAATACACAAAAACAGGTAATCAAAACTTTTGGACGAAAAAAAAAATGGGCTAACTTTACTGCTTAGGTTTTTTTTTAAAATTCATTACTGTATTTTTTTTAAAATTGCGTTTGAAAGACCGCTGCGCAAATACCGTGTGACATAAAATATTGCAACAACCACCATTTTATTCTCTAGGGTCTCTGCTAAAAAAATATATATAATGTTTGGGGGTTCTAAGTGATTTTCTAGCAGAAAATACAGTATTTTTAGTTGTAAGCAACAAGTGTCAGAAAAGATTTAGTCTTTAAATGGTTAAACTGAGAACTTCTCCAGGGAGTTCAGTCTATTGATAAAAAGAACCTGAAAGATACAAATGTATCTTCTTATCAGACTTGGCAGGCTGCCCAGAGGAGGAGAGAATCCTCTCCACAGATAACTTAGGGAAACTTGCATTAACTTCTATTACAGAAGTCATTTGCAAGTTAAGTTATAATCAGCCTTTTTTATCAGCACAATCAGCCGATGCCGATTAAGTAAAAAACGCCAAATATCGGCCAGCCGATATATCGGTCGACCTCTACTCCTTACGTGGACACAGATTGTCTTTTATAACCACTATTGGAACAAACTTTCTTTTTCTATTTATTATACCTGGACTGTCCCACCACATGGTGGCCACTCTACATTTACAGGCTTTTTCCCCATAGAAGGTTCTTTGGACTTATTGCACTTATTTGCACATTGCACTTTATTTTTTGCATATGCTAGTATCACCATTTACTTTTGTATATTTTTTGTGTAATTTGTATTACATTTAGTGCTGCACTCTTTATTCAATGGTGCCCCATTGTTGGTGTCAGTGGCAATAAGTATGCCCCTCTGTTGGTGTCAGTGGGAGGAATAATGCCCCATCTTTGGTGTCAGTGGGAGGAATAGTGCCCCAGTCGTTGGTGTCAGTGGGAGGAATAGTGGTCCAATCGTTGGTGTCAGTGGGAGGAATAGTGGCCCAATCGTTGGTGTCAGTGGGAGGAATAGTGAGAGCTCCAATCGTTGGTTACAGTGGGAGGAATAGTGAGTGTCCCAATCGTTTGTGTCAGTGGGAGGAATAGTGCCTCATTCATTGGTGTCAGTGGGAGGAATAGTGCCCCAATCGTTGGTGTCAGTGGGAGAAATAGTGCCCCAATCGTTGGTGTCAGTGGGAGGAATAGTGCACCGTTGTTAGTATTAGTGGGAGTCATAGTGTCTTATATCAGTTGAAGGAATAGTGCCCGGGATAAAGGCTAGCAAAGAGCTGCAGTTTGGAGACCACTGCTCAGTGTTGGGACACTTCTTCTGGGACCGCTGTCTGTGTTGGGAATTCCCCTCATTTTAGATCTCCTGTAACACCCTTTTGTGCCCCTGGGACAGGAGGTGAAAAGAAATTTCCACAATGGAACACATAAAGCAATGAATTACATGTCGGGGGGATCTAATCCTTCGCTACACAAAACTAAAGAAAACTGTTTTGAGTTTACATACGTTAACCACTTTAGCGCCAGAAGATTTACCCCCCTTCATGACCAGGCCATTTTTTGCGATGCAGCACTGCGTTACTTTGACTGACAGTTGCGTGGTCGTACACAAATAAAATTGATGTCCTTTTGATCGCACAATTAGCTTTCTTTTGGCGGTATTTAATCACCTCTGCGGTCTTCCTTCTTTTTTTTTTTTTTTTTTTTTTTGCGCTATAAACACAAAGACCAACAATTTTGAAAAACATTATGTAAAAAATCTAATTTCTTCATCAATTTAGGCCAATATGTATTCTGCTACATATTTTTGTTTAGAAAAAAAATCCCAATAAGTGTATATTGATTGGTTTGTGCAAAAGTTATAGCGTCTACAAACGATGGGATATTGTTATGGAATTTTTTTTTTTTTTACTAGTAATGGCTCCGATCAACGACTTATAGCAGGACTGCGATGTTTTGGCGGACAAATCGGACATGAAGTGACACTTTTGATACTTTTTTGGGGACCATTGACTAATGACATTGTCAGGGAAGGGGTTAACATCAGGGGCAATCAAAGGGTTAAATGTGTGCCTAGGGAGTGCTTTCTAACTGTGTGGAAGATGCTTCACCTGTGGGAAGACACAGATGCTTAGAAACGCCGGATCTCTGTTTTCCCTTCTAACAGAACGGCGATTGGCCTTGTTTACATAGGTAGACCTCCGTTCTGCTGTTGTCTGGAATGATCAGCGGGTCCCGGCGGACATCGGGTCCACTGAACAGGCTGGTCGTAAGCAGACCCAAAATTGCAGAATTGCATACCTGTACGTGATTCTGCGCAAAGGAGCCACCACCCCGCAGTAAATGTACATGGGGCAGTCGGCAACAGGTTAACCACTTAAAGTGGTGTTCCACCCAAAAAAAAAATAATACATGAATGTGCCTAAAAAAAATAAAAAAAAACATTTGGAAATTTTTTATTTTTTTAATTTTTTTTACTCCCCTCTAAATGCCTGTTGCTAGGGGGTCCCTCGTAGTCTGCCTCCTTCAGTGCCTGGGCTGGTGACATCACTTCCCCTCGGCACAGGAAGGGCTCAGCTCTGCTCCCTCCCTCTTGTCAATCATCTGGGACACATTACAGGTCCCAGATGACTGAGCGGCCAATCACGGCGCACGGCACCGCTCGCGCATGCGCAGTGGGTGCCCGGCTGTGAAGCCACAGCCCGGCGCCCACAGTTGCAATGCCGGCGACGCTGAACGGAGGGGGAGACGAGCGGGGCTTCGATCCCCCACATCACTGGACCCAGGGACAGGTAAGTGTCCAATTAAAAGTCAGCAGCTGCAGTATTTGTAGCTGCGGACTTTTCATTTTTTTTTTTTTATTTAATGGGAACTCCTCTTTAAGGACCAGCCTCGTTTTGGATTTTAGGTGTTTACATGTTTAAAACAGGTTTGTTTGCTAAAAAATTACTTAGAACCCCCAAACATATATGTTTTTTTTTTTTTTCTAACACCCTAGAGAATAAAATGGCGGTCGTTGTTGCAATACTTTTTTTTTGCACTGTATTTGTGCAGCGGTCTTATAAGCGCAGTTTTTTTTGGAAAAAATTCACTTTTTGTAATAAAAAAAAATAAGACAACAGTAAAGTTAGCCCAATTTTTTTTTATATTGTGAAATATAATATTACGCCAAGTAAATTAATACCCAACATGTCATGCTTCAAATTTGCGCCCGCTCGTGGAATGGCGTCAAACTTTTACCCTCAAAAATCTCTATAGGCGAAGTTTAAAAAAATGCTACAGGTTGCATGTTTTGCGTTACAGAGGAGGTCTGGGGCTAGAATTATTGCTCTCGCTCTACTGTTCGCGGCGATACCTCACATGTGTGGTTTGACCACTGTTTTCATATGCGGGCGCTACTCGCGTATGCGTTCGCTTCTGCGCGTGAGCTCGTCGGGACGTGGGGTTTTTAAAAAAAAAAAAATGTAATTTATTTTACATTATTTTATTTATTTTTACACTGTTTAAAAAAAAAATAAAAAAATGTGTCACTTTTATTCCTATTACAAGGAATGTAAACATCCCTTGTAAAAGAAAAAAGTATGACAGGACCTCTTAAATATGAGATCTGGGGTCAAAAAGACCTCAGATCTCATATTTACACTAAAATGCAATAACAAAAAAAGTAATTTAAAAAAATGACATTGAAAAAAAATATGCCTTTTAAGAGGCGTGGGCGGAAGTGACGTTTTGACGTTGCTTCCGCCCAGCAGTGTCATGGAGACGAGTGGGCGCCATCTTAGCCTCACTCGTCTCCAGGCACAGCACTGAGAAGGATGCGATCGCCTCCGCCGCTACCGACGGCTCCGGTAAGCGGCGGAGGGCACAGGATTGCGGCGGGAGGGGGGGTTCCCTCTCACACCACCGATAAAAGTGACCTCGCAGCGAATCCGCTGCAGGGACCACTTTTATCAGAAAGCCGACCGCCGCACGAAAACGGGGATATCGGGGTTATTGCGTCTGAATATTCTCGTCTGAAAATTAATCGGTGTGGCCAGCATAAGGCCCGGTGCACACCTATGCAGTTTGCTTTTGATCTGTTTCTGAAGTGCTTTTTGCTGTGCGTTTTTAATTTTTGCGTACGTGATTTTGCTGCGATTTTGCATTTTTTTTGGCCAATTTGTTGTTGGGCAGATTAAAAAACACAAATTGCTGCAAAAACACATTACATGATTTTCTGCAGCTTCTCCATTGAAGTATATTAACGCTTTTGTGTTTAAAAAAAAAAAAAAAGTCCCTGACCCTTTCCAAATACACAGCAGCTGAAAAATGCATAGATGTGAACGTGTCCCATAGGAAACCATGTAAATGAACTGTAGTGCGTTTCTGAAAAAAGCACCAAAAAACACATAGATGTGAACCAGGTCTAAGACGTTTAGTAACATAATGGGGTTATAAAAACTTAAATTAAAACAGAGATTATTTGGTCTTTTTTTTTTTTTTTTTGCTATAAAGGGCTAATTTTAGTTTTTTTTTTAACCTCATTATGTTACTGGCCGATCGATTATGAAATTAGTAATCGCTTAATTTCATAATCATTTAGTTGTCGATTTAATCAATTACCGTATTTATCGGCGTATAACACGCACTTTTTTTCCCCTTAAAATCAGGGGAAAGTCGCAGGTGCGTGTTATACGCCGAACCCCTGCGATCCCGAGCTGTCAAAATAACAAAATCGCCGACCGTGATTTGAAAATGGCGCCGAAATACACAGAGCCGGTCCTCGGCTCTTTCCGGCGGATCTCGTTTACTTTCGGTTTCACTCGTAGCCCCGAGCGGAGCTATCCTAGTAGGTTCGGATAGCTCTGCTCGGGGCTACGAGTGAAACCGAAAGTAAACGTGAGCCGCCGGAAAGAGCCGAGGACCGGCTCTGTGTATTTCGGCGCCGGCGGCGCCATTTCAAATCGCGGTCCGCGATTTTGAAGTCCAGCAAGCAGGGACAGGGGATCCAAGGCTGCACTGGGGCAAGGCTGCACTGGGGCAAGGCTGCACTGGGGCAAGGCTGCACTGGGGCAAGGCTGCACTGGGTCAAGGCTGCACTGGGTCAAGGCTGCACTGGGTCAAGGCTGCACTGGGGCAAGGCTGCACTGGGGCAAGGCTGCACTGGGGCAAGGCTGCACTGGGGCAAGGCTGCACTAGGGAAGGCTGCACTGACATGGCTGCACTGACATGGCTGCACTGACATGGCTGCACTGACATGGCTGCACTGACATGGCTGCACTGGGGCAAGGCTGCACTGAGAAGGCTGCAATGATGGGCATTTAAATGTAAGTTTTTTTCCCTTCAACTTCCCTCCTAAAAGTTTTTTTTTCCTTAAAATTCCCTCCTAAATTGGGGTGCGTGTTATACGCCGGTGCGTGTTATACGCCGATAAATACGGTAGTTGTTTCAGCCCTAAAGATATTATTTGTGAAAGTCTCCATTCACACTTGTCCCACAACTATGATGTGCAACTTGAATGTGACTTGTCCCTCTGAAAATTTTGGAGCCACTGTTGCATTGTATAACATTCAGGTACGACTTTCATGCAACTTTTTGAGGGATAACATTGAAGTCTTTGGCCCTCAAGTTAAAAGTCGGACCAAAGTAGTGCATGAACCACTCTGAAGTCGCACACATATATATGAATACTTATCATTGGAAAACATGGGGTATGAATTGTCATACAACTTTGATGTCCAAAGTCACATGACAAGTCGCACGAGCGTGAATGGGGTGTAAAAGATTTTCTTAGATCAGCTTTGCCAGAAAGCTCAATTTGTAAAACTGAAATTTGTTTGTCAAATGATCCTTTTTTGTAATTCTATTTTTTGCATTGTGTTTTGATGTTTCGCATCGTGTTGAGATAACCATAAGATGCCATACCCGAGCACATTTCCTGCCCTTGAAGTGCTTGTTTGATGTTGGCTGGTAGTGTTGCATGTAATTATATTAAATGTACTTTTTTTTTTTTTTTTCCTTTTTTCTTTTTTTGTCAGAGAAAATAATTTCTGCTTCTAGGAAGATGGTGTCGTGAGAAAGTAATGTCTGTAATAAAGATGTTTAGTGAGTCTGGCATTCACTGTCTCATGCAGATGAGTGGCCTAAATCATCGTTTTCAGTGTTTGGAACGTCTGCAAAAGGAATGTTTGGTAGCAATGGCAGCCCTGTGAAATGTCAGTGATATTTTGAGCGAAAGTTTGTGTGGCCTTGTTCTTTTTGTTTTGCTTGGCAGCTCCTTTGCAGTACGGCAGCATAAATTTTCTTCCTAATTTTAGTTTAAAGACGCTGGCTGTATGGAGCTTCTTCTTTGTTTTTCCTGGCATCTAAAATGGTATTTGGGCTTCGTAGGTGCCAGTCTGTGCTGGTATTGTCTTTCTAAAAATATTTTTCTTAATGTTAAGCTAATTCAGTGAATACAAAAACAATGGCAACCTATATAACTTAAAGTGCAAGTAAACTCCCATGGACTATTGCCTATAGGTACAGTGCCTTAATTTTAAGATGGACATTTTAGGAAAAAAATGTAAACTTTAATGAATTTTGAAGCAAAATAAGGGTCAGTGCCCATCTGCAGCCTTGTCATTGCCCATCATTGCAGCCTTGCCCATCATTGCAGCCTGAACAGTGCCCATCTGCAGCCTTGCCCATCATTGCAGCCTAATCAGTTCCTATCTGCAGCCTTGCCCATCATTGCAACCTAATCAGTGCCCATCTACAGCCTTGCCCATAATTGCAGCCTGATCAGGGCCCATCTGCAGCCTTGCCCATAATTGCAGCTCGATCAGGGCCCATCTGCAGCCTTGCCCATCATTGCAACCTGAACAGTGCCCATCTGCAGCCTTGCCCATCATTGCAGCCTAATCAGTTCCTATCTGCAGCCTTGCTCATCATTACAGCTAGGGCTGCAACTAACGATTATTTTCATAATCGATTAGTTGGCCGGTTATTGTTTCGATTAATCGATTAATAACCTTAAAAAAAAGTGTGGTGTATAATTTAGTTAATATGTAAAGTTTAAAAAAAAAAAAGGCAATTTATTCCTAAATATCAATACGCAGGGGTAAATATAAATAACCAACTATATGGTTAGGGAGTAAAATCTTTAATCCTCTCTGAGAATAACAGACAGAAGAGATATACTCTATATACTATTAGAGGTTGAATCTGGACTCAAGTCAAGATCACATTTTTTTATTTAAAGAAAAAAAATTCTAGACTGTTTTGCAGATTTAATATTACATGCTTTTCTGCAGCTTCTCCATTGAAGTATATTGAACCAAAAAAGCACCGTTTTGCATTGAAAAAGGTCCTTGACCCTTTCCAAATACACAGCGGCTGAAAAAAGCATAGATGTGAACGTTAAATGAACTGTAGTGCATTTCTGCAAAAAGCACCAAAAAACACATGAGTGGGAACCAGGCCTAAGACATTTATGCCTCGTTTCCACCGAGCGGATCGGTTCGGTTCGGTTCGGTACGGTACACTATTTTGGGTGTTTCCATTATGAAAGCGTGCCATACAACCGAACCGAACTGTTCCATTCAGGGTCCTGCTTCAGATGTGGGGCCATAGAAAATGGAACGGTTCGGTTAGGGCGGCGCTACGATGCTTTACACTGATTGGTGGACGTGTGACGCCATGACGGCATTTTTTCTAAACCCACGTATGGCCCCTGTCGGTCCCACTTGCAGTGGAAACGCTCGCCTGAATAGGCCGGACCATTCTAGGCCGTCCAAACTGATCCGACCCGAACCGATCCGCTCGGTGGAAACGAGGCATTAGTAACATAATGGAGTTAAAAAAAAAAAAAAAATTCGTTTTTTTACTGTGCAACAGTGAAAGTAATATTTACAGTATGAATAAAGTGAGTGGTGATTGCGCTGTGATAAAAAGGTGAAGGGGGGAAGAGGAAGGGGAAGGGGCTAGCTCAAATGTATAGACGGCAGGTATGACAGCGCAGGAGTTTCTTCATTATTTAAATATTTACAGTAGAGATTATTTGCTCTTTTTGTACTATGTATGGCTAATTTTAGCTTTTTTAACCCCATTCTGTTACTGGTCGATTAATCGATTATGAAAATAGTAATCGATTAATTTCATAATCGATTAGTTGTCGATTAATTGATTAGTTGTTGCAGCCCTAATTACAGCCTAATCAGTGCCCAGCTACAGCCTTGCCCATAATTGCAGCCTAATCAGTGCCCAGCTACAGCCTTGCCCATAATTGCAGCCTAATCAGTGCCCAGCTACAGCCTTGCCCATAATTGCAGCCTAATCAGTGCCCAGCTACAGCCTTGCCCATAATTGCAGCCTAATCAGTGCCCAGCTACAGCCTTGCCCATAATTGCAGCCTAATCAGTGCCCAGCTACAGCTTTGCCCATAATTGCAGGCTGATCAGTGCCCATCTGCAGCCTTGCCCATCATTGCAGCCTAATCAGTGCCCATCTGCAGCCTTGCCCATCATTGCAGCCTAATCAGTGCCCATCTGCAGCCTTGCCCATCATTGCAGCCTAATCAGTGCCCATCTGCAGCCTTGCCCATCATTTCACCCTAATCAGTGCCCATCTGCAGCCTTGCCCATCATTGCACCCTAATCGGTGCCCATCTGCAGCCTTGTCTATGCCGGGATAGACAGAGCTGGATCTCCTGTGTACCCGGCTCTGCTCGCAGTCACGCCCAGTCCCGCCCCTTGGCTCGGCTCCTATGATGGACATAACAGCGGTCCAATGCCGGGACATCAACACTAGAAGCCGTCCAGGGGGCGGGACTGGGCGTGACTGCGTGCCGAGCAGAGCCGAGTACACAGGAGATTGCGGCTCTGTGTTTTGGCGGCGCTCATTCCCTCCTACCCCCTCCGAGGCAGCCTATATCTACGTAAAAAATGCGTGTTATACGCCGATAATTATGGCACCTCCTTTTGCACCGTTTAGGAGACATTTACTTGTGAAGCCGCTGGTGACGTCATTGGTGCATGCGCGCTGAAGGAACGGCATACCCTGTCATTCCTTCAGAGCCCTGTGCCATGAACAGTGGCTCCCGGATGCATGTGGAGTCATGGCAGCTTGTCCAATCAAAGGACCGGAGTCCGCCAACCCGGAAGGAAGACCGGGTGAAGATAGAAGCCCTGTCAGTGGTGACAGCGCGTTGCTGGAGGGCTTAGTTTTAAGGTAAGTTTTGCATAACGTGTAATGCATACTATCTCATTATAACGTTGCCTTGCAGGTTTAATTAAAAAAAAAATGGTGGTTTACTACCGCTTTAACAGTTCACGTTCTAATGTGGTTATAAAGGTAGAAGGTTTTTTACTTTCATGCCTTCTATGCATTAAAGGGGGCTGTAAAGTCAGGTGTTTTTTTTTTTATCCTAATGCATTCCATGCATACCCTCTGTGTACAGAAGCCGCCCCAGCACCCCCTAATACTTACCAGAGCCCCATCTCTTTCTGGCGATGTCCATGAGTGCCTCAGCTGTCCAGGACGCTCCTCCTGATTGGCGGAGACACAGCAGCGGTGCCATTGGCTCCTGCTGTTGTCAATCAAAGTCAGTAAGCCAATCAGGAGAGAGAGGGGGCCGAACCGGGGCTCCATGTCTGAATGTACACACAGAGCTGTGACTTGGTTCCGGTGCCCCCATAGCAAGCTGCTTGCTGTGGGGGCTCTTGACAGGAGGGAGGGGCCAGGAATGGGGAAGAGGGACCCGAGAAGGAGGATCTGGGCTGTCCTGTGCAAAACCAACTGCATAGAGCAGGTAAGTATAACCTGTTTATTTTTAGAGAAAAAAAAAAAGAGACTTTACAATCACTTTAAGGCAGTCGTCTCCACGCACTGGTGGGAGACCCGAGAGGATCGGGGCTACTCTGCAATACCATTGTACAAAGCAGGTAAGTATAACATATATTTATAAAAAAAATTATACATTTTACATTTTCTGCTTTGGCAAATGGTCAGCAATGTCGCCTATGATATCATTAGGCGTTCTCTTCTTTCGAGTTTCGTTTCCCTCTACCTTCCTGTGTAGTTGTGCCATTTCATGTCAGCTATGCCATTCTATATGGCATTGGTTGCAGCTACTGCCATTAATTTGATGGAAGAAAAGCTGGAGAAGAGAAAGTGAAGATACAGGGCCCTTCCATTGGTGGTCATCATACAGTGATGGCCTTTCTCTGGCCAGATGAATGATGGCTTTGACATCCAGCATTCTGTGACCTTGTCGCTCTATCTCCTGTGTATAAAGTAGAAGTTGCTAGGAGAGGAGCACTGTTATATAGTGTTTTTGGTTTGATTCCAATTCAAAGTTGATGGGGCGCAAAAACTACAAATGATGGTATGGAATATGTGGTGGTGTGTGTTTTTTATTTTTATTTTTTGTGTCAAGGGAGTCTTATGATGGGACTCCCCTGTCAGACATCATAGCTTGATTGTGCCCCTCTCTGCAGATTATGTACAGCCTAAATTTTTTTTTTCCTATATTTTTGCATAGAATGGGGAAGGGTTATAACCCCTGGTAAATTTGTAATGATGTTTGCATTTCCTCTGGGGAAATTCTACCTTCCTATTGCTGTTGATGACCCTTGATACAGAAAACGTTGGTAAATCCCAGAATTTTGAATTGTCACAGGAACCAGATTTGAGGAGAAAACGTTCAATGTCGAAACCTGTACTAATGACATCTGTCAAAAACAGGATGTCTAGTGGCTTTGGAAAGATCTTCTTTTGCTTCCTGGTGGGCTTCTGGAACAGGAATTGAAAGGAAATCTCAGTAAAGGGACATAAAGAGCAAAAAAAAAACCAAAACCTGAAAGTGGCTTAACCAGTTCCTACCCTATACAAAAATAAAGGAAAAAAGTTTTTAGGTTTTACATTACTTTAAAGTGGAAAGAGAGGCTACACAACACTACTTCTGAGTAGCTTGTATTCTCCCCACAGACTTTCTGCAAAATAACCATCTAACTGTTTTTTGTGGTCACTACTCCATCCCCTTACCTTTTACTCTGTTGGCTGACCATGCCCATGAGCTGTGGATGGTGATGTCACTCCACTATAGGGTTCTGCACCATTGTCAGCTGGCAGAGCCACATGGACCAGCCAGAGCTTTGTGGTCATGTGACCGCATAGACACACTTAGAATAAATGTATTTAGATGATGATTGAGTAGAAAACATCTGCCGAAGATATTAGAGAAGCAACATTTTAGGCATATTGTTGTGTATCCTTTCCTTCCACTTTAAGCCAGCCAACCCAGATCAATATTGGACCGTTTGGCCCCTTTCACACTGGTGGAGTCCACCAGCAGATCCGCCTGCTTAGATCTCTCTGCTGATCCCTGCTGAGCAGGAGCATGACAGGTCCGTGTCCGTTACGCTGATGCAAAGCGGACCCAGCCCGCTTTTGTCTATGGGCAGTCGGATGGAAACAGACCGCCTGTCAGTTTTTCTGTCCAACTGTCATCTGATCCGCCAGACGGATGTGGAATGGATCCCCCATCTGTCTGTTTTTAGCGGATAAGATTGGACATTGACAGGTTGGCCGTTGACATCTGCCGCACCATAGAGGGCAATGGATGGTCCAATCTGGTCCACCTAAAAAACGGACAGGAGGACCGGATCGATCCACCCGTGTAAAAGGGGTCTTGGGGAGCAACAGCAAACTGATGTGGTAATTCCTGTGCTTTTTGCTTCTGTAAGCATGGTATAGAATTGTGCGATATAATGGAGTGAGGTTGTCTCCGTATGTTGACCTTGCCTTACTCCATTTGGATCTTGCTTGGATTACAGGTGGTTGATATCCATGAAGCTAGTTTCATAGTCGGTAAGACTAAATAAAAACACCAGTCCTTCCAGTTCAACGTGTTTGTCAATACCATTTCTCATCTCTGTATATTGCATTCATTAAGATGCCCATCGAAGGCCTTGTGCACAGAGGACATTTTTTATTTTGTTAAATTTTTTTGACCACTTTAAAATGCCTGTTATTCTGTATGTCCATGCACACATGGCATAGAGGTGTTTTCAAGCTATAACAAAAAAAAAAAAAAAAAAAAAAGCTAGGGCATTCTGGAGCAGCAGCATTACAGCTGTAAAAATGCCTGACACTGCTAAATGCGACTAAATGCGTGTAAACCCTGTAAATGGTGTTAAGCCACATCAAGCTGTAGTAATTGGATTTGTGAGCGGAAAACAGAAGAGGGCAGAGAAATGCTGCTAAACGCACAGGTGAGGGAGGAAGTATCGAGGAGCTCCGTGGACCAGGAAGTGGCAGATTAGGGGGACTACATAGCAACAGGGCGATTCTGGTATGTATAAAAAAAAAAAATGTTTCTCCAAATGTTTTTTTTTTAGGTTTAGAGGAGTCCGATTCTGAAAAAAAAATTTCAGGGTGGAACTCCGCTTTAACACCAATGCAAAATGCTTCTAAAAGCTGTTTTTTTTTTTTTTGTTGTTGTTTTTTTTTTCCTGGTGTCGGCACTGGCTTTGCAGCTCGTGTTTTTTTTTTTTTTTTTTTTTGTTTTTTGTTTTTTGTTTTTTTTATTACTACTATTTATTTTTTATGGTCTGTGTTTGAGGCTTATGAGTTTTTTTGAAATGATCAACACTTGCTGACACTACTGATTGTGGAAGGGAGTTCCACATCCTCGCCAATCGAAAGAACCCCCTACAGCATTTAAGGTTGAACCGATTCTCCTCCAATTTCATTGAGTGGCAGAGTGTCTTAGGCCCTTTTCACACGAGGCGGACTCCGTTTCCACGGAGCCCGCCTCGGTCCGCCGGCTCAGCAGGAGATCTCTCCGTTAATCTCCACTGAGCCAGCGGATGACAGGTCCCTCTCTGCTTACTGAGCGGGGAGGGGCTTGTCAGGTGCCGCTGCCGCCTATGGAGGGATCGGACGAAAACGGACAGCATGTCCGTTTTCGTCAGATCTCACCCGATCCGATCCGCCAGCGACGGACCTCGACGTAGAGCCATCCTTCTGCTTTTAGCGGATCAGACGGGGTCGGATGTCAGCGGAGACATGTCCACTGACATCCGACCCTGTCCGATCCATAGGCTAACATGGAGCGCCCGTTCAGGTCCGCCGTCAAAACTGACAGGCGGACCTGAACGGTCCGATCGTGTGACAGGGGCCTTAAGCTCCCAGAAACTGAATATTTTGAAGGGTAAAACTAATTTAATACAGATCCATTTTTTTTTTAAATTTGCCTTGGGTTCAGAATAACCTCTTAAGTGATGTAGTTGCCAACCTTGTGTTAAAGCTGTGGTTTAGGGATACAGTATTAGGCAGCACTAGTAACGTGATCTCCTAGAAGTAGTGGAGCAGCTGGAGGATGACATGCTGCTGTACCATCCTGACACAGGAAGAGAGAGGGAGGAAGCCGAGTTATTGAGTGCAGGTGCTGTGCGGTTACTTTGCAAGCTAGCATCCTGTCCCAATGCAGCTCCCTGTGCTCTGGGAGCTAAAAACCTCTTATACAAAAAGGTGACGCAGCACAAATATTTCAGCCCCATTTATATTTATGTGGGCTGTTGCATTGCATTAGCAACATATGCATGTCTTGTTGCAAGTTGACGTGTGTTAAGGCAATGCATTCAGTATGAATGGCCTGCTAATCTACATCAACAGAAATCGGACATCATTCTTATGGAACATGATTTACCTTAGCGCAAGCAATGGAACACGCACATTAGCACAACATATAAATGTGACTAGGCTCTAAAAGGCACTGCATCTCCCTTCCATGCAAGGGGACTTGAGTTTTTATTTCTTGCGGTATGTAGTCCAAGTATCCTTCCTGTGCAGCCTAATTTTTATGACAGGGTCAGTCCACTGAAAACCTTTAGTAGAAGCAGGGTGGATATAAATTAATGATTTAAAAAAAAAAAAAAAAAAAAAAAAAATTTTTCCAATTTTATTTTAACCACTTGCTTACTGGGCACTTAAACCCCCCTCCTGCCCAGACCAATTTTCAGCTTTCAGAGCTGTCGCACTTTGAATGACAATTGCGCGGTCATACAACACTGTACCCAAATGAAATGTTTTTCATTTTTTTTCCTACAAATAGAGCTTTCTTTTGGTGGTATTTAATCACAGCTGGGGTTTTTATTTTTTGCT
Organism: Lithobates clamitans; assembly: GCA_037952925.1. Lineage (NCBI taxonomy): Eukaryota > Metazoa > Chordata > Amphibia > Anura > Ranidae > Lithobates > Lithobates clamitans. The sequence goes on from JBBGZY010001206.1 coordinate 4,663,007, forward strand.
AAACAAACAAAAAAAGATGGAAATTTTTGAAAAAAATAAAAAAATGTTTAATAGTTTGTTATAAAATTTTGCAAACAGGTAATTTTTCTCCTTCGTTGATATGCGCTGATGAGGCGGCACTGGTGGGCACTGATAGGCTGCACTGATGGGCACGGATAGGCACAGATAAGGCAGGACTGATGGGCACAGTTAAGGCGGCACTGATGGGCACAGTTAAGGCGGCACTGATGGGCACAGTTAAGGCGGCACTGATGGGCACAGTTAAGGCGGCACTGATGGGCACAGTTAAGGCGGCACGGATGGGTGACACGGATGGGCACTGATAGGTACCACGGATGGCGGCACTGATGGGGGCACTGATGGCGGCACTGATGGGGGCACTGATGGGCAGTGTTGGGCGGCACTGATGGGCACTGGTAGGTGAAACTGATGTGCAGCACTGTTGCACTGATGTGGGCGCTGATGGGTGGCACTGTGGGCACTGATGGATGGCACTGTGGGCACTGATGGATGGCACTGTGGGCACTGATGGATGGCACTGTGGGCACTGACTGGTGACGCTGGCGGGCACTGGTTGGCAGCACTGCTGCCTATTGCTTTGTGACAGTCTGATCGCCGTGATCGGGACTGATGTCCCGATCATGGCCGCCGGTGATCGGGTATTTTTTTCCTCCTCACGCTGTCAGCGCGAGGAGGAAAAATAGCCCGATTACCGGCTCTGTTTACATCACACGATCAGCTGTCATTGGCTGACAGCTGATCATGTGGTAAGGGGTCGGGACCAACCCCTTACTCTGATATGTGATCAGGCGAGTCTCATAGACTCGCTGATCACTGAGCGCGCCGCGCGTGCCCTGTAGGGGGCGCGCAGTCCGCTCGTGCATGGGACGACGTCAATAGACGTAGTCCCGGCAATTTAGATCCGCGCTGTTGCCGTCATTTGGCAATGGCCTGGATCTGAAGCGGTTAATGAAATGCTTTTGGAGTAAAAATCTATCTAAAGATAGTTTTTCTATTTTAAGATAAATTAATATATTAGTTTATTCAGCATGAAATTGAGCTTAGTTTATATAGCATTAGGCAGTTTGTTCTGCAATATTTACATTTTTGATAAACTCATTCAATGAATCCAAGCTCTGCAAGCTGCGATAACGTGCACTGCATTGATGCAGTCACACAATGGGGTTTATTTACTAAAGGCGAATCCACTTTGCACTGCAAGTGCACTTGGGAATGCAGTCGCTGTAGATCTGAGGGGACATGCAAGGAAAATAGCATTTCTTATCGTACATCACGGGACACAGAGCCATAGTAGTTACTATGTGGGTTTTAAGCCACCTTCAGGTGATGGACACTGGCACACCCTAAGACAAAAATTCCACTCCCTATTTAACCCCTCCCACTACTGGGAGTACCTCAGTTTTTTCACCAGTGTCTTAGGTGTTGTTCACGAATGAAGATGTGCTGTGCTGAGCTCCACTGGAGCAATCCTTGCTGGGGCTAGCCATGCAGCCGGATCCATTCAAAGTGTCTTTTAGGCCGAATTGAATGGTACCCCCTGGGCCTCGTGTCCGTAGAAACCAGGTTTTGCCTGTAAACGCTTCTCTTTTTAGAGAGCTGGACCCCGGGATCCAGTACTTTTGGTATTAAGGCCATAAAGTTTTACTGGCGGAGGTGCTATTACAGGTCCAGGATTGCGGGTTCCCCGGCTCCTGAAGGTTTGTTAACGGAACGCACCATGAAGGGTGAAGATTGGATCTGTTGGTTTTACCACAGAAAACCCTGCAGTGGGAAAGGTAAGTGGGCTTTTTAAGAAATTTTTCGAATTTTCTTATGAATGTCTCCTCTAAATTAGTAAATGTTGTCATGCCTATGTGTCACCACTGGGGGCTGTATGGAGCACATACCTTCTCATGCTTCCTCAAAAGATCACAATGTGTCTGGAGCAGCAGGCTTCCTTTCTCTCCAGCCAGCAGCAGACCTCTGGTAAGTCTGGGGGGGGGGTGGTTTCCTCCTCACCAGACACCCCCCCACCTGTGCTGTATTCTCCCCCTCTTCACAAGGAAGAGCGTAGGGAGAAAAACGAAAAAAAAAAAAAAACGATCGGCACGCTGCCCTACACAGCAGTTTCCAGGCTCTCTCCTCCCCCTCTGAGTTTTCCCATAGGATCAGAGGCCCGCGCTCGCGTGGGAAAGCACTTTTTTTAAAAAGAGAGGAGGGGGGCCGAAGGCAACAGAGGGGGCGGGGCTTAGCACAGGGTTGGCTTCCTCCAATGTCTTGCGCGGGAAGGTGTGTTTTTTAAAGCACCATTTTTACTGCTACAAGCTGACGGAGGGACACGAGCAAGAGGGGCATGAGAGAGGTTTGGTGACACGGGCATTCCTCTTAACACATTTACTATTGCATCAGGCTCAGCGTTAATAGCAGCGGCAGGGCTGGACTATTGCTCAAGCAGTGGATGCGTTCCTTCTGCTAGTACCTCTGCTTTGTGCATCGGGCTATGGTCGGAAGGGGGGGGGGTAAAAAAACCTCAAAAAAGGGCTATAGAAAGACTTCTACAGCCACTAGGAAGCCTAAAACCATCTAAAAAAAGATGGCATCCTCCCCTGAGGGTGATATGGCTGGTCAGAGTGAGCCATCAGGGACATTGGGTGTTGCAGCTGCTTTTAACACTGCAGCCCCTGTATATATTACTGAAGAGGTTTTTTCCTCAACCATTTTAGGCTTGGAACAAAAATTGATGCCTTAATAGCATCCCAGAGTCGGTCTAAGCGTAATAGGTCCCTGTCCATTACCCGGGACCCTCAAACTGAGGAACGGGGCGAAAGAACGCTTTTCTCTCAGGGGACCCAGAAGAGGCTGATGACTCCTCTTCTGAAGAGTCTAATACGGAAGGATCAGGTTCACAAGAAATGTAAAGAGAGGTCCCCCAAGGAGGGTTGGGACTTTTGAAGGCAACTTGATATAGGTACAAAAAACCAAGCTTATAGTAACATAATGTATTAAATATTATAAGTCAATGTATGTATAACATTGCAATTGACTGATTTAAGAACAATATCAAAACATAAATGATAGATACAAAATGACACTTGTATAGTCTCCTGGTTAGAGATTAGGCCCGACGCGTTTCAGGATTTTGCTCTTTCTTCAGGGGCATTCCCTTGTGGAGAACAGTGTGCATCTATGATAAAAACCTACATTAGCATTGAGACACAAAAAAACAAGGGGCAAATAGTGAGCATCGATGAAGGTGGAGAAACAATCAAAATCTCCCACCACCCACGCATGTATAGTCTAACCACCAAAAATAAAAGGCAAATGTAATCTGGTATCAAAAAAGAGGAATATTTACTGCTGGATGTCACCCAAAATCCATCCAGCAGTGAATATTCCTCTTTTTTGATACCAGGTTACATTTGCCTTTTATTTTTGGTGGTTAGACTATACATGCGTGGGTGGTGGGAGATTTTGATTGCTTTTACTCCCTCAACGATACTCACTATTTGCCCCTTGTTTCTATCATTAATGCACACTGTTCTCCACAAGGGAATGCCCCTGAAGAAAGGACAAAATCCTGAAACGCGTCAGACCTAATCTCTAACCAGGAGACTATAACAGTGTCATTTTGTATCTATCATTTTATATTTTAATATTTATTCTTAATCAGTCAATTGCAATGTTATACATACATTGACTTCTTATAATAATTAATAAATTATGTTACTATAAACTTGTTTTTTTGTACCTAAATCATGTTGCCTTCAAAGTCCCAACCCTTCTTGGGGGGGACCTCTCTTTACATTTTGGTGAAACCTCAGTCCACTTTTGGTGAAACCTCTTTTTGGGTTCACAAGAAAGGTTGTTGGTACAATCTCTCACTGAATTGGTCTGCTCCACATTTTTGCTGCCAGTAGCGGAGTCAGTCGATGAGCCCACTTCTTGTTTGGGTTCGCTAAAGCCTCCCCAACCTATTCATGCTTTTCCTATCCATTCATTACTGAAAAAGCTTATGTATTCTGAGTGGGAGCACCCGGATAAACAGTTTTTTTTCCTCCAAAAAAGTTTGCAACATTTTATCCTACGGAGGAAGAGTTAAATAAGAAATGAGGGATTCCAGTAATTGACGCTGCTATATCCTCTGTGGACAAAAAACTTGACTTGCCCTGTAGACAATGCTCAAATGCTGAAGGATCCAACAGATAAGAAGTTGGAATTCCTATTTAGAAACAATATTTCTCTGGCAGGTTCAGTGGTTCAGCCTGCACTGTCAGCGATCGGGGTATGTCAGTCCTTAAAAGACCAGTTTAAAGAGGCGCTCAAGATTATTCCTGATCAGAAGGCCCAAGATTTGGCCGGGACATCAGAGGCGTTATGTTTTACAGTAGACACTATGAAAGATTCTATTCTCCAAGCCTCACGGCTTATGCTCGGGCTGGTACATGTGCGTAGATTTCTATGGTTGAAAAATTGGTCAGCCGAAGCGCCATGCAAAAAGCTCTTGGCTAGTTTTCCATTTCATGGTGAACGGTTGTTTGGAGACGATCTGGATAAATACATCCAAAGAATTTCTAATGGAAAAAGGTTCCCATTTACCACTTAAGAAGAAGTTTAAGGGTTTTTCTTTTAAACGAGCTTCTTCTCCAGTGCCAGGAACATCTGCCTCCAGGCAGTCTCGACGGCCTCCACTGTCAAATTCAAGAGGTAAACCTCAGGGTCAACCCCAGGGTCAAAAGAGGCCCTGAGCGAGAAAACCCACTAAACAAAATACTAAAGCCTCCTTATGAGGGGGTGCCCCCGCTCGCTCGAGTGGGTGGAAGACTTCTGCAGTTCTCAAGGGTCTGGCAGGAACAGTGTCGAGACAAATGGGTGGCTTCCTCAATATCTCTAGGTTACAGACTACAGTTCCAAGAGTTCCCGTATCTTCGTTTTCTCAGATCAAATGTTCCCAGAGATCCAAAAAAAGGAGAAGTCTCTCTTTCTGGCTTTGGATCATCTCTTGTCTCAAAAAGTGATATTGGTGGTCCCCATGGAAGAGCGAGGGTTGGGGTTTTATTCAAACCTTTTTATGGTACCAAAACCAAATGGGGATGTTTGAATATCCGCTCTTTTCGCATGGAGTCAATCCGATCAGTGGTCTCCATTCTACAAGGTGGAGAACTGCTAGCGTCAATTGACATCAAAGATGCTTATCTACATGTACCTGTTTTCCCCGCTCACCAGAAATATCTGCACTTCGAGATAGAAAATCTTCATTTTCCATTTGTAGCTCTGTCTTTCGGTCTAGCTACTGCACCTCGAGTGTTTAGAAAGGGTCTGGCTCCCCCTTTAGCCAGATTAAGGGCTCAGGGTATAACGATTCTAGCTTATTTAGACTATCTACACTTGATAGATCAGTCGGTAGCCTGCTTAAACCAAAGTTTGGTCACCACAGTCAGCTACCTGGAATACCTAGGTTGGATTCTCAACCTAGAGAAATCCTCTTTAAAACCATCAAGGAGATTGCAGTACTTGGACCTGATCATAGATACAGCTCAAGATTCAGGTGGTCAAAGCAAAGAAGAATCCTTCTATTTTACTTTGCATGAGATTGTTGGAAAAGATGGTAGCTTAATTCAAGGCCGTTCCTTATGCGCAGTTTCATTCAAGACTTCTGCAAAACAGTATCCTGTCAACATGGAACAAGAAGGTCCAAGTTCTAGACTTCCCAATGTGTTTATCTCACAAAGTGCGTCAAACCCTCAGTTGGTGGTTGATATCCAAGAATCTTCAGAAAGGGAAGTCCTTCCTACCAGTTACCTGGAAGGTGGTGACAACAGATGTCAGCCTTCTGGGCTGGGAGCAGTCATAGAAGAAGCGTCTGTCCAAGGAAAATGGTCCAAAACAGAAATGACCTTGCCAATCAATATTCTAGAGATTCGGGCAGCACGCCTGACCCTGAAGGCCTGGACGCTCAGATTACGGAATTGTCCTGTCGGGTTACAATCCGACAATGCCACAACAGTGGCCTATATCAATCACCAAGCGGGCACGAGAAGTCGTGCGGCTCCAGCAAGAGGTAAATCCTATCCTATCCTGGGCAGAAGACAACATTCCTTGCCTATTGGCAGTCGTCATTCCGGGAATAGAGAATTGGCAGGTGGACTACTTGAGTCGCTAACGGTTGTTCCCGGGAGAATGGTTTCTTCGCTTTGACCATCTTTCTGACAGTATGTCAAAGATGGGGAATTCCGGACGTGGATCTGTTTGCTTCCAGGTTCAACAAAAAGATCGATAACTGTGTGGCAAGGACAAAGGATCCGCTGGCATGCGGAACAGATGCCTTGGTTTTTCTGTGAGATCAGTTTTCACTGAACTATGCGTTTCATCCTGTTCTGCTTCTTCCGCGCCTTCTTCGCAGGATCAAGCAGGAAGGGAAGGAGGTGATTCTTGTGGCCCAGGAGATCTTGGTATGCAGGGATCGTAAAGATGGTGGTAGGGGACCCATGGATCCTACCACCGCGGCCAGACCTTCTCTCACAAGGTCCGGTATTCCATCCTACCTTACAAACGCTAAATTCAACGGTTTGGCTATTGAGACCCACATTCTGTAAGACTGTGGGCTGCCTGGTTCACTAGTTTCTACTTTGGTTAATGCTAGGAAGCCGGCCTCCAGAGTCATATATTATAGAGTCTGGAAGGCATATGTCTCCTGGTGTATATCCAGGTGTTGGCACCCCAGGAAATATGTCATAGGTAGGATCCTTGAATTGCTACAGATGGGATGGGAAATTAAGCTGGCCTTGAGTACTATCAAAGGCCAGGTGTCGGCCTTATCAATGTTTTTTCAACGCCCACTTGCTTCACACTCTCTGGTTCGTAGCTTTATTCAGGGGGTAATGCGGATTAATCCTCCGGTTAGGTCACCCCTGAACCCTTGGGACTTATATTTGGTCCTGTCGGTATTACAGAAACAGCCTTTTGAGCCGATACGAGATATTCCCTTAGTCCTTTTGACAAGGAAATTCATTTTTTTGGTTGCCATATCTTCTCCAAGAAGAATATCAGAGTTGGCTGCGCTTATTGTAAAGAGCCATATTTGATTATTCATAAGGATAAGGTGGTTTGCATCCTCATCCTAATTTCCTACCTTAGCTAGTGTCAGGTTTTTATTTAAACCAGGATATTGTTCTGCCTTCACTTTTTCCAGAACCTCGTTCTGCGGAAGAAAGGTCACTACGTTCTCTTGATGTGGTGAGAGCAGTCAAGGTCTATTTGAAGGCGACCGCTCAGATTCGTAAAACAGATGTTTTGTTTGTGTTGCCAGAAGGTCCTAAGAGCAGACAGGTTGAAATCTACTATCTCTAAATGGATTTGTCAAGTAATTGTTCAAGCTTTGATTTAAAGAGGAAAATTCCACCTTTTCATATTAAAGCGCACTCCACCAGGGCTGTTAGTGCTTCCTGGGCAGTGCATCACCAAGCCTCCATGGCTCAGATCTGCAAGGCCGCAACTTGCTCTTCAGTTCATACATTTACCAGGTTCTATCAAATAGATGTAAAAGGTCATGAGGATATCGCCTTTGGGCGCAGTGTACTGCAGGCTCTACTTTTATTGTCTCCCTCCTTTCAGTTGGCATTGCTATGGGGCATCCTACATAGTAACTACTATGGCTCTGTGTCCCTTGATGTACGATAAGAAAATAGGATTTTTAAAACAGCTTACCTGTATAATCCTTTTCTTTGAAGTACATCACGGGACACAGAGGTCCCTCCCTTCTTTTTGGCATACACCTGTATTGCTTTGCTACAAAACTGAGGTACTCCCAGTAGTGGGAGGGGTTATATAGGGAGTGCACTTTTTGTCTTGGGGTGTGCCAGTGTCCATCACCTGAAGGTGGCCTATAACCCACATGGTAACTACTATGGCTCTGTGTCCTGTGATGTACTTAAAAGAAAACGATTTTACAGGTAAGCGGTTTTTAAAAATCCTATTTTTTGCTTTTACATCATTGGATGATAAAATCAGCAGAGCTTCCCTTTATTTCAGATCTTCCCCTCAGATCTAAAGCAACTGCACTTGCAGTGCAAAGTGGATTTGCCTTTAGTAAATCAACCCCAACGTCACAGTAACCATGGGATAAAACAAAGTTCAGGAATATTCCTTTTTATCCCATTGTTTTGCAAATCTATGTACACTGCAAACTGTATGATTGAATTAGTTCTGATATCGCTTTTACTAACCTGCCAGCTTATTACTCTAAACCATTTTGCTTGCAAATATTAAAGATTCTAACTACCAGCGAATAAGTTCTTACATTTAAGGAGCACCTGTCATTTCAGATCCATCACAGCAGCGCCTGTTGGAGGCATCCACTCACCTGCTGCCGCCACGTCCCCTCACCTTGTGTCACTGAATCATCACCAGCTGTCCCATTTAAAGTGAATGGGACTGTCGGTGAGTCAACAGCGGGTCAGAGGAGGAGCCGCTGCAGGACAGAGATGACCGTTGCTCTTTTTAAAAATTATGATTTAAATCAAGCCTTTTTACTAGTGACTTAAATCATGAATTGAATCGACTTGATTTAAAGCAAATCCACCCTGTGTAGAGTTAAACCACCAAGCAGAGTGGCAACTCCTAAATGTGGCCCAAAGCTCTCAAAGTTGGTGAGACTATACAGCGGATATAAAAAGTCTACACACCTGTTAAAATGTCAGGTTTCTATGATGTAAAAAAATGAGACAAAGATCATTTCAGAACTTTTTCCACCTTGAATGTGACCTATAAACTGTACAACTCAGTCGAACAACAAACTGAAATCTTTTAGGTGGAGGGAAGTAAAAATAAAAAAAATCTAAAATAACCTGCTTGTATAAGTGTGCACACCCTTAGGCCCCTTTTCACATGACAAGCCTGCTTGGATCTGCCTGTCCGTTTTCAGGCGGATCCGAGCGGGCAATCCATTGACTCCTATTGGCAGACGGGTGTCAGCGGAGATGTGTCCGATCTGCTAAAATCCGACGTATGGCGATACGTTCGCCATCCATCCTATCGCATCGGATGAGATCTGATGAAAACGGACATGCCGTCCGATCTCGCCATAGGAGTCAGCGTCGCTCGACAGGCTCCTTCCCACTCAGTGAGCTGAGACGGACCTGTTATCCACTGACTCAGCGGAGATCAACTGAGAGATCTCCTGCTGAGCTGGCGGACTCCGCTGAAACAGATCTGCCTCATGTAGAAGGGGCCTCAAACGAATACTTTGACGGACCTTTTGATTTTATTACAGCACTCAGTGTTTTTGGGTTTGAGTCTATCAGTATGGCACATCTTGGCAATATCTGCCCACTCTTCTTTGCAAAAACACTCCAAATCTGTCAGATTGCAGAGGAATCTCCTGTGCACAGTCCTCTTTAGATCACCCCACAGATTTTCAATCAGATTCAGGTCTGAGCTCTGGCTGGGCCATTCCAAAACTTTCTTCTTCTGGTGAAGCCATTCCTTTGTTGATTTGGATGTATGCTTTGGGTCGTTGTCACGCTGAAAGATGAAGTTCCTCTTCACGTTCAGCTTTCTAGCAGAAGCCTGAAGGTTTTGTGCCAATATTGACTGGTATTTGGAACTGTTCATAATTCCCCCTACCTTGACTAAGGCCCCTGTTCCAGCTGAAGAAAAATGGCCCCAAAGCATGATGCTGCCATCACCATGCTAAATTGTAGGTATGGTGTTTTTTTTTGGTGATGTGGTGTTTTTGCGCCAAACATATCTTTTGGAATTATGACCAAAACATTCAACCTTGGTTTCATCAGACCATAACACATTTTCCCACATGCTTTTGGGAGACTTCAGATGTGTTTTTGCAAAATTTAGTCGGGTTTCTTTGTTTTTCTTCGTAAGAAAAGGTTTCCATCTTGCCACTCTACCCCATAGCCCAGACATATGAAGAAGAGCAATTGTTGTCCCATGTACCACACAGCCAGTACTTGACAGATATTCCTGCAGCTCCGTTAATGTTGCTGTAGGCCTCCTTTTTTTTTTTTTTACTCCTATTTTGTATTTGTTTTTGATTTTGGTTTAAAGTGTAAAATTCAATATAAAAAAAGTGCAAAAAAAACCCCACAGATTCTGTGCTATATGTATCATGTATCAGTTCCTGTGGTTTCGTCTTCCACATTATCTAAATTTAATAAACCACTGAGTATTAAAAGTGTGGTTTCCTCTCTTCTATGTTAATGTATGACATAAGGAGGCCAGCATTGAAATTTCTGTAGAGATAAGTGACCATGTGGTGTTGACCAGTTGCCTCTCAGCCCTTGCCATTTTCTGTGCACCTCTTGTACTTCTCAGCATGGATGGACAAGTTGTATTCATTTTATGTATTTTTTTAGGACAGTTTTATAGGACTATCCATCCAAGAAAGGAACTGTTTCTGCAAAATTATTATTATTATTATTATTATTATTATTATACAGGATTTATATAGCGCCAACGCAGTTAGGCAGTGCTTTACAACTTGAGGTTAGACAGTACAACTACAATACACTTTAATACAGTAGGAATCACAGGGCCCTGCTCGTTAGAGCTTACAGTTTAAGATGTTTAATTATTTTTTTTGTTCTACAGTGTATATGATTTATTTTTTTATTTAAATAGGACCGTATACTGGTTCAGGATATGGTGGCAATTCACTAAACCATACCAAAAAGTCGCTGTTCAAATTTAGGGCTTGACAAATTTGCTTTTAATCTAGGAGCCAAGCCAGCTAAAAAAGTTAGGAGCCTTTTTTTTTTTTTTCAAATCTGCTCCCCGGCGCCGGGAACTGCATGCCCAGGGAGTTTTGCAAAACCTTTTTTTTTTTTTTTTTCTCCACTGATGAGGCGGCACTGATGAGGCAGCACTTCCTGTCCACTCACCAGGAGTAAGAAAAGGGCGACAGATCAAGCCCGCAACCCCAGCACCCAGCTGTCAAACTGGGCAGGGGATGTGGGAGGGCAGATGGAGCAAGCAAGGGAAGCTCTCAGCCATGCATATGACAGCCCCGCTCTCCATAGGAGGATGCCGGTTTGCACAAAGGAGCGTGTATCCCGCTCCAGCAGGCTGCAAAGCCGCTGGCCTCAATTACCGGCCACCCCGACCTTGGTCTACGCACCCGGGAGGAAGGGCAACATTGCTGCAATCTTCAGTCGCCCTGGCACAGTAAAGCCTTCTTAAAACCAAGAAAGGTATTCAGTTACCGGTATTCAATTACCGATACTCAATTACCAGCCATCCCGACTTTGGTCCACGCACCCGGGAGGAATTGCCACATTGGGGGAGTCCAAACCGCTGCTGCAGTGTAGCCCAGGATACAATTTCCAGTCGCTGTGGCACAGTAAAGCCTTCTTAAAAATGAGAAAGGTATTCACATGTCTCGCTTCATCACTTATCCAAAAAATAAGAGGATTATTCCTCAGTTTAGGATAGTGGATGGAGGCGTGTAACTTGTTGCCAGAAGCACATCCAGAGCCCTTGGTGTATAGTGCAAATATAGCCTAATATAGAGCCATTGATTCCAAACTGCATACAGCTGTTTAGGCTATTTGGCCATCGTCAGTGAAATGACTGGAAACCATGGCTTCTATGGAATAGAGATTGGGACCCAACCAGACAGTATGGTGAGAAGGGACTAAATGTATTAAGAAACCCTCACTCTAATCGGTGTGCAGCACAGTAAAGCTTTCTTAGAAGAGAAAGTATTGATATGTCTCATTGAGTCACACATCCCACATATTTCTTGAATGTTAATAGTGTGCTGGGACAAGCACCTTTTGGCCACCGTAGAAACCATCTGTCTTCATTACTACAAGTGCATGCATTACTCTTCTGAGTTTGTGTCTTCTTTCTCTTAAAGTGATACTAAGGTCTAATGTTTTTGTGTTTTTAAAAAATAACAAAACACGTTATACTTGCTCTGTGCAGTACTTTTGCACAGAGCAGCCCAGATCCTCCTCCTTCTCTGGTCCCTCTTTGGCACTCCTGGTCCCGCTCCCCTGCTAAGTGCTCCCATAGCAAGCAACTTGCTATGGGGGCACCCGAGCCGCAGCTACGTGTGTCCATTGAGACACAGATCCCCGGCTAGGCTCTGCCCTCTTTCTCTCCCCGTTGGCTCACTGACTTTTTGACAGTAGCGGGAGCCAATGGCGCTCTGCTGTTGTCTCAGTCAATCAGGGGGGAGAGTTCCAGGCAACCGAGTCTCTCCTGCAATATCGCCGGATAGAGATGGGGCTCAGGTAAGTATTAGGCGGGCTGATGCACACAGGTTTTTTAACCACTTCCCGACCGCCGCACGACGATGTACGTCCTAAGTTTGAAGGGGTATACCGTTATGGCAGCAGCTAGCTGCCATAACCCCGGTATCCCCGTTTTCGTGCGGCGGCCGGCTTTCAGATAAAAGTGGTCCCTGCGGTGGATTCGCCGCGAGATCACTTTTATCGGTGGCGGGAGAGGGGCCCCCCCCCTCCGGTGCCCTCCGCCGCTTACCGGAGCCGTCGGTAGCGGCGGAGGCGATCGCGTCCTGTGCCATGGTGTGTCTGGAGACGAGTGAGGCCAAGATGGCGCTCACTAGTCTCCATGACACTGCTGGGCGGAAGCGACGTCAAAACGTCACTTCCGTCCACGCCTCTTAAAGGCATATTTTTTCAAATGTCATTTTTCTAAATGACTTTTTTTTTTTTTTTTTTTTATTGCATTTTAGTGTAAATATGAGATCTGAGGTCTTTTTGACCCCAGATCTCATATTTAAGAGGTCCTGCCATGCTTTTTTCTATTATGTTTACATTCCTTGTAATAGAAATAAAAGTGACACAATTTTTTATTTTTTTAAACAGTGTAAAAATAAATAAAATATTGTAATTTAAATAATAAAAATAAAAAAAAATTTTTTAAAACCCCCCCTGTCCCGACGAGCTCGCGCGCAGAAGCGAACGCATACGCGAGTAGCGCCCGCATATGAAAATGGTGGTCAAACCACACATGTGAGGTATCGCCGCGACCGGTAGAGCGAGAGCAATAATTCTAGTACTAGACCTCCTCTGTAGCGCAAAATATGCAACCTGTAGAATTTTTTAAACATCGCCTATGGAGATTTTTGAGGGTAAAAGTTTGACGCCATTCCACGAGCGGGCGCAATTTTCAATCATGACATGTTGGGTATCAATTTACTTGGCGTAACATTATATTTCACAATAAAAAAAAGAATCGGGATAACTTTACTGTTGTTTTATTTATTTTTTATTCAAAAAAGTGAATTTTTTCCAAAAAAAGTGCGCTTATAAGACCGCTGCGCAAATACGGTGCAAAAAAAAGTATTGCAATGACCGCCATTGTATTCTCTAGGGTGTTAGAAGAAAAACCATATATAATGTTTGGGGGTTCTAAGTAATTTTCTAGCAGAAAAACCTGTTTTAAACATGTAAACACCTAAAATCCAAAACGAGGCTGGTCTTAAAGTGGTTAACTTAATGCATATAATGCATTAGGATAAAAAAAACCTTCTGCCTTTACAGCCACTTAAAGGACTAGCTTCGTATCTAAAGCCCCGTACACGGGCAGAATGTCGTGTGTAAAAACAGCCGACATTCTGCCCGTGTGTATGTCGGTCTGTTGGACGTGCATGTTGGATAACCAGCAGCAGACCGGTCACCGATCAGCGCTCTCAGCCAATGGCAGATAGCACTGTCCCCCCGTGTTCTCCCTGGGGGGGGGGGGGGGAGAACACAGCAGCTCGGCGTGGAAGATCGCTGGACTAACTTCGCATGATCAGTACGGTGTCTCTGACTGGAGCTGTTGGTGTGTACCCGGGTTTAGACTGGAAGCTTCAAGCTGGCCACATTGCATGTGCAATCTCTAAATTTACAAACATCACAAACATTTACACACTATATAAGATGGGTACACACTATAACAAAATCGGGTGAATGATCATCCGGTGTTCGTCCGGTGTTCTAGCATGTCAAATGAGGATGAAAATAATGTACGAAAATTCTCGTACAACAAGGGCTTTATTTTTTTTGTTTTCTGATCATGCGCAGTCTTTCATATCTGATTTTTCTCGTACGAAAACAGTACAACGAAAATTGTTCCGTTCATGTACAAGAGACTTTTTGGAGTTTGTCCCTTCAGAAATTTTAGTTTGAATTGGATGTCAAAAGTTGTGTACACACTATATGAGAATTGACCGATTGTGCCTCACACGGAATTTTTTTTCTGATTTTTCTTATAGCCTACCTGTACAATCCATTCACTTTATATCAAGTCAGATAGGCCCTCGCTCTTCACATGAACTTGTCTTAACCTTTTCGCCATAGGAGAACCATTTAAATAGTTTTTAGGTCACAGGAAACCCCCAACTAAAACCAGTTCATCAAAGCTCAGTGCAAGGAAAGCCCCTCTGTACATTATAGTCAACTCCTTTCTTACAGATATATAAAAATATTATTGGTGCCATGCTGCTGATGTTATCAAGTACTCTGGCACTGGAACCTATGCAGGCACCCTAAAATGGGAGGTGAGTCAACCACAGCGCAAGGAACCCCTAGAAAAGTTTGGAACCCTAGCGTTCCACTGAACCCTGGCCGAGAATGGCTGCTCTATATTATCTCTGGTAAATGTAAAGAAGATTTTATGATTAGATGGCAATATGCAATCAGTAGACGAATGTAGTGTGTAGCAGAACAGGCAGTGCTGAGGCTTGGCAAGAAATCTGACTCATGATGTTAAAGGAAACAGGACTTGTTCTGGGACCGTTTTTTTATTCTATTTTTAATGTATACATTCTGAAATCCTCCTTCCCCTTTTTTTTTTTTTTTTTTTTTTAAATCATTTAACACATGGCGAAGGATTCGCAGAGCACCATGTATCAGCTAATGAGACAACAAACAAAAACGGCATGCTTTTGAGGTGCTAGTAGCAACAAGCTTGTGTTATGTATTTTTTAGTACTTTTTATTGAAATTTTTATAAAGATGTCAGTTCTTTCATCACATGTCAGTGCTTCAGCCCAGTGATTCGCAAGTTATTTGATTCCAGATACGGTAAAACACTTGGTCATTTGCAGTGACATCCACAGGAGTGGAAGAGGATCGCTGAAGAGGCAAATCCTAAAGTGGATGGGTGGTGGACTTTCAGCCTCAGACTTTGTTTGCCCTGAATGAGCAGGTTGACAGGGTCTTATTAAAGGAGAAGTTTGGGGTAAATAAAAAAAAAACGCACACATCCATACTCCCTTCTAGACTGCAGCATTGGTGTGACGCTCCAGCTGTCAATTGTCAGCTCTGAGCCCGGGAACTGAGTGAGAACATGACTGCTGACTAATCAGTTCTCAGTCTACTCAGAGGAGAGCGGTGACTGTCAGTCTCCGCTATCCTATCTGCTCCTCCGGGACTCACTGGAGGGCTGAGCTGGAGAGGGGACAGGCACAGCTGGCTCCACCTCTCAGCCTTGCACTGAGAGGTGGAGCCAGCTGTCAATCAGGCAGCTGGGTGGATCCTTGCAGAACCTGAAGTCAGCTAATAGTGGTATTACTTATTCAAATTCTAGTGCATGCGCAGCGCACCCTCTCACTGTTGCAGGAAAGCCGAGACCAGACTGCTGACATTAGCCGGGGATACACTCACAGGCATCTCTAGGGCTTTGCTGCTGCTGCTGTTCCCCATTCAAATCCTGGTGCATACGCAGTGCGCTCTCTCCCTGTCAGCAGCTAAGCCCTAGAGAAGAAGCCTGTGCGCTGGCCCTGCGTGGTTCCCGCAGTTCCGCCAAGGCTTTGCTGTGACAGCATGCACTGGGATTGTAATGAGTAAGGGTGCTGTGGGGGTGCAACCAATATTTGGCTCATCCCGGCAGCGGAACTTCAGTCATTTTTTCATCTTTCCATCTATTAAATCTTCTGACCTTGTTTTAACTTTGGATAGTAAAACATTTTTTTTTCTACCAGTAAATACCTTATACAGCCCACTTCCTTTTTCTTGTCTGGTAAAAAGTCTAGGCTTATGACGACATGCACAGCTCTCTCTGTCACTCTTGTGCGTTTGCCAGGAAGGGAGGGGAGATGAGTCATAAGAGGGCCACTGAGAGCTGCAGAGCTGGAGGTGTGCCTCTGTGGGTCTGTGTAAATCCAGGAAGTGAACAGGAAGCGGCTTCAGCTGCCCACACTTAAAATGGATGCAGCCAGACTCGGTGGAGGGAGATTTCTGCAGCATACTTGGCAAGTACAGAAGCTCACTACATATATATAATATTAAGCAAAGTGGTTGGAGGGAAGTTTTAGAATGGCAAAGATGTTTTTATTACAAATTATGTGAGCAGACTGCAGTTGCTCTTTAAAGCGGGGGTTCACCCACACCGCCAAAAAAAAAAAATATTAAAAGCCAGCAGCTACAAATACTGCAGCTGCTGACTTTTAATACATGGCCACTTACCTGTCCCGGGGTCCAGCGATGTCGGCAGGAGACGCCGAGAACCCGCTCGGTTCTCGGCAGCTGCCGCCGCCATCCTGGGTGAGGGAATCAGGAAGTGAAGCGTTGCGGCTTCACTTCCCAGTTCCCTACTGCGCATGCGCGAGTCGCGCTGCGCGTCCCTAGTGGTCCCCGCTCTCTGCTGGGAGCTGTGTGTTCCCAGCAGACAGTGCGGTCGGGATGGGAAGAGGCGTAGACTCCCTTGGGAGTCTATGCCGGAAGTGGGTGCAAATACCTGTCTTTGACAGGTATCTGCACCCCCCTCCCCCCTGAAAGGTGCCAAATGTGACACCAGAGGGGGGGAGGGTTCCGAAAAGCGGAAGTTCCATTTTTGTGTGGAACTCCGCTTTAAGGCAGAACACAGATTTGGGTGTTTTTCAGCTAGGCTTGTGCGTGTGTGTGTGTGTGTGTGTGTGTGCGTGTGTGCGTGTGTGCGCGTGTGTGTGCATGTGTGTGTGTGTGTGTGGGGGGGGGGGGGCAAATGGCCCACATGTATGACAGTTTAATTGAACTCCTTTTACCAAACAGGGGACCCTTGTCTGCACAGATTATTATGCTGAAATGGTAAACGTGGCCTTTAATTTTACTAAACAATTCCAGAGCACTGGTAACTTTATAGTCATACTCAGAAGTGCGACTTCCTATTCATACTAACCTCAAGCCCATCAGTAAGGTTAATTAATGCCAATTATTTTTTTTATTTTTTTAAATTTCTGTTCATACCCACAACCTTAACAGATTTTCCATCACACGCCTTTAATTGTCACCACTGCTCCCACATATATTTTGGAAAAAATGTTTCTATTGCTATCTATATATGTATGACGTGTGTGTGTGTGTGTGTGCGTCTCGTTGAGGAAGTATTGGACTTTTTTTCACAATTTTATACTGTAAAAACCAGGTTTGCTGTTATCACATTGTACTATATATTGATTTATTATTGTAACGTGAATGCTTTTACTTGCTTGCTGATCCATGCGTTTATATTTTTAGTTCAAATTTGTCATATACCAGAGCGTTCTATATACACACTGGATAAAAAAAGTCTATACACACCCCTGTTAAAATGTGAGGTTTCTGTGATGTAAAAAAATGAGACCAAAATAATTAATTTCAGAACTTTTTCCACTTTAAACCATAGGACCGGGCCTATTTCTTTCGAACTTGTTGTGTACAAGTTAAAATAATTTTTATTTAAATTTTTTTTTTTTATTTTGCAAAAAAATTACTTGGAACCTGAACTTCAGTCCTTTTTTTTTTTTTTTTTTAATCTTTCCATCTAATAAATCTTCTGCCCTTGTAAACTTTGGATAGTAAAACTTTTTTTTTTTTTTTTTTTCTGCCGGTAAATACCTTTTATACAGCCCACTTCCTGTTTCTTGTCTGGTAAAAAGTCTAGGCTTATGACATCATCCACAGCTCTCGCTCTCACGCGTTTGCCAGGAAGGGAGGGGGATGTGTCATAAGAGGGCCACTGAGAGCTGCAGAGCTGGAGGCGTGCCTCTGTGTAAATCCCTGGAATTCTTTCTTTATTTTCTTCCAGACACCCTAGAGCACAGGTGTCAAACTGGTTGCCCTCCAGCTGTTGCGGAACTACAAATTCCATGAGGCTTTGCAAGGCTGACAATTACAAGCATGACTCCCACAGGCAGAGGCATGATGGGACTTGTAGTTCCGCAACAGCTGGAGGGCCGCCAGTTTGACACCCCTGCCCTAGAGAATAAAATGGCAGTCGTTTTAATACTTTGTCCCACCATATTTGAGCAGCGGTCATACAAGCACAATCTTTTTTGGAAAAAAATACACTTTTTTTGAATTAAAAAATAAGATCTCAGTAAAGTTAGCCCAATTTTTTTCTTTACTGTGAAAGATAATGTTACGCCGAGTAAATTGATACCCAACATGTAATGCTTCAAAATTGCGCCCGCTCGTGGAATGGCGACAAACTTTGGCACTTAAAAATCTACATTGGCGACTAGAGGTCGACCGATATATCGGCCGATATTTGGCGTTTTTTAATTAATCGGCATCGGCCGATTGTGCTGATAAAAAAGGCCGATTGTAACTTCAGCCGACTTGCAAATGACTTCTGTAATAGAGTCAATGCAAGTTGCCTGAAAGTTATCTTCTCTCCTCCTCTGGGCAGCCTGCCAAGTCTGATAAGAAGATACATTGTATCTCTTCAAGTTCTTTTTTTTATCAATAGACTGAACTCCGTGTAGGAATTCTCAGTTTAACCATTTAAAGACTAAATTTTTTCTGACACTTGTTGCTTACAGGTAAAAATCCTGTATTTTCTGCTAGAAAATCACTTAGAACCCCCAAACATTATATATATTTTTTTAGCAGAGACCCTAGGGAATAAAATGGTGGTTGTTGCAATATTTTATGTCACACGGTATTTGCGCAGCGGTCTTTCAAACGCAATTTAAAAAAAAAAAATACAGTAATGAATTTAAAAAAAACTAAGCAGTAAAGTTAGCCCGTTTTTTTTTTTCGTCCAAAAGTTTTGATTACCTGTTTTTGTGTATTTAATATTTAAGATGGTTTTTTTTTTTTTTTTTTTTTTTTTTCTAAATTATACATACAAGTGAACTGATTGGAGGTTTGTTTTGTTTAATGTTTAAATGTAAAAAATTTTCTGTATCACTTAAGGCTGCTTTCACACTAGAGCGGGCATGCGTTGATGGTAAAACGCTGCTAGTTTTAGCGGCGATTTACCGTCATTTTAGAGGCACTATTAGGCTGCTAGCGGGGCGCTTATAACCCAGCTAGCGGCCGAGGAAGGGGTTAAATGCGCCCCTGAAGCGCCGCTGCCAAAACGCTATGCAGGTGCTTCGGCAGCGGTGCGCATTCATTTCAATGGGCAGGAGTGGTAGTATACACCGCTCCAAGGATGCCGTTTGCAGGACTTTTTTTTACATCCTGCCAGCGCATCGCCTCAGTGTGAAAGCACTCGGGATATCACACTGAGACTGCAGGGGAGCCGTTTTACAGGCACTTTACAGGCGCTCTTTTTAGCCCAAAAGCGCCTGAAAAACGCCCCAGTGTGAAAGGGGTCTAACTGTTAGATTTTATGAGATGAAGGGAAAAAAAAAAATCGGCCAAATATATCGGCCCAAAAAAAAAAATCGGCATCACATATCAGAATCGGCCACCGCGATTTCTAAATATCGGCATCGGCCAGAGAAAAACCCATATCGGTCGACCTCTACTGTGTAGGCTACAAGTCAAAGTAGTGACCACTGTCTGCTTTTCTGAATAGCGTGATTTATGGCCCACTGAGTTTAAAACTGCCACAATGGAAAATGTGACAAGGCGGGACCACGTTTGAACAAAGAAATTTTTGGTGGGATCACTGGGTGGTGTTTTAATGGACTAGGTAGATTTCAAAATAGTAAAACAACTTTTGACATTTTACATGAGATATATAAACCTTTATTAGAGATTTTAGTGGTTGGATCTAAAGAAAAAGACCAGTAATTCATAGCAACCAGTCTGATCTGGGTTTACTGAAGTAAGACCTTTAAAAAAATAGGACTTCGATTGGCTATTAAAGAGGAAGTAAACCCTGATGACTTTTCCCCCCTGCAAAGTAAAAGCATAATGGGCTAGTATGCATTGCATACTAGCCCATTATGTGGCACTTGCCTGCAAACGAAACCCGCGTCGTCCCTGCTGGTGGCCGCATCCATCTTCGCCCCTCTTCAGGGCTCTGTGACTGGCCGGAGTCCCGTGCCATCAGTCACGGCACTTGCTAAAAAAACGTCACGGAGGGACGTTTCTTCACAGCGCATGCGCCGATGACGTAGACGCAAGCGTATATGGTAAATATCTCCTAAACCGTGCAGGTTAAGGAGATATTTACAGTACCTACAGGTAAGCCTCATTATAGTCTTACCTGTAGGTACAAGTGGTGTATCTAGGTTTAGAACCACTTTAACAGTTTCTCCCAGCTGCACATAGTCATTATGCTTCTCACTGTTTTATTAGAAGAGTCTAACAGTGTTAAAGTGGTAAACATGACTTCTGATATGACTTCTTGTGGTTTGGGTAGATGTGGATGTAGGCGTCTAAACTATGAAACCTATGCAGTACTCAGAAAAGCAGGAGGAAGACAGAGGCTTGAAAAGCTACATAGGCATATGTAATAAGGCTACAGCAACCAGAAACTTTACCACTATATGTACTGCAGTTGTAACAGAGTTGTTGACTTTTTTGCATTACTTTTATGATTAAACTGGTCACAAATCTTGGCAACTTAAACTTGGCATATAATTATTATTATTATTATTATTATGCAGGATTTATATAGCGCCAACAGTTTGCTCAACACTTTACAAAATGAAGGCAGACCTTACAATAACAATACAATTTGGTACAAGAGGGATCCGAGGGCCTTGCTCCTTTAGAGCTTACAATCTAAGAGATAACCAAGTGCATAAGCAAGAGGATATCCTCGGTAAAAAAAAAGACTGACAAATTCATGCAGTTGAATTTATATGCAGATCACCATTTTACCTCTGAGTCTCATGTGGTCCAAACCTGTGTTGGCTTCCTGAGCCTTCCTGTTGGCCTGTGAGTCTGTCAATCATACGAGAGGGCCATTTGGGACGCATGTCTTGGGGGCAGAGCTTAGCACTTTTTTTCCTCTGCTTGTATTTCTGAATCTACTGATCGTTTTGATATGCATGCTTTTTCGTGTGTGATCAGTACTTTTTCTTTTTTTTTTTTTTTTCGTTTTGAACAGAGTAGGGAAGAGTTAAAGCAGAACTTTACCCATAACAATTTGATAAAACATATTGTTCTTTAGCAAGGAACTTACATTCCACATTTAATAATTATGCTACCACAATTAATGTGTGCTGTAAATTGCCTCCAGCATTGCTCCTGTTACTTTTTGCCAGAGGCTGCCATTTTGCTGAAGACCAGAGCCCCTGAGCAGCAGTAAGTATTTAGGTTGTCAGCAGATCGACCTCTAGTGGCTCTGATTGTCAAAAATGGAGAGCAACTGAGCATGTGCAGAGCAGTGTGAGACAGTGTATTGCTGTATTTTATACATTATAGGTCCTTATTTTTTATATTTTTCATAGCTATACCTACACAAGGGGCCAGCCTGAAGTGATCTAGCAGGGCCTAATTTTCTGACTTAGTCTGGGTTCACATATATGCAGTACGGGACACTGCATGTCATTCAGATAGGAGTTGCACCGCATTCCTATTCAAATCACATGCGATGTCTGTGCGGTGCAATTTGAGCCACTCTTAAAAGGTACAGGACCCTTTTTTCCAACGCTGTAATTGGATCGCATGGGTGTTCAATCGTACATACATACATACAGTATCTCACAAAAGTAAGTACACCCCTCCACGTTTTTGTAAATATTTTATTCTATCTTTTCATGTGACAACACTGAAGAAATTTGCTACAATGTAAAGTAGTGAGTGTACAGCTTGTATAACAGTATGAATTTGCTGTACCCTCAAAATAATGCGCAGCCATTAACCACTTCTGGACAGGCTCATGACAATATACATTCCGGTTTCAGATAACTTACCGGAGCGGTTGGTAGCGGCAGAAACGATTGGGTCCTCTTCCCGGCTTGGCTGGCTGCTGAGCGAGGGGAAGATGGCCCCCACTCAAATCCATAGCATTGACTGGCGGAAGTGACGTCATACATCACTTCCGCCCAATGCTCTTAAAGGAGAATTTTTTTATTATTTTTCAAACTACTTTTTAAAAAAAAATATATATAAAGCAGAATAAATGAAAAAGACATTAATGGCTGTGTGTTGAGTTATTTTGAGGGGACAGCAAATTTACACTGTTATACAAGCTGTACACTCACTACTTTACATTGTAGCAAAGTGTCATTTCTTCAGTGTTGTCACATGAAAAGATAGAATAAAATATTTACAAAAATGTAAGGGGTGTACTTACTTTTGTGAGAAATTATTAGTATAAGTTTGTGTGTATATGGTTACTGTCTTGGGGTGAGGGGGTCTGATTGAGGAAGAAGGAAGTCCATAATCATCCTCCTTCCCCCTCTGTCCCCCCCCCCCCCCCGAGGATTCTCTCCCCGATTTACCACCTCTGAGCTGGTGAATTCCGACAGAGATCGCACCTTCATATACTGGCCGTTTCTGTGTCAGTCAATGACGGCTTCTCTGTGTGCGATCATCTCTGTTGCATAAACCGCTGATGAACTGAGATCAGAAGTGATCCTCGGGGTCACCGCTGTTCAGTTTCATAAACGGACACCTATAGCAGAGATTTTGGTCACTTCTGCACCAGTGAGTTCAGGCTGAATATACTACCTAATATATGATGGCAATTTCTGTAAACCCATACACAAGAAAAGGTTGCTTTAAATAAGAGACTATTATTTTTGTAACTACACGCTAGGAAATTGTTCACAGCAGTGAATGTGCTTACATTGCGTTTTCTCTTCTCAGTGGACATTCGAGAAATAAAGGAGATTCGGGTGGGGAAGAATTCACGGGACTTTGATAGATACCTGGAAGATGCCACAGTGCGCTTGGAAACCGACCACTGCTTTGTTATCCTGTACGGAACAGAGTTTAGACTTAAAACTTTAAGCCTGCAAGGTAGGTGGCCTTTATTTCAGGTAAAAAGTGTGTGTGTGTATAAATCTCTCTCTCTCTCTCTCTCTCTCGATATCTCTCGATATCTCTCGATATCTCTCGATATCTCTCTCTCTCTCGATATCTCTCGATATCTCTCTCTCTCGATATCTCTCTCTCTCTCGATATCTCTCTCTCTCTCTATCTCTCTCGATCTCCCTCTCTCTCTCGATCTCCCTCTCGATCTCCCTCTCTCTCTCTCGATCTCCCTCTCTCTCTCTCGATCTCCCTCTCTCTCTCTCGATCTCCCTCTCTCTCTCTCGATCTACCTCTCTCTCTCTCTCTCTCTCTCTCTCTCTCTCTCTCTCTCTCTCTCTCTCTCTCTCTCTCTCTCTCTCTCTCTCTCTCGTGATCTATCCCCCCTCTCTCGATCGATCTATGCTCTCTCTCGATCGATCGATCTATGCTCTCTCTCAATCTATCTCTGAGCTTTAATGACTTGATTGCTGTGCCTTTTTTTGGTCTCCCAGCTACATCAGAGGAGGAAGTGAACATGTGGATTAAGGGGTTGAATTGGTTGCTCCAGGACACTCTTTTGGCCCCTACTCCGCTGCAGATCGAGAGGTAAGGAGAAGCTGTATGACTTTTAACATTTTTCCAAATCAGTTGTGAAAGGTCTTGGAGAATCACCTGAACAATTATAGATGGCACCACTACAGCAATACTTAACAGCAATCGTTTGTGGCTCCACTGCTAGCGATCAAACAGACAAGGTTGTGTCTTTTTATGGAACTAGTTTTGCGGTTTATGAACAACTCCATAACCTATTTTTGGCTCAGTTCCCTAATTAAATCGGAAACAAAGGCAGATCTAAAAGCATTTACTGTAGTTAAAAATGCATTAAAAATAATGAATATTTTTTTAAATGCAAATAATGTAAGTAGATGGCTTCCTGTAATGCCCTGTACAGCAGCAGATTTGGCTGCACATTGGGACAGGAAAGGTCATGTTTGAACCAGTCGGGCTCTGCTGTATTTGCATGTGCTGATGAGGAACATACTGAAAGGGAAAAAGAAGAGTGAGCAATGGGTGGGATGATCAAATTAGTCATCTGCTGCCCCTTGGTTGTCCTATCAAAGACTGTGGGAAGGAAATGATTAACCCCATTGCGCCTAAGGGTAAAACAAATCTAACTGCCTAAGCACAATTTTGCAACTTTGACATGTGTTAGTAAAACCGTACATATCATCACTACTTTGTGGATTATACCTTGTTTGTTTGTTTTTTGTTTTTTTTTGTTTTGTTTTTTTAGGACAAATTGGGCCTTCATTTGGTATTGAATGGTTATGTGTATCTCCTGTTTATTTTCCATTTGATAAAAAAAAAAAAAAAAAAAAATTATATATATATATATATATATATATATATATATATATATATATATATATATATATATATATATATGTATGTATGTATGTATGTATGTATGTATGTGTGTGTGTGTGTGTGTGTGTGTGTGTGTGTATATATATATATTCTCAAATTTAGTTGTATATGTCTTGTTACTACCATAACCTACCACCAAAGAACAACCCAAAATAAATGTTCCTGCTCCTGACGTTTGTAGTGATATCACATATGTGTATGTTGTTGTTTGTATCCATAGTACAGCCCAGAATCAATAGTGCACTTTTTTTTTTGTTCTACCTAAAACACACTGATGCTAATTTAAAAAAAAAAATCCTGCCCAAAATATACTGACCCTGACCTTTTGACTCTTACTTGACCTTGGCACTAACCTAGATCAAACCTTGATCTAGGTATTGCTTTCTTTTTTTTCTTTTTTAACACTTTTTTTTCCCTCTCTGCAAGGAAAGAGAAAGATACATTGTATCTTTCCTCTCCATTCAGAGCGAGAAACACAGGGGCGGGCTTCAAAGTGACTGATCACTGTTGTAGCCAATCAGAGGCTACCACAGCAATCATGTGATCTGGAGTAGGGAGTTCTGGGGCTCTTGCTGAGACTGAGAGCAGGCTGTGCGGCGCACTCCCAGCACAAAGGTAATTATGTGTATATGTGGCCCCAGAAAAAAGCCCAGTCTAGTGGGGCCACATATGTGCTTTATCGGCGGGAAGGGGTTAAGCACTATTGCTTATCTGCAGGAGAGAAAAATTAGGCCACCAACAAAAATATCTCCTCTACATGTGTTATTTAGTAGATTGTGTGGAGTTTAGCTTCATTTTAATAATGGTCATGTGACCGTGTGAACCTTGCAACCAACAGAATCAGTCTATGTGAAGGTGCTTGAGTAAAGTGAAGTTCTCCTTTGAACTTGCACCAAACTAAGAGCACACGTAGATCAAAATCCTTATACACAATTTACAGGACAGACTTGTACATTGTTCACTTCAAACAAAATGTTTATTATCTCCCAATACTACACAATACAGATTTGTTGTTGAAGTCTTAAAGAAAAATTTGTATTAACTATAAAACCAGGGCTACCTTTATGACTCCTTGGCTTGTGCCTGGACGGCCGATTCTCTTAGGTGCTAGCTCCCCATAATTCCCAATAACTATTTAGGAGTAAAAAAAAGTTGGAGAGACCTAGAAGGGGAAAGTCTAATTCGGAGACCATGAGATGTTGAGGGTAACAACGATGGTAGCAGTTGAGAAGAACTTTGTATTCAGAAAAGGGGTTGACTGCAGATTCTGGATGAACTCGTTTTTTGGCATGGACTGCTTGGTTGTTTGCTTGGCCACAACCTGTGCAAAAGAAAAATTTAACTTTGTGAATAACTAAAGCAATGGATTTATTCATTTTGCATTTTGCATTTGCATTTACATTCTTAAAGGGAAACCCATTGGAAGAAAAATGTTAAATTGCCATTGCTGACCTCTCATTCTGAAAATGTTGGGCATCTGGCTGTCATGCTAATCCTTCGAGCTTAAGCACTTTGAGGGTCAGTTCACACCACATGCAGTCCAATGCGTTTTTTTTTTTCTGCAACAAAAACGCATTGAAAGTAGGTTATATGGTTTCCAATGGCATAGTTCACACCAGTGCGGTCAGTTCCAGGGCTTTCCAGTTCCAGAAAAAAAAGTAGAATATGCTGCATTTTCCTGCACTGTACTGGGACGTGGTAAAATGCATCAAAAACATGCCAAAATGCACTGCAATGCATCAAAAACGCACCGGACCCCAGTACAGGAAAAAATAAGGAAATAATCATCTGCAATGCATTTGGAAACGCATTAAAAACGTGCCAAAAATGCGATAAAAACACGTGCATGCATTTTTGATACATTTCCTTTGAAGTCTGTGGGCCTCAAAGTTGCACTGCATCACACAAAAATATAAATAAAAATTCCATAAATATATCCCACAGTTTGTAGACGCT
This sequence comes from Lithobates clamitans, assembly GCA_037952925.1. NCBI lineage: Eukaryota > Metazoa > Chordata > Amphibia > Anura > Ranidae > Lithobates > Lithobates clamitans. The sequence goes on from JBBGZY010001206.1 coordinate 4,689,462, forward strand.
AAAACGTTTGCGCCAATCAATATACACTTATTGGGATTTTTTTTTTTACCAAAATTATGTAGCAGAACACATGTTGGCCTAAATTGGTGAAGAAATTAGAAACATTTTGTTATTTTGAAATAATAGTATAAGGAAAAAGTATTGGTGGGGGAAAAAAAAAAAATAATGAAAAATTCTTGGGTGGCAAGACTTTCCGGTCCACATAACTGGGGATGTGGTGGGGGTGTCCTTTGCATATATACGTCACTCCTAAAGGTGTCCCTCCTTCCTTCTTTTTTTTTTTTTTTTTATGTGGGGAGATGTGCTGGATCTGTGGAGTATTGGAATTGTAACATCTGGCCTTCATACTTTAGCTTGAGATTAAAGCCGGCCATGGTGCGATTTTCTTTCCTGTCAGTGTTGATATGGGGGGGTGGGGGGGATCTCTCGCAAGCTATTGTGTTCTCCCAGTGGGGGGAGCCATCCCGGCTGGGAGAACACAGCGATTATTGCTAGCCCATACATGGTTTGAATCTTGACCGCTCCCTGCTTAACCTTCTGTGATTCTAACCGTCAATTACCGGCTTTAGAAAGTATTGCACCTAGAGACATCCAGGCTACTAGAATATCGCTATATATCAACACAGGTTTTCTTGTAAGGCCCGGTTCACATATGTGCAGCTGCGGTTCACAGCATGGGCTCCTGTGTGTCCCTGTTCTTCGGTTCAGGTCCAAATTTTTGCCTGAATTGGAGCTTGAACCAGACCCAAAGATGCACAGGACCCTTCTGCAATGCGGACCGCGGCCGCCATGGACCTGTGTGAACTGGCTACATTGAGAGCCGGGCACACACACTCCTGCCCTGCTAATTGGATTTGGGGAAACCCACATCCAATTTGCATATATGTGAGCCCATCCTAATACTATAGCTAAGGAACACACCACTTGCTCAGATCAACCAGTCCAGCTTTTATGTTTTGCAGAAAAATAATGGCTCAAAGGACAATTTGTGCCCTGTTCTACCTTTGACAGTTTTTACATAGTAGGGCTCATCTTATCTTTAGAAGTAGTAGTAGTACAGCAATAATATTACTGTTTTTTTTTTCTTTCTGATACAGATGGCTCAGGAAACAATTTTACTCATTAGACAGAAATCGAGAAGACAAGTAAGTAACGGATTGGGAATTATTTGAAAAATTGGTCAACTTGGGTAACTCTTTTCATGTATTTAAAGGAATGATTAGTCTTTCCATTTAACTTTTTTTTTTTTTTTTAATACAGTGCCTTGAAATTTTTTTCCTACCCCTGGAAACTTTCCATATTTTTTTCATGTTCCAACCATGAACGTAAATGTATTTTATTGGGCTTTTATGTGATAGATCAACACAAAGTGGCACATAATTGTGAAGTGGAAGGAAAATGATAAATGGTTTTCCAAATTTTTTACAAATATCTGAAAAGTGTGGTGGGCATTAGTATTCAGCCCACTTTACTCTGATACCCCTAACTAAAATCTAGTGGAACCAATTGCCTTCAGAAGTCACCTCATTAGTAAATAGAGTCCACCCGTGTTTAATTGAATCTCAGTATAAATACAACTGTTCTGTGAAGCCCTCAGAGGTTTGTTAGAGCTCCTTAATGAATAAACAGCATCATGAAGGCTAAGGAACACACCAGACAGATCAGGGATAAAGTTGCGGAGAAGTTTAAACAGGGTTATAGTAGGTTATAAAGAAATATTCCAAGCTTTGAACATCTCACGGAGTACTGTTAAATCCTTCATCCAAAAATGGAAAGAGTATGGCACAACTGCAAACCTACCAAGACATGGCCGCCCGCCTAAACTGACAGGCCGGGTAAGGAGAACATTAATCAGAGAAGCAGCCAAGAGGCCCATGGTAACTCTGAAGGAGAAGCAGAGATCCACAGCTCAGGCTGGGTTCAAACTAATGCGAATTGGATGCGGGTTTCCCCGTATCCAATTGGCATGACAGGAGATTTTGACCAGCTCCATATGGAGCCGGTTCACACATCTCTGTGGCGGCTACAGAGCGACTTGCACAGGAGTCCTGTGCATCTTTGGCTCTGCTCCAGGGCTGAATTCAGGCAAAAATTTGGCCCTGATTCGTTCGTGAAGCAGAGAACAGGGACGCACCGGACCCCTGCTGCGAGCCGCGTTCGACATCAGTGTGAGCCCAGCCTTAGGTGGGAGAATCTGTCCACAGGACAACTATTAGTTGTGCACACCACAAATCTGGACTTTTTGGAGTGGCAAGAAGAAAGCCATTGTTGAAGAAAAGCCATAAGAAGTCCTGTTTGCAGTCTGCGAGAAGCCATGTGGGGGACACAGCATACATGTGGAAGAAGGTGCTCTGGTCAGATGAGACCAAAATTTAAAATTTTCGCCCTAAATGCAAAACGTGTGGTGGAAAATTAACACTGTACATAACCCTGAACATACCATCCCTACTGTGAAACATGATGGTGGAAGCATCATGTTGTGGGGATGCTTTTCTTCAGCGGGGACAGGAAAGCTGGTCAGAGTTGATGGGGAAGATTGATGGAGCCAAATACAAGGAAATCTTAGAAGAAAACCTGTTAGAGCAGTGGTTCTCAACTCCTGTCCTCAGGACCTACTAACAGGCCAGGTTTACAAGATAAAGATAAATGAAATGCATCACAGGTGATATCATTTTCTGCTCAGTGATTGCCGTATTCTTGTCTGCATCTCTCAAAGGTAATACTTAAAATCTGGCCTGTTAGTAGGTCCTGAGGACAGGAGTTGAGAACCACTGTATTAGAGTCTGCAGAAGACTTGAGACTGGGGTGGAGGTTCACCTTCCAGCAGAACAACAACCCTAAACATACAGCCAGAGCTACAATGGAATGGTTTAGATCAAAGCATATTCAAGTGTTAGAATGGTCCAGTCAAAGTCCAGACCTAAATTCAATTGAGAATCTGTGGCAAGACTTGAAAATTGCTGTTCAGTTGCTCGCCAGCCAATCTGACAGAGCTTTAGCTATTTTGTAAAGAAGAATGGGCAAAAAATTCACTCTCTAGATGTGCATAGCTGGTAGAGACATCCCCAAAGACTTGCAACTGTTATTGCTGCGAAAGGTGATTCTACAAAGTATTTATTTGTAAATAATTTGGAAAACCACTGATCCTATTTCTTCCATTTCACAATTATGTGCCACTTTGTGTTGGTCTATCACATGAAATCCCAATAATATGCATTTATGTTTTTGGTTGTAACATGAGTATACAATGAGTATGAATACTTTTTCAAGGCACTGTATAAATGTGAGATCAGCTTGGTGCAAATAATGTTATCAGCGTGTGGTAATCATTTTTTTTTAACTGTTTCTATATATAGTTTTGAAATTGTATATACGTCACATTTACGAAAATTTATCAATACTTGGATTGCACTTTACCATGTTTGACTTTTATTGCTCCCAATCTGTTTGGACTAATTGAAAACCATGTGCTGCCTGGGTGGCTGATATCTTATCTAAGCAGCTGTCAACCTGATAAGTGGAGTCATCATAGTGGCTAGTCTTCCCTGCCTTCTAATAAATCTTAAGTTGGGTATACACAGGTATTTTGTTTTCCTTCAACCAACCATGTGTGATGCAGGGATCTCTCCGGCTGAGCTATTTTATTCTGACAGCAGGACTCCCAATTGTCTGCAAGTGCTGATTGAATGCTGGTTTTCCAGCAAGATCATTCCACGGAAACCAGTTGTTAGACCGTCTCCTGTTGAACAGACAGCGGTACGTACATGCGTTCCTGCTGAACCAGCTGATTTTCGGCACCTGTTTACTGGGCTTTAGCCTGTAATACTATGTACAAAATATATTACATTTTTGAGGTTTAGATAATAGCACTCTAGTAAACAGGACCTGATTTTACCAGCAGGTGGGTCTACAAAGGAGGCTGCCTAGACTTTAATTTTGTAGAAGTGATTTTGTGGCTGTTTAGCTGTACTGATCACCTCTACTAACAGAGAAGACATGGATCCATGTTAAAACCTAGGTTAGGGCTTCTAGGGCAGCCATGAGCTTGTTTTCACCCTTGCAATTCCATAATGTTGACCATTTATCATTGCTTACCTAGCACAGGCACAGCCATGGTGTACAGCATATACAGTGCCTTGCAAAAGTATTTGCCCCCTTGGCATTTTTCATGTTTTGTTGCCTCACAACCTGGAATTAACATGGATTGTTTGAGGATTTGCATCATTTAATTTACAGAACATGCCCACAACTTTGAGGATGTGTTTTTTTTTTTTTTTTTTATTGTGAAGCAAATAGGACAAAATAACAGAAAAGGTCAATGTGCAAAACTATTCACCCCCCTAAAGTCAATACTTTGTAGAGCCACCTTTTGCAGCTATCACAGCTCTAAGTCGCTTTGTATAAGTCTCCATGAACTTGCCACATCTTACCATTGGGATTTTTGCCCATTCCTCCTTTGAAAAACTGCTCCAGCTCCTTCAAGTTGGATGGTTTGCGCTTTTTTTATTCACGTTTTATGTATATATTTTTCTAATTTTACTTCACCAACTTAGACTATTGTGTTCTGATCCATCACGTATAATTCGGATTAAAAAAACATTGAACTAAAGGCTGTAATGTAACAAAATAGGTAAAAACCCAAGGGGTTGAATACTTTTGCAAGGCACTGTAGCCTTGGCAGTTAGAGCAGCTTTTTTCAACCAGGGTGCCTTCAGGTTTCTTCAGGGATAGCTTGGCAAAATGCTTAAAAATGGCTTCAAAGTGGTATACAAGCCAGTGTGTGGATCAAGTCTGCCTTTTTATTTACAGAAAGCCACAGGTTTTCATTGTGCACCCTTAAAACCTTCCAGCTGTAGGTCGCCTGTACAACATCCTTGTTTACCTTTTCTCTGCCCCTCTCCATCAGCACTGGGGTCATATTTGCTGAGTGAGGGAGATGAGAAACATTAGAATATGAGTCGGTGCTTTGCTTTGGAAGAATAAATTGCCTCGATCATTGGGCGTGTGGATGTTGCTGGGTTATGTAAACTTTTTGTACTACTTCTTTTTTTTTTTTTTTTTTTACAAGTTAGAATGGAGTGCTCCAAGAGTGTGCATAATTGTAAAGGGTGCCTTGACCTTAATGTTGAAAAACGCTGAGTTAGAGGTTAAAGGGATCCTTTGTCACCAAGGGCTCCCATCCTGCACTAGAGACTGCCATGGTCCAGCTGTTCATTCTAGGATTGTTAAGGAGAAAGGAGGGTGGGACTTTATATGAAGAATGCATCCCTGGAGGAGTCACGATACATATGAAAATGGGCAATACTAGGTATATTAAAACTATGGGCATTGATGACAACATTGCAAGGCAACAATTAGTAGTCAGTGGTTTATTGATGTAAAAAATGGTAACAGTAGTGGTAATGATACCATAAAAAAATAATAATGACATAATAAATTAATGATATAATCAGTTCATATTGTTAATATTATATAAAAACAAAGTACATAGGGTAGATAGATGTAACAATAATCATAACAACAACAATAATAACATAATGAATTCATATCATGCACATCATAGAGAGCCATTTTCATAAAAGCGTGTCTCCCTGGTAGAGAGCTATATCTGGATATGTTGGTACGATCCAATTAGTAAGTATGGTAAGTGTTGATAAAGTATCAACAGTATCTCCTCTCTACCCATGGGGGCCCCTCCCTGGGGAGCAATTTCTCCTTTTGGCGACACACCTACGCCCGGGTTTGTCCACCTCAGCTCCCGGGACTGACGTCTACACCCGGTCGGCCTTCCGGCCCTTCATGCCTTCACCCAGTCCCATTGACATCTCTGTAAGTAGTTGTGGTAAATTGGGGTTATTCCCCCTCTCCTTTTCCTCTTCAAAACAATGATTACTTTAGCTTACTTTACAAATTAACCATGTGTTTCAATATACACAGACATCTACCTCATACTTGCTCCTGAAGAGTGGCAGTCGCCACGAAACGCGTAGAGCCAATAGATGCCCTTTCGCTCATACTGTACTTTATCAACACTTACCATACTTACTAATTGGATCGTACCAACATATCCAGATATAGCTCTCTACCAGGGAGACACGCTTTTATGAAAATGGCTCTCTATGATGTGCATGATATGAATTCATTATGTTATTATTGTTGTTTTTATGATTATTGTTACATCTATCTACCCTATGTACTTTGTTTTTATATAATATTAACAATATGAACTGATTATATCATTAATTTATTATGTCATTATTATTTTTTTATGGTATCATTACCACTACTGTTACCATTTTTTACATCAATAAACCACTGACTACTAATTGTTGCCTTGCAATGTTGTCATCAATGCCCATAGTTTTAATATACCTAGTATTGCCCATTTTCATATGTATCGTGACTCCTCCAGGGATGCATTCTTCATATAAAGTCCCACCCTCCTTTCTCCTTATCAATTAACAGGGATGGAGGCGCTTGGCGGTGGTAGCCCTGCGTTCTCATATAAAGTCCCATCTGGTTGCTCTTTGTTTTTCATTCTAGGATTGTAATGTCATGGTGTGTTACTGCAGAGTTCCCTGGAGATAGGCTCGGCCACCGACAGGAGGAAAAGTATACGTCATGCAAGTGGGCAGGTCGCTACGCGTTTCTTGGGCTCTGCCCCCTTTATCAAGCTGACTGCCTGGAAACTCATGGCTCTTTAAAGGATAATACTGGCATAATGTAGCGGGAAAAACAAGCAAGTACAAATAACAGTCCGTAACACTGCGATTTAACAATGTCAAAGCTAGGAAAATAACAAGAACCAGCATAGCGGGACATATGTAAAAAAACAAAAAACGTGTGTGTGTGTGTGTGTGTGTGTGTGTGTGTGTGTGTGTGTGTGTGTGTGTGTGTGTATATGTGTATATATAATACCGGTATATATAGTGTGTATGTGTGTGTGTGTATATATATATATATATATATATATATATATATATATATATATGTGTGTGTGTGTGTGTATGTATATAGATATTATATAATGTATGTCCACCTATGCTGGTTCTTATTATTTCCCTGGCTTCACTGTTAAATTTTGTAATTTTGGGTTTTTCCACTGCTAAATTATGCTGGCGTTGTACCTGAACACCTTCCCGCCCGGCCTATAGCAAAATGACAGCTGGGCAGTGCCTTTAAGATCCTGACTGGATGTCGTATGATATCCTTTCAAAAACTGATCTGTCAGCAACTGTGTCCACCGGATACAGCCGATGACTGATCACTGCCGGTCACATGACAATTGTAAACAATGATTGGCTTCCTTTCATGCCATCCATTGTGTAAAATTCTGTTGCTAGCTGTGATTGGTCAATGTGATCACATGGTACAGACAGGGCCAATCACAGCCCATCTGTACCATGTGATTAGCTTTGCCCAATCATGGCTAATCACAACAAAACAAACGGAATCCCGGGACCTTGTCTGTACTGCAGCTTCTGATCTAGCCATCTGGATTGCTGATTTTTTTTTTTTTTTTTTTTTTTTTTTTTTTTACTGTACCCTAAGCCTGGCACCCTGTTAGCTGTTCTTTTACCCTGTCACCATGATGGACTACCCCCCTAATAGTATTGTGTAGTTTATTCCAAATCGCACACCGCTCTTTTTGGCTACCATCAGTGTAGTGTAGCTGGTCACACATTTTTTTATGGTCCTTGTTTAAATCCATGCTTGTACTTACCGAGGATGAGGTTGCTGAATCCCTATGGCCATAATGTTTATTCCATTATTCCCTGTCAATGTAAATATGGGAAATGATAATTCTTTAGCAGGCTGTTGATTGCCCTTGCGGCTCTCTGCTGGCCATTGACCTACTCGGCTCACACCTTTGTTGGACTGGGATTTGGTTCATGTCTACGCAGTCTAATATTTATTTACGTCAGCAAGCTTGCTCTTATTGTTAGTAATGTTATAGTCATGCTGGCCTTTAGATGATTCTGTTTGTCCTCTGTCTATTGTCACTCACTTCCTGAGCATAAACCATTAATAGAATTCCAGGGGTCGGGAGGTGTTTACAACATATTGGAATTCTTTGTGTGTGTTTTTCAGTGCTTTAAATGGCCAGATCACTTAGATTTCAGTTTATGATAGATGCTGGGAGAGTTAAACCACCTAATTATTTCTTTAAGGCTGGGTTCACACCAGTGCGATGTCTGTGCAATGCAAATTCAGCCATACAAACTGTGTGGCTGAAATCGCATTCACACCTAAAATGGTGCAGGACCCTTTTTTTGGTCCGCAGTGGAATCGGATCACATGGGTGTTCAAACCCATGCGATCTGATTCCTATCTGATTTTCACAGTTCGCACTGCGATCTGCAAACAGATTTGGGGGTGTCATTAACTTTACATTGACACTCGCAGTGGTTCGCAGTGAGATGTGATGCGGGAACCCGCACAGAACTCACGCTGGTTCCTGCATCGGACAAGTGTGAACTGGGACTCAAGGACGGAATTGGTGAAATCTCTTCACTTGAGTCCCCAGGTCTGCACATGTTCTGTAGCCATTATAACTGTCTCTCCCTCTCCTTGTTGTTTTTATTCAATTTTGTTTTATAAAGAATGTATAAGAGGTGCTGGTACATGAAGAGGTGGGTGGGAATATCTGAAACTGATTGAACTTGTTCATATGGTTGAGCAATGATTTTTACTGACCACAACTTCCCATCTAAACACACAAATGCAGCTGCTCAGGACTCTACACAGGTGGCAAAAATTAAACCAGATGCAATGAATGCAAGTGTGCCATGCATGTGATTGCAGTGTGGTGGGTAGGCATTTTGAAGGTTAAAACAGGCAGTGAAGAGGCGACCTATTGGGGTTGATTTACTAAAACTGGAGATTGCAAAATCTGGGGCAGCTCTGCATAGAAACCAATCCGCTTCCAGGTTTTAGTCCTAGTTCACATTGGAACACGCACCATTTCAAACCCGCATTTCATTGCGAGTTCGAGGGCAATTAGAATGACCTCTAAGCGGGCTCATGCACAGATGTCTATTGAAATCGCCCCCAAAGTCGCCAAAAGTTAGTGCAAGAACTAATTTTGGAAATCGGTGGAGTTGCAGAGAGTAGGCTCCGATTCGGCATGCGATTTGACATGTCAAATCGGCCTGATGTAAATGGGGCTTAGTGCTGGTTCACACTACAGCAACCTGAAAGTCTGCGCGACTTTGCGAGGCAACTTCAAGGCAACTTTATTGTCAAAACTTAATTGAACAAGCTGAAGTTAGAAGCTGAGTGGCTGTCATGCACAGCTGTACCAGATTTTGCACTTTCCAGTTTTAGTAAATCAACCCCATTACCTCTTCACCGTCTGTCAAAGCCCTGTGCGAATCACATGCGGTGTTCTGCGCGCACTAGTGTGAACCCAGGATAAATCAATTTTAACTGCTTATAAATCAGAAATGTATCAAAGTGAAAATAAATAGCTCCATGTACAGTGTGACACAATAAATGTAAAAAAAAAACCCGGAATCCTTCAGCTGATAACAATTTTTCACGTAAGGAAACCAATCTTGTTAAAAATAATCTTCCAGTGTGTTGCCCACCACTGACTGTGCACATAATGCACCCACCACAAATTAGGTCTCTAATAATAGAGTTCAAAAGCCTTTTCACATCAGGGACTACAACGAAAGCAGGCGCTCTAATTCTAGGATAGAAATTCTCTGCACTCTCTCCACAAAATTTGATCCCACCCAGCTAGGGGTAATATGCTCCACTACTCGCGTACAAGACTGGGGGGCAGACTTAGTGCAGTATGGTTTAATAAAAACAAATTTCACATAAAGTAAAATAAAAAGCCAGCTCAAAGACACACACTTGTGCACTGCTGAACTGCTCCGGAGATAGCAGCGTGTGACTTCTGTGCGTAAAGTTTTACCCTACACGTTTTGTCTGAATGGACAGCCTCAGGGCCTACCCAAGAGGTTTCTTCATTATAGTGAAATATTATCAGTTGAAGGATTTTTTGATTTTTTTTCATGTATAGACTAATTTTCATTTAATGCCACACTGTTTATAGAACGTATTTATTTTCCTGTTGATACGATTCTGATTTATGAGCACTAAAAGTCAAAATATGAACAAAACGCTGACAGGCATAGTTTTTATAACAGGAGTGACCCTAGAGGTCTCTTTTGTCCCCCCTGCCTGTCAGTGGTAATGTGGTGTGTGATCCACCCGCGCTCTGTGTGCCGCGGACATATAACCCCTGTGCACATGTGCAGATGTGACATCACTGCAATCCAGGCCATTCAAGCAGCCGAAGATCTAGAACCTGGAAGGAAGACTTGGTGAAAATGGAAGCGCCAGTGACTAGGGGGAGCCGTGGCCACACTGGAGGGCTCTGTTTGCAGTTAAGTCTTTCATAATGTTAGTATGCAGTGCATATTAGTATAGTATGATTTAAACCTGCAGGGGGGGTACTTTTTTTATTTATTTTTTTTCAAGAGACTTTTATATAGCTTGAGTTGATTTTGGGTATGATATTATTCTAAGCATTAATATTGGTACTGCAACCACATTTATTATCTACATGAAACCTACACGTATCAGTCTTTTAACCTGCACTTGCTAGTCTTGATTATTAGCATGGATAATTTTTTTGCTTTTTATATGCAAAACATTAAAACAATACAAACAAACTATCCTAACAAAATCACATAGACCAAACAAACACTACAAAAAAAAAGAAAAAAAAAAAAAGAGAGAAATCCTCCCCCACCCTATTTCTTGGAGTATAAGAAAAAAAAAGAAAGAAAAAACCTTTAATGCAATAGAAGCCCTGAGGGTGGCCACAAAGTACAGCTTTCACAGAAAAAAGGAAAATCCAAAAACCTATATATTTACCCATAAATATCTATATTAAGATGGTCACTTAAAGCCCAATATCTGATATTACAATATACATAATACAGATTGGTCATACTGATGCCAGGGACAGACTCGAGCCACTTTGACCAAATAGCATCAAACTTATTCATTGCGTTGCTTAAAAAAATATGTAAATATAATCCTATTAAGGTTTGAAATCCAGTCAGATGCAGTCGGCGGATGGGGAGAGGTCCACCTAAGGGCAATCTGTCTGCGGGCAACAGAGTGCTTGCCTAATAGTGTTGCCTATAGAAAAAGTATAAGTAGAGATATCATAGTATCCCAATAGGCACATAAGTGGTTCAGCCGAGATATTGATATCCAGTAGCCGATTTAATGTACCCATCACCTCCGCCCAATATCTCTGGAGTTTAGGACACCGCCAGAGAAGATGTATTACCGTACCTGTGTTACCACATCTAGCACAGGCTAGCTCAGATCTCAGGCCAATGGTGTGCAAAAATTGAGTGTTTCTATAAACCCTATGAAGGATAAAGATATGGGTCCGTCTGTGTGATGGAGAAAGGGATACTCGAGGCAGAGATCGGAGAGCATCTTCCCATGCCTCTTCTGGGATGGCACCAAGATCCTGTTCCCATCCGGCCCTAGAGCGAATGGGAAAGCTCAACAGAAATCTATCTAACAGCACCCTATATGCAACAGAGGTAAGACCTTTTGTTAACCTTGCTTGTACGATCTTGTCGAATAAGGGTGGGGGGAAAGTGCATTTCAGCAGACGAAAAAACTGAGCACGCAGAGCATGTCTCAAACGAAGGAATTGATAAAACCAGTTCAATTGTAAAGGGAACTCTCCCCTTAAGGCTGCTTTCACACTGGGGCGGTAGGGGGCGTCGGCGGTAAAACAGCGTTATTTTTAGCGCTGCTTTACCACAGTATTCGGCCGCTAGCGGTGCGGTTTTAACCCACCGCTGTCGGCCGAAAAAGGGTTAAAACCGCTCGTATAGCGCGGCTATAGCCGCGGTATTGCCGCGCTGTCCCATTGATTTCAATGGGCAGGAGCGGTTTAGGAGCGGTGAATACACCGCTCCAAAGATGCGGCTGGCAGGAGTTTTTTTCTCTCCTGTCAGCGCACCGCTTCAGTGTGAAAGCCCTCGGTCTTTCACACTGAACAAACGGCAGCGGCTGTTTTGGGTCGGTTTGCAGGTGCTATTTTTAGCGCAATAACGCCTGCAAACCGCCCCAGTGTGAAAGGGGTCTTACTCTTCAAAAGACTTAAGTAAGCCATTCTCATACAGCTGTTATCCCTGATTTTTCCCACCCCTGAAAGCCTCTAAGAACTGAAAGTTGGGGGAGTCTCTAATTTTCTCATATGGAGTATATCTAGTAGGGTATGAAATACCCATCCTTCTTTTTTTTATTTTTATTTTTTACTGTATCCCATATTTTACACATTAACTTACAAGTGGGTATATCCGTACACAAAATACCCCCGTCTAGAACATATAGTGGTGACCAACCCTTAAATACATAGAAAAATCATCGAGCAGGAAGAGGGAGCTGTTCAAGCTCCCATCCAGCAAAATGCTGTAGTTGTGATGCAAAGAAATATATCCATGGGTTAGGAACTGCCAATCCACCCACATTTTTGGGATGTTGAAGAGTCTCCAATTAAATACAGGGGGGGTTTATTCCGCCATATTAAACGCCTAAATATACTATTAATCTTAGTAAAAATCCGTAAATGTATCCAGCTCGGAGCATTATGTAAGAAATACAGAAGCTGAGGCATCCATATTATCTTAATTAGATTAATACGGCCTATTAATGAGAGAGGGAGTTTATTCCAGATTTTACTTTGGTCTTGGAATCTAGCGGGTCGTGGAAGTATGTTGTCTACAATATACCACTGAGGGGAATAACAAATAACTATACCCAAATATTTTATAGAAGACACAACCCTGAGCTGAGAAAGTGAGGATGGTAGTGGGTCCTGGGAGAGATCTAAAGGCATCAACGTGGACTTCTCCCAATTTATACCTAACCCGGAAAACCTCCTCAAGATATTTCATTATTGCCGGTAAAGATGAGCGGAGATTGTCTGCATATAATGATACCTTTTCCTCCATGTCTCCCCTAATCAGACTGGTAGCATCATGTGAAACCCGCATAAGACAATCCAAGGGCTCTATAGCTAGGGCAAAGAGCAGGGGGGACAATGGGCACCCCTGCCTAATGCCTCAGCAAAGTCTGAAACTAGAAGATTGGAGGCCATTAACCCTAATTGATGCCATAGGAGCTGCATACAACAACCATACCCATTGGCAGAGATTACAACCAAGCTCAAATTTTTCCAGAACAACCCATAGATAAGGCCATTCAACACTATCGAAGGCCTTTATGTCATCCAGTGCCAAAAAGCCACGATTTGGATGATCCGGGACCAGAGCCTGCATATTTAAATATGCACGTCTAATATTAACTGCTGTTGACATATTGGGCATAAATCATACCTGATCTGAGTGAATAATATGTTTTAATAACCTTGTTTAATCTGGTAGCGAGCACTTTGGCAAGAATTTTAACATCTGTAGACAATAAGGAAATTGGTCTATAGGATTCGGGGTGTAACAGGTTTTTATCTTTTTTAGGTATAACTATTATAACAGATTGGCCCATACTGTCTGGAAGCTGACCTAAATGGAAAGCCTCATTTAATGTATCAAGAAGGGCAGGAAGCATCTCCTCCATTATATTTTTTTATAGATCTCTATAGGGAGACCATCTGTCCCTGGAGCTTTGGAATTAGAAAAACTAGCCACCACACTCTCCAATTCCAATAGAGCAGTGATTGCGAACCTTGGTACCCCAGATGTTTTGGAGCTACATTTCCCATGATGCTCATGCACTTTGCAGTGTAGTTGAGCATCATGGGAAATGTAGTTCCAAAACATCTGGGGTGCCAAAGTTTGCCATCACTGCAATAGAGTAAGTGGGGTGTTAAGGGTCTCCCTTTCTTCCCATTGAAAGGGCCGGGAGAGTAATAGTAGCCAGATAAATAGTTAACTCAGCTAATGTATAGTCTGCTCTAGAAGTATATAGATCCTGGTAGTAGAGCTTAAAGGCAGATAATAGGGCTGGTCTAGTTAATAACCTCTCCTTCTCCATTCAATTAAAGCCGAGACATGTGTGGGGTTGGATTGAGACTTTACTATCTGAGCCAATAGTCTACTATTCGCCTCTCCCTCTGCCCAGCTGAGTCTCTTCTGAAAGAAGAGCTTATTCCTCTCCTTGGATTCCAACAGTTCATTCAGCCTTTTTTGAGATGAAAGTCATTCCTGTTGGGCATCAGGAGAGGGATCCTAGGATATATAAGGCTTCCGCTGCAGAGGTATCGGCCTTTGCAAGTTTGAGCTCTCTATGGGAAGCAGTTTTAATGACACTAATTTTTTGGATCCACAGTCCCCAAAGGTAGGCATCGAGAGCATCCCATACAACCCGTATGAGAGCAGATCCTAAATTAAGAGACCAAAAGTCCATAATGTGAGCAGCAATAACTTCCTCTTTGGGAAATAGTTCAAGCCAATAGGGGTTCAACCTCCGTGGCATATTGGACACCTGATGCCCTGATGTTAAGGTGACTATCAGAGGGGAGTGATCTGAAATTTCTCGAGGTTCTATACTAACATCTACTATGCATGGTACGAGATCTGCTGAACACAGAACGAAATCCATTCTTGATGGTGAATTGTGTGTTTTAGAATAGCATGTATAGGCACGTTCTTCTCCATGTAACCTCCTCCACATGTCATAGAGCCCTAATTCCCAACATGATCTTCCAAGAGGGGAAAGATGCTCAGAGGTCATTGACCTTGGAGCTGGGCATCTGCATATTGGGAGGAGGCCCCTGCAAAGGAAATAAGCTTACTATTTCTGGATTATATGGAGGAGGTGTGTGTGTGTGTGTATATGTATATATATGTGTGTGTGTGTGTGTGTGTGTGTGTGTGTGTGTATATATAGATATATATATATATATATATATATATATATATATATATATATATATATATATATATATATATATATATATATATATATATATATATTGACCATCAAGCCAGTCCTGTGCATCTTTGTGGTGTTTTAAATGGTTGTACGTTGCCTTCATGGACCACCCGCAAGCGAGCAGGATAAAGGAGTAACAGACGTTTCTTAGCTTCTTGGAAGTTTGCCCTTTATTTCTGAACCTCTGGTGAAAAGTCGGGGAAGAACATAATTTTAGATCCATTATATCTGATATCATTTAGGACTCATGCTCTTTGCAAAATATTATCTTTGTCTCGGTAATTTAAAGGATGTATTAGAAAAGGCCGTGGTATATTTCCTGGTTTCTGAAGTCGGGTAGGGACCCGATGAGCCCGTTCTGCAATAAGTAATGAAGAAAGGTAGTCCTGATAGTCCTTGCCAAGGATTTCAATAAGCCACTGTTCAGCAAATTTAATTGGGTCATTACCCTCGGCCTACTCTGGTATACTTAGTACCCGAACGTTATTACAACGTAAACGGTTCTCGATGTCTTTGACTTAAGGTATAGTAGTATTAAGCTTACGTGTAGCAGACTTCAGCTCTGTTACCAACGGAGGAAAGGTATCCTGTATGCAGCTAACCTGGCTTTCCAATGCTTTAGTACGTACCTGTACATTTTGAAGATCCCCACAATATGAACGACCTCTTCCCGTATGGCCTGTAAGCAGGGAAAGGGAGGAGGAACAGTGTTGTATCAAAAAATAAACATCCCTTAGTGTGGGTTCAAAGACCTCCTCGGCTGTATTCTCCCCTTCAGTTATATTCTGAATAGAGACAGTTGAACAGTAGCTGTATTTGCTTTCATACTCCGTGAGTGAAGAAGAGGATGAAGACAATGGGGGCCATTCATTATCACAGGGGTTCAAAGTCAGCTGGGCATCCATTTTAATCAGCTGCGGGCAGGATCTCCCACTGCGGGGGACCACCCCATATTCCTCTAATTGTCCATTATGGTCTTGCACCAGGTTAATGCCTTCTTGGCGGGCGACATTCCCTCCTACTCTGTAGAGCTGCACAATTAATCGTCAAGAATCATTATCGTGATCTTGACTAAAGTGTTTCACAATTCTTTCTCTGCAAATAATTCTCTCTGCTCTTCTGAAGCCACAGCCCTCAAAAGAAAGGAAGAGAAAAAATGGGCAGTCTGCCAAGAAACAAAACATTCTTTATCATTCGAACTTAAGTATAAACATTGTAACAATTTGTCAATGGAATAGACTTCCTGTGTAAGTGAAAAAAGTTTAACCACTTAAACACTAAACCTTTTTCTGACATTTGTTGGTTTCAAGTTAAAATATTTTTTTTTGCTAGAAAATTACTTAGAACCCCCAAACATATATATTTTTTTAGTAGACACCCTAGAGAATAAAATGGTGGTTGTTGCAATATTTTATGTCACACTGTATTTGCGCAGCGGTCTTTCAAATGCAATTTTTTTTGGAAAAAAAAAAAAATTAACCAGTAAAGTTAGGCCTTTTTTTTTTTTTTTTGTATAATGTGAAAGATTTTATGTCGCGAAAATCGTGAGAGAATCGTGATCTTTTTATTCTAAGCAAAAAAATTGTGATTCTCATTTTGGCCACAATCGTGCAGCTCTACTACTCTGTCAGCTCTTGTAATAGCTCTGGTTTGAGCTATTACAATACTATACTATACTGTCATTTTGGATGCCCAACAGTAAAAATCATTGGTAGATTAGGTGAATGCTTTGTATTTATATCATTGTCAATCATATAGCAAGGTTCAAGCATCATCAATCCACCCTCCAATAATAGAATGCCAGTCAGTGGCTGACAGCTCACCAAGGCTTTACCTATAACTGACAAATTTCAGTTTTGAGGGCACTGCCCTTTTAATATGGGATACTAAATCACTTCAGTGAAAACTGACTACAATTTTCTTTCTGGTTTTCTTTTATTTTATAGGATCTCTGTCAAGGATTTGAAGAATATGCTGTCACAGGTCAACTACAGAGTCCCCAATATGAGGTTTCTACGTGATAGACTGACGGTAAGGGGAGAAGTCCATTCAATACATCCATTTTACCTCTCGGCTAGAAATTTTGTTTTGTTGATTATACAGTTTTTATTCTTTTTAATTTCCCACCCTGTGCTCCTCATCAGATACCAAACATTTTCCAGTTTTCCATTGCTTAGAGGTAAAAATAAAAAGCCCAAATTTCTCTGACTGGGACACAGAACCATCAAGATCACTTTATAGTACAGTGGGGAAATACTGTAGCTGTTACTTTTAATATAAAGACACTTAGCTGTCCAGGAATCAAGCGCTGGCCTCACCCACGCTGATTTTTCAATGGGCTTCGGGTGCAGACGCCAGCATCCTAAATAAGAGAAACTCACAGTGAAGCCTTGCTGCTTCACAGCTGGCTTCCAAATGTGCATGTGCGTGGTGCGCTTTATGAATGGTCCTGCAGTCCAGTTACATAGTTACATAGTAGGTGAGGTTGAAAAAAGACACAAGTCCATCAAGTCCAACCTATGTGTGTGATTATATGTCAGTATTACATTATATATCCCTGTATGTTGCGGTCGTTCAGGTGCTTATCTAATAGTTTTTTAAAACTATTGATGCTCCCCGCTGAGACCACCACCTGTGGAAGAATTCCACATCCTTGCTGCTCTTACAGTAAAGAACCCTCTACATAGTTTAAGGTTAAACCTCTTTTCTTCTAATTTTAATGAGTGGCCACATGTCTTGTTAAGCTCCCTTCCGCGAAAATTTTTATCCCTATTGTAGGGTCACCAGTGCGGTATTTATAAATTGAAATCATGTTCCCTCTCAAGCGTCTCTTCTCCAGAGAGAATAAGTTCAGTGCTCGCAACCTTTCCTCATAACTAATATCCTCCAGACCCTTTATTAGCTTAGTTGCCCTTATTTGTACTCGCTCCATTTCCAGTACATCCTTCCTGAGGACTTGTGCCCAGAACTGGACATTATACTGTAGGTGGGGCCAGACCAGAGTCTTGTAGAGCAGGAAAATCATAGTTTTATCTCTGGAGTTGATCCCCTTTTTAATGCATGCCAATATTCTGTTTGCTTTGGTAGCAGCAGCTTGGCATTGCATGCCATTGCTGAGCCTATCATCTACTAGGACCCCCAGGTCCTTTTCCATCCTAGGTTCCCCCAGAGGTTCTCCTCCCAGTGTATAGATTGCTTTCATATTTTTGCCACTCAAATGCAATATTTTACATTTTTCTACATTAAACCTCATTTGCCATGTAGTTGCCCACCCCATTAATTTGTTCAGATCCTTTTGCAAGGTTTCCACATCCTGTGGAGAAGTTATTGCCCTGCTTAGCTTAGTATCGTCCGCAAATACAGAGATTGAGCCTTCTGGGACACATCACTGGGCGGAAGGAACCACGCATTCGTCTAAGGCTCGCCAGTTCCTAAATGTCTTGCAGGACAATTTCATGGTTCAGATGGTAGACATATCAACTAGATATAAAGCGTTACTGGATCTACTGATTACCAACAATACATTCCTGATCACAGATGTGGAAATACGGGGCAATTTAGGAAACAGCGGTCAGAGGTCAATTGGCTTCAGTATAAATCACACAAATAGGAAACATAAGGGGAATACAAAGACACTGAATTTCAAAAGAGCTAACTTCCCTAAACTACGAACCTTGTTAGAAGACATGAATTGGGATAAAATCTTAGGAACAAAGAACACGGAGGAGAGATGGGCTTGCTTTAAGGGCATTAGCCAATGCATCCCATTGGGAAATAAATTTTAAAACAGCGAACAAAAGTCCTGGATGGCTAACCTCCAATGTAAAAATGCATATAAAAGCAAAGGAGAAGGACTTCAAAAAATACAAGGCTGAGGGATCATCATCAGCATTCAGATTTTACAAAGAATGCAACAAGATATGTAAGGGTGAAATTAGGGTGGCTAAGATGGAACACGAAAGACACAGCGGAGGAGAGCAAAAAAAAAATCCCAAGAAATTCTTTAAGTATATAAACAGTAAAAAAGGCAGGACAGACCATATTGGCCCCATAAAGAATGAGGAAGGACATCTGGTTACAAAGGATGATGGGGAGATGGCGAAGGTATTGAATTTATTCTTCTCCTCAGTCTTCATTAGGAAATCGGGGGGCTTCAGTAACAAAACTGCAGTGTTTGTCCTCATGACACATCACAGGAAGCACCTCCATGGCTAACAGAGGACAGAATTAAAATTACACTTGGGAAACTTAACATTAGTAAATCACCGGGACCAGATGGCTTGTACTCGGGGAACTCAGTCAAGTAATTGCCAGACCATTGTTCCTAATTTTTACTGACTGGAATGGTACCAGCTGATTGGAGAAAAGCCAATGTAGCACCATCATTTAAAAAAGGGCCAAAATACATCCCTGGGAATTACAGACAAGTTAGCCTACCATTAGTAGTATGCAAGCTCTTGGAGGGGATGATAAGGGACTACAAGATTTTAGTAATGAAAAGGGTATCATTAGCAGTAATCAGCATGGATTCATGAAGAATCGTTCTTTCTAAACCAATCTATTAACCTTCTATGGGGAGGTGAGCTGCCATCTAGATAAAGGAAGGCCCGTAGACGTGGTGTATCTGGATTTTGTAAAAGCATTTGACAGTTCCCCGTAAACGTTTACTGTACAAAGTAAGGTCCGTTGGCATGGACCATAGGGTGAGTACATGGAGTGAAAACTGGCTACAAGGGCGAGTTCAGAGGGTGGTGATAAACGGGGAATACTCGGAATAGTCGGGGTGGGAAGTGGGGTCCCCCAGGTTCTGTGCTGGGACCAATCCGGTTTAATCTGTTCATAAACGACCTGGAGGATGGGGTAAACAGTTTGATCTCTGTATTTGCGGATGACACTAAGCTAAGCAGGGCAATAACTTCCCTGCAGGATGTGGAAACCTTGCAAAATGATCTGAACAAATTAATGGGGTGGGCAACTACATGGCAAATGAGGTTTAATGTAGAAAAATGTAAAATAATGCATTTGGGTGGCAAAAATATGAATGCACTCTACTCCCTAGAGGGTGCACCTCTGGGGGAATCTTGGATGGTAAAGGACCTGGGGTTCCTAGTAGATGATAGGAAGGGTTTATGCTTTAACTATACTTTACAGCAGGGGTAGGCAATCTTTAGAGAGATGGAGATCTACTTGAATGGGGATCGGGATTGCGGTGCGCTCGGTATGTGGGAATCAGGAGTGTGGTGCGCTTGGTAAGTCGCACAAGTGTGAATGGGCCCTAACTGTTAACTCATTGGGGAAATTTTCTCTCACGTCTTGTGCCTGTAATAGCAATACTGAAATTAAAGTGTTACTAAACCTAAAAACCCTTTTCACCTTAATGCATTGCTTGCATTAAGGTAAAAAAACATTTTCAGTGTCCCTGTGCCCCCCTACAGATATAGAGGAGGGGGGGGGGTGATGTGAAGGGTGGTAGAGGGCACTGCTATGGGGATGGCCCTGTCCATAGCTGTGTCCACTGCCCCCTACACCACACACACACACACACACACACACACACTAGTGTCCTCTTCCCCCCCCCTTCCCTCCCTTAGCATCCCTACCTGTGCACACAGGAGAGCGAGAGCCAGCACAGTTCTGGACAGGAGGCGGGAGCTGGTAGAGTGTCTTTTCATATTAATAGGCTGGTGATTGGTTGCTTAGGACCTAGCAACCAATCACCTGCGGATTAACTTGGTCCGCTTCTCCCCTCTGTCCTGAGCTGTGCTGGCTCTCGCTCCCCACTGTTCACTGATTACAGCGGTGGAGGCAGGCAGAGGGGCTGGGGGGAGAGAAGGACTGAAGGTGGGGCAAGGGAGGCTGAGGGCAGAGAGAGAAGACGGGGGTCAGCAGCGCAGACCCGTTCCCGGTCTACCTGTCCCCTACCGGCGGTCGACAGTTAGCCTGCGATGGACGGGCTGCCGTCCCTGGCTTTACAGTAAGGGTTTCTTAGATGTGTTCTGTAGCTAGGTTACAGTTATTAATGTTTGACTGAGAACCATGAAGCCCCCTCCCCTATGAGTTTCCTGTTTGTATGAATACAAAGTTCACAGGAAGATATAGAAAGGCTTTTTACAACTCCAGATCCATTCAGATAGGTGGCAAGCTCTCCCTACTTGTATCTCCTGTGCCGTTGATGTCTACAAACCATAGCCCGGAAAGAAACTGAAATAGTGAATAAACTGAAGCGCAGGGAGCTTTAGCCACTATTCTGGTTTCAGACACAAGGAACTATGGGTACTGTAGGAATTCTAAGAGAAGAAGGCTGCATTCGCTTTTGGTGCAACTTTGAGCGGACTTCTATTGTCTGTACCATAGTTGCTTCAAAAGTAGTGCAGGCACCTTTTCAAAATCATTGCAACGTTAAGTCGCACAGATCTAAACAGGTGCCATTGCAAACAATGCACTGCGACTTGACATGAGAAGTCGCATAGCAAGTCGCACAAGTGTGAATGGGCCCCAACTGTTAACTCACTGGGGAAATTTTCTCTCACGTCCTGTGCCTGTGATGGCCATACTGAAATTAAAGTGTTACTAAACCTAAAAACGTTTTTTTATCTTAATGCATTGCTTGCATTAGGGTAAAAAACGTTTTCAGTGTCCGTGCCCCCCTTCCCTGTATGAAGAGTAAGAGAGGGAGAAGAGAAGAGATCAGCGCTGTGCACGGGGGCATCTTTTCTCCCCTTCCTCTTTACGCTGCATTCCAGCAGGAGCCATTGGCTCTTGCTGCTGTCAATCAGAGGACGTTGGGGGCGGGCCTAAGTCTGGCTGTGTAAGTTTATTGAGCGCGGCTCTGTAGACACGCAGATCGGGAGTGCGGGAACTACCTCTCCCCATAGCCAGCGACTGGCTATGGTAGTCCCGCAGAAGAAGAGGAGGAGCCAAGTTTGCCGTGGGGGGGCACCCCAGAAGAGGAGGATTGAGTCCGCTCAGGTAAGTATAACACATGTGGTTTGTTCTAATAAAAAAAAATGTTTTTGAGTTTTTAGTAACACTTTAAGGTAGAATTTCAGCTTTAACATCAGTCTAAATAGTTAGGTTGGGCCAAGCTGGTCCTAACAAACTATTTCTGAGAATGATGTGGCCACTGTGTAATATACCGAAGTAGCATTAACTACGTACATTAAATGGCGCTGTGTTCTGCTGGAACTAATGATTACATTTTTATACTGGTATATCGCTTGGCTCTGGTAAAAGTGCCACATCCTTATGTAATGATTTTGACATTAGGATAGGACTTTTAAGACACTAACCTGCAACAGATTTTTCTTAAGGCCTCATGGGCACTGGATGTTTTAATGCTGCTGTTAGGGGCATCTGGCATTTTTATTTCTGCCACTAAATGCCCCTGCATGTTGGCTTATATGTCTGACAGATAGGCATTAAGAGGCAGAAAAAAAAAAAGCCAGTGCATCCAGGAGTAGCAGCCTTTTGGCAGAAAAAAAAACGCCTACCTTGTGCAAATGTGTCAAAACACACGTTAGCGCTAAGAACTTTTAGCGCTCGAGCATTAATTCATTTTAACGCCCAGCATAAATTATTATTTTGGCCAGTGAAATTAACGACCAAGCAATTGATGCACCTAAAAGCACATGTTTACAAGCTGTGACCGACACAGTCAGGACAGGGACTTTTGGAGAGGACTATGGGCAAGCCTCCTACCCACTGATTATGGCCCCTGGAGAGAACAGATCATTCTCTGATGGACAACCACGTAATGGACGCTGAAAGCGAGCCTTGGATTACTTCTCTGAATAAGAACAATAAACTTCCCTTTTGGAGTGCATGGAAAGAGGTAATCTTAATCTTGTACAGGTTAACGGTCAGAGGAAATATGGTGGCCCTCCTGCAAACTGGGTTGGAGAGGCTCCTTCACTTGGGACAGAAATATTTATCAACCACCATAATCCTCAAGAGATCTATGAAGATAAATTCCACTGTATTAGGCTGCTGAAATCTTGGTTGCCTTCTGATGCCCCTTTCTATTGGACAGAATACACAAGTTTGAGTTTCTCCCATTGTTAATTGGGTCACCTATTGTTTCTGCCTGTCTTCTCATCTATGTGTTTATACTTGTAATAATGTGTATTGTACGGTAATTTGTATTCGGGGTTGTAGGTGCCGAATAGTCTGGTCACCTAGGCTGGTTTAAGTGCCTAGTTAATTAGCTCATGTTAATTATATCACTGTCAGCTATTAGTTGCTAGATGTGGATTACCACATACAGTAGTATATGTTGGTTTCTCCTTAGTTATGTTAATTATATACCTGTATACAGTTTCCTTTGCACATGATAATCAAGCTTTTATCTGATTATGTGTGGTATATAAATTCTTTGAGTTTTCAATAAGCAATTTGATGCTCCACCCTACACTGTGTCCCAACTAGTGACTGGCTGGGTTGCAAGACCTTGTATCGTTCTGTTACCGGGCAAGGGAAACTTATACAGTGTAACTTTGGTTTACGAGTAACGCAGTTAACAAGCGAAAAATGCAACGTTTTATGTTTATCTGGCTATAATAGAGCAATTTATTTTAAAATGTTTGTTTTTGTTTTTAGTCCTGACCATAATGAAGTGAAACCACTTGCCATTGAAGTGTTACTAAACCCACAACGGTTAAATCAGTCTGTATATGCAGTAAAGCATGCTTGTTATACGAACTGTGGAACCTAAGGGGTTAATCCTCTGCATTGTGGAAAAAGGCTGTTTGATCATGTCTCCTCTGATCCCCCCCCCCCCCCCCCCCTTCTTCCACTGTGTCCAAGCTTTCTGCCGATAGTACAGATGCTAGGGGACAAGCTACACATGCTCAGTTTGGTGTGTATTGCTAGAGGTTTTTGTTTTTTTTGTTTTTTGTTTTTCTTGAGAGGGTGCATGTGATCAGCACAGGGCCAATCAGCACTGTCCAGACAGATGGTCAGGGGTCCTGCAGCCTGATAGGACACTCGGGGGAGAATGAAAACTCCTCCTACAAGCTTTAACCAGTGCTTTGCTGGACACAGATAGAAGTCTCAAGACTGCTATATACTGCTGATGAGAAAAGGTATTTAGCAGTTTATATTTACTAAAACTGTTGCATTTCCATGTTCTGTGTACTGTGGGAGACCAGATATAGTTAATGCAGGCTCCTGGGTTTGGCAACACTTTTAGACCAGTCGCTGCAACTTTCCACCAACCGTGTCTAGCAGAACTACAATGTTGTAGGTTGCTTTGTTTCTGTTTGGTTGTTTCTGTAACCCAGAGCTGAAAGAAAGTGGTTGAACGCCCCTCGTTTGCAGACCAACTGAGATACCACGACGGTCGGAAGACACCGCTGGCAGTGATAGACTTTTTATTTTTTATCCTTGACTTTGTAGATTTGGGTCTAATGTCTTCTCTGTCTGTCCCTCCTTCCCCTTTCTATAGGAAGTGGAGCAGAGAAACCAAGAAATCAACTATGCTCAGTTTGCCCAGCTGTACCGCTCCCTTATGTACAATGCACAGAAAACGGTGAGTATTACAGGATCATTCGGATTCGGCTTCCCTTCTGCACTGTCTAGTTTCCGATTTTTATCTCTAGCAATGCCATTTGCAATAAGTGAGCCAGCCAGTCTCCAGCCAGGCAGGATGCTTAGTATGGCTGGCTGTGAAATGGATGGAGACAGTGGTTGTAAATGATCTCTGATTACTGGCTGCAGTAAATATTTTCTCTGGGATTTTTTAATTTTTTTTTTTAATTTGTTAATGAGCTCTTCATTGGCTGCGTTAAATAAAACTGTAACAAAATAATCGGTCATTACAGAGAAGAGGAACAACCAGACTAATGGCAGCCATAACTGGCAGTAATTGACATGGTTTTTTTTTATTGTGTTTTGCGGGGACCTGAGTGTCGTGTAAAGGGATGTTATGATTTTAATGCATGTTTAGTGTCCTTTAGGAATCCTGTGCTAAGATTTTTAGGGGCTGCAGTGTAATTTCTACTGTGAACACCAGCATTGTCTATTGTGTATACCATCTTCTGCCTGCAGATTGATCTGCTTAAACCTGACCGATCCCTGCATCAATACAATGTGTGATGCAGGGATCTCCCCTGCAATGCTATGGTATTCACCCCCACCCGTCGGCGCGCACAGGCCTCTCCCCGTCGTCGCCCACAGGCCTCTCCCCGTCGGCGCGCACAGGCCTCTCCCCGTCGGCGCGCACAGGCCTCTCCCCGTCGGCGCGCACAGGCCTCTCCCCGTCGGCGCGCACAGGCCTCTCCCCGTCGGCGCGCACAGGCCTCTCCCCGTCGGCGCGCACAGGCCTCTGCTTCAGCCATCATTGGCTACCAGTGCTGATCGAATGTTGGCTTTCCAGCATGACCGTTCGACAAAAGCTGGACATTAGATCGGCTTCAATTGAACAGACAGCAGTACACACAGACCAAAAGTTGGCTGGTTCCTACTAAACTGATTGATTTTTAGTCCGTGTATACCCTGCTTTAAAGTTTTGTGGTTTTTTTTGTTGTTTTTTTTAGTCTTTACATTCTTACATTTCACCCAGCTCTGATGAAGGGGATTGTGTGGCCCCCGAAACATGTCGGCTGTCTTTTTTGCCCCGCTTGTAGCTAGTTGAACAATTAAGACTTTGAACACCTGACAATTTTTTGTTTGGCACTCTCTTTGACACATTACACGGAAGCATCATGACCCCCATTGGACTAACAATTGTGGAGGATCCAGACCGAACTGGAAGAGTGTTCTTTTTTACAAGAATTTATTTTCTTCTTTTTTTTTTTTTCGTTTTTCACAATGCAAAGCATATGAATCGTCATAAGCAAGAGACACATTGGGGTTGATTTACTAAAGGCAAATATACTGTGCACTTGCTCCAGAGCTTAGTAAATTGGGTAAAGCTTCACTTTGCAAAGAATACCCAATCACATACAAGGAAAATAAAAAAAGTTTGCTTGCACGTGTTTGGATGATGGCAGTCAGCAGAGCTTCCCCTCAGATCCAGAGCAACTGCACTTGCAGTGCACAGTATGTTTGCCTTTAGTAAATCAACCTCCCCTCCTAAACAATCTTATAGAATCAAAGAATGCATTCAAGATTTCTTTATATTGGCCCTATAATTCTAGCAATAGTTGAACATAGCTTATAGTAGCTTGTAGCGGCGTAAGTGTCAATGATTGATAGATTGACCAAAGCTGAGTGTTGAAACAGTTGATTTGTCCTGGGAATGAGTATTTGACAGTAGTTAAAGCCCAACTCTGGGGCTATGCCCACACTGCAAGCGTTAATTTCTCATTTAGTTTAAGACCGAATAAAAACACTTTTACTTCACTGATCCTATGCTCCCGGAAGGCTAACACTGTCCCTCTGTATCCTCAAGGCTATTGCAAGGCTATAGACCCTGCAATGATCTTGATTATGTCAGGAACTTAGACTGCTGGAGAGTGGTGTAGATTAGAAGATTCTGTGGGCTCTGGTCTAGCAGTGCACAGGATTTAGTGAGTACTTCTTTTCTATGTCCCCTAGTTCTAAAGAGGTTACTCTTGCAGTGCATGTGCAGCCACATTATGAAGGAAAATGTTCACATTTCCTGGAGGGCTTTAACGGTGTATATGCGTAACTTTGGAGGGATTAGGAGCAGTGAAAGCATAGTCTTTCAGTACAAGCACACATCCCCTATGCTTAAAGACGACCTGATCTGTGGAAGTTGTGCCCAAAAAAGCCAAGCAGAGGGCAAAGAGTAGTCACCAAGTATTACTTATAGGTTCCCTGCAGCTGTATTTAGTTCCCATTACTGACTTACCATGACTTGTTCAACGTTGTATGGAAATGGCCCTCTTATTTGAAAAAGGACTTGGTTTTCCCATGTCAGAGCAGCTCACCTGGTGACTAGTGATCCTATGACTAGTGGGGAACATTCAAGAAGCAGCAGGAGAGGTGGGTGCGGGACAGATCTGCAGAATGAGTTAAGCAGAACTGCATTGCTGGTCCTTGGGTATATCTTCCTTTCTAGCCAAGAGAACAAGAGGGACACAGTAGTGAAATCACCAAATCTTGTGGGACTAAGCGGTCAGAGGCAGCAGTGCCTTTAGATGATCTCACAGTGAAGATATACAGCCAATAATACTCAAGGCATAGGAGTGTCTAGGAAGTGCACTTGAATTTCAGAAATGTAAGGGTAGGGGTGGAGTTTTCGGGGTTTTTGGCCAGAGATGGGCTTGAAATGGGTTTTTGGCCAGAGATGGGCTTGAAATGGGTTTTTGGCCAGAGAGAGATGGGTTTTTGGCCAGAGATGGGCTTGAGATGGGTTTTTGGCCAGAGATGGGCTTGAGATGGGTTTTTGGCCAGAGATGGGCTTGAGATGGGTTTTTGGCCAGAGATGGGCTTGAGATGGGTTTTTGGCCAGAGATGGGCTTGAGATGGGTTTTTGGCCAGAGATGGGCTTGAAATGGGTTTTTGGCCAGAGATGGGCTTGAAATGGGTTTTTGGCCAGAGATGGGCTTGAAATGGGTT
Organism: Lithobates clamitans; assembly: GCA_037952925.1. Taxonomy (NCBI): domain Eukaryota; kingdom Metazoa; phylum Chordata; class Amphibia; order Anura; family Ranidae; genus Lithobates; species Lithobates clamitans. The sequence goes on from JBBGZY010001206.1 coordinate 4,716,927, forward strand.
TTTGGCCAGAGATGGGCTTGAAATGGGTTTTTGGCCAGAGATGGGCTTGAAATGGGTTTTTGGCCAGAAATGGGCTTTTTGGCAGAGACTTAGTAAAGGAATATTTTAACATGCACCCTCTAAAAGATCCTCATTAGCACTGTACATGCATCATGCATGTCGCAACCTTTTTTTATTCTTTTTTGAAAAGAGCCAAAACTAGTGAAAAATCTCCCCTCTGCGTAGCAGAAAACCCAACTGGAGATCAAAACCTGTCTCGCGCCACCCAAAACAAAGGGTCCATTTTGAGTAGAGGTGCTCAAATATTAGGTACTCTGTGGCGTCATCTGTACTGACACACAGCTGTTTTCTAGTCAATATATTTCATGAAATAGTTGCTAGCTGACGCTTTCTCAGGATACCTGTGAAGGCTAAAATATGGAAGCTGCCTTTGCTAATTTTGTTCTTAGAGATGTAAGCTCTTGGACTGTCCTACAGATCCTGGTATTGCTACCTAGTTGGAAAGCTAGGATGGGCCCCACAGGCTCATAAATCTCATTATAGCTTATTAAATAGAGGAGATGCTATACAAGATTTTCATCAGCTTTAATTTTTTGCTTCGTACAAGGAAGTTGCATTCTAACATGAATGGAGATTGCTTTTTTCACTATTTTAGAACCATATAATTGTCCTATTGGCATAGCAGCCAGTCCTTACACTGACTTTGTTCTCTCTTCACAGATGCAAATCCCTTTCCTGGAGAGGTAAGTAGATTCAGTGTTTTTGATCATGTAAAATTGGAATTAGTTCCCCTATACAAGTTATTAAAATATGCAAGTTTTTTGTTTTTTTTTACCTTACAGATTAAAGTTGTTCTAAAGGCAGAAGTTTTTTTATTTTAATGCATTCAGATAAAAAACCTTCAGTGTGCAGCAGCCCCCCAAATACTTACCTGAGCTCCATTTCGATCCAGCGATGTTGCACGAGAGACTCGACTGTCCGGGACTGTCCCTCCTGATTGGCTGAGACACAGCAACGGGTGTCATTTGCTCCCCCTGTTGTCGGTCAAAGTCAGTGAGCCAATGAGGGGAGAGATAGGGGACGGGGCTGAGCTGCGGCTACATGTTTGAATGGACACAGAGCAGCGGCTCGGCTCGTGTGACCCCATAGCAAACTGCTTGCTGTGGGGGCACTCGGCAGGAGGGAGGGGCCAGGAGCGCTGGCGAGGGACCCGAGAAGAGCAGGATCTGGGCTGCTTTGTGCAAAACCATTTTACAGAGCAGGTAAGTATAACATGTTTGTTATTTTTAGCCGAAAAAAACACAAAAACAAGACTTTAGTATCACTTTAAGCCTTTTAATGTATATGATAAATACTGTTGTATTTTTTTACTTTATATTTCTAATGCCTAACTAATGCCATATTGTTGGGAAGATTTAAAATAGATTTGTTAATTGTATTTACTACCACTCGTGATTATTTGTGCATGCAATGTCTTTTGAAGTATTAATAGGATATTATTTTTGTCAGTAGCATAATGTTTAGAGAGGCCTTTATCTGCTATAAGTGACAATGTTGGATTCTTATAGAACATTTTTTAAAGGGGACAAAGAAAACTTTCTGACCTACAGTGCATCCAGAAAGTATTCACAGCACTTCACTTGTTCCACATTTTGGTATGTTCCAGCCTTATTCTAAAATTGATTAAATTCATTATTTTTCTCAAAATTCTACAAACAATACCCCATAATGACAACATGAAAGAAGATTGTTTGAAATCTTTGCAAATGTATTAAAAATAACAAAAATATCACATGTACATAAGTATTCACAGCCTATGCTTAATACTTTGTTGAAGCACCTTTGGCACCAATTACAGCCTCAAGTCTTTTTGCATATGATGCTACAAGCTTGGCACACCTATTTTTGGGCAGTTTCTCCCATTCTTCTTTGCATGACCTCTCAAGCGCCATCAGGTTGGATGGGGAGCATCTGTGCACAGCCATTTTCAGATCTCTCCAGAGATGTTCAATCGAGTTTTAGTCTGAGTTGTTTTGTAGCCACTCCTTTTTGTTATCTTGGCTATGAACTTAGGGTCATTGTCTTGTTGGAAGATGAACCTTCTCCCCAGTCTGAGGTCCAGAGCGCTCTGGAGCAGGTTTTCACGAAGGATGTCTCTGTACATTGCTGCATTCATCTTTCCCTCGATCCCCATCATGCTGTGGGGATGTTTTTTGTCACCAAAAAACATCCCCACAGCATGATGCTGCTGCCACCATCATGCTTCACTGTAGGGATGGTATTGGCCAGGTGAAGAGCGGTGACTGGTTTTCTCCAGACATGACGCTTGCCATTCAGGCCAATTTTGTTTCTCATGGTCAGAGTCCTTCAGGTGCCTGTTGGTAAACTCCAGGTGGGCTGTCATGTGCCTTTTACTAAGCAGAGGCTTTTGTCTGGCCACTCTACCGTACAGGCCTGATTGGTGGAGTGCTGCAGAAATAGTTTTTCTTCTGGAAGGTTCTCCTCTCTCCACAGAGAAATGCTGGAGCTCTGTCAGAGTGACCACCAGGTTATTGGTCACCGCCCTGACTAAGGTCCTTCTCTCCCAATCGCTCAGTTTGGCCGGGCGGCCTGCTCTAGGAAGAGTCCTGGTCGTTCAAAACGTCTTCTATTTACGGATGATGGAGGCCACTATGCTCATTGGGACCTTCAATGTTGCAGAAATGTTTCTGTACCCTTCCCCAGATCTGTGCCTGGATACAATCCTGTCTCAAAGGTCTACAGACAATTCCTTGGGACCTTATATAGACAGGAGTGTGCCTTTCCAAATCATGTCCAGTCAACTGAATTTAGCACAGGTGGACGCCAATCAAGTTGTAGAAACATCTCAAGGATGATCATGGAAAACAGGATGCACCTGAGCTCAGTTTGGAGTGTCAAGGCAAAGGCTGTGAATACTGATGTACATGGGATTTTTTTAGTTTATTTTTAATAATTTAGCAAAGATTTAAATCAAACTTTCATGTTGCCATTATGGGGTATTGTTTGTAGAATTTTGAGGAAAATAATGAATTGAATCCATTATGGAATAAGGCTGTAACATAACATGTGGAAAAAGTAGAGCGCTGTGAATACTTTCCGGATGCACTGTACTAGAAGGGGTAAGCAGCATGTATCAGGGGAAGATGGAGAAGTGGGCCAACCTAACATCGACCTCACCTACCAATCTTTCTCTGGTGGGAGGAAGCGCCTGTGTGTGCATTTTCTTGTTTTTGAATTCAGGAAACCCTTGAACACTTCACACAGGGTTGTGGTATGTGCAGACTGATGAGGTTACTGTACTGTGTTACAGTGCAACGAAAATAAAATAAATATACTATTTTCACTGTAACACACAGGGATACGGGGCTTTGGGAACTTAATGGTTGCCCATGCAGTAACGCATGTATTCTGGCACTTGGTTACATAGTGGAAAATGGCCTGTTTTTTTTTTGTTGTTTTTTTTTCTTTCTTACCGATTGCACAGTTTGGTAAAAATGCTAGGAAAATGTGGTCAATGCATATTTAGGTCTCATTCATACAAATGTACAATAACATATGCCTGTGTGCAGGCAATGTTTTCAGTTGGGAAGCAGCAGCTGCACGGACAGTCCTATTGAACAGTCCTATGAGTACCCAGACCCATATGGCTGTCACATTGGGAGCAGCTGCTGTGTCTGTGCATTCATTGCTTCCTAGTTTGAATGAATGGGACCTGCCTGCACAAGGGATGCACAGGTGTTCATTGCATTTTTGTGCAAACACGGCCCTCGCATGGGCATACTCTATAGTACACCTGTGTGAGCGAGGCCTTAAAGTGCTTTGTGTTAAGGCCAGTCCTTTGTCAAGTTGGATATCTAAACGCTGCACCGGCCACATCAAATTTAGCAGAAATGTGGATATAAACTTGCGATGTTGGAAACCGCTTCATATGTATGACACTATGACCCAATGAGGTTTGCAGATGGTTGGGTGAAAAATACTTTTGTGTTCTCTTTGTGTCCAGAGGTGGCGAGCGTCAAGGGCTGTGCAGAGTTTCCCTGCTGGACTTCCAGAGCTTTCTGTTGGAGTATCAGAAGGTAAAGGTCTTTATAGTATGCTTTGTTTTCCTGTGTGATGGCAGTGACTGAGGATGGGGTTTCATAATGGAGATCTCTGGAAAAATATAAGTGAAGAAGTCTTATTATTGGGACTGCAAGAGAGCAAATGTATGGCTATGGAGACCAGGAAAGACTAGCACTATTGGTAGCAACCCTGTTGCTCTACAAAATAAATTTTAACCCAATCAAATAGGCACCGGAATGCGCCAAAAAAAAACGCGTGTGCAAAAACGCATCCGGAGTGGATCTGGAGTGCGTTTTTGTGGTGTGAACCAGCTCTCACACTGGTGAAGCTATCAACAATTCATTCTCAGTTTAAAGCGATAGTAAAAGTCTTTATAAAAATAAAAAAAACTGTCCCCCTTAAACATTAATGGAATAACATGCTAGTTTGTACCCCATACTAGCACATTATGACAGACTTGCCTGTAAAAGAGATCCCTCTGGTGGCAAGCTGTCGCCACTGGCATGGCTTCCATCTTCACCCGATCTTCCTTTTGGGTTTGCGGGTTCTGGCCGGTTGAATGGCGGCGTCGCGATGACATCACGGCTGCGGGACAACGCTCTGGATCGACAGCACATTCAGTGTGCTGTCAATTCAAAGCGGTGGTGATGTCCCTGTCTGCAGAAATTGTGAATTTTTCTCTTCAACGGGGCACGTTTAGGAGATATTCATCATTGTATCTGCAGGTAAGCTTTGTTATAAGTGGCCAATCTGGTGTTTACTACCGCTTTAAAGGATAAGTTCATCTTTAGGAACAGGTTACATGTTTCACCTGGTTTTTAGGGTGGAGCGTGCAATGCTGCACGGTTTACCTCTCTGTGACAGCAGTATATGGAGAAGTTCCCAATATTAGCTGTCCCTTTTTAAAATCAGCGTGGCCGAGCTGGGCTCCGCCCACACAGCCGCATCATTTATTCACACAGCTCTGTGCGTAAATGAACTACAAGCCCTGACATCCTTTGCAGGTTGTCGGCTTGTACTGTAGTTCTTAATGGCCTACAGCGCCATGGTAGTTCATTGACACTTCCTGTCGGTGTATCTGCTTGCCCGTACGGGATGTATGGCCACACAGAAAGATCTACAGGAGACCTGCATGGCACCAGTGATCTGATGATCGACGGTACAATGCTTTATAGGCTCCAAAAAATAAATAAATGCAATTTTTTTACATGCAAAAAAAGTGCATTTATTTATTTATTTATTTTTAAGTGAACTCATCCTTTAAGTTCATATACACAGTTTCCTTCCAGTTCAGTTTTACAACTACTTTAGGGCCCTTTCACACTACGCATATACGTTTTTTTATGTGGTGTTGGTGTGTTTTCTGGTTGCTTGACTCCAATCATGGACATGTGAAACGTGGAAGCGCACAAAAAATTTGCGTTTTTGGTGCACTTGTTAACCACTTCAGCTCTGGAAGGTTTACCCCACCACCTTCATGACCAGGCCATTTTTTGCGATACTGCTTTACTTTAACTGACAATTGCGCGGTCGTGCGACACTGTACCCAAATAAAATTGATATCCTTTTTCCCACAAATAGAGCTTTCTTTTTTTTTTTTTTCTTTTTTGTGGAATTTCATCACCCCTCTGTGGTTTTCTATTTTTTGCTCTATAAACAAAAAAAGACTGACCATTTAGAAAAAAAAAAACATTTTTTATTTTCTGCTATAAAACATATCCAATAAAAAAATCGAATTTCTTCATCAATTTAGGCCAATATGTATTCTGCTACATATTTTTGGTAAAAAAATTTGCTACACGGATGGTGAATGGATCTGTCTGTTTACATCCGTCTCCCCATACAGAACAATGGGTGGTCCAATCGGTTTGCATGTGTAAAAGGGCCCCTACAGTGCAAGTGGGAATTCTGCAGACTCTGGAGTAACAGGGACTCTGGGAACCCTGCTTAAAGAGGAATGCTGGGAACAATATGAGTGGGGGCTCCAGTTATCACCCCCTTATATCAGAGTCTGTAGTGTTCCCCTTAACGTCAGAGTTCTCACTGTTCTTCCTTAAATCAAAGTCCCCAGAGTTCTCCCTTTTTATATCAGTATCTGCACAGTCCCACCTTACAGTGTAAGGGAACTCTGCAAGTTCAGATGCAAAGGGGAACTCTATAGATTCAGAAGTAAAAGGGGAAACTCTGCGTATTTTAGATGTAAAGCGGAACTATGTGGAATCTGATGTGAGGGGCGACTCTTGTGATTAAATATATACAATTAGAATTGTTTTTTAATCACAAAATTAATGTATAGTGTATACTACAAAAAAGAATTTGCTGTGCGCTGCTAAAGTCTTGGGTTTGGCTTGAAGAAAAGATGGCAAGATGTAAGGTAGGGGTCCTGCTACAGGACCATAATCAAGGGCCCCACGATGGGAGAAAAGGACCCCAGGATCATTGGAAAGGGCCCCAGGACCGTGGGTCAGGTTCCTTGCACCGGGATCCTGAAGGTTCTAGTTAAGCCTCTGTGTGCTAGGTACGTGGTCTGGCACAGAGCGGCCGCCCTGCCGCAGTATATCTATGGTGGGTGGTCTGCAAGCAGTTAAGCATGCACCTAAAATGCAGTATGCAGGACTTTTAAAAATGAAGCGCACTAGTGTTTTGCCCTCGTTCACATTGAATGCGGCTTTGAAATCGTGCAAATTTATCTGAAATCTTCACAGTTGCATGTCAGTGCAACTTTGAAGACATCTGTGCACAGATCATGCAAAGATGTCTATGCAAGTCACACCCGAAATTGCTAAAAGTAGAGCAGGAACTACTTTTTCAATTCATTGAGTCACTGCAAAGTCGGCGTCGCACCAATTTGAACAGTGCATTCGCTGACAAAGGGATGCAACTTGTCATGCGATTTGACCTGTAGCTTGGACCTTTGTGATAGTGGAGAGAAAAGGAAAGGGAATAGCAAGGGTGGTCCTTCTCACATAGTCAAACAGTGGGGTCCACAGTGTCCTGCTGAACCCTAGTTTCATGGGGCCAAAACGAGCTACTGTTTCATGTCACCTGTATCTCCAGCTGGTCATGAAATTTTGGTTTTGAAGCTTTATTTTTCAGAGGTATAGAAGTGCTTTATTAGTCCTACTAACCTACATTTTTTGATTTCAGTCAACTGAGCTGCCGATTGCCAGGACTAGGGTCCAGAGCAGTCCTGTGCAATTATCAATTTTCAGGAAGTTCAAGGTTTCCCAAACATTTTGGGGGGCGGTAAGGTGGGGCATGCTGCTTAATGGTCTCTTGTTGAGGCACAGACTAGTAAACTTGTACAACGTGCAGGTTAACGATCAGGGCGGTTCACAACTCTCTGCAGTCTCTTCTGGCATTCGTGCATTTCCCAGGATGCCCCTTCTGCTATTTGCTTTTATTCCTCCTTCCATTTATATTGTCTCTTCTAACCCCTTTCACTTATCATTGCAGGAGATGTGGGCATCTGATCCTACCAAAGTGCAAGAGTTCATGTTTCACTTTTTGCGTGACCCTCTGAGGGAGATAGATGAACCATACTTCACCCCGGAGGAGGTAGGTCAAAAAACAAGAAAACAGAATTTTTTTTTTCTATATGGTTTCAAAGTAAAAGTCTGGAGAATGTAGGGCACAACTTGCTTTCTGTGTGTGGCTCTCTAAAATTAGCTTCACTCCCACTGGTTTTTTTTGTTTTTTTTTCAGGTTTTAAAAGCTTTCTGTTTTTTTTTTTTTTTTTCTTAAATCCATGTAAGTTGATTTTCTTGGTCTATCTGCTGTTGTGTCTCTGCAGTTTGTTACATTCCTGTTCTCCAAGGAGAACAATATGTGGGATTCTTCACTGGACACCGTGTGTCCCCAAAACATGGACAACCCCCTTTCCCATTACTGGATCTCCTCTTCTCATAACACGTAAGACATTTTAGCTACTCTCTATGTGCTAAGGTACTCTTCTTGTATTCTCTCCCCTCTACTCGGGATTTGTTCAGATTTCAGCTAATCTAATGGACCTAGATTGAAAAAGCCAAATCCACATTTTTATTTTTTTTCAGACCCCCCTCCCTTCCCATGAAGAAAATGAAAAATAAACTTGCCTTATGCCCCTATTTCTGTCCACTGCTCCTAACGATGGTGACATCAGTGGGCCTTCTGGTGGGAATCTGTTGAGAAGACATATATACACAGCCCTGGAGAGTCTGATTGTAAGATTTGAGAACCTTCACTTTCCCAGTACCCCGCAGTGAGGCCCAGTGATGTCACCAGCACCTACAGGAAGTGACCAGAACCCAGGGTGTAAGGTAAGCATAGTTTTATTTTTTTGTTTTATTTTTTTCCCCCGAAATGTAATTATTTTTTGTACTTTTTATTTTACTCTTTATTTTTTCAGAAGGGGAGTGGGGGTCCAAAGCATTAGTAGACCTTGCGATTTAAAACATGTATATTTCTAGTGTTACTAAACCCACAGCAGTAAAATCTGTCTGTATATGCAGTAAAATCTGTCTGTATATGCAGTAAAATCTGTCTGTATATGCAGTAAAATCTGTCTGTATATGCAGTAACGCATGCTTGTTATACTCACTGTGGAAGGGTTAGTCCTCTGCATTGTGTAAAAAGGCCATTTGATCCTGTCTTCACTGAGCCTCCTCTTTTACTGTTCCCAATCCATCTGCTGATTTAAGAGCTTTGGAGGCATTCTGCACATGCTCAGTTTGATGTAAATTGCTAAAGAGATTTTTTTTTTTTTTTTTTGGGGGGGGGGGGTGCATGTAATCAGCACTGTCCAGACCGAGGGTCAGGGGTCATGCAGAATCATAGGACAGTTGGAGGAGAATGAAAACCTCTCCTACAAGCTTTAACCAGTGCTTGGCCAGACACTGATATTATAAGTCACAAGACTTTATACTGCTGATGAGAAAATGTATTTAGCAGTTTATATTTAATAAAATAATTGCGTTTCCTTGTTCTGTGTACTGTGAGAGACCAGATATAGTGAATGCAGGGTCATGGGTTTAGTAACACTTTAAAGAGACTCTGTTGCCAAACCTTTTTATTTAAACAGCAATCTTCCCATAAGATTATATGTGCCTTTATCAAATTTTGGCATGTTGTTTAGGCCCCTTTCTCACGGAATGGACTCCGCCATCAGTCTGCTGATCCCCGCTAAGCATGTGGATGGCTGATCCGTGTCCGCTCTCTCTGTTTCACATTTATGCAGAGCGGACACAGCCGCTCTCTATGGGCAGTCAGATGTAAACGGACCGCCTGTCTGTTTAAAACTGACTGCCATCTGATTCGATTCATTAGACAGAAGGACAACAGATCCCCATCTGTCTGTTTTTATTGAATTGGATTTAGGCGGGTGTAAACACACATGTGACCTTACACCCACCGCGCCACAGAGGAGAATGGAGGGTTCGATCGGGCCGGCCTCCCTGAAAAACTAACTTGTAAAATCTTCCTTTTGTGTAGAAACCCAAAAGCCCTGAGGCTGCTGCTGAGTGTCGCTATCTTGCATGTGACTTCAGCAGACTCAGATCTGTCACCCAAGTGACACTCCACAATAATCCACCTTGGCTCCTCTGCCATTAGCTACAGTCAGGTCCATAAATATTGGGACATCAACACAATTCTAATCTTTTTGGCTCTATACACCACCACAATGGATTTGAAATAAAATGAACAAGATGTGCTTTAACTGCAGACTTTCAGCTTTAATTTGAGGGTATTTACATCCAAATCAAGTGAACGGTGTAGGAATTACAACAGTTTGTATATGTGCCTCCCACTTTTTAAGGGACCAAAAGTAATGGGACAATTGGCTGCTCAGCTGTTCCATGGCCAGGTGTGTGTTATTCCCTCATTATCCCATTTACAAGGAGCAGATAAAAGGTCCAGAGTTCAAGTGTGCTATTTGCATTTGGAATCTGTTGCTGCCAACTCTCAATATGAGATCCAAAGAGCTGTCACTATCAGTGAAGCAAGCCATCATTAGGCTGAAAAAACAAAACAAACCGTCAGAGAGAAAAAACATTAAGTGTGGACAAATCAACTGTTTGGAACATCCTTAAAAAGAAAGAATGCACCGGTGAGCTCAGCAACACCAAAAAACCCGGAAGACCACGGAAAACAACCCTGGTGGATGACTAAAGAATTCTTTCCCTGGTGAAGAAAACACCCTTCACAACAGTTGGCCAGATCAAGAACACTCTCCAGGAGGTAGGTGTATGTGTGTAAAAGTCAACAAGAGAAGACTTCACCAGAGTGAATACAGAGGGTTTACCACAAGATGTAAACCATTGGTGAGCCTCAAAAACAGGAAGGCCAGATTAGAGTTTGCCAAACAACATCTAAAAAAGCCTTCACAGTTCTGGAACAACATCCTATGGACAGATGAGACCAAGATCAACTTGTACCAGAGTGATAAGAAGAGAAGAGTATGGAGAAAGAAAGGAACTGCTCATGATCCAAAGCATACCACCTCATCAGTGAAGCATGGTGGTGGTAGTGTCATGGCGTGGGCATGTATGGCTGCCAATGGAACTGGTTCTCTTGTATTTATTGATGATGTGACTGCTGACAAAAGCAGCAGGATGAATTCTGAAGTGTTTCGGGCAATATTATCTGCTCATATTCAGCTAAATGCTTTAGAACTCATTGGACGACTCTTCACAGTGCAGATGGACAATGACCCGAAGCATACTGCGAAAGCAACCAAAGAGTTTTTTAAGTGAAAGAAGTGGAATGTTATGCAATGGCCAAGTCAATCACCTGACCTGAATCCGATTGAGAATGCATTTCACTTGCTGAAGACAAAACTGAAGGGAAAATGCCCCAAGAACAAGCAGGAACTGAAGACAGTTGCAGTAGAGGCCTGACAGAGCATCACCAGGGATGAAACCCAGCGTCTGGTGATGTCTATGCGTTCCAGACTTCAGGCTGTAATTGACTGCAAAGGATTTGCAACCAAGTATTAAAAAGTGAAAGTTTGATGGATGATTGTTAATCTGTCCCATTACTTTTGGTCCCTTTAAAAAGTGGGAGGCACATATACAAACTGTTGTAATTCCTACACCGTTCACCTGATTTGGATGTAAATACCCTCAAATTAAAGCTGAAAGTCTGCAGTTAAAGCACATCTTGTTCTTTTCATTTCAAATCCATTGTGGTGGTGTATAGAGCCAGAAAGATTAGAATTGTGTCGATGTGCCAATATTTATGGACCTGACTGAATATAAAATATTGTAAAGCGATGAGCGGAGGAGCTGGCCCAGTACAGACAGTAATTAGACAATCTTATTCAAAAGGGCAGTGCTACAATACATGAATACACAACATAAACAAAAAGAAAGCAAAGTGATCAAAACAAGATCCTAAGGTTCCACATAGTAAAACACGAATTCACAAAGTGCAATCCAAAGAAATCCATAACTTTCCCAGCGTCTATGTGGTGATAAATAGGAAATTTAAAAACAGATTCTTCAACAATGTGCTTCCACCAAAATATAAAGGATGCTCAAGTGCACATAAATTACCGTACCTTACCAGAAGGCATGTTACCTTGTATGAGAACATGGTCATAAAGCGCTCAGTAGGTATAGATGTCTGGATCCAGTGATTGTCTAGCGACTGGCCCGACTCAAGTGCGTCAACCTGCACCAATAACACATGGCTTGAAAAAAAGTTCTCTTCGTGTCGTAAGACCAGTTCACGGGCTTTTTAAAATCTCATGTGTAAATGCACACTCACATGATTAAAAAGGCAGAGAAGCCACTTAGAGCACACTGTTGTTTACCATCCGATCAGCCTCTGTCTCATTCTGCAAAACTGCTTCCTGTGTCGGCGTGCGTTGTGACGTCACATCCGCTGGCCCGACCCGACATGTTTTGTCATAGACTTCCTCAGGGGGAGTGGTAGTAGAGGAGAAGGCTAATACATGCAAGGAGGATAGTGGCAGTGCTAGGGATTTTTCTCTTCCTTCAGTAGTCAAAATTTACAGCAAGTTTAGAGGCACATTAAAAGTGAAGAATAAAAAAAACATTTATGGAAAGGAAAAATAATAAGCAAACAATTAAAAGACTTGATCTTTCTGTGCTTTCACCTGCAGTTTTATAGGTTGGTGACAGGGTCTTTTTAATATGCATTTGTATGTATGTTTATTTTTGCTGTATCTTGCGATGTGTTTTAAGCATAAGGTTGTGTGATTTTTGCCTGCATTCTAGCATTCATCTTCTCTTCTGTGTGTTTGCCAGGGGTGGGTATTTCCTGTGTGTTTTTTCTTTTAAAATGAATGTAGAACACACACTATACATGTGTTTCATATACGGTGCAGTTCATCCTGTGAAAGATAGGCTTGCAAGAGTCATAGGCTAAGCTGCATTAGCTAAAAAGGGGAATTTTAATGTCACACATATTGATGAGAACCTTGCTTTCTATTTTTATTTTTTTTTAAAAAGGTTAATTTACAGTTTGTTTTTTTGGTTACTCTGCTTATAGGTACCTAACGGGAGATCAGTTCTCCAGTGAATCCTCCCTTGAAGCATATGCCCGCTGTTTGCGGATGGGCTGCCGCTGTATTGAGTGTGAGTGGAGGACGCCATCTTGTGGATGATGGTGTTAATGTTATTTAAAAAAAAAAAAAAGCCACATCAACGTGGGAAACATGTTTGCCTTTATGTATTCTTACAGTTAATGTTGTCATTAGATTTTTTTTTTATTTCAGGTTTTCTTGATATTAGACTATATAACCCCAGTTTAAACCACTTAAAGTTTTTTTTTTTTTTTTTTATACCTTCGTGCATTCTCTGCATTAAGGTAAAAAACCTTCTGTGTGCCCCACCCTATACTTACCTGTGCTCGATGCCGATCCAGTGTTGTGTCTGAAAGCAACAGCACTGGGCTCTCTCACCCTCCTCACTGGAGATTGAAACAGTAGCGGGAACCATTGGCTGCTGCTGCTATCGATCACAACCAGTAAGGAGAGAGCGGTTGGCGGGCCAAGCTGCCCTGTGTGTGTCAATGGACACACAGGGCGGCTAGGGAGCAAGCTCGCAAGAGTGCCCTCATAGCAAGCAGCTTGCTATGGGGTCACTAGGAAGAGGGGTGGAGCCAGAAGTGGCAGCAGGGGACCCTAGAAGAGGAGGCTCAGACTGCTCTGTGCAAAAGCATTGCGCAGAGCGGGTAAGTATGACATCAATTTTTTTTTTTAATGTTTCCTTTTTTAGAAGAGAGGAGAAAGTCGGAAACCTGTGAGATTTTTATTGTGGTCTGTGTCCTGGTTGGAGAGATTTGCCTTCACTTTTTTTTGTCACTAATATATGAAGTGAGCAACACCTCTCCATCAATAAAAGAACTTTTTATGGCTCATGCATGCGGATGTAAATACAGGCATGTTGGTGTACATCATTTAAAAACCCCTGTATTTGCAGTGGTCAAAAGACTCAGCTAGTGCGTTATTCTGCTTATAAGACTGTATGAACAGTATTATGTTTACAGGCACATGTGTTCAGGAACTTGTGCTTTATACATGGCGCTTATGATCTCAAGTACCAGCATTTACAAACCTATACACGTATACAGCGTATTCTGTCAACACAGACCTGTAGGTTTAATTATACAGCAGCAGGGGGCTCCCAGAAGTCACAAATAAAGGGCGTATATTTTGTACCGTACGCCCATACATCTGTATTTATGTTCGTGTGAATGAGCCCTTTGTTGAGAAAGGAAGAACTAAAACACCGGTGGGGATTGACATACTGACTATGTAATTCTTTGCTTCATTTCATGGGAAAAAAAAAAAAAAATAGATAGATAGATAGATAGATAGATAGATAGATATAGATAACACTGGTGGGTATTTTTTTCTGCCTGTGTCCCATCAGAGAAATTTTCCCTCTCGCCTTGTATAATATCCAGTCCGGAAATCTTCCCACGGTAAAAAAAAAGAACTTGACAGAGTATCCTAATCCTTACCCACCTTATCCAAAACAGGTGTGGGAAGGGTCCGCCATTTTTTTTATTCTTTATTTAAGACCAATCGCAAGTACAAATATATGTCAGATGATACTAGCAGCACATTATTGGTATGCAGCATTTTCCATCAGAAATCCTCTTAAATTTTGAACATTTGAAATAGAGAATCATGTCCTGCATTTCAGCGTGGTTACTGGAAGAGTAGTCTTACAGAATGGAGTCAATAAAATAAGATAATTTGTACCTGAAAGATCTGTTATTTTCTTTTATTTAGTATCTAGGGGGGATAAAGGAGATTAAAGCTGGCTATGCATGGTTATTTTTTTTTTTCAGCCAAACGAGGTGGCTGGAGGTTTCCTCCTTGCTGGGGCATTGTAGTCCGACAGCGGCTTCCACTACCATCAGAATAGAAAGAACCCTCTGAATGGGACTTTTTAGGGCATCAATCACTACAGTTTTTATATAAGAGTACATTGATCGTGTTGGCCCAATACGATGTTCATCAAACCAATGTGTTGATCAGATGGTTATTTGTCATGTTAACTGCAGCTTGTCTTTTCTTGTATTGTGTTCTGGAATATTTTAAATTTTTTATAATAAAATGTACTTTTATATAAACACTGTAGTGATTGCTGCTCTAAAAAGTCCCATTCAGAGGGTTCTTTCTATTTTGGTATATTAAATTAGGGTTGTGAGTCTCTCGCTCTTCTCCTTAACGACAGACCTTCCAATTGGTCCATTGCCATCAGAATGCACTGCAGCCGCTGACTAAGCAACGTTTTTCAGCCTGTTCCTTCCACAGAAGTTGATCAGTCTACTTCTTTTGAGTCAGAATGTTGCCAGTCCCTGCTTAACTGTCCAAATTTTGATCAGTGTATGGCCAGCTTAAGGGTAACAAATTAGGAGTTAGTGGTAAGGGTCGGTCAGCAGTCCTAAGGAGCAAAAGGAGAGAGAAAAGTACATTAGAGAAAGTGGATGAGAAGGGGTAGATAATGGGAAAGGAAGGATTGCGGTAGGGGTGTGTGTACTAGTGCGTGAAATTTCTATACTTGGATGAACGCGTCCAAGGGAAAGAATAAAACCGCACTACCCATGGGTATATATATATATATATATATTCCCCTGGGAGTATCCAATGACAATAGGTACAAAATATCAGTTAAAAATTGCACACAATGCATTCAAAATATCCCCAGACATCTAAAGATTTGGAGTAGGATCTTACTGTTTACTATAAGATATGTATGGTTAAAAAAAGGTAGGAAGCTTAACATTCAATATCTAGTTGTCTACGCATTTCGTGAAATGCGTAGACAACTAGATATTGTATGCTAAGCGTCCTACAACTTTTTACCATATATATCTGTTGTAAACGGGAAGATCCTACTCCAAATCTTTAGATGTCTGGGGATGTTTTTAGTGTATTGTGTACAATATAAGCGCAATTTATTTATTTTTTACTGATATTTTGTATCTATTGTTTATTGCATAATCCCGGGGGGTCCTATATATAGCGTGGTTCTATACTAGCATAACCTGGGATGATGACCCCTAGAGACGTATTCTATTGATAAATATTTTTTGTATTGATCCCACACATATAATTTTTGTTCGAATACCCATGGATCTCCATTTTCGTACTTGGCTCTAGTGGGCCATAAATGAGTAGATTAGAGTCAGAAATCAGTAGATGAGTAGAAAAAGTTCTTCCAAGGGAACCACATGTTTTCTACTCTTGGTTGTGAAGGTTGGAAGTCAGCTCTTCCATCCATTTGGTTCCTTTAAAACTATTAAAAGTCCTGTCCTAAGAGCAGACAGCATAGCATTTTATTAACCTTATTGGGCAGAAAAAATACCTCTTCTGTGACCCTCTTTTAATCCCACTTTAATTGGGCCTGACTTTTCCATGTCATCTTGACCAAGCCCAGCCAGTTTCATTCCACTGTTCAGTGAAACTGCTTCAGTGACCAATAGGAGCACTCCCATTAGGTTAGGGTATGGCAGTTGGAGATTTGCAATGAAATTGGGAAAGTATGAGTCCTAGGAACGAAGTTCAACTAAAAAACAGGCACAGAAGAGATTTTCTGTCCAATAAAGGGGTAAAATAATATAAGATGTGCTTTGTAAAGTATATGTAAACCAGAACAATAAACATCTCTTATTTGCTCCCTTTTGGTTTATTAGATATACCATTGAAAGCGTTGGTTCTGTCTGTTACGTGTTCTCTAAAGCAGTCCTCCCAGTTCTTCTCTTACACTGCAGTAAATATGTTCCTATGCTGTGGAGATGAGGAGGGATTTGGTAATTTACCAGACAACTAAGCAGGGCTGACACCATTTTTTTTTTTTCAATTTCAGTTTTGAAAAAGGCATGTGGTGTCCTCTCTCAGGAGGAAATTAGGAGATTAATGCATTTATAGCAAATCAACAAAATTTTTCTGTACTTGCAGGTGGTTAAAGGTATAAAACCAGGGAAAATGTGCATGTATTGCTGAGCTATACTGGATATGTTTTTTGTTTGTTTTTTTTGTTGTTTTTTTTTGCCCTGACATGCACTTGTAGCAAAAGTGTGGTCATTCTTGAACAGTCAGGGTTGGAAATTACAACAAAAGCCAAAGAGGTTCAATAAAAAAAAAATAGACTGAAGGAGGAACTAGAATGTGTAGGTGGGGAAGGGGAAGATATATAGGTTACTGAGTACACATTCATTTTAATACCTACGTAGGTTTGCTTATATTTTAAACACTGAAAATATCAATCATCCAAGTTGATGTCATTTGCAGTAAACCTTTATCTTGGCTAAACACAATGGAACAATTTCACAAAAACTGGAACAGGGAAGATTAGAATATATAATCCCTAGAGCAGTTTTATTTGCAGGGCTGATAGGAGTATAGTGCACCTTGTACTTTGTTAGCGATATATTTGTGTTTGCATTCTGATCTAGTTGATGGATTATTACAAGATCACTTGATGACTTTTGTTTTGTTTCCAGTGGATTGCTGGGATGGACCAGATGGGATGCCAGTCATCTATCATGGGCATACTTTGACCACCAAAATAAAGTTCAACGAGGTTCTCCTCACCATCAAAGAACATGCTTTTGTCACATCGGAGTACGTACTAGTATTTGTAATGGTGAACCTAATTGTATAGAAGATGCTTACACATTTAAGCTGGCCATAAACTAATGATTCCTTTTTTTCATTTAGCCTGCGGGCTGGACCAAAAAAAATGAACAGACTTTCTGCACTTGTTACATAGAATTGGGAAACGCTGTTTTAGGATCGGGAGGGGGGGTAGAATCGCGATTTTGATTCTTTAACGATTAATTGTGCAGCTCTAGAGGAATCTGTTCATTTTTTTGATTCTCATTTTATCCAGAATCGTGCAGCTCTAGATTCCTCCATTTATTCTATATATCGCAGATGAACAAATCTCCTGCTGTGACTATTGTATTTTGATAGCCAGCCCCACAGGCCTTAAAAATTGCCTAGAGGTCAGAAGTGAAGATACTCTAAATCAGAGGTATTGAATTAAAATTCACAGAGGTCCAGTTAGTAAAATTTTATTCCTGTAGAAGTCCGAATAGCATGTTTGCACACTAATAGCACCACCGCACATCGGCAAACGTATCGTATTTTTCGCGAGTGCCAAACTGCATGTTGTTGCAGCACCATGCGGCTCAGCGTGGTGCAGTTTAAAATTGGGTCAGGGACTTCTTTTTTCTGCGTTTCTTCATGTAAGGCAGCCCATTGGAATAGGCTGCCTTCGTGCACAAGGCAGATTGCTGTTTTATTAAGGAATCACTGGTTAGCAATATACAGCATATGGTTTCTGATTGTTCAAATAGATGAAAATCTGAACTCCGAGGATAAAAGTTAACTGGAGTTTAGCTATAATTAAAGGAGTTGTAAACCCTTGTGTTTTTTCACCTTAATGCATCCTATGCATTAAGGTGAAAAAACACCTGGCAGTGACCGGCCACCCAGCCCCCCCACCCGTCTTACTTACCTGACCCCCCCGAACTTGACCCGCGGGGACACGCTATCTCTCTGCCCGGGGTTCTCGGCTGTTGATTGGATAGATCGATAGCAGCGCAGCCATTGGCTCCCGCTGCTGTCAATCAAATCCAATGATGCGAGCACCGGGGGCGGGGCCGAGTCCCACATTCGGCCTCTATGGACCCCAAATGCTGGACTCGGGAGCCCCCCCGGGAGAGCGCTTCTCCTAAGGGGTTATCTGATATGGTAAGCAGCCGCCGGGGCCACTCTGTGCAAAACGAGCTGCACAGTGGAGGGAAGTATAATATGTTATTAAAAAAAAAAAAAAAAAAAACCTTTAGTGTCACTTTAAAGTAGAACTATCAGAGATTTCCCCTCACTTCCTGTTCCATAGACTAAACAGGAAGTCAGAGGAAATCCCTGCAAATTTAAGGGAATCCTTTGGGGCCTCCCAGGTTACCAGGACCTATTGGAAGATTCCCCTCCTATTACTTTTCGGGGAACAACACAAAATTTGTGATTTTCTTTAATTGCACTTTAAATGATGATGGTAAACAGGACAAATATAGTGAATCTCCTGAACGGGGGCACAGAAAGCAATAAAAACCTGACAGGGGTTTTAATCCCCCTTTGCTCTAGCCAAAACTAAAATAAAAGTTTTGCCTTTAGTTGCACTTTAACCCCTTCCCGCCGAGCGTACGCAGATGTGCGTACTCTGCTTTCAGGGATTATACCGGGATGATGCCCGCAGCTGCTGCTGCCGCTCGGCTGTTATACCAGAGGAGCGGAAGGGGACATCCCCCCTCCCGCCACTCTTACCGGGCCTCCCGTTCCATTGGGAGGCATGAGGACTAATTTGCCGCCTCCGGCGGCTAGGGACAGTCTGGAAGGAAGCCGTAAGCGGCTTCGTTCCAGCCTCCTAATAGTAAACACTACTTCCCGTTTACTCGGCTGCCAGTGGCGCCAGTCTTAAAAAAAAAAAAATACAGTATTCAGAATCGCCGAAAATGGCGATCTGAATACTATGAAGTGCAAAGGAGGGATCGGGGGTCTAAAAGACCTCCATAAAGTGTACCCTGTCACCATCTATTACTGTCACAAGGGATGTTTACATTCCTTGTGACAGCAATATTTTAAACACAATTTATTGATATAAAAATAAATAAAATAAATAAGAAAAAAAAAATTAAAAAATTTAAAGCGCCCCGCGAGCTCGCGCAGCAAAGAGAACGCATACAGAAGTCACGCCCGTATATGTAAATGGTGTTCAAATCACATATGTGAGATATCGCCGTGATCTTCAGAGCGAGAGCAATAATTCTAGCACTAGACCTCCTCTGTAACTCTAACCTGGTAACTGTAAAAAAAATTTAAAGCGTCGCCTATGGAGATTTTTAGGTCCCGTAGTCTGTCGCCATTCCGCGAGTGCGTGCAATCATAAAGCGTGACATGTTTGGTATCTATTTACTTGGCGTAACATCATCTTTCACATTATACAAAAAAATTGGGCTAACTTTACTGTTTGGTTTTTTAAAATTCATGAAAGTGTCCCTTTTCCCAAAAAGTTGTGTTTAAAACACTGCTGCACAAATACCGTGTGATATAAAATATTGCAATAATCACCATTTTATTCTCTAGATTCTCTGCTAAAAAAACATATATAATGTTTGGGGGCTCTAAGTAACTTTCTAGCAAAAAAATACGGATTTTAACTTGTAAACACCAAATGTCAAAAATAGGCTTAGTCATGAAAGGGTTAAAAAAAACCGCTGTTACTCCTACAGACTTGTTTAGCTCATACTGTCCTGTTGCCTTTTTTTTTCCTCCATTGTTAGATATCCAGTTATTTTGTCAATTGAAGACCATTGCAGTATTGCCCAGCAGAGGAATATGGCCCAGCACTTCAAGAAGGTATTTGGGGATATGCTTCTGACCAAACCAGTGGATGTCAGTGCTGATGTTTTACCCTCCCCAAACCAGCTTAAAAGAAAAATTCTCATCAAGGTAAGAGCCCATCTGTTCTGTACACTGTATGAGTACTCAGACTGCAGGTGGCATAGCTGACCCTGGGCCCTGAGTTGGTTGGGGTTCAGCTGCGCTGTACTGGAAATATACTAATTATTCCTGTTCTTGTCTATAGCACAAGAAGCTAGCAGAAGGCAGTACCTATGAAGAGATCCCCACCTCCACTGTGTATTCAGAAAATGACATCAGCAACTCAATTAAGAATGGAATCTTGTATCTGCAGGATCCTATTAATCATGTAAGTTGTACAGGACTGAGGCACTATACACCAGCATTGGAATCCTGTGTACCATCCACTTACCATATATTCAGTTACCTGGATAGAGTTAATGCAATGCCCAAAATGGCCATGTCACCAACTTCTAAAATTGCAGCAAAAAGCAGAGGAAAATCAAGTATTTTTAAATGTTTTTTTGCTCCGTTGCCTTTCAACTGGTGAGAACATTTGAGTACTCTGGAGGGGGGGGGGGGGTCCTTTTCATAGCACATCCTCTCCTTCCTTGCACACTATAGCCCTTACCTCCTAGGCCTAGTTGCTCTCTGTGCTGGAACAGCTATTCCGCCCCTTCCTTCACCTCCTAACAAAATCTTGTATGTAACTGCTAGTGGAGGAGCAAAGGAGAACACTATAGAGCAGGTTTCTCCATGCTTTCAAAACAAAGGGCCAGTTTACTCCCCCTCAAATTTTAGGGAGGCTGGAAAATAGAAAATGCCCTGGCATCGTTGGGAGTAAACTAATATGTCATAGGCTTAGTAAACAGTGGGAGTTGGGAAAAAACTATTTAAAAAATTACATAATTTGTGTCAGTGGGAGGAATATTGCCCCATCATAGGTGTCAGTTGGAGGTATATTACCCAATAGTTGATGTCAATGGGAGTAATGGCACCTCGTAGCAGAGGAAGGAAAAGTGCCCCCAAAAGCAGAATGAAGTCGAGCAAAGTGCCACATCTGGCCCCCGGGCCGCAGTTTGGAGACCCCTGTTATAGAAGGTTACTTGAATTTGCTGACATCACGTCCAAGATGGGAGCACCCAGCAAACAGTCTCAGGGCTTTTGAAGGTCTTCATAAAGGAAGCTTTTAAAGGTAACTAATGTTCATGTTTTGTTTAAACTGAGTGGTTTGGTGCAGGGCAACTGGAAGAAATGAGCTGTAATTCAGTTATAATGAATTACAGGTTGATTCTTTTCAGATTAAAAATAGTTCTTTTCTGTGTACAATAGCTGTCCCATATTAAATACTTGTCTGGAAATAACAGAGTATGTAAAGGCAGCACAAGGTAATACTTAACTGGATGCAAACAATGGAAGTTTACTGGAAAATTGAACTATGGGTTTGGTGACATTAATAATTTATTATATTCTCTTTCAGGAGTGGTATCCTCACTTCTTCGTACTTACCAGCAGCAAGGTCTACTACTCAGAGGAGACCACAGGAGGACAAACCAATGATGACGAGGAGGAGCAGAAGGAGGTATACCATGCTAACAAGTGTCACTTCAAATAAATGTATTTTTGTTTATCCTAGAACTACAAAGTTCTTAAGTCTAGAGTTGAATCGGACACAAGGCAACCTTGAAAAGAAGCCTAGGGCCAAGTTGATGTCCAGGGGGCCCAGCTACAACCTTCATGCTCCTGTAGTAAACCATAGATATGGGGCTATTGGCCAAAGCTGTGCACCTGCCTGTTGGTTCAAAAAGGAACATACATGTGTAAGGATCTGGTGTCTGATTGGGCCAAGTACAGACAATGCTAATGAGTCAGCTTCTCTTCTCTGTGCTTTTTTGCAATCTCACCCCTCTTGTGATTCAACATAAACTGTATTGGCATTCAGCATACTTTTAGTAGTGAGGTGATAGACATATATTGTTTTTGAGATACTCTGTTTACGAGCCATTTTTAGAAATGTATAAAGCTATATACTTTTATTTATTTTTTTCCAGACCAGCAACAGTTCCGAATTACATTCTACTGAGAAATGGTTCCATGGAAAGCTTGGGGCAGGCCGGGATGGGCGACATATTGCTGAACGCCTTTTGACAGATTACTGCATTGAGACTGGGGCTCCAGACGGCTCTTTCCTGGTGCGGGAAAGTGAGACCTTTGTAGGAGATTACACTCTGTCCTTTTGGTATGATCAGTCATTTTTTTTTTTTTTTTTTTTACCCTAGATTTATGAAACGCTATAATGTACATTGTACAGGTTTGCCATTCATATCCGTCCCTTCCATAGTACAGCTTATATTCAAAGGTCACTGCCACAGTTGTACATATTAGAAGCCACACATACAAGGCTTAATTTTTAAGTAGAAGGCCTACCTGTCAAACAATGGAAAGTACATACAGGCTCTATGCAGTTAGTGCTCTGGTGCAACAAAACAGCCACACTAAATACTTTCTGCTCGTTTAGCAATTAAGGTAGATGTAAACCCCCTACTGAATCGCATTTAGTTTTCAAAAGCGCCATCTGTTGTAAAGAGTTACCTCCAAATCCAAGTTTTTTTATTATGGTTTTTATTTTATTTGTTGTATCTTGGTACTGCTGATCTCCTGCTGCCCCTTTTTGTAGCACCTTCTTGTCTACGTGCATTCAGCATTGGCTACATATTTCCTGGGGGTGGGGGTTTCCGGTGGTGACAACAGTGGATAATACCTGCCTAATATGTTTTTAATGGTAGGTTTTTACCTTAATGCGTTCTCTGCATTAAGGTTTAAAAAAAGTTCTGTGTCCAGCCACACCACCAACCCCCTTATACTTACCTGAGCCTGATCTCGATCCAGCACTGTGCCTGAGAGAGTAGCCACTCTCTCTCATTGACCATGGAGGCAATAGCCGGAGCCATTGGCTCCTCCTGCTGTCAATCAGAGCCAATCAGTGCCTATGGACACACACAAAGGGCGGTTCAGGATTCTTCACCAGCAGTTCACCTCAGGGATATCCTCTGATGTCTCCCCCCCCCCCCCCCCCCCAGCAAAAGAACTCCAAAAAGAAGCAGGGTCACAGAGGCTGGGAACTGCTGGTGAAGTTACCACTCGATTGACATCCATTGCCTATTGATCTTTGTTCATGAAGTTTTGTTGTGGTGGAGGCGCAAGGTAACACCCCTAAAGCGGATTACTGGTTAATTTGCCATTGAGTGACATCCATTGCTTATTTATTCTTGCCTGAAGGTAAGAGTCAGTGTGTTCGGGTGTTAGTGATGGTCTCCTAACACTACTGATGCATGTATATTTCTAAGAACACCTTGAATACTTACGGACTTCATATTACTATGGACTCTATTTAGTTTAGTGCTGCACCGCTACCATAATATAATGTATTTAAATGCTGCTTTCTCTGACTTTTCTCTCTTTTTTTTTTTTTTTGGTCTTCTAGGAGGAATGGAAAGGTCCAGCACTGTCGGATACACTCCAGACAGGAGGCTGGGAGCCCCAAATTCTTCCTTACAGATAACCTAGTATTTGAGAGCCTCTATGCACTTATCACCCACTACCAGCAGATGCCACTGCGATGTAATGAGTTTGAGATGAGGTTGACTGAGCCTGTTCCACAAACCAATGCACACGAGAGCAAAGAGTAAGTTTTGGTTAATATGCACAAATGGAAAATGGCCTTTTGTCAGGCTCTTTACAAAACTGTAGAAGGAAATTGGCACCTCATGGTCATGTTTGCTTCTTTACATCAACTCTAGGGCCATAGAATCTGTTTTGGGCATGTATTATAGGCTTGCCATATCTTTTTGGGGTCTGCATATTTGAAAAGTTTGAACTGCCAGAAGATAACACATTAACGGCTTTAGATTTGAAGGCTGGACCGCACGGATGTTTAAAAAGTATATCCTGTTCATTTGAATTGTTACTTTTTTCATAAGTCATTTTATCTAATTCTGCAGATGGTACCATGCCAACCTTACACGAGCCCAAGCAGAGCATATGCTGATGAGGGTACCACGGGATGGAGCTTTCCTGGTACGCAAGAGAAGTGAACCCAACTCGTATGCCATATCATTCAGGTGAGACCTACGCTGTTCCTCCCACGCTTCCATCCAGATTGTTCGTACAGTTGGCACTATCTTTGTATTGACACTCAACGCTTTCTACCCTATTTTCCTTTGAAAAGTTTTTTTCCGTCTCCATATTCACTTTGCTTTCTCCTTCTGTTTTTTTTTTTATTCAGGGCGGAGGGGAAGATTAAGCATTGCCGAGTCCAGCAAGAAGGTCAGAGCGTTGTGCTTGGTAGCTCAGAGTTTGACAGCCTCGTGGATCTGATTAGTTATTATGAGAAGCATCCTCTATACCGCAAGATGAAGCTCAGGTATCCCATCAACGAAGAGACCTTGGATAAGATTGGTACAGCTGTAAGTAATGAATCTCGATGAGTCCAATTTTTTTTATTATTATGTAGAATTGTCATTATTTATTATTTATAACTAGCATCATTTATAATTATCATTTTGTAATTAATATTATCATTTATAATTATTTATTAGTATTATTGCTACTATTATTTTTTTTAATTTTATTTGTTACCCAAGGTTAGTTAAATTACATGCAATACATGCTTTTGTTATAGGAGCCGGATTATGGAGCGCTCTACGAGGGGAGGAGTCCTGGTTTCTACGTGGAACCCAATCCCATGCCTGCTATCAAGGTTAATAGCTGCCTGCAGTGTTGACCAAAGGACACACCTTGTCTGTAGCTGTCCGTCTCTCCTCTCATCACTGATCCTTTGTCTTTTCCTTTCCTTTACATCCTTTTTCCCTCCCGAATCTCACTCCTCCTGTGTCTCCCCAGTGCTCTGTCAAGGCCCTGTTTGATTATAAAGCTCAGCGAGAGGATGAACTCACTTTCACCAAGAACGCCATTATCCAAAATGTGGAGAAGCAGGAAGGCGGATGGTAAGTATGACACAACTGCTAGGAAATACTTTTTTATCTATTTTCCCAAAACTGCCTTATTTTTTTTATTTCATTATTTTATTATTTTTTTTACTTTTAAAGAATTTGTATTGAATTTCCATAAAAATAACAGAACTAACAAAGACATCTAAAGAGGAACTGCAGTCTGCTCAGATAATTTGTATTACAAACATCTTTGCTGTCCTGAAGCTTCCCTCCAACCCCTTTGCATATTATTTTATATATACTGTGATTCTGTACTTGCTAAATATGCTGCAGAAATCTCCCTCCACTGAGTCTGGCTGCAACCATTTTAACTGTGGGCAGCTGAAGCTGCTGCCTGATCACTTCCTGGATTTACACAGACACACAGAGGCACATCCCCAGCTCTGCAGCTCTCATTGGCACTCTTATGACTCACCCCCCCCCCTCCCTTCCTTGCAAACTCTCTTGAGAGTGAGGGGGAGAGATGTGCATGATGTCATAAGCCTAGGCTAATGACCAGATAAGAAAAAGGAAGTGGGCTGTATAAGGTATTTACTGGCAGAAAAAAAAAATGTTTTACTATCCAGTTAAAACAACAAGGGCAGAAGATTTAATAGATGGGAAGCTGAAATAATGACTGAAGTTCCGCTTTATTAAGTATAAAGCAATCAAATGTAGCAATATAAAGATTGCATAACTTTAGTCAATCACTATAGTAGATCCTACACATGAGAATGGACAAATGAACACTATCTTATTGCAGAACTTTTAAATAGGCCTAAACCTTAACTGGATGGTAGTATGGATATAAACAATCGCCATGTGTTTTTTCTTTTTAAGTTTTTAAAAATACAGGATTTATAAATAGCTAAACCATCCTCACAAAATGGAGTGAGACAGTACAGTTACAATACAATTCAATAGAAGAGGAATCGGGGGCCCTGCTCATTAGCGCTAGCAATCTAGGAGGGAGGGTCAAGTGATACAAAAGGTAATGACTGTGGGGGGTGAGCTGATGAAGAAAATGTACACTATTAATTAGAGGAAGGATAGGCCTCTCTGAAGAGATGGGCTTTCAGGGAATGCCATAAACTGGCTAGAGTAGGAGACAGTCAGACAGATTGGGATAAAGAGTCCCAAGGGATGGGAGAGGCTCTGGAGAAGTCCTGGAGGCGAGCGTGGAGACAAGGGAGCTAGAGGGCTGGGGGGGGGAGAACTTATTTTGAGACTAGGTTGGTTATGTAGCTGGGGTTGTGGGTGGCAGAATAGAATACAGTTTTCCCTTTTTTTTGTGTCTGAGTGCTGCCAATCTCCTGCAACTCATTTCAGCCACTTATGTGCACTTCTTGCAGCATCAACTGTTGCCAATAGTAGACTTCATGTTGTCAATGGTGGACCATGCCTGCACCAATGTATTTTGGCATGGCTGCTTGTAGTCTCCATTGAAAGTGCATGTAGCAGGAGGACAATGCAATTGAACACAGTTTTCACCAGCTAACAGGAAGTGCCTGAACAAGGACCTTCATGTCAGAATGGTTGCTACGTAATATCTTAAAAGAGAAGTATGGCTTTATTTTTTTCAGATTCATACTTGCCTAGGTGGATGCAGCATCGGTGCCCCGCTTGCTCTAACACTGAGAACTGAGCGATCATACACCGCAGATCACTCGGTTCTCAGGGCTGCCTGAGCAGAGAGATGGTGATGGTCAGTCACTGGCTCTCTGTTCTGCCCCCCTGCGCTCAGTGGAGTGCTGGGCTGTGTAGGGGGCGGAAGTGGCCAGCTCAGGCTCTCAGCGGTTCGCTGAGCCGGGTGGAGGTCCAGGCATGTGGGCGGATCCTGACTTCATTGTCGTGATCTTGCCTGGGCCTGGAACAGCTCTGTGACGTCGGCTGAAGCCCCGCTGTCTGGTGAAAACGGGTCACAGAAATGCAAGACAAACTGCACTTTTGTGATCCACAGGAGAAGTCCAGCCAAACGAGCTTTGGCTGGACTTCTCCTTTTAATGATCGCAGCAGATTTTAAAAGAAGGTTGACATTAACTTGTTATTGCTTATATGAGATTCTAGTGAATGGGTTTAGATCTACTTTAAGAGCTTGAGTACAGGAGATATTGTTTGTGTCAGAACGTATTATTTCCCCCATGGGAATGAATATGTCGATGAGAATGAAAAAAACTATGCAGCTTAGGAGATCAAATGCAGATCAGGAGCTTCTGTGAAGGAACTCTGATGGAATCCAGAAGCATCTCAAATGCAAGTTGAACCCACCTGAGAGCATGCTGCGTTTTCTCATCTACTCAAGCAGTAAAATCAGTTTTTAATAAAGTTAATATGGAGCCTCCTGCCATTTCTGACCTCCCTGATTAGTTGCCTGTTAAGTCTGCTGACACTCTGCCTTCAAAATGTTGAGTCGCTGACCTGGAACAAGTATGTAGATTGCGCATATCAGAAGGCATGATCTGCATACTTGTTCTGGGTAAGTGACCGGTATTGAAGCAAGAGGGTCAGTAGGACAGCCAAACAATTA
This sequence comes from Lithobates clamitans, assembly GCA_037952925.1. Lineage (NCBI taxonomy): Eukaryota > Metazoa > Chordata > Amphibia > Anura > Ranidae > Lithobates > Lithobates clamitans. The sequence continues at coordinate 4,744,414 of JBBGZY010001206.1, forward strand.
GTACTTTCAGAATGATTGGCCAGGATTTACAATCTCCCTGTTTGTCTTATGACAGCTATTCTGTAGTATGATAAAGAATGGTTTGCACATTATAGGAATCCACAGTAATAATTTGATAACACAATTAGCTATGGATCACTTTTCAGAGGTCCTTTGCCAGGCCCTAAGGAAGTGATATGTTGCCTGCTTACTGCCTCCTTTAACCACCTTGCTGCAACTTCATGCATTGGTGTGGGATTTTAGTTGTTAATGCAGGAGATGAAGATGTAGGTCTAAAGATGTTTGTTACTTGAGACTGTAGTCCTTTTCCCAGAAAAGACTAGGTAGAATTTCTTGTTCCTTTTTATAGGTGACTAATCAAGGACAAGTGTGCACAGCAGAGAACTCAGCTGCAGTGTTAAGTAAAAAACCAGCAGAGGGCGAAGGCTGGTGAAAGTTGATTTTTTTACACTCAGGGGAATTCAAAATCACTCTAAAGGCCCGAATACAAGATCAGACTATTTGACAACAAACATGCAAATTAGCTGTTTTGAAGCAACATCCGACCGTGTGTACGCTCCATCGGACAAACTTTCTGTTTTCATCGGACTTTTGTTGGCTGTGCGAACGCACAAACTTTCCAGCAACAAAAGTTCGATGGAGCAAAGTCCGATCGTGTGTACACAAAACCATCGGACTTTTGTACAAACTACAGTACTTAGCCGCGAGAATGTTTTCAGTGCAATCCCATCACGCTGGTTCTCGCCGAGAGGGTACTGTACATCTCACGCTGGCTGCAATAGGAAAAACACATTTTCCTATTGCAGCGTGCGCGAGAGGGAATTCCCCTCTGGGAGCATATCAGGCCCTTAGGTCTGGTATGAATTTTAAGGGGAACCCCCTACACCGAAAAAACGGCGTGGGGGTCCCCCCAAAATCCATACCGGACCCTTATCCAAGCCTGCAGCCCGGCCGGTCAGGAAAGGGGGTGGGGACGAGAGAGCGCACACCCCCTCCTGAACCGTACCAGGCCGCATGCCCTCAACATGGGGGGTGGGTACTTTGGGGGAGGGGGGCCCTGCGACCCCCCCCCCCCTCCAAAGAACCTTGTCCCCATGTTGATGAGGACAAGGGCCTCTTCCCAACAACCCTGGCCGTTGGTTGTCGGTGTCTGCGGGCGGCTTATCAGAATCCGGGAGCCCCTTTAATAAGGGGGCCCCCAGATCCTGGCCCCCCACCCTATCTGAATGAGTATGGGGTACATCATACCCCTACCCATTCACCTAGGGAAAAAAGTGTCAATAAAAAAACACACTACACAGGTTTTTAAAGTAATTTATTAGGCAGCTCCGGGGGGGTCTTCTTCTGACTTCGGGGGTCTCTCAGGCCTCTTCTTCTGATGTCCGGTTCTTCTCTGCTCTCTCCCGCCTCTTCTCCCGGTGTCCGGTTCTTCTGCCGGGCTCCTCTGCTATCTTATGCTCTTTTGCCGCTCTCTGACAGTGGAGGAGTCCCCGCTGTCGGAATACAATCACATAGCAGGGAGGATTCCTCCATCCACCTTGCTTGTGTGAATGGGGGAATCTATTCAGCTTTTTTGATCAGCCCGCTGGCTGAAAATGTTATTATTCTTTGTCTAAGCAGTACCCTAAAAAGCTACCTTTTGTCTTGAATTCCTGCTGCGCCTACAGCCTCAAAGCTGCATATCTGCAGTGTGAGATCGAAGGCACCGTGAGATTTGGCACAGTCACTACCATTGCTCACTGTTTTGCTTTTCTGGAGGCTGTGACATGAGGAAGCACAGCCCTGCTTTAACCAAGATGCCCACCTCCGCACATAGACACTGCAGAACAAGGCATAGTAACTCGCTAATAGGGAAATTATCAGATGCAGGTAGACCAATAGGCAATCAATACTGGTGACTAGTCCTTTTTCTCTCTGCCTGCCTTTTTTGGGCACAGCTTTTAGAGTTCAGATCCTCCTTAAAACTAGTGTTGTGTTTTATACTTTGTTATTCTGTAGGTGGCGAGGTGACTGTGGAGGCAAAAAGCAGATGTGGTTCCCATCCAACTATGTGGAGGAGATATTTAACCCTCCAGAGCCAGAGCCTGAGCAACCCGTAAGTACAGATTAAGTAATTTTAAGTTCAGTAATTTGTGCAAGTAATTAAAGTGATTGTAAAGGCAGAAGGTTTTTTTTTATCTTAATGCATTTTATGCATTAAGAAAAAAAACCTGTGTGCAGCAGCCCCCCTAATACTTTCCTGAGCCCATCTCTATCCAGCGATGTTGCAGGAGAGACCCGGCTGCCCGGGACTCTCCCTCCTCATTGGCTGAGACAGCAGCGGAGTGCCATTGGCTGTCAATCACTCATTGAGCCAATGAGGAGAGATAGGGGTGAGGCCTAGCCATGGCTCCGTGTCTGAATGGACACACAGAGGCTCGGCTCGGGTCCCCCCACAGCAGCTGCATGCTGTGGGGGCACTCGACAGGAGGGAGAGGCCACGAGCGCCGAAGAGGGACCCGAGAAAAGGAGGATATGGGCTCTGCAAAACCACTACACAGAGCAGATAAGTATAACATGTTTGATATTTTTAAGCAAAGAAAATTTAAAAATCTGACTTTATTATTAAATTAAATTATTCAAGTGATAAAGACTGAGAGATTAAAAGATAGGAGATCTCAGCCAGTCCATAGACATGCACAGGTGGCTGATCCTGTTTGATTTTGTTAAATTTTTTTCAGCAGGTATTTTGCAAGGATTCAGACTGAAGAGATAAACTAAAAGTGCACACTGCAACTCTGCATATGAATGGGAATTTTCAGATCTATTTAACAAAATAATTTCAGCTCTAATAGTTTTATTTTTTTGCCCATTAACCACTTAAAGACTACCCACCGCATACAGTCAGGTCCATAAATATTGGGACATCAACACAATTCTAATCTTTTTGGCTCTATACACCACCACAATAGATTTGAAATGAAATGAACAAGATGTGCTTTAACTGCAGACTTTCAGCTTTAATTTGAGGGTATGTACATCTAAATCAGGTGAACGGTGTTTGTACAGTTTGTATATATGCCTCCCACTTTTTAAGGGACCAAAAGTAATGGGACAATTGGCTGCTCAGCTGTTCCATGGCCAGGTGTGTGTTATTCGCTCATCCCATTTACAAGGAGCAGATAAAAGGTCCAGAGTTCATTTCAAGTGTGCTATTTGCATTTGGAATCTGTTGCTGTCAACTCTCAATATGAGATCCAAAGAGCTGTCACTATCAGTGAAGCAAGCCATCATTAGGCTGAAGAAACAAAACAAACCCATCAGAGAGATAGCAAAAACATTAGGTGTGGCCAAATCAACTGTTTGGAACATCCTTAAAAAGAAAGAACGCAGGGTATTTACATCCAAATCAGGTAAACGGTGTAGGAATTACAACAGTTTGTATATGTGCCTTCCACTTTTTAAGGGACCAAAAGTAATGGGACAGATTAACAATCATCCATCAAACTTTCACTTTTTAATACTTGGTTGCAAATCCTTTGCAGTAAATTACAGCCTGAAGTCTGGAACACATAGACATCCCCAGACGCTGGGTTTCATCCCTGGTGATGCTCTGCCAGGCCTCTATTGCAATTGTCTTCAGTTCCTGCTTGTTCTTGGGGCATTTTCCCTTCAGTTTTGTCTTCAGCAAGTGAAATGCATGCTCAATCAGATTCAGGTCAGGTGATTGACTTGGCCATTGCATAACATTCCACTTCTTTCCCTTAAACTCTTTAGTTGCTTTCGCAGTATGCTTCGGGTCATTGTCCATCTGCATTGTGAAGTGCCGTCCAATGAGTTCTGAAGCATTTTGCTGAATATGAGCAGATAATATTGCTCAAAACACTTCAGAATTCATCCTGCTGCTTTTGTCAGCAGTCACATCATCAATAAATACAAGAGAACCAGTTCCATTGGTAGCCATACATGCCCATGCCATGATACTACCACCACCATGCTTTACTGATGAGGTGGTATGCTTTGGATCATGAGCAGTTCCTTTCCTTCTCCATACTCTTCTCTTCCCATCACTCTGGTACAAGTTGATCTTGGTCTCATCTGTCCATAGGATGTTGTTCCAGAACTGTGAAGGCTTTTAGATGTTGTTTGGCAAACTCTAATCTGGCCTTCCTGTTTTTGAAGCTCACCAATGGTTTACATCTTGTGGTGAACCCTCTGTATTCACTCTGGTGAAGTCTTCTCTTGATTGTTGACTTTGACACACATACACCTACCTCCTGGAGAGTGTTCTTGATCTGGCCAACTGTTGTGAAGGGTGTTTTCTTCACCAGGGAAAGAATTCTTCGGTCATCCACTACAGTTGTTTTCCGTGGTCTTCCGGGTCTTTTGGTGTTTCTGAGCTCACCAGTGCGTTCTTTCTTTTTAAGGATCAAAGAAAAAAGGGAATATTTTTGGGACTTTAAAAGAGACGCAACGGGGAATATTGCGCCTCCATCCCTGGTTGCTTTTGCAAAAAAGAGGGGGGCAGGGTGGGACTTTAGATGAGGTGCGTGGGGTAGAGCCAGACAAAACCATATACATATGTAAAAAATTGTATTATTTATTAGACCAAAGATAGGGCATGGATCAACCCATATAAACGCATAATAGCACATTGGCATATAAAATACAAAGTATCAACATACATATTAAAGGATAGTCACCAACATGACACAGAAAGTAAATATTATACATCACAGTCCCTCAAATAAAGTAGGCATAACATTATGTCAGGGTGGTAGAGCAATAAAAACCATCTGGAATCATAAATATGAGATGGATGCATCAAAATAAGCTCCACGACGTTTCGTGGACTTCTATCCACTCATCAAGAGCAAGTGCATCCATCTACCAAAAGGGGGTAAAAAAAAAATCACCATTATAGTTTAATATAACCACAGACTGGAGGGGTAGAGGGATTAAAGATGATGATGAACAAATAAACGGCCATAACTGAAAATACTCACATAAGAGCTGATACTAGGCCATGCGATACCACCTGCCGGAGGTCAGCCAGATAATTATGTCCAGCACGGGAGCTGAGGAAAGGACTCAAGCATAGATCAGGAGCACACACGCAGTCCCCCAAAAAAAGTGTGTATAGAAAAATCTTGATGTAACTGTGGATGGGATTTTTAAGGATGTTCCAAACAGTTGATTTGGCCACACTTAACGTTTTTGCTATCTCTCTGATGGGTTTGTTTTGTTTTTTCAGCCTAATGGCATGCTTCACTGATAGCTCTTTAGATCTCATATTGAGAGTTGACAGCAACAGATTCCAAATGCAAATAGCACACTTGAAATTAACTCTGGACCTTTTATCTGCTCCTTGTAAATGGGATAATGAGGGAATAACACACAGCTGAGCAGCCAATTGTCCCATTACTTTTGGTCCCTTAAAAAGTGGGAGGCACATATACCAACTATTGTACTTCCTACACCATTCACCTGATTTGGATGTAAATACCCTCAAATTAAAGCTGAAAGTCTGCAGTTAAAGCACATCTTGTTCGGTTTGTTTCATTTCAAATCCGTTGTGGTGGTGTATAGAGCCAAAAAGATTAGAAAGAGGAAAACTAGAACTAAAGGCTCTTTCTCTTGACGGATTTTCCTTTTAGACAGCAGACATATGAGCCTGGTCAATAGCAGGTTGAACACCAAAAGGGTGGCGAACTGTCTGACTGAAATTATTCAGATGAGCTCCGAGGTTTTCTGTCCACCAAACCCAGGAACTCAGGTCTTGCGAATAAGGCCTTTAATTAAACCCTCCTGCATCTAACAAAACTGGAATGTCAAGGCTTTATCTTAGTCTCTGCTTCAATTCATTCCAAAGATGTTCTGTCGGGTTAAGGTCAGGACTCTGCAGGCCAGTCAAGTTCCTCCACCCCAAACTCGCTAATTTATGTCTTTATGGACCTTGCTTTGTGCACTGGTGTGCAGTCATGTTGGAACAGGAAGGAGTCATCCCCAAACTGTTCCCACAAAGTTAGGAGCATGAAATTGTCCAAAATGTCTTGGTATGCTGACGCCTTAAGAGTTCCCTTCACTGGAACTAAGGGGCCAAGTCCTGAAAAACAACCCCACAACATAATCCCCCCTCCATCAAATAATCTGGACCAGTGCACAAAGCAAGGTCCATAAAGACATGAGCGAGTGTGTGTGTGTGTGTAATAAATAAATAAATATATATATATATAATGTGTGTGTGTGTGTATATATATGACAGACAGGTATCAGTTTTTTCTGTTAACACATTCCTTTTAACACATTCCTGTACTCCCACAGCATCTGGATGAGAACAGTCCTCTTGGAGACCTACTGGGAGGAGTACTTGATGTGCCTTCTTGCCAAATTGGTAAAAATACTTCTGTGTAATAGGTAGATGTTGGCCTTACAAGTGGTAAGGACAAAAGTGTAATAAATGCATGGACACATAGGCTAACAGAGTTGGTTCTACAGGCTGAAAGAAAAAACGCCAAAGGCCTGTATAAGCAGCTTTTTTTTTTTTAATGCCCAATGTGTATACGGCGTAAAGGTAGAGAATGAAGAAAAAAACATTATGTTGTCAAATTTGCCCAACTGAACTTTCAGCTTAAAGCCCAATTCCAGGAAACTTAAAGGCTAAGTTCACTTTTGGAACATGTTATATGTTCCAACCATTTTTAGGGTGGGACATGTTCAGCATCTGCAGCTCTCCCCCTGCTCCTCCACCTCCTCTCTGTGACAGTGGGCTAGGGATTTGTCACTATTTGAAAACAGCGTGTGGGGCCATACGGCCATGTCATTCAGCTTCATGTGAATGAATGCCTACAAGTACTGCCAGCCATTGTGGCTGACGGCTTGTAGTTTTCAATCAGCTGTAAGGGTGCTGATGAGTGTCCTCAATAGTCCATTGATCTTCCTGCTCTCTGGTAGCTGCCTGCTCTTACGAGGTACAAACACACAGCTATCCTGAGAGTCTGCAGGAGTTGGACATTGCACCCGTGATCTGCTGATCAAGGGTGCAATGCTCAGCAGAGAATGGGGGAGCAGAGGATCAGGCAAGATGAAGTGCAAAAATTCTCACTTATGCTGGCCATACACTATACAGAAAATCGGCCGAACCCATTTTCGAAAAACGAACGTTCGACCGTGACCGCAAGCGATCGTGCCATCATATAATGACCGATAAATTGTTCAGTGGACATGAATAAATAATTTTTTGTTCGTTTTTTTACATATACCTAGTGCAGACAGTTCGGACGGGAAACACATTATCCTTGCAATTTATCGTACATTCGGCAGAAATTTTCCAAACTTCCCGTTCGTTTTTTTCCCACAAAAACGTCACAAACGATTATCGATTTGTGCCCATTAACTTGCCGAAAAACGAACGAAGTGTCTATACGAACGATTTTTCAGCCGATTTTTCGTATAGTGTATGGCCAGCATTAGACTAAATAAGCCGTTAACCCTTGCAGTGCGGATGCAGCCCCATTACAAAGGATACTTTTTAGGTTTCTCTGAGTTTAAAATGGTTGTAAACCCACAAAAAAAAAAAAAACCCTGCAAGACAAAGGCATAATGAGCTAGCATGCATAGCATACTAGCACATTATGAAATGCTCACCTTAGATCAAACCCCCCCCCCCCCCCCGCAGCGGTCCAGGCACACTGCTCTGCCCGGCGACATGTCTCCTGTAGTTATTTCCGGGTATCGCGGGCTCTGGCACTGTGATTGGCCAGAGCCGCGATGATGTCATGCGCGGGACCTGCCGGTAACGGCGCGTCAGCTGAAGCAACGGCACGAACGAGCCGTTGCTTCAGTGCGCATGTGCCGATGACGTCAGCACATGCTAATACAGGGGATATCTTCTAAACTGTGCAGGTTTAGGAGATATCCACAGTAGCTACAGGTAAGCCTTATTATAGGCTTACCTGTAGTGAAAAGTGTTTTTTAAGGGTTTATAATCACTTTAAGGACATTCCAGGTGGATCAAAACAATACACAGTGAGGGGAAAAAAGTATTTGATCCTTTGCTGATTTTGTATGTTTGCCCACTGACAAAGAAATGATCAGTCTATAATTTTAATGGTAGGTTTATTTTGATAGTGAGAGACAGAATAACAAAAAAAAAAATCCAGAAAAACGCATTTCAAAAGTTATAAATTGATTCACATTTTCATGAGTGAAATAAGTATTTGACCCCTTTGCAAAACATTACCTAGTACTTGGTGGCAAAACCCTTGTTGGCAATCACAGAGGTCAGACGTTTCTTGTAGTTGGCCACCCGGTTTGCACACATCTCAGGAGGGATTTTGTCCCACTTCTCTTTGCAGATCCTCTCCAAGTCAGTAAGGTTTCGAGGCTGACGTTTGGTAACTCGAACTTTCAGCTCCCTCCGCATATTTTCAATGGGATTAATGTCTAGAGACTGGCTAGGCCACTCTAGAACCTTAATGAGCTTCTTCTTGCGCCACTCCTTTGTTGCCTTGGCCGTGTGTTTTGGGTCATTGTTATGCTGAAATACCCATCCACGACCTATTTTCAATCCCTGGCTGAGGGAAGGAGGTTCTCACCCAAGATTTGTCGGTACATGGCACCATCCATCATCCCTTTGATGCAGTGAAGTTGTCCTGTCCCCTTAGCAGAAAAACACCCCCAAAGCATAATGTTTCCACCTCCGTGTTTGACGGTGGGGATGGTTTTCTTGGGGTCATAGACGGCATTTCTCCTCCTCCTCCTCCAAACACGGCGAGTTGAGTTGATGCCAAAGAGCTCGATTTTGGTCTCATCTGACCACAACACTTTCACTCAGCTCTCCTCTGAATCATTCAGATGTTCATTAGTAAACTTTAGACAGGCCTGTACCTGTGCTTTCTTGAGCAGGGGGACCTTGCAGATGCTGCAGAATTTCAGTCCTTCACGGCATAGTGTGTTACCAATTGTTTTCATGGTGACTATGGTCCCAGCTGCCTTGAGATCATTGACGAGATTCTCCTGTGTAGTTCTGATAAAATATAAACTAGAAGACTAGATATACCGCGCTGTCAGAAAAATATAAAGCGGCCAGCACAACCGTGTAAAAAAGAGACAGTCAAAAAAGTGAAAAAATGTGCAGCGCTAAAACATATCAATGATAAAAGTGATCAAAATATCAAACATATGAAATGTGTTCTAATGACAAGAATGATGAAGTGAGAAATAAACTTGATGAAAAAGTAAGAAAATATATATTGACAAATACTCATAAAATAGTGTCCATTTGTGATAATGAAGGACCACAGAGGGTCATGGTAAGTCCCCAGAATATGTGATGCAATCCAAATGTGTGACAGTCACTGTAATCTTAGATAAACATCAAAGTGAGTGATGAGTGACATGAAGAATCCACCACCAGAAATACCAGTCTCTTACCGGAAAGATTGGACTTGTGCAAGCATACACCTGACAAGCCAATCAAGCTTATAGGGGTAACCAAGAGGCACCTATTCCTTGCATGTGCTGCAACCTCCGGGAGGGCGTTTCAAATGATGGATTCAGCAGGATAGATGTAAACAATCAGGATTCAGCGGTTCTCCTAGATTAGTAGCCATTAATGGATTTAAGATCAGACCTCTTAGGGGAGTCCCCAGTCAGCTCTTATACAGGAAATGGAGGCCTCTCCCTCCTCCGGGTGCTCGGGCGTCTCTCTCTCTCTCTCTCTCTCAGGTCCAGAGCCGTTCTCTCCCTTTGCTCTCCTTAGTCGGTGAGCTCTGTGTCACCCCGCTGACTCCGCTCTGCTAGAATCACAACTCCACAAAAACAAAATGTCGGCAACCGTCCGTCTTACCACTAGTTCCCGTGTAGTTCTGGGCAAATTCCTTGCCGTTCTCATGATCATTGAAACTCCACGAGGTGAGATCTTGCATAGAGCCCTAGACTGAGGGAGATTGACAGTTATTTTGTGTTTCTTCCATTTGTGAATAATCACACCAACTGTTGTCACCCTCTCACCAAGCTCCTTGGCGATTGGTCTTGTAGCCCATTCCAGCCTTGTGTAGGTCTACAATCTTGTCCCTGATATCCTTGGACAGCTCTTTGGTCTTGGCCATGGTGGAGAGATTGGAATCTTGATTGCTTCTGTGGACAGGTGTCTTTTTATACAGGTAACAAGCTGAGACGGTTCTCCTAATCTCAGCTTGTTACCCGTATAAAAGAGACCTGGGAGCCAGAAATCTTGCTGGTTGAAAGGGGGATCAAATACTTTTTTCACTCATTAAAATACAAATCAATTTATAACTTTTAAATGTGTTTTTCTGGATTTTTTTGTTCTGTCTCACTGTTAAAATAAACCTACCATTAAAATCATAGACTGGTCATTCCTTGTCAGTGGGCAAACCTACAAAATCAGCAGGGGATCAAATACTTTTTTCCCTCACTGTACTGTATGTTCTTGCAGTTCATTTTCTTTAGAAAGCAGCTACAGCCTGAGTAGATGTGACTGTCCCCTGCCAGCAACCTCAGAGAAGGACCTTGCCTTTTAATGCTCCTGGAAAGTTTTGTTGAGCTTTAAAGTATAACCCTAACTCATTTAGAAAGTCTCTGAGTGTGTGTGGTGGGGAGATTTTGCAGTTAGTGAATACTTCATTATTTTCTTCTGCCCCCTTTTATCCAGCTATTCGCCATGAGGGTCTGTACAATCGTCCTTACGTCTTCTCTATAAATGTCCCATCTGTAACAAGATATCCACTTGATGTGGCAGCTGACTCTGCAGATGATATGCTCGACTGGGTGAAGAAGATCAAAGAGGCAGCCCAAACTGCAGATGCAAGGGTAAGTTAAGCTAACACATTTCTTTCCATTGCTCTCTGTCCTCCACCAAGGTTAGATGACCTGTGTTGCTGGTGCCTATTGGGGATGGGCGAACGGTTCGGCCTGAGCATAAGTTCGGGCCGAACTTTGGTTGTTCGGATGTTCTGCAGAACACCGAACAATATGCGGTGTTCAGGGGAAATTCAAAAGCCGCTGGAACACCGTTAAAGTCTATGGAACATTAACATGAAAAATCAAAAGTGTTAATTTTAAAGGCTTATATGCAAGTTATTGTGATAAAAAGTGTTTGGGGACCCGAGTCCTGCCCCAGGAGACATGTATCAATGCAAAATAAAGTTTTAAAAACGGACGATTTTTCGGGAGCAGTGATTTTAATAATGCTTAAAGTGAAACAAAAGTGAAATATTTCTTTAAATTTCATACCTGGGGGGTGTCTATAGTATTACCGTGTTTAGAGCAGTCCCTGCACAAAATGACATTTCTAAAGGAAAAAAAGTCATTGAAAAGTACTAGCAGCTATAATGAATTGTCAGTCCTGGCAATAAAGATAAAAGAAGTCATTGAAAAAAACGGCATGGGATCCCCCCAGTGCATTACCAGGCCCTTTGGGTCTGGTATGAATATTAAGGGGAACCCCGAACCAAAATTTAAAAAAAAAAAAAATTGCGTGGGGGTTCCCCCAAATTCCATACCAGGCCCTTCAGATCTGGTATGGATATTAAGGGGAACCCCGCACCAAAACTAAAAAAAAAATGGCGTGGGGGTCCCCCTCAAAATCCATACCAGACTCTTCAAGTCTGGTATGGTTTTTAAGGGGAACCCCACGCCAACATTTTAAAAAAATGGCGTGGGGGTCCCCCCAAAAATCTATACCAGACCCTTATCCGAGCAAGCAACCTGGCAGGCCGCAGGAAAAGAGGGTGAGAGCGCCCCCCCCCTCCTGAACCGTACCAGGCCACATGCCCTCAACATGGGGAGGGTGCTTTGTAGTAGCCCCTCAAAGCACCTTGTCCCCATGTTGATGGGGACAAGGGCCTCATCCCCACAACCTTGCCTGGTGGTTGTGGGGGTCTGCGGGCGGGGGCTTATCGGAATCTGGAAGCCCCCTTTAACAAGGGGACCCCCAGATCCCGGCCTCCCCCCCTACCATTTCACAAAAAAGTGTCAAAATGGTACAAAATACAAGACACACTTTGGGACAAGTCCTTTATTAAAAAATAATGTCCCATGAAGTCCATTCATCTTCTCTCGCTCCGCCGACGGACCGAAAAAGAAAAAAAAAGAAAAAAGCCGTGACCGACCCGCCTCCATGGGAGGCACCCGCCGTATGACGCGTCTTCGTTTTGACAGTTCTTATATAACTTAGGGCAGGGCCACACGGTGACGTTTCCGGGTGACCCCGCCCCCCTCTGATGCATGGGGACTTTCCCGTGACTTTACTGGGGCGTCAGAGGGGGGCGGGGACACCGGTTTATGGTGTGTGCATTCAGAGGAAGCAGTGCCAAGGGAGGGTTGAGGGTCAGATTTTAGTGTTTGCCAACAGTGATTGTAGTGGGGAGATGTAGCTTGGGGTCTCTATCTCTGCTGTGTCTTCTGTGTATTTATTTTCCTACTATATATCTTTTTATTAGCTCACAGAGGGCAAAATTATGGAACGGAGGAAGAAAATTGCCCTGGAACTCTCTGAACTTGTCATTTATTGCCGACCCGTGCCATTTGATGAAGAAAGTAAGTGACTTTTATTTGTATATGTCTAATACGACACATGATTATGTAGCAAGACAATATTTTACAATTGATTCTTACTAAGGCGTTACTATGTGCCTGTAATAACTTGTGAGGTCTTGCCTGTTCTATCCCTTTATCAGGTCTGTATATGTGGCCTTAAATGCAACCTTTATTTCAATTTACAATGAAGTGGACGGCAAGTCAAAACTAAGCTTAAATCCACTCCCACCCCCATTCTAAGCCTATTCTAACTACCCTGGGAAGATGTCTATACTTGCCGGTTCTGGAGTTGCTCTGTATTGGTCCCATGATCTCTCCAGCTTTGGCTTTATTGTAGAGGAGAGGCAGTGACAACGGCTTCAGTGCCTGTGAGGTGACAGCACCCATAGGGTTACTATGGGGCATCCGTTGTTGGCTGTCCCTCCTCTACACTGAAGCCGGCACGGAGACCCGATCATGTAACCGGACCACAGCGACTTCAGAATAGGCATAGCATTTTCCTATTACGGGGTAGATAGAATAGGGGTGGGAGTTGATTTAAAGTGGTTGTAAAGTCTCTCCAATCCCCTCTGTTAGATAATGCTATGTTGCCCAGTGGTGTGTTTTTTTTTTTTTTTTTTTTTAAGCAGCTGTGTAACTTATTCCATAGCACCAATTGGCGCTCACGTGACCGCCCAGATCTCTTCCAGGGTGACAGATACAGTGTGAGGGGGTAAGAACTCCCGCTGATGTCAGCCGGGAGGAGAGAGTCGGGTGGTCGCGTGAGTGGCGATCAGAGGGGATTGGAGAATCTTTACACTGGTATTCTATCATCAGGAGGAGAGGCTCTGGGGGCGGACAGACACAGGAGAGCTGTGAATGACGGAGGCACGTAAACTGACCACGGTGTCAGGGCTTAGCAGCCATGATACACCGTGATCAGTTTACAAGGAGGAGGGCAGAACCAGGCAGGATCAGCCAGGTATTTCAGGTGATACAGGGGGCAAAATAAAACAGCCCAAGCACTGTGCTGTATAACATGCTTTAAAGGAACAGGATCTATTTATTTAAATTATTTTTTAGGGCTACAGTTTTTGACCTGCCTTTCATTTTAAATTTGTAGAAGGCAAAGCCACATAACATACATTTTATATCAAAACTTGACATGTGTTTGTTACACTTCACTAGATTGAATAATGGACCTTACAGTTGAGGGCTGTCTATACAGTGCAAGAACATTGCCTCATTTCATACATGAGTCTCAGTACAAGCACTGTGTCCATTATAACACTAATAACTTGTTTATTCCTAGAGATCGGCACTGAGAGGGTATGCTATCGGGACATGTCGTCCTTTCCTGAGACCAAAGCTGAGAAATACGTCAACAAGCAAAAAGGCAAAAAGTTTTTGCATTACAACCGACGCCAGCTGTCCCGCATCTACCCTAAAGGCCAGCGTTTGGATTCCTCCAACTATGACCCCATGCCCATGTGGATTTGTGGCAGCCAGCTGGTAGCACTCAATTTCCAAACTCCAGGTGTGCAACATGTCATCTGACTTACCTGCTTTCTAGTGCATTCTCTGTGTAAAAAGGATGGCGGGTGCGAAGTTGACTCTTCTCCCATGCCACATTTTGATCGAAGTTGCTCTCCAAGGGCTTTGCGACACTGATATTCAGTTATCTATCCAATTACTTCATTGTTGTCCTAGTTTTCAGACACAGAGATGACTGATCAAGACTACTGCATATGGTACTTGGTAAAAGAAGGATGCCCCTAACAAAAACTTTAGTTTGGTCTGTTGTACTGCATTTTAACTGTGGAAGCCGCCTTTATATTGTGGCTGTATAGGCCAGTCCACTTAAAACTGATGTTTCAGTTAATTGGCAGACGCTGGAGGGTTAAGACTATATGTGTGTGTGTGTGTATATATATATATATATATATGTATGTGTATATATATATATATGTGTGTGTGTATGTATATATGTATGTGTGTGTGTATGTATGTATATATATATATATATATGTATATATATATATATATATATATATATATATATATATATATATATATATATATATATATATATATATATATATATATATATATATATATAATTTTTTTTTTTTTTTTGGGGGGGGGGGGTGGTTGGGGGATAAAAGAAATTTACTTAGCTTGGTTAAAAGATGTATTACAGAGGATAAAATGGATAAATACAACATCATTCCAATCCAGGGGAGCCTGTAATTTCATTTAAAATTTCTGGAAGCGACCGTCCTTTTCCAGGCACACTGTCCTCAGACCTGGTGTTGGATGAATTAAAACGGTCTTTTGTCTTCCTGATAAATAGATGGGTAGATAGATCTCTCTCTCTCTATCTCTATCTATATCTATATCTAGATTATATATCTATAGATATAGATATAGATATATATCTATCTATCTATCCTAAATAAAAAATCTAGTTAAAACCTGTTTAAGCAATTTACAATCTCAGAGTAATGGCCCGAACACACAATCCGAATATCGTACGACTGATCGTACGACCGATTTCGCTTAATAGTCGCAAGTAGAAACTTAATAGCTAAATAAAGTCACGAAAATTCTCGTACGACAGAAAAAAAAAAATCGGAAGTGATGTCATGTGTTGTAATGTACTTGTATTGAATTTTCTGACGACAACTATACTGACTAACCGAAAATCATACGATCTGGACTCGTACGAGCAAAATTTTCGTGCATGCCAAATCGAATAAGATCGGATGAACGAATAAGATCGGATGAACGGTCGTGATCGGCTGTCGAAAGTAGTGTACACACGATCCGAAAATCGTACGATCCTTCCTCGGACGACCGTTTTCGTACGATATTCGGATTGTGTGTACGGGCCAAAAGCGAGATGAAGTTTAATGGCATCCCAGTCTTAGTCTGTAGGGTTCAATATTGAGTTGGCCCACCCTTTGTAGCTATAACAGCTTCAACTCTTCTGGGAAGGCTGTCCACAAGGTTTAGGAGTGTGTCTATGGGAATGTTTGAACATTCTTCCAGAAGCCCATTTGTGAGGTCAGGCGCTGATGTTGGCTGAGAAGACCTGGCTCACAGTCTCCACTCAAATTTATCCCAAAGGGGTTCTATGGGGTTGAGGTCAGGACTCTGTGCAGGTCAGTCAAGTTCCTCCACCCCAAACTCGCTCATCCATATCTTTATGGAACTTGCTTTGCTCACTGGTCCAAATCATTTGTTGGAAGGGGGATTATGGTGTGGGGTTGTTTTTCGGGGGTTGGGCTTGGCCCCTTAGTTCCAGTAAAGGGAATTCTTAAGACATTTTGGACAATTTCGTGCTCCCAACTTTATAAGAACAGTTTGGGGATGGCCCCTTCCTGTTCCAGAATGACTGCGCACCTTGAAAATGTATATGTTTCGAGCCAAAAATTGTTTTTACGCATGTGAAAAATGAAAAAGTTGGTCAGGCAGTGAAGGGGTTAAAGCTAGCAGTATAATTTTATTTTGTAATCTATAATATCTAATATCTCATATGACTATTCTTTTCTGATGCAGATAAGCCCATGCAGATGAACCAGGCCCTGTTCCATTCAGGAGGTCGCTGCGGTTATGTTCTGCAGCCAAACTGTATGCGGGATGATGTATTTGATCCATTCGACAAATGTTCCGTTCGTGCATCGGAGCCAGTTATTATCTGTATCGAGGTAAGAACTAAGATTGCTTCATTGAAAATTACCTGGACCTATAAAGTGCATAAATTTTCTTTGGAAAATCAGATTTTGTGCCTTCTGTGATCCGATGGGGCCACAGAAAATTAATTTTCGTGGCTGGGAACTTCTTTTCTTCCTGGGAATTTGCTTTTGTTGCACTCATGCACATTTCTTTTTCGATTATATTTCTCACACAATTCTCCCATCATTGAAAATCGTTAATTTTTAAAAAAATGTCCGATCACTCAAACTCGATGCACTAAAGTCGACTGATGCTGTGGCCCACTAAATGGTGCAAAATTTGAACGAAAATCCTTAGTTTAGATTTCCGAAAAATTTTGTTTTCGAAATGCGACTTAAGTATGGCGGCTTTAGACACTGCTGTGCTCTAGGCACACCTGAATGATGTCCTTTAGTACAAGTCCCACCTCTCGTGCCTTGAGAATATTCTAGTATTAATCTAATGCTAGAATGCCATATATAGGAGCCAGCATGGGATCTTGCAGAATTCAACCACATATGTCGAGGAGAGAAAATTGGGTACATTTGTAGACTTGGTGCTGCCCCCAGCTTCCCTAGGTACTGGTCCACAAGTTCCATTATAGAAATGCTGATAATGGCATTGCTTACACATTAGCAGACTGTTCTGCATACATTTTCGCTCTTTAATATGAGCCGGTTGACAGTATCTGTTTTATGTTTGCAGATTCTAGGTGCCAGGCATCTTCCGAAGAACGGTAGAGGTATTGTATGCCCATTTGTGGAGGTTGAAATCTGTGGAGCAGAGTATGACAATGCCAAGACCAAAACGGAATTTGTAGGTAAGATAACTGCCTTCTGGGTTGTACATCTGCCACTTGGTACACAAATCAAAATGACAGCTGTTTACATTTTTTAGAACTGTATAGATCCTATTTAAGGGGTTGTGTGGAGTGATTGTTATATGTCTAGGCAGGATACATGCTCTCTGGTAAATGACATGATCTGTGTTCCACTGACATGTTGTTTTTTTGTTTTGTTTTTTAAACATTTGATAAGTTCAAAACATTAAGAGCCGGTTCACACAGGGGCGACTTGTCAGGCGACCTAGCCGCCTGACAAGTCGCCTCCCGTTCTGTACAATGGAACCGTTCTAATAGGAGCTACGCAAGTCGCTCCGACTTAGAAAAAGGTTCCTGTACTACTTTGGGGGCGACTTGGGGCGGCTTCTATACAGAAGTCGTTTTGCAAGTCGCCGTGGGAGTCGTGTGCAGGTCGCCTGGTGATGGCCCATGCTGTCACAAGGGATGTTGTTTATCCCTTTTAATAGCAGTAAAGTTAATACAAGAAAAGAATTAAAGCGACATTGTAAAAAAATTGTTTTAGATAAAATAATTTAAAAAAAAAAGAAAGAAAAGCCTGTGCTTATGTGCAAAAGGGAACGCATACATAAGTTCCGCACGCATATGTAAACGGTGGTGGCACCACACATGTGAGGTATCGTCCCAAATGTCAGAGCAAGAGCAATCATTCTAGTACTAGACCTCCTTTGTAACTCTGAACTGGTAACCTGTAAACATTTTTCAAGCTCTGTCTATGGAGAATTTTAAGTACCGTTTAGCACCATTTCACGGGCATACGCAATTTTAAAGCGTGACGTGTTGGTAATCTATTTACTCTGCGTAACATCTATTACATTTTACCAAAAAAATGAGTATTATATTGTGTTTGTGTGCAATAAACCTAATGTGTATTTTTTCCCCAAAACAATTGCATTTGAAAAAACGCTGCACACTGTGTGACCTAAAAAAAATTTGCAAAACCCATCGTACATCATGGAACACAGAGGCTTAAGTAATTACTTAATGGGTTATGGGCCACCTTCAGGTGTTGACACTGGTATACCCAATACAGGAAGTTCACTCCCCTATATAACCCCCTCTTCCTACCAAGAGTACCTCAGTTTTTTTGCCAGTGTTTAAGGTGTTGGTCAAGAGTGAAGATGTGCTCTGAGGAGCTCCAGGAGGGATCCTTGCTGTATTTAAATTCCTCCATTAACCGGATACATCCACTCCACTGAGGCCACAGGATGGTACTAGAAGAAAAGAGGTTTAACCTTAAACTACGTAGAGGGTTCTTTACTGTAAGAGCGGCAAGGATGTGGAATTCCCTTCCACAGGCGGTGGTCTCAGCGGGGAGCATTGATAGCTTCAAGAAACTATTAGATAAGCACCTGAATGACCGCAACATACAGGGATATGTAATGTAATACTGACACATAATCACACACATAGGTTGGACTTGATGGACTTGTGTCTTTTTTCAACCTCACCTACTATGTAACTATGTACCCAGGCCTCGCATAGAAGAGGTTTTGTCTGTAACGCTTCTCTTTGAGGGCTGGACCCCAGGAACCAGGACTCGTTTTGGTCTTGCTACATTACCTAAAGTTGCTAGTTAGGGGTGCTATACAGGTCCAAAGGAGTGGAACCCCTATTATAGGGACCTGGTCTTTGAAGGTTTACTAACGCAACCCGCCGTGATGGGTGAAGTTTGGATCTGTCTGTTACAGCAGTATCCTGCAGCGAGGATAAGATAAGTGAAGGCCTAAGAACTGTAAAAAGTCCACCTATGCCCTTTCCTTCCATATATGTAAAACATTGTATGCCTTAAAAATATCTCCACTAGAGGTAGATTACACATACCTTGTGTCCGGCTATAACAGCGTGTGTGGTCCCAGCAGCCAGAGGGGGGTTCTTAGTTGAACAAATGGTGTTTCCTCTTCTAAAGGAACGAAGTGGGGGTACACCAGTAGATTCATAATGACATATTTTATGTATATAGATGGCTCCTACTAGCATTAGCTAGGGGCAAAATACCACTTTTTATATAATAAAAAATCAGACTTGCCTTGTTAGATGAACTTGGTTTGTTGCGCCCCAGCCTTGTATTACAAGGCAGCATGTTCCTGGCAGGTGTCAGTGGCGGGTAATGCAGCATAGTTGCAGGCTCTGACGGCCAGCGCCGCCGCCTCCTCTTCGGGTCTGCATCTGCATCAGACCCGAATGCCATCCGTCCACACGCAAACTAGTGTCATATTTTTTATTTTTTTAACAAGGAGGGGGGCGGGATTGCAGAGGCGTGGTATAAGAAATAGGCGGTGTCCATGTGGATCGCTTACACTAAGGGCGGTAGACGCTGAGGACGCCTAATCAGGCTCTCACCTGAGGCTTTAAAGCACAGACGCTCTCAGTATCAGAAATCTCTGACTAAAGAGAGGAAGTCTGACACACTAAGGGACACGAGAGCGCTGGGCACCTAAGGGATGATACAGGCATTTCCAGTACAGGAAATACAATTGTTACTCGGCATTAAAAGCTGACCTTTATGGTGGCATTTGTTTGCTAAAATTATTATTCAGCAGCTAGTATATTTTTCGTAAGGTGCCTCTGCTTTTGTGCTTAGCACTATGACTTCCAGAGCTATCACAAAGGTACTAAAAATTCCACCCCCAGACGCTGGGAACTCCAGTTATGTTTCCACACTGTCGTCCTCTCCGGAGATACCAGACATGGCAAGCCAGGGTGAGTCATTAGAAGCAAATGGTGGTGCAACTGCTTCTCACACTTCAGCCCCTGTATACATGACTGAAGATGCATTTTCCTCTGCCCTGCAGGGCTTAGAAAGAAGATTAGCAGCTTTAATCGCATCCTCCATCCAAGTGGATAGTAAGCGTGCTAGATCCTCCTCCCCCCACCTCAAACCCTTTACCAAGGGAACAGTGGGGACAGGATGAGGTATTACCCTCAGGCAATCGCGAGAAAAAACAAGCCGATTATTCCTCTGCAGAGGAAACAGTTGATGAGTCTTTTTTAACCTCACAGTCTGAGGTACAAACTCTTACAGAGATGGTTCGTTCCACTTTCATGCTACCCCTAACAGATTCGGCTGAAGGTCGAGTTTCTTCCTTGGGTTCTTTAAAACCTTTACAGCCTTTTCATGTGTTTCTGGTCCATGCATTACTAGAAAAGATTATTTATGCTGAATGGGATCATCCGGATAAGCATTTTCTCCCTCCAAAGAGATTCTGAGTTCTCTATCCCATGGAGGAGAAATTCACCAAAAAATGGAAGGTTCCAGCAGTTGACGCTGCGATTTCCAGTGTGAATAAAAGTTTAACTTGTCCAGTAGACAATGCACAAATGCTTAAAGGTCCAACAGATAAAAAGTTGGAATTCCTGTTAAAATCCTCTTTTTCCTTGGCAGGGACCGTTACTCAGCATGCAATCGCAGCAATAGGCATCTGTCAGTCCTTAAAGGACCAGTTCGCAGAGGCTCTTAAAGAGGCCCCTGCACAATAGGCCCGTGAGTTGTCCGAACTACCAAAGGCATTATGTTTTGCCATAGACACTATGAAGGATTCTGTTCAACAGGTGTCCTGCCTTGTGCTAGGACCCTTTGGTTAAAAAAATTGGTCAGCCGAAGCACCTTGCAAGAAGCTTCTGACTAGTTTCCCTTTCATGGGGAGCGACTATTTGGCGATAATTTGGATAAATACATCCAAACCATTTCTAGTGGAAAGACTACTCTTTTGCCAGTCAAAAGAAAGTCTAAACATCCTTTATTTAAACTAACTTTTTCTCCTGTGCCAGGGGCATCCGCCTCTAGGCAGTGGCGACGGCCTCCGCCGTCAGACTCTAGAGGAAAACCTCAGGGTCAGGCCCAGGCTCAAAAGAAGACCTGGGACCGGAAATCTGCAAAGCGGAATACTAAGGCCTCATCATGAAGAGTGGGGGGAAGACTTCTGCATTACTCAGAAGTCTGGCAAAGGGAAATTCAGGACAGATGGGTTCTCTCCACGGTGTCTCTAGGATACAAACTAGAATTTTGGGAGTTTCCACATCTTGTTTTCTGAGATGAAATGTTCCCAAAGATCCAGGGAAAAGGCAATCCCTGTTTCAAGCATTAGACTGATTATTGCCTCAGGGGGTGATCATACAGATCCCCACAGAAGAGCGAGGTTTGGGGTTTTATTCAAACCTGTTTACGGTGCCAAAACCAAATGCTGATGTCAGACCCATTCTAGATCTAAGGAATCTAAATCAGTTCCTGAAAATACGCTCCTTTCACATGGAGTCGATCAGGTCAGTGGTCTCCATCCTACAAGGAAGAGGACTTCTGGCGTCCATCAACATCAGGGATGCATATCTGCATGTCCCTATATTTCCCGCTCACCAAAGGTTTCTGCGATTCGAAGTAGAACAGCAGTACTTTCAGTTTGTAGCCTTGCCCTTTGGGCTAGCCACAGCACCCCAGGTGTTCACTAAAGTACTGGCCCCACCTCTAGCCAGGTTAAGGGCACAGGGCATAACAGTCTTGGCGTACCTAGACGATCTATCTATAAGTGTGTCGCTTGAAGCAAAGTGTACGCATTACATCCAGTTACCTGGAAAGTCTGGGTTGGATCCTCAACCTAGAGAAGTCTTCCTTTAAAACCGCTAAGAAAGCTGGAGTATTTGGGCCTGATCATTGACACAGCCCAGAAAAAGGAGTTCTTGCCTTCGGCAAAGATCAGCTCCATACGAAACCTGGTGCGGATGGTCAGGTCGAAAAGAAATCCCTCAATTCGCCTTTGCATGAGGTTGTTAGGATAGATGGTGGCTTCATTCAAAGCAGTCCCCTATGCCCAGTTCCATTTGAGACTGTTGCAAAACCGTATCCTGTCTGCTTGGAACAAAACGATCCAAGCTTTGGACTTGCCAATGCGGCTATCCCCAAGAGTGTCCCAAAGTCTCAGTTGGTGGTTACTAACCCAGAATTTGCTGAAAGGAAAATCCTTCAGACCAATTATCTGGAAAGTAGTAATGACAGTTGCCAGCCTTTTCAGGCTGGGGAGCAGTACTAGAGAAGACTACTGTCCAGGGACAGTGGTCAAGAACCGAAAGAGCCTTGCCCATCAACATCCTAGATTTTCGGGCACTGTGTCTGGCTCTGAAAGCCTGGACTTCCAGGTTAAGGGATTGTCCTGTCAGGATCCAATCCGACAATGCCACGGCTGTGGCCTGTATCAATCACCAAGGGGGCACCAAGAGTCTCTCAGCGCAGAGAGAGGTGAACCATATTCTAACTTGGGCAGAAAGGAATATTCCGTGCCTATCGGCAGGCGGGGACTGCCTAAGTCGCCAGCACTTATTCCCAGGGGAATTGTCTCTTCACCCCGACATTTTTCGGGCTGTTTGCCAAAGATGGGGGACTCCGGACGTAGATCTTCTAGCATCCAGATTCTACAGGAAGTTAGTTAACTTTGTGTCCAGGACAAGGGATCCGCTCGCATGCGGAACAGATGCGTTGGTAACCCCGTGGGATCAGTTCTCACTGATCTATGCATTTCCCCCTATTCAGTTGCTGCCACAACTTCTTTGCAGGATCAAGCTGGAAAGAAAGCCAGTAATTCTGGTAGCACCAGCATGGCCCAGAAGGTTATGGTACGCAGAAATCATAAAGATGGCAGTGGAGGGTCCGTGGTCCCTCCCACTAAGGCCAGATCTGCTCTCACAGGGGCCGATATTCCATCCTACTTTACGACCGCTAAATTTAACGGCCTGGCTATTGAAACCCACATTCTGAAAAAACGTGGGCTTTCCGGGTCAGTTATCTCTACTTTTATTAATGCAAGGAAGCCAGCGTCCAGAGCTATATATTAGTCTGGAAGGCATACATTTCCTGGTGTGAATCCAAGGGTTGGCACCCTCGGAGATGTATCATAGGCAGAATTCTTGTCTTTCTACAATTAGGCCTTGAGTACTATTAAGAGCCAAGTCTCAGCCTTATCGGTTTTATTTCAAAGACCGCTTGCTACGCACTCTTTAGTCCGGGGTTTTATGCAAGGGGTGATGCGGATTAATACACCAGTTAAATTACCTTTAAGCCCTTGACACTTGAATTTAGTTTTGTCAGTGTTACAAAAACAGCCATTTGAACCGATACAGCATATTCCCTTAGTCCTTCTGACAAGGAAGCTGGTATTTTTGGTTGATATATCCTCAGCAAGGAGCGTTTTGGAATTGGCTGCTCTTTCTTGTAAAGAGCCATATTTGGTTTTTCATGAGGACAGGATGATGTTACGCTCTCGTCAGAGGTTTTTTACCAAAAGTAGTTTCAGGTTTCCACCTGAACCAAGATATTGTCCTGCCATCGTTTTTTTCCAAAACCATGTTCCAGGGAAGAAAAGTCACTACATTGTCTTGATGTGGTGAGAGCAGTGAAAATCTATTTAAAGGCAACTGCTCAGATTTGTAAGACTGATGTCTTATTTATTCTGCCAGAGGGTCCTAAGAAAGGACAGGCAGCGTTGAAATCCATTGTCCGTAGTGGATTCGACAAGTGATAATTCAAACCTATCATATAAAGGGTAAGATTCCCCTGTTTCAAGTTAAGGCGCACTCTACCGGTTAGTGCTTCTTGGGCAGTGCGTCATCAGGCCTCCATGGCTCAGATCTGCAAGGCCGCAACTTGGTCTTCAGTACATACATTCACACAATTTTATCAGGTGGATGTAAGGAGGTATGAGGATATCGCCTTCAGGCACAGTGTGCTGCAGGCAGCAGTACAAGTTCTCAGGTCTGGGGGTGCCCTATGGGTTGTTTCTCCCTCCCCGCAAATAGCATTGCTATGGGACGCCCCATTAAGTAATTTCTTAAGGCTCTGTGTCCCATGATGTAGGATAAAGAAAATAGGATTTTTATAACCACTTACCTGTAAAATCCTTTTCTTGGAGTACATCATGGGACACAGAGTTCCCTCCCCTCTTTTGTGAATTAAGTATATTGCTTTGCTACAAAAACTGAGGTACTCCTGGTAGGAGGAGGGGTTTTATAGGGGGAGTGAACTTCCTGTATTGGGTATACCAATGTCCATCACCTGAAGGTGTCCCATGATGTACTCCAAGAAAAGGATTTTTACATGTAAGCTATTTTTACATGTAAAAATAAAAAAAATCTATCTATCTAGAGATTATAGATAGATATATATATATATATAGATATATATATCTATATATATATATATATAATGTTTGGGGGTGTCAGAATCTGCCTGATATGGAAGTGGTTAAACCTCAGATAATCTAGAGTCTGGCGTTCTGTTAGCATATGTGGTGGTGTCATGCCCAGATCAGTAGTGCTCTCTAAGGCCCACAGAATGTTTTAGATGCCTAGGAGTCTAGCAAGGGATTTCGTAAGGTCACCGAATTACTGAAATAAATTCCACTGTAAGGAAAATAATTTTACAATTGGAGTAGATTTCAAATGACTTCTAATTTGCCCAGTACTGGTCGGCTCACCAAATTCAACTCAACCCAAGAGCTGATTGTTTGATGCTAAAGAGAGTTGTGTTAAGAAAAGTCTTTGCTATCCGATCAGAACTTTAGAACATGGCTATAGTTTGTCATTGAAAATACAGGCAAATTCAGCAGGTCTTTTAGAATAATGTGCTGAAGACTGACTAATCAAAGATAGAGTTGTTTGGACACAGTAACAGTAGACATGTTTGCTGCAAGCTGAAGACTGTATTTCAGGCGAGCCCCATAAGAACTGTAAAGCATGGTGGTCGAAATGGCATGTTTGGAGTTTCTTTGCTGCTTCAGTGCCTGGGCAGGTCGCAGTCATCAAGTCAAACTATATGTTCTGCATCATATCATGTGCATGATGAGAATGTGAGGCAATCTATCCAAAAGTTGAAGCAGAAATTAGTCTGTCCATACACTAATAATCTGAAGCACACTCACAAAATCCAATAAGGAATGGCTCAAAAAGGAGAGACCGAGAATTATGAACTTCCATACTCCCAGCCTTGATTGATCCCAATTGAAAGTCTGTAGGGGGATTTTGGAACAGGCATATCATACAAGGAAACCCACAAACCTCTTGAATAGTGAGAGTTTTTTGGCAGAAGCCTGGTGGGTAGTTGTACAAAATGCCATTTCATGATTTCTGATAAAGGAGGCAAAACCAGCTGCTGAATTACTTTTTCCATAGTACACCATTGCATCTATTGACATATTTTTGTTCAATAAATATGATTGAGAAGAACAATTTTGTGTGTTTTTATCCAAACATATCATAGTTACATAGTTAGTCAAGTTGAAAAAAGACAAGTCCATCTAGTTCAACCATAAAAAATAAAATAAAAAATATACAATCCCATATACCCAATCCTATACCCACAGTTGATCTCTGGAAGGCGAAAAAAAAACCCCAGAAAAGCAGGATCCAATTTGCTAGAGCAGGGGAAAAAATTCCTTCCTGATCCCAGAGAGGCAATCGGATTTTCCCTCGATCAACTTTACCTATAAATGTTAGTACCCAGTTATATTATGTACATTTAGGAAAGAATCCAGGCCTTTCTTACTAGATATCACTTCTATCTTCAGGCACTGTTTGAATAAAGATCTAATATTTTAATGTTCAAATATGTTTAGATTGTAAGCTCTTATGAGCAGGGCCTTATAACCCTCTTGTCTTGAATTGTATTGTAACTGCACTGTCTTTTATTTTGTAAAGCATTGCACAAACAGTTGGCACTCTATAAAGCCTGTATATGTTGAAACTCCTAGTACCTTCAATTGACTATCTCTATTTAAAAACAGTTGATAATGGATTGAACCCAGTTTGGCCCCAGAAGACATTCCAGTTCCTTATTTCTAACCCAGAGCTTGCCTTCCTGAGGTTTGTGGTCTATGAGGAGGACATGTTCAGTGATCAGAACTTTCTAGCCCAGGCATCCTTTGTGGTTCGTGGCCTAAAAACAGGTACAGTAGAGAGGAGACGGGGCTTTGTACGTGTGGTTTATATAGCAAGGTCATTTAGAAGGTCGCATCTGTATTTTGCAGGATACAGATCAGTTCCACTGAAGAATAATTACACTGAAGACTTGGAGCTGGCGTCCCTTCTCGTACGTTTAGATATCTACTCCAGCAAGGTGAGTGACCTTAATGGTTGTGTAGTTTATCACTTTTAGGACTAAGGTGAGCTCAGTTATTTGACCCTAGTAATTGATGCAGTGTGGAAAGAGACAACTGGGTAAACTGTACTTGGTTCCTTCATTGACAAAGACCTTGGTGTATTATGGATGTGTCGTGTTTATGAGACTTCACACTTTATCCAAAGTCGCATCCTCCTTGATAACAACCTTAACACCTTCCCACCCAGCCTATAGCAGAATGACGTCCAGGTGGTGGCTTTATCAGTCTGAGTGGATGTCCTACAATGTGCTCTCATGAAGGGGCTGAGCATCAGCACAATCTGTCACCGGCTGTGTCCGGCTAACTGATCAGTATACCGGCTTGCTGCCGGTACCATGTGACCTCTGTGACCAATCACAGCAGTTGTAAACAAGGGTTGGCTTCCTTTCATGCCATCCATTGTGTACAATTGTGTTGCTAGCTGTCATTCGTCAATGTGAACACAGACAGGGCCAATCACAGCCTATCTGTACCATGTGATTAGCTTTGACAAATCACAACAAAACAAACTGAATCAGTTTCATTCAGTAAAATGCTTGCTTTATAGCAATGTAATTCTGCTATAAGCAATCATAATGTGTAAAAAAAATAATCACTTCCCCAGAGTAGTGCAATGTTACTATGGTAACATATTGCTCTTGTTACAGTGTGTTAAAAGAAATTGTGAAAAAAAGTACGTTTTTTTTTTTGTACTGTCATCAGTCAGTGTCCCTAATCACTGCCATACCAGTTATGATAACGGTGTACTGTACTGGGGATAATATGTAAAAAATAAAATTAATACACTTTTTTTTTTAATTTCCAAAAAATGAAGACCTAAATTTACAACTTCAAAAAACCCACTATGCCCACTATGCCTCTTATTAAATACCTTGGATAGTCTACTTTCCAAAAAGGTAATTTGGGGGGATATCTGTACTGTCCTGGCATTTTAGGGCTTCAAGAAATGAGATGGGCTGCACATCAGGATTGGTCCATTTTCAGCTATATATCATAGTTTGTAGACTTTATACCTTTCCTACAGACTAAATAAAATACACTGATTTGGGTTATTTTCACCAAAAAAATACAGCAGAATACTTTTTGGCCCAAATTTATAAAGAACAATTATTTATTTGCTAATTCTTATAACAAATGAAGAACGCGTTTTTTTATTTTAGCAAAAAATAAAAACCCGAAGGTTAATAAATACCACCAAAAGAAAGCTCTGGTTTGGGTACAGTGTTGCACGACCACGCAATTGTCATTCAAAGTGCGTCAGTGCTGAAGACTGAAAATTGGCCTGGGCAGGAAGGGGGTAAAAGTGCTCAGTATTGGAGTGTTTAACCACTTCAATACAGGGCGCATAGACACCTTCCTGCCCAGAGCAATTTTTGGCTTTCAGTGCTGTCGCAATTTGAATGACAATTGCGCGGTCATGCTACACTGTACCCAAACTAGATTTTTATCATTTTGTTCCCACAAATAGAGCTTTCTTTTGGTGGTATTTGATCACCTCTGCAGTTTTTATTTTTTGCTAAACAAATAAAAAAAGACCGAAACTTTTGAAAAAAATAAGTTTTGCTTTTTGTTTCTGTTTAAAAATTTTGTAAATAAGTAAATTTTCTCTTTCACTGATGGGCACTGATAAGGCGGCACTGATAAGGCGGCACTGATAAGGTGGCACCAATGAGTGAGCACTGACGATGGGCACTGATGGGCACTGGTAGGCGGCACTGATGGGTGGCACTGATATGCAGCACTGATGGGCACTCATGGGAGGCACTGGTGGGCACTGATGGGCGACACTGATGGGCACTGAAAGGCTGCAAAGATGGGTTCTTATGGGTGGCACTGCTGGGCACTGTTAGGCGGCACTGCTGGGCACTGTTAGGCGGCACTGCTGGGCACTGTTAGGCGGCACTGATAGGCATCCCTGGTGGAAGTGGTAGGCATTGGAGTGGGCACTGATTGGCAGCTGCCTGGGCATTGATTGGCAGCTGCCTTTGCACTGGTTAGTATTTCCCTGGGGGTCTAGGGGGCATATCTGGTGGTCCAGTGTGGCTGGTTTCCCTGGTGGTCCTGGGCGGCTTCCCTGGTGGTCCTGGGTACGACCTGAGGGGGGGCTGTGCTGATAAACAATCAGCACAGACCCCCCCTGTCAGGAGAGCAGCCGATTGGCTCTCCTCTACTCGCGTCTGTCAGACGCGAGTGAGGAAAAGACGATCACCGGCTTTTCCTATTTACATCGTGATCAGCCATGGTTGGACACGGCTGATCACGTGGTAAAGGGTCTCCGTCAGAGACTCTTTACCTAGATCGGTGCTGCGGGGTGTCAGACTGACACCCCGCAACAACGATCGCCGCGATGCGTGCCCCCGGGGGCGCGCATCAGCTCAATATCCTGCGGATGTCATATGACATCCAGTCAGGATATTGAAACCACTTTGCCGCTGTCATTCTGCTATATGGCCGACGGCAAGTGGTTATAGAGGACTTTGCTTTCAAATGAAAGGTTTAGCTTATCTTGTAGACCCCCAGCCTCCACTTTGGATACATATTACAATGTATTAAAGAATGTTACTTTAACCCATAGTGGCTATTTAGAGATTGGTAAAAATAAGTTGGATGATTTCTGATTGGTGGTTGCATGGGTTAGTGTATTTTGTACATCAAGCCTGTTTGATTTCCTGTTGTCCCAGATCCTGCTCATAGAAACAATATTTGCTTAATAAATTGCAGCAAGAGAATGGGGAAATTAACGGTGCAGCAGCACCGCGTGAGCGGATCAGTGACCCCTCCGTTGGCCGATTACGTGATGGACTGGGAGATTCTCGATGCCCCGCACATCAGCTAGATGAGTTCCGAATGTCACAAGAACTGGCAGATCCTTTCGAGAGAGAGAGGAGGTAAGACCAGGGCACACATGCACACACTTCCCAACTATCTCAGCTGAGGTTTATCTAAAATCAAGAACAAAAATCCAATCTATTGCAACTCATCAGTCCTTAGCGGTGGTGGCTGCATTAGTTGCTTTTTTTTCAGGATTTCTTTTTTCACCTGGTGATCCCACCTGTTCTACATGGCATTGCTTGCTCGTTGTACTGATTCTTACATCGTTGTCACCCTATGACAGGAAGTGTGTTAGCACTACAGAAATGCTCACTCTCCTCTTCTCCATAATATGGGGGTTGGAGTAGTTCTGAAATCCTTCAAAAATGCTGTTTGCGATAACATTGCATGGTGTGTAAAACATGGGACAGCACTGTATTTCTAGCAGGATCATCAGGTCTTTTTTGGGGTGGTTTTGCACTAATTGAACAAATTTTTTTTTTTTTTAATAAAAAGCAAACCTGCATGGGAAGAAAACTGCGAGCCTACCTTTGCAAACTTTATGCAAATGCTAGTTGCCTGGCTCTTGTGCCAACACAAAACAAAAAAAAAGTGTAACTATTCTTAAATGTTTTTTTTTCATAATATTTCATAAATTTGTGTCTAGTGGCAATTTGTATGTTATTACTTACATCTCAACTTTCTCATGGAAAATATTAACAGTTCTTTGTGCCCTTGCAACAATCCCATTTGAAAGTTATAAAAAAGTTTAATTAAAGAGCCATTTGACGACCATGGGTAACATTAGTGTTTTTTTTGTTTGTTTTGTTTTTTGTTTTGTTTTTTTTTAATAAATGCGACCCAGCCCACATGTTCCTCACTTCAATATTGGTTGATGAGGAAGATCATCATAACTGGTTAATAGGTGTGTATGAGAGGGGGCTTGGCCAGAGCCAGCCACACGTCCTGCTTTTCTGGGTTACAGAGCGAATAAAATATTACTTCGATTTACACATCATGGGTGTGCTGTTAAGTATAACTATGTACAGATTATAAACATTTAAATATTTGTGTTCTTAGCAAGCAATACGTAAGCTTTAAAACAAGCTCTACACTGATCTCATGTGGCTGCAGGCACTGTGGAGCGGATCATCCCCAAAGTTTCCCTGCAGTCTTCTGGGACACATCTCAGGTCCCAGAAGACTGCAGGACTATTAACAAAGCGCAGCAGGCAGCCGGCTGTGGAGCTGAAAGCAGCATAGCCGGCTGCCCACAGTTAGGATGCTGGCACCAGGAACTGGAAAGCTTGTGAAAAACGAGCCCAGGTGAGGACGGGGCTGGATCGCTGGACAGGTAAGTGTAATTTTATTAAAAGTCAGCAGCTACAGGATTTATAGTTGCTAACTTTTAATTTTTTTTTCTCCAGAGTGAACCATTTCTGGACCACCCGCCTTCAATGGCAAAGCGACCTGCTAATTGGCTGTGTCCAATCACAGCCCAGGGCCCTGTGTTGACCGCGCAATTACCAGTTAAAGTAGTGCAATGCTCAATAGCAATAAATGGGTAAAACCTTCCGGAGCTGAGGTGGCTAAGGAGTGCTGTAAGTATGGCAATTAACAGGGCGAATAAAATATCAGTGTCGGTGTTCTATCACTAGTAGGGTACAATACCCAAAAAGCAGATTAAATAAAGCATGTTTATGCGCCTTTTGTGAACTGAGATTTAAAAGATAGGAGCTAGATAAGGTGTGGTATTAAAGCGGAGTTCCACCCAAAAGTGGAACTTCTGCTTTAAGTCCTCCTTACCCCCTTCTATGCCACATTTAGCATGTAATTTTCTCATTCGTTCATTGACAGACACAGCCTTCTATCTTCATAACGATAGGGTTATATCGCCTCCGCAGGAGTAGGACTAGGCCAAACAAAAAAAAAAAAACACTTGGCCACTCCCATGGGCTGTCCACACTCAGTATATATATATATATATATATATATATATATATATATATATATATATATATATATATATATATATATATATATATAACCCCTTCCCTGCTCTAAGTATTCAGTTTTTTTCTGCCTAGTCAGGAGTAAGGACTTAGTTCCCTGCTGGGATTGCTAGTCCTGGGAATTTTTGTTTGTTTTTTGCTTTTCCTGGATTTTTTCCAGTGAGATCTCCAATCAACTGCCGGGCTTGGCGACAGACTGGACATTTTGGTCCAGGGGTCACCCCAGTCTGACCAGCGAGCGTGTGCAGACAGCAGCTACGCGCTAGGTCGGCCGCAACATAGCCCCACTGGACAGGGGCTGGCCCTGCGAGTTAAACGTCTCGCGAGGTCGCATACGACCGGGTCTCAGCCTGTGTTGCAGCGTTCCTCATGGCGGACAGCCCCCCCACTTTGGTGGCAAGGAGGATCTGTCCGGGTGTGTTACCCGCGCATTTCACTGGAGAGG
Organism: Lithobates clamitans; assembly: GCA_037952925.1. Taxonomy (NCBI): domain Eukaryota; kingdom Metazoa; phylum Chordata; class Amphibia; order Anura; family Ranidae; genus Lithobates; species Lithobates clamitans. Next base: position 4,775,916 of record JBBGZY010001206.1, read on the forward strand.
TAAGTAGTTCCCTCCTATCTTTCCCCAGAGAGGTGTGGGACGCGGGTACTCCCTGGGGTGGTCGGTCCCTCTGCGCTTCTCCATCCCCCCTCTTTCCCGGGTGTGGCCCAGGCTTCCGGCCCAGGGACTTTTTGGGACACACGGCCCCTTTTTTCCACCCTCGGGTTTTGTAATTATTATTATTTATTTATGATACTTGTATAGCACCGTCAATTTACGCAGCGCTTTACATATACATTGTACATTCACATCAGTCCCTACCCTTAAGGAGCTTACAATTTAAGGTCCCTAACGCACATTCATATGGGCCAATATAGGGCCAATTTAGACAGAAGCCAATTAACCTACCAGGATGTATTTGGAGTGTGGGAGGAAACCCACGCAGGCACAGGGAGAACATGCAAACTCCAGGCGGGTAATTGGGGGGGTATCTGGTGGTTAGGCCTGGGAGGAGGGTGATCGGGGGTCCTGGGACTCTTTAAGCCGCGACTCTGCGGCCTACCAGCTAGGATCGGTCCAGTCCCCCACTCACGGCCGGCGGGTGAAAGTTTAGGCCGTGACCTACTGGCCGAGGTCCTTTCAGGGTCAGTCCGGTCCCCCTGCGAGCCGCGTGCTTGCGTCGGGTGGCCAAAAATTTAGCCCGCGGCCTAACGGCTCGTCGGTCCGGTCCCCCTGCGGGCCGCGCGAAAGTTTAGGCTTTGCGGCCTACTAGCTCGAGTGTCCATCCAGAGCTCAGGGTCGCTCCGGTCCCCTTTTGCGGCCACGGACCCTCGTCGATCCGGGCCGCGTGCGGGCGGCCATAAATTTAGCCCGTGGCTTTTGCGGCCTACTAGGCCGCGTCTTCGGCGGCCTGCTGGGCCTCGTGGTGGCCCCCCTTTCCTGAGGGGTGGCGCTGCGGAGGTCTGTGCCCCCTGTGAGGGGCCGCGGTCTGTGTCCTGTGCAGGGCCTCCAGTTGACACCCTCTTTGTGGACCTCAGAGGGTGGGTACTGGTGGGTGGGACCCCCAGCCCCGCGTCCCCCCCCCCCCCCCCTGACTTTTTGGTGTAGCGCTTAGGCAGATAGCCTAGTATAGGGCACTCCTGCCCTCCCCTACCTCCCCTGTTGAACAATCCTATCTGCCGCACGGAGGTGGTGGCCACGCTCACTATCCTGTCAGGGAGTGATGACGACGGCAGAAGAGCTCAAAAGGGCGCTGGCTGTTGCACTTACATCTGTGCCGGAACCTTTCAAGATGGGGGATGTTGCAGGGGAGGGCCTGTACCCTCTTGGATAAACCGTCTTGCGTGGCGAAAGCGTTCCCTTCTCTCTATTATTTTGACAAATCTGTCCATGAAGACTGGGAATGTCTAACATGCCTTTTGCATTTCCAAAAACGCTGGCTGTAAGGTACCCCTTTGGGGAGTCCCCCCTTCAGAAGGGGACTGTTACACCAGTAGTGAACCCTTCTGTCTCTAGGCTGCTAGAGACAACCATGTCTCCAATAGAGGAATCTCTGGCTTCTAAGGGCCCAGCTGGCATACCTGGAGGGGGAGCAGACTTCCCTTGCCTTTGCTGCTTGGGACCTATTGGGAAGGCGCTGCGGTTTGTCCACTATGCCTCTTGGCCGCAGTTCCCCTGGTTTCTGAATCTGTGCCTCAAATGGTACTTAGATATATATTTTGGGGGGTTACTCTGAATGACTTCATGTCGCGTCTTGAGTTTTTCCGGTAATAAGATAGTTTTCTGGCTGTGTTCCTCCAAACAGTTTGTTTGTTGCTTCCAATGTTCGTCTGTCGCCAGACTGCTTGTTGTCCTCCGCGGGGGGCTGTGCAAGCCCCGTTGCTGCAGAGTGTGATTGTCCCGGTTCCCGTGCTGGGAACAGTGTCAAGGGTTTTATTCGAACCTGTGCACAGTCTAAAAGATGGAGGGCAGGGTACATCTAAGTCTGGACCTCAAGGCCCTGACCTGCCTTGTGTGGGTTTAGGATGGAGTCTGTCCACGCAGTGGTGGCACTCCATCATAAGGTCTTTCTGAATTCTACGACATCACGAATGCTTAAGCATTCTGTTATGTGCCCGACCCCAGCACTTCCTCCGTTTTTGCTGTGGGTGCGGAGCATTATTGGTGCGTGGTGTGGTCCTTTTGATCTGGCCACCACATCTCGGGTGTTCCCCCCCGGATCTGGCAGGGTTACGTTAGTGGGAGTTGATTGACGGTCCTGGGCTGCCTGGGTGAACTTCTGCGCTGAATTCTCGATTACCCTCAGGAGCAACGTAGTTTCTATACAGACTTTCTCCGATTTCAGTTGGCGTTTATACTATCGGAAGTTTGCTTTGGTCCGGCCAGAACGTTGATTTATTTGACATAAAACAAGTAAAAATTTGCGCTGAACTGAAAAAAGCAAGCGGCCAGCAAAGTTCGTAGATAACAAACAAAAAGTCACATGCATAAAAATTGTTGCGGCGGTGAAAAGTTCAAAAATGAAATTGAAGAGTGGGAGGAATCCAATCACCAAATATATTGTGCAGATGTAGAAAGTCACTCGTCAGCACGTGGTAATGTAGTCTGCTTACCAGAAGGTGTTAAGGATTAGGCATAGATGATAAATTCTCAATAGCATCCAGCAAATCCAGCCCACTGGAACCCCTCATCAGACCACAACATCCGTGGGATTTCCTTCACATATAAACATCTCCCAATGGTCACTTCAGAATTAGGCATTCAGGCATGTAGTCATCATATATCCGAGAAAAGAAAATGAAGGACCCATAGTGAAGCCCGTAATGATAGATAAAAAAACTTTTATTGTAGTAACTTACAGTTGAAGCTTAAAACAGCATGCATCAATGATAGGAACAAACGGCTGCAGCAATCGGCGTACGGATGTCAGCCTGCCTGACATGTTTCATCGTAACAGATGTCTTCAGACGTGACGTCAGCACGTCATCTCGGAGCCGCGATCACAGGGCGTTTGAATGTTTCACCGGGAACTAACAGCTGACGACCGGCTTACACCATCTGATAGAAGGCACTGACACAGCGGAACTTTCTCCACCAGACGGCACAAGCAAATGCAACTTCCTTCATCAACAAGTAATTACCTGGGGTAGAGCCTGCGATCTTGAGAGCTGCTGATCCACTTGGTGAGAGTATCACTCCTATTTAAAATACCAATGCAGCCTTGTCGTATCTGCTCCCCCTCACTGCTTGCTATTTACATGAACTGCTTTGCTTGTATGCCCTGAGTTACTATCGCCTACAGTAGATGTTGCCGGTCATTGTGATCAGCCTGCATATTTCATATGTTCAGCTCCCGGACTGTCATTAACCTTTTATTGGTGTTCATACAACAGTGAAACCTTTTGTGATAATTTAAAGTCAACTTGCATTCATCCACCCACCCCCACACCGCCATACCTTCTATACTGTTGATTTGAGGACTCATATCATCCCATTACTTGTCTATTTAGTAGGAATCTGCTGCTGTGATTGGTGTGTGTATGGGGTATGTTTGGCCGCGGCTCCGTTGTTTTTAATGATAACGTTATCAATTTTATTAGTCATTTGATATCTTCCCTGAATTGCCCATTATTGTCTTCATTTTGTATTTTTGTGTGGTGTTTATAGCCTATTAAATAAATTGGTTTTTTTGACAGATCGTGTTTGGGTTTTTGCCTCCTTTTGGGGAATCTCTTTTTCCTTGTTATTTTTGTATACCTTCTGGTAAGCAGACTACATTACCACGTGCTGACGAGTGACTCTTTCTACATCTGCACAATATATTTGGTGATTGGATTCCTCCCACTCTTCAATTTCATTTTTGAACTTTTCAGCGCCGCAATAATTTTTATGCATGTGACTTTTTGTTGATTTATTTGAGCCTGACTGGGCTTCAGCTCTGGCCAGTGTGTTTCATCCCCTGGATAGACTCCAGAAGTGGCATGCGGCGTTTGTTTCATTTACTTTCCGGCAGGTGGGCTCCTCTGCGGATCCGCATGTGGATGTCGGGTCTGATGGTATCTACCCTTTTTTGAGGCAAGGTCATTTGCACAGTTCCATGTAGGCTCCCTTCGGGGAAATCCTGGCATAATGGGTCAAATACCCAAGGTCTCTGAACAATCGGATTCAGCTGAGTCAGGAAACCAGAGGTTTCCTAGTCTGGGAACTTCGTTCTCCGGTTCTTCAGTGGGGAAGATCCTTTCTCCCCTTGAACAGGCTTACCACAATACCAGTCTGTCCGGGTGGAAAGATGTCCTGGGACTGAGCTCAGCTCGGGGTCGATGGACAGTGGTGGAATCCGGACTGCCGTGTAATATCCCGGAACTTCAGTTGATCAGACTAGGTCTGGATTACGGACGGCCCAACTTCGGGGGCTCCCAGTACGGATCCAGTCGGACAAGGCAACAGCGGTGGCTTATGGCCCTCACCAGGGTGGACCAAAAAGGCTGTTGGCGACCCTGGCTGTGGCTAGTATCCTCCTCCGGTGGGCAGAACGTCTAGTTCCGGCCCTCTCCGAACGCATTCCAGGAGTGGAATGCGGTCAGACGGATACCTCAGTTGGCTAGGGTTGGGCCGGGGGGTGGGCCTTTCTCTGGGCCGAGTTTCATCACACCTCGTTCCTTTTAGGTGGCTCAGTTTTTCCTACCTTCATTTACGGAGGGATGAGCAGGAATAGGCCTTGAGTACCATAGAGGGCCAGGTGTCGGCCCGGGCAGTCTTCTTCAGCATCTCCTGATCTCGCACTCCCTGGTGTGTGCCTTTTTGTGCTAGGGGTTAGACGCCTGTTTCCACCGGGGTGGTTTCTTCCACTGCTGTGGGATCTGAACTTGGTGTTTTTCGGTTCTCCAAAGGCCTCTCTATCTTTCTCTCAAAATATTCAGGAGGTTCCACTGCTTACTCTGTCTTGACCTCTTGGTGGCTATCACCCCTACTCACAGGGTGTCGTGAATAGTGGAGTTATCTTGTCGTTCACCTTACCCAGGTTTAGGTGATGCTTCGTCCTTTCTTTACATAGTTTTGTTCTTGGATTTCCATTTGGATAAGGACATTGGGTTGACCTCTTGTGTCCCTGGTCAGCACATCCCAAGGAATTGGCTTTATCTGGCCGGGATGTGTTTTGGGGGATTTGGATGTATTTACCAGCCACTGAGTCTGTTGGTCTGGATGGATTGGACAGATGATGTCTTTGGGCTATCCTGTCAGGGATCGGTTTCCTCCTTTCCCGGTTAGGGCGCATTCTTCTTGGGCAATTGGTGCTTCTTGGGCCTTCTGTCATCAGGCGGCTGTTGCGCATGTTGGCAAGGCGGCCACTGGTCGTCGGTGTACATTTTAACAAGTTCTGCGCAGTGGATGGTTTGGCATCCACAGATGCCTCTTTTGGCTTTAAGTTTTTTTGCAGGCCGCTGTTTAGAGGGTCTATTCCCTCTTGAAGGGGTATGGTTCAGATTGGGTTCCAGCGTGTCCTGGGTGAAGTTCCTGTTACCTGGTTGGCTCTTGTATTAGCCTTGCGATTTTTCATTTTCCCACCCCTCACGTTGGCACTGCTTTGGGACATCCCTATGGTTATGAAGATAGAAGGTTGTGTCTGTCAATGAACGAATGAGAAAATAGGATTTTTTTATTTGCCGTCAAATCCGTTTCTCTGAGTTCATTGACAGACACAGCACCCACCCCTCTATGGAGTTCTTTTGATACTTCTATTACTGCTTGCTACTAAACTGAATACCTAGAGCATGGAGGGGGTTATATACTGACTGTGGACGACCCATGGGAGTGGCCAAGTGTTTTTTGTTTTCTTGTTCTGCGTAGTCCTACTCCTGCGGAGGCAATATAACCCTATCGTTATGAAGATAGAAGGCTTTGTCTGTCAATGAGCTCAGAGAAACTGATTTTACGGTAAGTAAAAAATCCTATTTTGGGGGGGGGGGGGCGCAGGTATGTAATTTTGAGAGGTACCTATCTTCCACTTCTGCTCGGACTGCCTAGGCGACTCAAGCAGAAGTTCTCCTTTTCCCCTCCCTCCCTGCAATCTTCAGGTTCCAGAAGATTGCGGGACTATTAACAAAGCGCTGCAGGCAGCCGGCTGTGAAGCTGAAAGCAGCATACCCCACAGTTAGGATGCCAGCACCAGGAACTGGAAGGTTTGTGAAAAATTAGCCCAGGTGAGGACTGGGCTGGATCCCTGGACAGGTAAGTGTAATTTCATTAAAAATCAGCAGCTACACTTTTTGTAGCTGCTGACCTTTAATAAACACAAAAATTACTGGAACTCTGCTTTTAGGAAATAACTGCTGATTTATGCCCAGCCATACATGGTGCAAATTTCTTTCCAGCAATCACTGGTTGCTGGAAAGAAATTCGCACAATTCCCCTATCAAGACTGACAGGTGAATCCCTCCAGCCGGGTCGTTGTCTGCTCCTGGGAGAAGTCAGTTAATATTGCTAGCAGCCGCTAGAGATAATCTTAAGAGAATCCAGCAGGCTGGTTGTGTACCAAAGTTGATCAATCAACTTGGTGCATTCAGCCCGCCAATTAATGGTTCAAACTTTTTCCGGTTCCTCCTGATCTGGCCGAGATTAGTATATGACCAGCTTAAGCGGAAAGCAACTGAGAAACTGAGCCCTTTGTACCAAAGAATGCATTACTCTTAACATTGTATTCACACTTTCACTTACCGGCAATCGAGCAATTCAGTCTTACCTTGCTGCTCTGTTCTGTGCAAAACCTGCCGTTGCTTTGGTTTGAGTTAGCAAATATTGTCGCCTCAAATATTTACAACCATCCTCTTTCCTATTGTTGCAGAATGCCACGGAAGACGCGCCTAAGTGGAGATAACAGATTGTAGGCTGGTGGTGAACGGAGTGTTAATGTTTATGGAGGTCAGCAAGACTTTTCCATGGACAGAATCTGGATTCTGTCTACCCTTCGCCCAGGCGGAAAAAGTGCCTCAGTCGGGATCTCTGCTGCATGGAGATGTGAACTTTGCACATTCAGCAACACATACTTTTCCTCTAAGATGACCCCCCCAGTGGGTGTTTTTTCGTTCAGTATCTGATGTTTCCGCAAAGGGAACTGTTTATCTGCAGTACAAGCTGTAGGAGCTTTCTATATATAATGCCTTGTATATGCGTGGGGCTGATTGCGAAAGACTAGGTTTCTGTCAATCCATTTCAGAGCTTTGGGCAGCCTTTTTCTTCATATTCACTCATCTATCAACTGTGAATAGAGGAAACTGAAGCGTTTTATTGTCCCCGACGTCACCTGTCCTGTTATTGCCGAGTACATTCCAGAGTGAGAGCCACGTTTTATGGACCTTTTTCAATGTTATGTACGTTGCAACGTTATATTTCAGGTTCCGTTTTTACAATTTTGGTTTTAAATAAAACATTCAGCCTTTAAAAGGGTCAGTTCGGAGTAATACAGTTTTGGGAAGATGATGGTTGTATCTTGACATCTGTTGGTGGACAGTCTTAAGATTTGCTTGAAAAATTAGCTGTTGACTTTTTTTCTATCCAATATAAAGGGGCTTTTTTTCCACCTCCTGGGGGTCTTACAGAAATGAAGGAAAGGGAGTTTAGGGAGCAAGGGAATTATAGTGGACCTGTCACTTTGCCCTTAATCTGTATCCACAACAAAAGCTGGGAAGATACAGAGGACAGATGATCCTTGTACGAAACAAGAGCAGGTCCTATAGCAGCTAATTGGATCCTCCATCTTCAGGTCTCAGTGCAGGATGAGGGATGGTAAAGATCTACAGACAATGTGAATTGTCACTCTCCTTACAGGCTTCATGTTTTGATAAAACTGCTAGTTGCTCATCTTGCTGTACTCTGACTTGTATTCTTTCCAAATCACTGATTCAGAACAAGGAGGCATGCTTGATGTAGGTCTTAACATAAAATATAAAAGTAAGCTCACCTTAGAGGTCTACTTTTCAAAGCAATAAGTTTATTTTAGCAAGAGAGCCCCACCAGCATCCTATGCTCAGTTTTTCCTTCAGCTCTTCTTTTGCAACCTGGAGTAAAAATACCTGGCAATGCCCTCCCATGGAACAGTGGTGGTGCTTAGGAGTCCAGTGTTTACCTTATAGGGAAGGGGACATAGTTCTCAGCCCTGCCTAAGCTCCTATTCACAACTGCGAGCTCACGGAGTGGTGGGGAAAAAATATAAGTGGCCATATGAGCAAACATTGAAGTAAACCTGTTGCTTTGCCCACATGTGCAAACCTATAGATTCGCCTTAAAGAAACACTGTCACTTTGACTATTTAGGGGAAACTGACAGTACCTCCTGGTAGCCCACTCCAGCAAAGTAATATGCACATGATTCCCAGGCTTGATCATCAGGTGTGATCCCCAGACCTGATCATTAGGTGTGATCCCTGAACATATGCATGGGTTATGATGTCGCCCAACTAGGTAAGTGCTAACAGCAGAGCTTAAAGTGTTACTAAACCCACAACAGTAAAATCAGTCTGTATATGCAGTAAAGCATGCTTGATATAATCGCTGTGGAACCTAAGGGGTTAGTCCTCTGCATGGTGTAAAAAGATTGTTCCTCCCCTTCTTACACAGTCCCCAATCCATCTGCTCATGGAACAGGAGCTAGGGGGCACTCTGCACATGCTCAGTTTTGTGTGTTGCTAGTGTTTTTTCTTTTTTTTTTTTTTTTCTTGGGAGGATGCATGTGATCAGCACAGGGCCAATCAGCACTGTCCAGACAGAGGGTCAGGGGTCCTGCAGCCTTAGAGGGCAGGCAGAGGAGATTGCAAACTCTTCCTACAAGCTTTAACCAGACACTGATAGAATTCACAAGACTGCTCTAACTGCTGATGAGAAAAGGCAGTTTATATTTACTAAAACTATTGCATTTCCATGTTCTGTATACAGTGGGAGACCAGATATGGTAAATGCGGGGTCCTGGATTTAGTAACACTTTAACCTGGGAAGGACTCCTGGGTAAGTATACTTTGCTGAGGCTATCAGAAGGCACAGTTACTCTGCCCTAAGTGGATAGGAGACTCTTTTTAAGCCTTGGCATTGTTGCGCTTAAGGCCTCATGCACACGAGACGCTGGTGAAAACTCTGCTGAACACAGGTTTTTTCAAAGCTGAAACCGGCATTTAGAAATGCCCGTTTTGCCGCGTTTGACATTTTGCGACCCAAATTTGGGGCCCCGTATCTCGGGGCAACTTAGTGCTAGGAACCCCAAATTTGGTTTGCTAACACAGTGAAACTAGCACTAAAACATATCTAAATTTGGGGTTCCTAGCACTATGGGGCCCCCAAAGTCGAGTCGCAAAATGTCAAGCACTTCTGCAGTAGAGAATGGCATTGTGGCCCGACTTTGGGGCCCCATATCTCGGGGCCACTTGGTGCTAGGAACCCCAAATTTGTATATGTTATAGTGTTAGCACTACAAATTTGGGGTTCCTAGCACCAAGTGGCCCTGGGATATGGGGCCCCAAAGTCGGGTCGCAAAATGTCAAGCACTTTTCTGCAGCAGAGAATGACATTTTGTGACCTGACTTTGGGGCCACTTGGTGCTAGGAACCCTGGCGGTACTGGCGTTTAGCCGCGTTTGGCGTCTGAACCCATTTTTTTGCTTCTGGAAAAACGAGGTTAAACGCAACTGCCTTAAAATGCCAAAAAACGAGACTGTGTAAATGGACACATAAGATAACATTGAATGGGTTCAGGGGCAGTTGAAAAAAGTGTCCAACTGCCTCTGAACATGAGTTTAACAGAGTCTCGTGTGCATGAGGCCTAAGGCCTCATGTACACTGCTGCTGCTAAACGGACGTGTAGGAGCAGTTGGGCATTTTTTTCAACTGCTTCTGAACTCTCCTCTGTTATCTTATCAGTACATGTACACAGGGTCGTTCACAGTTCTTTCTAGGCAGTTGAGTTTAGAGGCTTTTTTTGGAACGCAAAAATATCGGTTCAGAAGCTGAGTTTAGAGGCATTTAAAGCGCTAAACGTGGTAACTTGCATTTAGCCACGTTTCGTTTACAGACGTTTTTAATTTCTGGCTATTTTTAAAAACTCTTCTAAACACAAATGCGGCAAAACGCGGCATGTAAACGTGGCAAAACTGACATTTTTAAACATGGGTTGCTATCTGTCAAGTTAAATCGTCCAGGAGAAGTTGTTAAAACGTCCCGTGTACATGACGCCTAACAGTGCTACATCCAGTACTTCACTTAGGCCCAAAGCCCAGGTAAAGTATTGGATTTGCCATCCACAACAGTAAAATCTGTTTGTATATGCAGTAAAGCATGCGTGTTATACTCACTGTGGAACCTAAGGGGTTAATCCTCCACATTGTGTTAAAAAAAAAGCTGTTTGTTCCTGTATGCACAAATCCTGGATAAGACAGAGTTTGTGGAGTCAGGCTGCACATGCCCAGTTTGGTGTGTATTACTAGAGTTTTTTTTTGTTTTTTTTTCTTGGTAGAATGCATGTGATCAATAGGGCCAATAGGCACTGTCCAGACAGAGGGTCAGGGGTCCTGCGTCCTGCTAGGACAGCCAGTGCAGTATAAAAACTCCTCCTACAAGCTTTACCAAACACTGATAGAAGTCACAAGACTGCTATATTATACAAGTAAAAAGGCGCAATGCTAAAATACCTCAGTATAATGTTCCTAATAGTCCAAAGGGCAGGGATAAATATATATAATATATATATTGATGAATATGTCAGGGCTGCCACCGAAAAGACCAGAAGCAGGTTCCAGTAAGCTAGAAGAAAAACAAGGAAAGGGGCGCCTCTGAGTATATATCAAAAAACATTTATTAAGAAAACAATATCCACTCACATGGGAGACTGTGGAGTTGAGTTCAGATACATCTCTGGGCTGAAGAGAAGGGGAGGTCTATAGGTCACAGCGAGTCCAAATGTTGCTGGCACCACATCAGATCCGATGAGGATAGGATGGGATGGCTGAGCACAGCAGATTCTCCTTCAGTTATCCTTTTTCAAGCAAAAAGGAGCACGGCTATCTCTACACCAATAGCAAGCAAGCTCAGAAACGCGCTGCACAGCTGTGACGTCGCAGCCCAGCGCCACACTGTTTGCGTCTCGTTTTGGCTCCGATCACACGGCCATGTCGATTACCATACTGCGGATGCTGGACGAGCCTTGTGGACACCATAGCACGGCCAGCCACAGGCTCTGGCATCTGACCTCCCCATACTACCACTCCGGGAACCCACATCTGGCTTGATCGCCTCTTCACTGACACCATCCAATCTTAATGTGTCATCTGGATAGCTGAAGGAGAATCTGCTGTGCTTAGCCATCCCACCCTATCCTTGTTGGATCTGATGTGGTGCCAGCAACACTTGGACTCGCTGTGACCTGTAGTCCTCCCCCTTCTCTTCAGCCCAGAGATGTATCTGAACTCAACTCCACAGTCTCCCATGTGAGTGGATATTGTTTTCTTAATAAATGTTTTTTGATATATACTAAGAGGTGCCCCTTCACAAGACTGCTATATACTGCTGATGAGAAAAGGGTATTTAGCAGTTTATATTTACTACAACTATTGCATTTCCATGTTCTGTGTACTGTGGGAGACCAGATATAGTGAATGCAGGGTAGGGTCCTGGGTTTAGTAATACTTCAACCTGGGATGGACTCCTGGGTAAGTACACTTTGCTGAGGCTATCAGAAGGCACAGTTACTCTGCCCTAAGTGGATAGGAGACTTTATTTTTTTTTTTAAGCCTTATTGTTTGCTTAGCAGTGCCGCATCCAGTACTTTACTTGGACCCAAAGCCCAGGTAAAATACTGTAAGTGCCGTCCAGTGTTAAGCTAAGTTGTCTCTTGAAACAGCAACAAGTACACCCAGTCACACTTTCATGGCAGTTACCCCAAAAGCTTTTCGCTTCCATATTGTATGCGTTATGGGTCACAGCTGGAACAATCTAAGGAGGTCACAGTGAAAAGTTTTAGCAATTGGGAAGAACACTTAGAAGGCAGACAGACACATAACCAGAGCCCACTTACAGGTTGGAATAGTCTGGTCACGTGGCTGCCTGGGAAAATATGGTTTGTATTTTAACCCCATATATGAAAGACTGCTTAAAAAATATATGCTGTTATTATACAACCCTTACCACTGTGTAATCCCCCAACCCATGTCCTTCTGAGCTGTTATGGTATAAATGATCCCAGCTTACAGAGGGGGAGACTCCATCTTCCCAATGGCCAAACACAGTCAAGCCAGCTGTGACTGAAATGTTCTGTTTATTGTAAAACTGTTTATCTTGTTTGACAAAAAAGAAGCCTCACTATCTTAGTAATAAAGCACATATTTATAGACCTTTTGTGTACATCTGCTTACCTTATGAAAATATATAAAATCATTAGTTTTCAGACTAAAGACTTGGTCAACTAAACTGGCTGCTTAATCAATTGGTGGACTCTGTCAATTTGTTGGGGGCAAGGTAAGCTCTGGACTTTCACTTTGTGTTCATGTCTATGTAATGAGGTATCCAGAAAAACACTATAATTTACAATATTGAGAAGATAAGCCTACACAGTGTACATACACTCATCGGGCACTTTATTAGGTACATCTTGCTAGTACCGGGTTGGACCCTCTTTTGCCTTCAGAACTGCCTTAATTCCTCATGGCATAGATTTAACAAGGTGTTGGAAACATTCCTCTGAGATTTTGGTCCCAAAGGTTCTCTATTGGATTGAGATGTGGTGACTGTGGAGGCCATTGGAGTACAGTGACCTCATTGTTGTGTTCAAGAAACCAGTGGTGAGATGATTTGAGCTTTGTGACATGGTGCATTATTCTGCTGGAACAGTGTTTCTCCAACAGTGTGCTGCGGCAGAATTACAGGTGTTCTGTAGGAAGCGTCAGGAGGGGGGGCTAACCTGGGCTATAGCCCCGAGTGGGCCCCCAAAAAGCCTCCTGGTCTTGTAGTGCTTGTTTTACATTATTAGTCCCAAGTCCAGGGTGGCAGGCCGATCCTCCGCTGGCCTCTACTGTGGCCCCCACAGTGTTTGCTAGGATCGCCTGGTGTCTAGCAACCAGTGACGTCGCAAGGAGAGGGTGAGGCCGCAATATTCAGAGTGGAGTTGGATTTAAAGGCTACCTGCCTATTGACTCAATTTTGGCTCCACCCACCCTCTTCTCCAGTGCTGCGTGGCTCAGAGCCTGAGGGAAGGGAGCAATGAGCACCACAAGTCGGAAAGGAGCCTGCCCAGTGTCCACCTGCCTGAGGTGAGGCGGCCTCACTGGCCTGTGTGAAGTGCTGCTGGGGAGGGAGGAGTTAACAACGCTTGTCCCAACTCTATATGAGGGATCCTGTCCAGGCTTTGGGATATTAGGTAAGTGGAAGAAAAATTTAAAGTGGATGTAAACCCTCACATATAGCCAGTGAAGTGAACAGCCTCAGATGACAGACAGAGATGAAACAAATCTCCCCACATAATTTTTACATGTATATCGGCTGTCTTCAGCTTGCTATAGTCTTTAGAAAGTGAACATTGTGTTCTAATTTATTTCTTCCTGTTTGAGCAGTGGCAAGGGGAATCTGGGCATACTCTGTGACAGCTGATTGAAGGAAAGGCACACATGGTGTGGACTAACAAGGGCTTGATACATATTTCTGACATGTGCGACCATAAAGGTATCTTATCGAAACAAACCCTACTAGATAAATACCAACTTCCTAACTCAGAAATGTACCATTACTTCCAGATGTGCATCATCAGAAGACTCTACAGCGTACAAATGATTTAACAACTTCCACCCCAATATCGGTCATATCTCAAAAATATATAGCATCTTCTCCTCTAAGTCGGAAAAATAGTTTTATGTGTACAAATGGGAACAGGATATAGAGGTAATTTTGGAGATCAATAAATGGGTTAAAATGGCACAATTTGCCTCAAAATCATACATTAATACCTCACTGATCGAGGCAAATTACAGTTTTGCTGCGATGGTACCAGTGAGAGTGGTGACATATGTCCTTGGCACTTCCCCTCTGTTTTAGGGGCTGTGGCATAGAAGGCACAGTATACCATAGATGGTGGACATGCCCTAACGTCAGGTGATTTTGGATTCACATCTATAATTTTATCTTTTCACTAACCCAGGTGAATTTAATCAAATCACCACAGCAGGCACTACTAGGATGCCCAGTGGAGGGAGTGCCAGGACACACGAAGAAACTTGTATCATTCATCTTTACTGCATCCAGGATAGTGGTAGCTAGATCTTGGAGAGTGCCCATGAACCCCTTCGACTTGGTGAGAACTAAGTTGTCGTAGATCATGATCAATGAACGCCTTACAGTGATATTACTCAATAAACAGCCGGTCTTTGCTAGAGTGTGGGACCCATGGATAAAATACTCGTCCGAAGGCTTATGAGACACCAGGACAGTTAAGCCGAGACTGACAGGGGTGCACACCCCCCCCCCCTTTACCTGTCCCTCCCTTATCTCCCCTTTCTTCCTTGCTCTTCCTGTTTGAGAGACCAGTAAGTGGAAATTGGCCACATGGTATGGATTCCTCCTCTTCATAAAGCCTAAATGAATGACAGGGATCCAAGAATGTGCTAATCCTTTCCTCCATTTTTTTTGTTTCTTTTTTATTTGTTACAGGTTTTTCTTGTAGTTCATTAACTTGTAGTATACAGAGATGAGAGATACAACAAGCACCCTTGTCAGGGTGTACTATTTTGCTCATACCTCAAGCATTTCTGTATACAAAATAATGTCTTATCTCGTGTAAGCAATATTTTGCCTTGGAATTTGATATATACAATTTTCAATAAAAATGATTAGAAAAGAAAATCACCAGAAAACTCTCAATCCTGTGGCACAAATCTCTTCAAAGAAAAAGAATAGATCAGGTTAAAAATCATTCCATAGGGCGACCACAGCATCCACTGTGAAGGCTAGTGGATGTCTTGGGAGACAAACCTACACACTTTGTTAAACCTGTGAGCCATGAGGTCGATGTCCAGCATCCAGCACCAGATGTCTTGGAAACGCCTTAGGGTGAAGAGACCAGACACTGACAACTGAGGAATTCCATTTCCAAGTTTTTAATGGGATGTGGCATTCTACCCAAGCAAATATGAGATGTTTTGCTACCAAGACCTCCATACACACTATACCAATGATCGCGAACCTTGGCACCCCAGATGTTTTGGAACTACATTTCCCATGATGCACATACACTCTGCAGTGTAGTTGAGCATCATGGGAAATGTAGTTCTAAAACATCTGGGGTGACAAGGTTTGACATCACTGCACTATACATTTGTTGTCATATTTCCTTTATATTTACCAAAACCATGTAGTGCAAGGGCCTGCCCGATTGGATATAAATTGAAACTCTTAAGGTTTGACCTCATATTATATGGTTTTAATAAATCTGAAGGAAAAAAATCTACAGAAAACACCCTTTGATGAAGTCACATGTTCAGTGACGCAACGTGTCGGGGAGGAGCCAAGTGTCGTCACTTCCCGTTGCGGCCGAGACCGTAAGTACCTTATATAGCTGTACATACGATTCTGAATTGTAAGTTACTACTTTTTTTTTTATAATCGGATTGAGTTACTACACTATGGAGCGCCCCCATCTTTATTGCATGACTATACTGCATCTGATGAGCCTGAAATTCATCTTAATACCGGCATTGGTGGAAGTCGAACGATTGCTGAGGATCCAGTGTATATCCATACCAAGGCTTGATTTGACCTGTAGGGGCCTTTTTATGAGGTGAGAGGATGGGGCAAATGAGTGGCGCACCACGGATGGTGATACTAATTGGATGAAATGGATTTTGTTTGGCTGCTTTTGCACATGCACTTTTTCCTCATGAACTGTCTTTTTGGAGTTTTTTTTTTTTTTTTTCTTCCTTTTGTATTGGACTGTTATTGCACTTTGGAATATTTTTTTGCACTTTATTAGTTTCTTTTTGCAATATGAATTATTATCACCATTTATTATGTTGAATATTGTTTGCATTTGATTTTTTAGCACGGTCTTGGATGTACTATCCATATAGTGTATTTTACACGTTAATTACTTTTTTTTATTTCTGAGTCAGAGACTCAGCCACATATCTTTATATACATATGAGGAAAGATTGCAAGCACTGAACCTTTTCTCGCTGGAGAAGAAGACGCTTGAGAGGGGCTATGAATTCAATCTACAAATACCATACTAGTGCCTCCACAATAGGGATAAAACTTTTCCACGGAAGGGAGTTTATTAAGACACGTGGCCACTCATTAAAATTTAGAAGAAAAGATGTTTAACCTTTAACCGCATAGAGTGCTCTTTGCGGCAAGGATGTGGATTGCCCTTCCTCGGGCGGCGATTTCAGCAAGGAGCATTGATAGTTAAAAAAAAAAAAAAAAAAAAAGGATTCCCATGCAGTGGGGCTGTACCCACAGGGCACGGGTCAACTACTCATTTATAGCTAGGGGAAAGGAGATTTACTTAGCTAATCCTCCCTGGCACTTTAGCAGTCTTGAGTTGTGGACTTGTTCCTGATGTTATGATGACCAGAGCAGGCTCCATAGACCAGGAACAGTCCACCACTGGAGTGTGGGGAAGTGCTTTGTTTTGGTGGAATGAGGGATCGGGTGAGTATAAGCTTTTTCCTCAGTCCTAGACAAAATTACCAGTTGACCTATGCAGTGCAGGCACAGCCAAACTGCGTTGGAAAACTTTTACCTGGAGGTAGGTTTTAAAGTCATCCTCAATTATTTATTTTTTTATAACCAAAAGCTGTCAACATGCTTTTATCCTATAAAGCCAACATGTGTCCCCCAAGGCCAGCACACACTTAATACACCAATATTAACTGCACATTAGAAGCTGTTGTCCCTTCAAACGCCCCAGTTCCTCACTATAAGGGTGTATTGATGAGCTTGTTTTTGACATTACTTGTGATACTTAAAGCAGAGCTCCAGTCTCTTTGGCAATATTTTCCAAAAAGCACCTCAGTGATTCTCCTAAATTGTACAATATAAGTAGGTTACTGTTATAAGTGTAACGGCCTATACACACGATCGGACTTTTTGACAACAAACATGCAAATTAGCTGTTTTAAGGCAACATCCGACCGTGTGTACGCCCCATCGGACAAATGTTGGCTGTGCGAACAGACAAACTTGTCGGCAAGTCCGATCGTGTGTACACAAAACCATCGGACTTTAGTACAAACATGCATGCTCAGAACCAATGCAAAAGATCAGGCAACAATACAGAAGTTGACCAAAGGGTGGCACTGGAGTATTGAACGTCTTCTTTTGACGTGTCCTCACTACGTTTTTGCTCGATGCCTAAAAAGTCCTACCGTGTGTATACTTAACAAGTTCACGGCCAACACCCTTTATACAGAAATCCACAGAAAAGTTTGTATAAAGTTTGATCGTGTGTATGAGGCTTAAGCCTTCTTACTTAACCATTACTCACACAATCCCGGCAGGCAGCAACCATTGATGTGGGCAGCTGAAGCCTGTTCCAATTTGCTTTCGGAGTTCCATGCAACTGCCTCACGTCTGCGCAGTAATGACACTGCACAGAGCACTGTGTTTTTTACAGGTTGCCATAACAATGGCGGCATCAGCGGAATGTTTCACCCAGTTGTTATGGAAATCTGTCAATCCACACAGAACTTAATGTCTTGAACGATTGCAAGATTTCACTATTAGGCATGCCTAGGACTCCTAGGATAGATGATGAATTATGAAGAAATTGCCTAGGCAGCCAAGACAGGGAGTGCAGACTGCATACAGAAAAATAAGGTAATTATAAGTAAAAAAAAAAAATATTATTGCCATTACAGACAGGCATGGTCTTGCACGGGGGAGAGAAGGGTGGAACTCATCTTTAAAACCATTCAAAATTAATTACAGGTGCATTTGAAAGTCTTTGAGCTGCTTTTGCATCCCCATTGACTTGCATGGGAAAAATAGCAGTTCTCTTGTGAGCAAAAGCCCATTAACACTGGCCCCAAAGCTGTCCATCACAGTGATGTATCAATAATAAGGCGGGGGTGCGGGGCAAAGCAGTAGCACCCTAGTTGTAGTCACCTTTTACATACCAAAATCCAGGGCACTTTGATGAAACATTCCAGACTGGCCCAAATAAATAAACTTTGCAAGTCCATCTTAGCAGAACCTGTGATAACTGCTGTGAACTCTAGTATAGTTACTGACATAATAGGGGGAGCCCACAGAGTGTTAAATACAACCACTAAAGAACATTGCGACACTTTACAGCATGTTATCTTGCAAAATACTAACCAGTTTTTATTACGATGGCTAGAAATTCAATACAAAAATTATCTAAAAACATGACAAGCCATTCTCTCACTGAAAAAGAAAAAATGGTACAAACTTCAGCACGATTATTTACAAATATTTTTTCGAAAGTGCTCATGTTCCCTTGAAATAATATTTTACAATTCAGTAGCATTTCATACTTAGCTGTCTTTTCAACTGTGTACTATCATTTTGTAGGCCATGTTAAAGTAAACCCTGACCTGCATTGCCGGTGGCAGCATAAAGCAGGAATTTCAGGTCAGCCACAGGCTGGGGCCTGTAAGTTGTAATTTACTAGCAGTAACACACGTTAAGAAAATTGGTGCAATGCGATGCCATTCATTATGAATGACACACAGTCACACATTGTCGACAAATTTGCATTACTGGGCAGTCATAAAGTAGTGCATGCATCATTTTCTTGGCAGCGCACCACATGTATGTTACTCTACACTAAAACGTACATCCCTTGGTAGAAGCTTTAGGGTGCCATTCTCTATGAATGGCACTGCATCGCATCAACACAGCATGCACCACATCTTCATTTTAGGCAAGATTAGGGAGGGTGTCATTTTTGAGACTTATTGTAAAGTTAAGGGGGGGGGGGAGAGACAGATTTACTAAAAGCAAACAAAACAGAAGACTGCATTCACTTAAAACATTGAATCAATTACAGGGAAATTGGAGCTGTTAACTTCATTGCATTATTTCAGCTTACTTTCCATTTTAGTAAATCTGGGCAGCTTTCGATTCAAGCAAACCTGCCTGTTTGCACTTTTAGGTCATTGTAACAGGTTTGCTTGATAACATGCTCCCTCCACAGCAGACACCTTTCCTGCAATTCCTCCCAGTACCTATAGATACAGCAGAGCATCTGCCGCCTTCTCTTACTCCAGCCTTGTGGTGCCAAGAGGAAGAGTCCATAGTCCTGTGTAATCTACAACCCCCAAATGTAAACCCATTTCTCTTGGATCTCCAGTGGAGACACTGAAGGGGTAGGTCGGAGTGGGTAAGGTGTCAGCAGGGCAAAGAGTGGGCAATCAGGGAAACCAGGTACTATTCTTCACCCTTTAGCTTTTTCTATCCGCTGGCAGTTTTGGTGGGGAGATCTTCACACCAAAATTGCCAAGACTCATGCACTTGACACATGGCCATGGATGGAGGGATGGATCAAATCTCAGCTGGTTCAATCCATTTATGGGCAGGCTAATTGTATCCAAGTCGATCCATTGATTGACTTGTGTGCAACCAGCATGTGGGATTTTTAGCATAAGAGTAATGCCGGTGGCAATAGCTATTAGAGATGATCATTGTGTTCGACAAACACGCCCCCCCGCCAAGAGAACGCAATAGTTCCCGTTAGAGAGAGTTTACACGGAAGACAGGAGGTCTAATTTCTGGAGCCCCAGAAGAGAAACCAGCAGACATCCAGAACTAAAACTTTTTTCTCTGGCTATATGTTTACAGCAAGGTAGTTGCCACGGAAATATTTGACTCATTGATGCAGCACAGGAATAATTCAAGCTAATGTACATTCAACTTCTATGCTAACTGTATGGCTTAATAGAATTAACAGAACGTACATAATCACTGCACATTTTTCTCCATGCTGAAATGTGATTTTTTTTTTTAATATATATATTTTCTAAATTTCCAGAAACTGTAGAGATGAAGGATTCACTCATCAACCAAGTGAGAGCTGGGGTGTGTGCCTTAAGCTAGTCATACATTATTCAATTTTCTTGTACAATTTTGTTTAGCTTTACCTTCCACTATGTAGTGCAAGGGCCTACTAGATTGGATACAAACTGAAAGTGTTTTTTAGGTTTGACCTCATATTATATGGTTTTTGGTAAATCTAAAAAGGAAAATTGTACAAGTTATAAAATGCATGGTCAGCCTTACTCAACATTATAGCATTTGAACTAGTGCATTTTAAGACAAATCACAAAGTAAACAAGCAAAGAACAAAATTGAACGATTGATGATTACATAAACAAATGTGGGGCTTATTTAGTAACAGTCCCATGCATCTTCAAATGCCCCAATGAAGATGGGCGCTTTTACAACCCCAAAGCGCACTGATCTAGTACAGTGGTCATCAACCCTGTCCTCAGGGCCCACTAACAGGCCAGGTTTGCAAGATAACTGAAATACATCACAGGTGATATCATTTGCTGCTCAGTGATTGCAGTATTATTATCATCTGCATCTCCCCCAAGGTAATACATAAAACCTGGCCTGTTAGTGGGCCCTGAGGACAGGGTTGATGACCACTGATAGTATCTTGAGTCATCTTAAGGATTAATACACTAAAGCTGCCAGCACACCACAACAGATGAAACCCTTTTTTCAAAACAATGCACAACATGCATGTTGCTGTGCTCTTCTGTACAATATGTTGGGGTGCCATTCACATTGAATGGCACTGCAACACATGGCAAAGGTGCATTATCATGCATTGTGGCATCACAATAACCCTTGCGCATTAGCATTTCCACACCACTTCTGAACTGTACAATTGGTGGGGCATTTACTTTGTTTTTTTCTGAACCTTTGAATAGCTAGTGTCAGCTTTTTACAGTTCAGAAACCGGCCGAGATTCAAACCATGTATGGGCAGGACGATTGTACCAAGTTGATCAACTTTTTCTTGAAAATAATAATAATAATAATAAAAAAAAAAAAAAAAAAAAACACACACACATCATTTGTCCCTGCTCTGTGTAGTGGTTTTGCACAGAGCAGCCCCAATCTTCTTTTCTGGGGTCCCCCGTTGGCACTTCTGGCCCCTCCTCCTTGCCAAGTTCCCCCGAGAACAAGCTGCTATAGGACACAAATGTTGGTTAAGTCCCGCCTTCTGCTCCCTCCTCACTGGCTGTGATTGACAGCAGGGGGAGCCAATGGCTCTCGCTGCCGTGTCTCAGCCAATGAGGAGAGAGAGAGAGTCCCAGGGGAGCCTTGGCTCTCGTGGACATCGCTAGATCAGGCTGAGGCATGTATTAGGGGGGCTGCACACTGAAGGTTTTATTTAGAATGCACGAAGGGGGGGGGAGGAAAAAAAAAAAAAAAAAACACCTATCTTTAGAACCCCTTTAACTGCTGCAGTATTTACACAAATGGTCACTAGTCTCCATAAACATAAAATCAAAATAATGTCACCTTCCCAAAAATAAGGACACTACCAGCATTAACATTTACTGAATCTAACATAGTAGAAAACGAAACCCCATTGGTCACCAAAACTTTATTTGAAAACTTTGCAAATGCAAGATGGTGTGTGCAGACAATAAATTCCTTTCAGCACACATCAGCCAGACTATTGAAATTTCTTCGCTCTATGCTAATGCTGTTAAAGTGATTGTAAAGTTTTTGGGGTTTTTTTTTGTTGTTAAAACAAGTTAAACTTGCCTGCTCTGTGTAATGGTTTTGCACAGAGCAGCCCCGATTCTTCTCTTCTCTGATTCCTCACTGGTGCCCCTGGCTTCTCCCCCACTCCAGTGCCCCTATAGCAAGCTGCTTCTTATGAGGGCACTCATGCTTGCTTGCACCCAAGTCCTGCTCCTTCATCTCTGGCTGTGATTGACAGCAGCAGGAACCAATGAGGAGGGAGAGAGCCTCTGCTCTCATGCACTGCACTGGATCAAGATCAAGTCTAAGGGGGGCTGCATACAGAAGGGATTTTACCTTATTGCATAGAACATAGTAAGGTTAAAAAAAAAAAAAAAAAAACAACTTCTGCCTTTACAACCACTTTAAAGAGTACTTGTTTGCTTGGGAGTGTCTGGTAGTTATAGGACTAGACTGGCAACATTCAATTCTGGTTAAGCAAGCATTTGGAAATATACTGTGATGACTGCTATGCAGATTATGTGAACACAGTACAAAAAAATATATATATTTATATTATTTCTTGAAAAGTTATTGTTTGAAAATAAAGAATAGTTGCTATCATTAACAGGTGATTAAACATTACAGAATAAATACATTTATTGCTCAAAGCGATGACTGATGTCTAAAGCCATCACAGGGTTCCTCATACAGAGTTTGCTTTTCAACATTCCAGCTACAATTAGACAATGATCAATAGAAATATTGAAATGGCTACTCTTTCAATCCCAAGGTTTTTCACTCAGCTAACTAGCTTCACTTGGATCAATTATAGATCAGAACCTTTAAAGGGAAATGCTGCTGTAACATGAACCTGTCAGCCATAAAAGTATATACAATGTGCTAAAAAAAAAAAAAAAAAATGCCTTTAACTAGAAATCCTCCTCCTGTGTGCATCCGATGAAAATTTTCCTTTTTAGTGGGGTCTAAATTCCTGACTTTTAAAGTAGCATCACTACAAATGGTAAAATCCTCACACAACCCTCCAGGAGACCTTGAGCATGGAGAACTTGGATCCATTCTGATCTTTGCATTATTGCTAGGCAATGTCATTGACAGTGGCCACTCTCACTCTCTCTCTCACACACTAGACACATTTAGCGTTTGAGCGTTCATTCCAATGGCCAGTGTAAATATTTTGGCCAATGGGATCCATTAACCTTCAATGCATCTAAACATGTAGACAAAATGCAGCTTTAGGGGTGTTTTTTTTTTTGTTTTTTTTACCCTTATTGCATAGAACCACTTAAAGCAGCTTTTCTCCCCCAAGGTGAAAAGGCATTCAAAGGAGCTGAGCAAACCCTCAGTGTGCTTGAAGCCTAAAACAGCATTACTTTAGAAAGATTGATGATGTTGTGACCTTTCTCCCACTTTGTCTTCACTGAAAAAATACAAGGAATTCCGTGAATAGCAGTGGTTCCGAGTAAGCAACCCCCTGTGGTCAGTATGCAGTGGAACAGCACTCAGCACAGGACCCAGACAGCAATGATGATCACTGTAGTAGTGGCGACTACAGCTTTAATGACCTCTGAGATCTTATTGGACAAAGAAATAGCAGTTGACAGCCTTGAAATCAAACTCTAATGAAAACTGCCTAAAAGAGGCACAGCAAAAAGTTTCTTTCTGTTAGATAAAAAGGTAGTAGACATACCATGCCTGGCCAACACTCCTGGAAGCTGGAAATCACTGAAGCAGACACCGCTACTCCAGTGAACTCCACCAACTTCATGGTCCGCATATCGAGTGGCTGCTCTATCCTGCACTGTGAACACAGGAGAGGTCAGCCGCTCAGCATGGGCACCATTCATGCTCTCCATCCCAGCGAACACTTTGCATTTATTTTTTTTATTTTTTTAAATGGAGAGCGTTTTCTGAATGGTGCCCATGCCAAGCAACCAACCTCTCTTGTGGCAACAATGAAGAAGAACAGCCACTCAGCACTGGACACAAGTGGAAATCACTGTAGTAGTGGCTACTTTAGTGGCTTCCAGGCACAGTTTATACAAAGTTCCATTGGTCAGAGCTAGGCCAATATAACCTTGTATTCTTTAATATGGGAAACAGGCTTGCTTTTATCAATGTCAGTAACGTATCAAGTATCCAATGCAGTCCCAAATAATACACAACTTCTTTGCAAATAAATGCAGTCTCTAACTAAGTTCATATAGTGTTTACATCCTTTGATGCTCAGGAGTCTGTAAAAGGGATAATCATTAGTCACTGTGATCCAATCACTATCACCACCTTCCAGAGGAAAAAAAAACAAAAAAAACTCCCTTCCTTTTGGAAAGGAGTCAAGAACACTGGATGAGGCGAGCCGTGCATCACATACATACAGGTAAGCCAGCTGTAATCATATTCATGCATTAACAAGAAAAAAAAAAAAGAAGCTCAGTTTCTAAAATTTAAAAAGGATAAAACTACGGCTGTAATCAGTTTATCAATTTCCCCAAAAAAGTAAATGACACTGATGGAATGCAGTTGAAATAGATTGCCTGCCTCATTAATAATATTCTGTTTGTCCTCCTTTGCTCCACTGTGGAGATTACAATTAACATAAAAAAAGAACACAAATATTTCTAAATTAGAACAAGATGGACTTTTGTCTTTTTTGAACCAGACTAAGGGTTTTTTTTTTTTTTTTTTTTTTACGAAAGGCTAATCCACTTTGCATCAGAAGTGCAAAGTGCACTTGAAATTGCACTTGGAAGTGAAGTCACTGTAGATCTGAGGGACATGCAAGGAAAATAAACAGCATTTTAGCTTGCACATGATTGGATGATAAAATCAGCAGTGATTCCCCTCAGACTTACAGTGACTGCACTTCCAAGCGCAATTTCAAGTACACTTTGCACTTGTAGTGCAAAGTGGATTTGCCTTTCGTAAATAACCCCCTATATTACTATGTAAACTCTTAAAAACTATAATTATTCAGAAAAAAAAAAATCTCCAGTACCATCAACCACAGTGCCATATTCCCCTGTAGGCAAAGCGGTACTGCAACTTCCTCATTCCTATGATATATTAGTCTTTTGATCCATCTACTGGAATAGATCGATTAACAGTACCAAGCACATTAAACAAACGTGCCATTGAATAGTGTTCAACTGGTCTAATACCATTTGCTGTACAACTCTGGCAACAAAATATAGGATCTGACCGAGAAATTAACACTCAAAAAAAAAAAGTTTTGCCTTCATATGACATATTAGTACTTGCAGGTATTTTATATTTCCCTGAGAAGCTCTGCTATGTGCATCACTCAGCAAACACAGTGCAACATGGAGAAATAGTAAAAAGGACAGCGAGAAGCACACCTGCCTGCATACACTAGTAGATCTTCCCAGCG
Source organism: Lithobates clamitans (assembly GCA_037952925.1). NCBI lineage: Eukaryota > Metazoa > Chordata > Amphibia > Anura > Ranidae > Lithobates > Lithobates clamitans. Next base: position 4,800,949 of record JBBGZY010001206.1, read on the forward strand.
AGTACAGGAGATCAGAATCACTGTCCTAGTACAGCCCTCTGTTGGCTGGGATTGCCAAGCTCGGCATACAATAAAGCTCCTTGGGCTCACATACCAAATCCCTGGTGCCCATACCCTTACCAAATACAAAATATGCATAGCACACAATCACATTTTTGTATCAAAGAACAAGGGGAGAAAAAGAAAAAAAAAAAAAAAAAACAAAACAAATCTTTATTTACAAAGCGTTAGTCCAAGCAGGTTTCCAACTAGAAAGTTTTGTATTAAATCAGTCTGTGAATACGAAATGGTTATATTATTCTGACATTATATAAATAAGCGCCTGTACCAATAAACACAGTGAACAGGAGGGGAGGGTCGGAAAGCACTAAAAGGGAGGAGGGGTCAATGGGAGGAGGGGCAAAAGTTGAAAACCTGCATTATGGTATATACAACAAGGGAAAGAGAACGTCTATTGGGCAGAAATTGCATCAAGGCAACAAGGTCCCATTATTTTCTATGTAGTGCTAAGATGGCCATAAGGTCTTCCTGCCACCTAGCAGGGAGAAACAAAACACTCCAGTGCCATCTGAACCCCTAAGAAGGAGACTGGGGGTATTTTAGTCCTCTGGGTTAACAGCATCTTGTATTTTGCTGGTGCTCAGTCCGTTTCTAAAGAAAATAAATAAAAATATTAAAGTGTATGTCAGGCAAAATAAAAAATAAAAAAACATACAGTAATAATAAATGTGCACATCTCCCCATATTTGAGTCCTTTAACAAGGGATCTGCAAATACAGATACCTGTTAATGTGCCCGAAATGCTCTCAAACCACACAATTACTGTGAGGGAAATTTACTAAAACAGGAGAGCGCAAAATTTGGTGCAGCTTCCAGGTTTTTTGGCCAAAGCTTAATTGAACAAGCTTAAGTTAGAAGCTGATTGGCTGCCATGCACAGCTGAGTGCTCCAGTTTTAGTAAATCAACCCCAGTGTGTTGTCAGCCCACATCAGGGCGTACAAGCCGAGTGATCATCGTCAACCCTGCCCAATGGTCTTTTGCTAAACTACGCATACCCACCCACTCTTCCCATCTCCACATAAGACACTAATCAATCTGTAGTCCCAAAATAACGAATTAAGACTCCCTCAGATAACATAGGCAGAGTGCACAGGACATCTCTGAATTTGTCGCATGATCAACAGATATATTTTGCACTTGAATAGAAATAGCAAAACTTGTTTATTGTTCCATGTAATAAAACCAAAAGGTAGCAAATAAGAGAAGTTCATTGTTAGAATTTATATACACATTGTTAAAGGGAATGTATAGTAGGTAAACATTCTTTTCTTTTTTGTCAGATAAAGGCCAGTTTACATAGCAGTGGTTAAAGGGGAGCTCCAGGCTGTAGCTTCTGGCTTAATATAAGCACACTTACCTGTCCAGGGATCCAGCAATGTCCTCAACCAATGAAAAACAAGATCAACCAGCGCAAACCAAAATCCCTAATTAAGCAGCTGTGATACTGAGGGTAAAATTGATCAAATCCCAAAAAGTGCATCAAAGAAAAAAGCAGTACAGCGCATAAATTAAACTAAATATATAGACAAAAACAAAGTCCAGTATAAACAAAATGCAGGCAAAATCCAGTGATTCTTCCAGTGATAATAGTGACATAAGGTAAAATGTTGCAGGGTGACTGTGGTGACAAACGTAGACCTCCACCTTCAGTGATACTAGCCGCTCACCTCAATGGATGGACCCCTGAGTTAATCAGTCAGGTCAAACACAGCAGTTCCCTCACCAGGGAATTAATCAGGAGGGGATGAGTGCACCGTAAAGCATCAGCAGCTTTCAGTAACAATAAAATGCACTGTACCCCAGTGCGGAGGATAAAAGCATGGAAGGAATGGATGTCCCATAGAGGATGGACGAGCGGAGCGCGGGTGACGTCACGATCAGGGCACATTCTCCTTGCCGTACGCGTTACGTCCCTCAAAGTGGGCGGGACTTCCTCAGCGGCATGGCCTCAAAAGGAGGAAGGGGCAAGGAGCAGCAAAGAGGGACCCGAGCAGGAGGATCTGGGCTGCTTTGTAAAAAAATTTAAAAAAATAAAAAAACACTGCACAAAAAAGGGAGGCAAGTAGAATTTTTTTTTTTTTTAAAACAAGACTTTACAATCACTTTAAGGGAAAGAGGCTGTGAATCCTTGTAGCTTCATAGCCAGCTTCCTATTGCGTATGCACAAAGCATGGTGCGCTTTGTAAATGGTTCCTGTCTTCTGGGACCTGTGATGTGTCCCAGAAGGCTGCGGAGTGAAATTCCACTTTAAGGCCCTGTTCACAAGTGGCGTTTTGGGATCTCAGGCAGAATCGCGATCGCAAATACAACTGTGGCAAAAACGTACCATTGATTTTAAATGGCACTAAAGCGCGAGTACACCACCAGGAGCTTCTTTTGAGCAACAAGCTTTGCGCAATGCGGTTTGCTGCAACTGTAGTGCGATTTATCATGCAGCAAGACTGCATTACATTTAAGGGCCATTGAAAATGAATGGCACCCAAACACAAGTGGTGCGTTTTGCCACTATTGCACTGCCTGAGATCCCAAAACGCCAGATGTGAACAGGGTCTTAAGCCGGCCATAGACAGAGTGAAAATTGCTCGAAATTCACAGCGTTGATGGAGGAAGCCTTCCCGCTGAGCCATTGTGTTCTCTCAGTAGAGGGTAGCCATCCATGCCAGAACGCAGTGACTAGTGGCAGTAGCTATAATTAGCCACTAGCAATAATCGCATGTAAATTACGACAGGCTGATTGTACCAAAGTTGATCAATCTGCTGAACCGGCCCAGAGGCGAGCCGTTTATGGCTGGCTTTAGTGTCTGACAGATGAGAGCTGAAGGTCCTGGGACATTAGAATAAGACCCGCTGTGTGAGAACAAGTGGCACCCACCAGCGCTTACACATGGGCATGGCTCCTTCCCAGCCAGCACTCACAGCAGCAGGCACGGGAGTACACTTCCTTGCAGCCTGAGCGGCTCACATGCACACCATGGCTTTAGTGTCTGGCAGCTGTAGTGAGCCAGTGATGGGGGCGGTGTGGGGCGCATTACACACCTCCCTTTTTTTGTAGGAACTTTCTTTGAAGTGCACAAAAGCGACACTCCATTCATGTCACTGTACAGCAGCATGGTGCACTACACTGCTGTACAGTGATGTGCAATCCCACCCACTACACTGTGATAAAATGCAGCATGTCTGCATTTTATTGCAGTTCACTGCATCTCCGGGTGTGCTGCACTGTAAAAAGAACACATAGAAAACGTTTGTGTGTGTCCTAGCGGTGACATGCATTCTTCTAGCATGGTAAAACACGTCACTACACTGTGCACAAGCACAGCCTAAATGAAGTATGGCATACAAGTATTTTCTATTTTCATATGCTGCAAGCAGTTAGTGCTCTTATAATTTTTTTTCTTTCAATACGAATGAAAAATGCTAACAACTGTTCAACATACAAAGTGAACATTCATTCAGCATAGTTGATCATGTAAATTTGTGTTTATGTTTTTTGTGCGTATCCTATTGGGTGCAAGAGATTTTTTTAGGGGGCGGATGTGGACCTTTGCTTACTTTTATCTGGCTATTGGGGCACAATTCCACCAATGATGGAGCACAATTCTTATCGTTAACTATGGGGCACTATTAAAAAATTACTCATACTGGCCACAGGCTGCCCCCCAAAAGCTTGAAGGACAGAAATCTAGCCCTTTGCTTAGAAAGTTTGGACTAGTATGTTGCCCTTTTTTACTTTTATAATAAAAATGAAAAAAAAAAAAAATGAAGTTTTATTACTCACAGGTTCATTATCTATATCAGTGATCGTTAAGGTGTGATCTGCCTTTCTACTCATTAGCTCTCCTTATTGTTAGTGTATTTTATGTGCTGCCCAAGACAATTTCTCCTCTTCCACTGTGGCCCAGGAAAGTTAAAATGTTGGACACCCCTGTAGTATAATATAAGCTAGAAAGAGCAAAAGCATGCATACAAATCAGCAAAATCTAGTGCAGACAGGCTTTTATCACAATTAGCACAGATAACTTTACAGTAATATTATTTCTTACCAAGTGGTATAACCGGTGGCGGCTGTTCTGGCGGTGAACCAGTGCTGCACTCATGCGTCATTGGCTCACAGGATTCACCGTTTCCAGATACCTTCGATAAGGAATCTTGCACTGTATCCTGGTTTTCAGCCGTGTCACCATAGTTGCAATGGGAGTCATCGCTGCCCTCCTCAACTCCGCCTTGTTTGACTTCCACCAGCCGTTCTGAAAACCAGCTCTGTATTTCATCCGAGGACATGCCAGTCTGATCACACAGATCACTAATGTCACTTTTACAAAGTTTTTGATGCTCGCCATAATAGTCCAAGAGAGGCTGTAGAGTCACAGGCTTAGATTCCGAATACGTTTTTTTGTAGCCCTCATACCATCTTAAATTGCCAATTTTAAAAGAGTACCTAGCGTCCCCAAACCAGCGCACAATTTCTGGCCGTGGCAGTCCTGTCTGCTCTACCAGATAATCGTACTGTTCATGGGATGGCCACTGTGTCTTCACAAACAATTGTCTTAAATGGTCCCGTTGCTGGGCAGTCTTTTTAACAGATCTAGTTTTCTGAGGAGTACAGGGCCTACTACCACCATCGTTGTGATTTTTGTGATCATCCCTAAAGCTGTCTGTGTTGTTACCTGTATCTGTCACCCGGAGAGCCTTTAGATTAATCTTTATTGGGTTTACTTTTCGCTCCATGACTGGAGAACTAGGAGCCTTCACGTCTTCAGCAGTCTTGACCTCTGAGTTCTCCATTTCTTCATGGGAAACTTCATCATGCTTTTCATGCCAAGCCTTTTCTCTCTTGAGTTCTTCAGCAACCCTTTTGCGTTTCTCTGAGAACCAGCCATCAATTTCACGCCTTGTCATCTTGGTCTCGCTTCGCAACCTGGTCACTTCGTCATCTGAAGGGCTGTCATTTTTTGCAAAGCTACTTTCCAGAGCTCTCAGCTGCTCTGGAGCCCTCTCCTTATATCTTGTGGTTGTGAAGTCTGGAGCCTGATGCCATGACTGCCTCCTAGGGGTATGGGATGGCGTATGCGATGGTGTATGGCTGCTTGCTGGAAGCGCAAAATCGGTATCATGCTCTTTTCCCACAGAAAACACAAAATCCGAATGGAGATCAAGTAGCTGATCGTTGGGGTCTAATAAAGTGGTTGGCTTGTTGCGGAAGTGATACCGTTTATCACTAAACCATTTTCTAACCTCCCTTGTTGCAAGGCCCGTAATTCTGGTCAGTCTCGCAACTTCCCCATGGGAAGGAAACTGACTTTTGCCAAAACTGTTTTTAAGGGCGCTCAGCTGCTGTCTTGACTTTTTAATTCGAATGCTTTCATAAAGATTTGATAATGGAGGGGAGTTTCCATCATCAGATGTAAAGGACTCTTGACCAAACTCATTTGATTGACTAGTGGAAAGTGGTGCTACTCCTAAAGACAATGAAGTAACAGCTCCTTGAATTCCATTGGTAATAATAGGCTGAGTTACTATTAAGCCACCGGTCCCTTGAGGTTGATTGACAATCTGACTAGGAAGGGTTGCATGGATGAGATGCTGAACATTATTTGCATTGGTTACAAGAGGAGCATTCAAAACAGTTATAGTAGGCTGCCGCATGGGTTGGGGGATGGACTGGATTATAGTATTAAACATCTTCTTTCTAGAGTCCTCAATCTCCTCTGGTGACCAGCTGATTCCCTGTTTAAGTCTTTGAGCAGTAAACCATATTTTAATTTGCTCTTCAGGGTATTTTGTCACAACTGTCAGATAGCAAAGTTCAGCCTTTGTGGGGTAAGGGAATTTATTGAAAGAATTTTTCAGAAAACAATTGGAATCCATTGACAAATTATATGTCGGAATGCTGCTCAACGGAATCATTACTTTAGGGAGAGACTTTTCATTGGGAAGCTGGTGACTATGAGACTTTTGTGCAGACTGTTTGGGCAGCACTGGCGTTAGAATAGTTGCAGGAATCTTTGGCTGTATTACAGGCTGAGATGAGTTTATAGATACCAACTGGGTGACCCCAGTTTGCAAGACAGGTACTGTTCCTATTATGGGGCCATTTACTATTGAAGAATTGACAATGTTGTTGGATACTTTGCTTATCAGTGCTGTTCCGCTCCTGGTGACTGGACGCCCTCTTCTATCATGCTCCTCACCTACACTGTTACCGTTAGCCTTTATGGTAATCATTTTTTTTGTTTCCAGCTTATTTTTCAAATTCTTCATTATAGGGGTTTTAGTAATAGCCACTTCTGAGTAGTCATCGACAAGTTCGTCACCATGACGTACAGGTTCATCATGGTCAATGCCTTGGCCACCAAGACTCTGTTCCACAACAGTGTAGCTCTCATGCTTGGCCACAGTCCAGGAGAGATCTGGATCTCCAGGATGAGAATCTGCATTGTGAGCTTCTAGTTCCTTAGGATCTTTCACTAAGAAGCTACATGCGATGCAAACATACGAGGAATCGTCTCTAAAGTCAAGGTGTTTCGTATTCATGTGTTCCACAAAAGGGCTTGTTTCCTGAGAACCAAAATTACAATATTTACAGAAAAAACTCAGACCTTCTACATTTTCATGTCCATTAGAGAGCAGGTCATGACTGTCACCCATAAGGTCTGCAGCTGGTAGTATATCTTGGTGCTCCTCTGTAGAACTTTGGTCCTTGTCTTCTTCTGCAATGTCTGTGCCACCATCGAGGGCTAGAACCTTAAGTGGTATCATGCAAGGCGTTGTAGACTTCCGTTTGCTTGCCATGATTTCTGATTTTCTTCTTCCAACAGAATGAAGGAAGTGGTGTGCGTTTGTCTTAATTCAAAACGACCACCGATAAGGCATTACTCTTCGAGCATGTTGATCTACAAGACTTTGGGCTTGACTTGGCACAGATCTAAAAAAGGAGAAAAATAAAAATCTGATTACTTTGTGAACAAATATGTTGTTCAGGGTTTTAGAAATAGAAAACACAACAAAGCCTTTAAAATTACCAGTGAGGCAAGAAGAATATTAAAAACATAAATTTGAACTGAATAAAAATGTAGTAGCAGCACAAGAAAATAAAGTGGAACTCAAGCCAAAACTTTAGGACACCATTTGTCAAGTTTAACTCCCCACGCTCAGTCCAGCGCTGGAGGTTCTGCTCAGGCCAGACTATCACTCATATCATTCTGCCCACTTCCTGTGAGCCCAGCCTGCAGTCATCACACAGGTTGAGCTTGTACTACTCCAGGAGTGAATGATGCTCACACACTTCCTGCAATAGAAGTGGTCACTGGGACAGAAAGTAAGGTGAAGATTTGCACAACAGAAAGCAGTAATATTGTGGCCAAGGTTCAAATCCTTCCCCAAATGTTTGGGCTGCAAACCTACTTTAAAGTGCAACACATTACATATGTTTCAGTTTAACAATCCTTATACAGGGACAGTTATTTTAGATTTAAAAGGTAGCAGCTCAGAAAAATATTTATCGCTTTAAAGCAGGGGTAGGCTGGGTCCCTCCAGCTGTTGTGGAACTACAATTCCCTACAGAAATTGCAAGGCTGGCAGTTACAATTACTCCCAGAGGCATAATGGGACTTATAGTTCTGCAACAGCCGGAGGGGGACCCAGGTTGCCTACCCCTGTTTTAAAGACTGTGGGCTACCACAGACTACCATCCTATCCAGCAAGTAAAGGGAACCTGATAGTTCACAAGCTAATGCCTACACCCTGTGATACCTCCACTGCTCTTCTGAATACGGTAAGTGAAAAAAGTATAATTTAAATAAAACTATAGCTGCCACTTAATATGTAACAAATACGTGACTGAATTTAAACCTCCAGAGATATATATACATAAACACACACATTTGAAAATCAGTCACAATATGAATGTGATCTCACAAAAAAAGAAAAAAAAAAAAAAAAAAAAAGTTATTGGTGAACACTGTGAGCAAACACATCCTATCACATAATGTTCAAAACAACACACCCTGTGGCAGATGTGAAAATGATAAATGAAGTCTTAGAATATATTCACATATGAACTTTATGTTAAGACTTAATTTATCATTTTCACATCTGCCACAGGGTGTGTTGTTTTGAACATTATGTGATAGGATGTGTTTGCTCACAGTGTTCACCAATAACTTTTTTTGTCAGGTCACATTCATATTGTGACTGATTTTCAATGAGGGTATTATTGTCAATATTCACACATATATACTTTTACTGTTCATTTAGATTGATCATTGCTTTCATTAGCACATTTTGATTTTTTCATTTTTTTATTTATTTGAGCGCTACTATTTATTCCACTTATCTCTTGAGGTTTAAATAAAAGGGAACCTGTCATAAGTGATTATTCCTGGGGGAGAGGACATTTCAATAATCATATGGCAGATGCCACTTGACTGCAGAGCTGTACCACTAGCTACAGAGACGTATATGGTTCAGCAGTTGAACTATCAACGGAGGATTGAAAAAAAATGGGAGTAGCAAACACAAAATGCACAATGTGACACAAGCAGCACTTAAAGTGCTTGTAAGGGGTTTTTTTGTTTTTGTTTTTTTTTTAAACAAACATATACTTCCCTCCACTGTACAGCTCGTTTTGCACAGAGTGACCCCAAACCTCATCTTCTGGGGTCCCCCCGCGGCTCCTCCCCACATCAGATAACCCCCTAGGACAGTGATAGTGAACCTTGGCATCCCTGATGTTTTGGAACTACATTTCCCATAATGCTCATGCACTCTGCAGTGTAGTTGAGCATCATGGGAAATTTAGATCCAAAACATCTGGAGCGCCAAGGTTTGCCATCACTGTCCTAGGAGAAGCTCTCTCCTGGGGGTTACCTTGTGGGCGCGCTCCCGAGTCCAGCATTTGCGTCCATAGACACAAATGCCGGACTCGGCCCCGCCCCCCAGCGCTCAAATCATTGGATTTGATTGACAGCAGCGGGAGCCAATGGCTGCGCTAATATCAATCTATCCATTTAAAGTAGTTGTAAACCCAAGAAAAAAAAAAACCCTGCAAGACAAAGGCATAATGCGCTAGTATACATAGCATACTAGCTCATTATAAAATTACTTAGCCGAGATCGAAAACACCCGCAGCAGTCCTCGTTAACCGCTCCGGCCACATCGCTCCTGGAGTTACTTCCGGGTATTACGGGCTCTGGCACTGCGATTGGCCGGAGCCGCGATGACGTCAATCCCACCGGTAACGGCACACTCACTGAAGCAGCGGCACGTATGTGCCATTGCTTCAGTGCGCATGTGCCGATGACATCAGCACATGCAAATACTGGGGATATCTCCTAAACCGTTCATGTTTAGGAGATATCCAGGGTAACTACAGGTAAGCCTTATTATAGGCTTAGCTGTAGCAAAAAGTGTGTTTGAAGGGTTTACAACCACTTTAAGAGCCGGGACCCCTTGGAGAGAGGGAGAGCTCGTCTCCGCCGACAGAAATACGGGGCTCAGGTAAATAAAACGGGGGGGGGCGGGTGTTTTTTCACCTTTATGCATAGGATGCATAAAAGGTGAAAAAAACACGAGGGTTTACAACCCCTTTAAAATATGCTCCACTGCACCCATCTCCCCTGCAGTGTGTTGGGAGGAGGAAATATACCATTGAAATGCAGCAAAGAGGTTTCAAAACCTACAAGAAAAAAAAAAATTATGAAAATATAAACTTTTTTTTTCCACCCTCAATGTAAATGGAGATCCCGGGCTCACATAATTACGTATGCAGGAAAAATGTTCAGGCAGTGAAAGCTGTGATTATGGGTTGAATAATTAAATACTTCTGGGCATAGCACCAAACAATGATCTTCACTCTGATCATAGCCTTTTTTTCCATAGAAAAACAGACTCACCAAAGAGCAAGGTTTAAAGTTCAACCGCAGCAGGGCAGACTAATGCCAAACAATCAGCAACACTTGCATTAGGTGAATTGTTTTTCAGTTCCAATTTATAAAAAAGCTAAAAAAGGTTCACAATTGACATATTAACACATATAGATAGAATTCTGAGCCTTAGATGGCGCAAGGTAAAGGCTAGTATACACTAGTTTCTTTTCGTGCAACCCAGCAGGGCTGAATGAAAAGGAAAACTGACAGCTCAGGAGGAACTGATGTACTAACTATCCGACATTAGTACAGCAATCTTCCTTGCTGTACGTATTGTGTTCTTACAGAGGTACAGCCCCCCCCCCCGCCAGAACACTCCGGTTAGTCAATCAGCAGACTTTTCGGTCATGCCCCTTCGACCGAACGACCAGTTTGTCGGAAAGACTCCAGTACACGAGCCAAAATGTCAGTCTTTTTTTTTTTTTTTTTTTTTATTGAACTGGCTGATGCTGCCTGACATTCCCCCCGTAAGTACTAGGCTTTAAACCTGCAGGCCCGAAAGCGAGCCAAACTACACTAGAACTTTATGTAAGTTGAGCAGCTACATTAGTAGTTGAATCATTTATTCAACAAAAATATAAAATAGATGTATTGGTGTAATGTGGATAAAGTACACCCGTGGCATGCATTGTTGGTATTGCCCCTGTAGTAGAAATTACTTCTTGTTCGGCATTTTGTATACAGTGGGGGAAATTATTTGGTCCACTGCAGATTTTGGAAATTTGCCCGCCTTCAAAGAAATGAAGGGTCTTTAATTCTTCATCAGATTTTAAATGCTAGAGACCGGATATCAACCAAAAATCCAGAACACACACACACACTACAAATGTTATAAATGGAGTTTCAGCTCAGTGAGTAAGTATTTGATCACCTACAACCCAACAATAATTCTGCCTTCCACAGACAGGTTAGTCCTGTCCATTTAGGAAGGTGCTTCTAACATCAACTTGTTATGTGTATAAAAGACATCTGTCCACAAAATCTTTCTTCCATTCAAACCTCGACATCATGGGCAAGACCAAAGAACTGTCAAAGGTTGTCAGGGACAAGATTGTAAACCTGCACAAGGCTGGAATGGGCTACAAGACCATCAGCAAGAAGCTTTGTGAGAAGGAGACAACTGTTGGAGCCATTATTTGCAAATGGAAGAAATACAAAATAATCATAAATCGCCCTCGGTCTGGAGCTCCATGCAAGGTTTCGCCTCATGGGTTAAGAATGATCATGAGAAAAGTGAGGGATCAGCTCAGAACTACACGGGGCGGGGGGGGGGGGGAAGCTTGTGAATGATCTCAAGGCAGTTGGGACCACAGTCACCAAACAAACAATTGGTAACACAATACACCACCATGGATTGAAATCCTGCAGCGCCCACAAGGCCCCCCTCAAGAAGGCACATGTACGGGCCCATCTGAAGAGTGTCAAGGATTGGGAGAAAGTGCTGTGGCCAGACAAGACCAAAATTGAGCTCTTTGGAGGAATAAAAATGCTGTCTATGACCCTAAGAACACCATCCCTACAGTCAAGCACAGGAGGTGGAAACATGATGCTTTGGGGCTGTTTCTCTGCTAAAAGGTACAGGCTGACTTTGCCACATTGAGGGGCGATTGGACGGGGTCATGTATTGTAAAATCTTGAATGAGAACCTTCTTCCCTCAGCCAGAACACTGAAGATGGGTCATGGATGGTTCTTCCAGCATGACAAGGAGCCAAAAACATACCACCAAGGCAACAAAGGAGTAGCGTAAGAAGCACACTAAGGTCATGGAGTGGCCTAGCCAGTCTCCAGACCTTAATCCTATAGAAAAATGTATGGAGGGAGCTGAAACTTTGAGTTGCCAAGAGACAGCCAAGAAACCTTAATGTGGAACCTAGCCCTGAAAAAAAAAAAAAAAAAAAAAAACCAAACAAACACAATATACATACCTTTTCTGCAGGCAATCCGACCCGATCTACAGCGGAAAAAGCTCTTATCCCATGCTGAGCTGTCAGCCGCAGCTTCACTGTGTAGGCGGGTGCTAATGACACATCGGACAACACAAGCCCCATAGTAACCCTATGGGTGACGTCACTCCCCATTCATTTCACAGCAGTTGTCAGACGTGTACTAAGCAGAGCTTCCGCCGCTGGAGATCGGGTCGGCTTCAGAAAAGGTATGTATACTCATTTTCCCTTTACAGAGCTAGATAGGTTAGTGTTAGAATGTTGGTGGCTATAGATGCAGGGATTTTAGTTTTAGCATGGACTTCCACTTTAGGGATTTAGGAGAAGATCTGTAAAGAGTAGACCCAAAATCCCTCCTGAGATGAGTGCAAACCCGGTACCTAAATACAAGAAATGCCTTATCTCTGTGCTTGTCAACAAAGGTTTCTCCACCAAGTCATGTTTTGCTTGGGGATCAAATACTTATTTTATTCCCTGAACTGCAGCTCAATTTATAACATTTGTATCAGGTGTTTTTTTCTGGATTTTTGGTTGATACTCTGTCTCTAGCATTTAAAATACTCCTATGATAAAAATTATACAGAGCTAAGATGCAAAAAGTGCAGGATCTGGAGGAGGACCAGAGGAGGGCTGGAGTCAGCTGCCAGAGTCTGCTAAATGCTGAGAACAAGGGAGGAGGAGACAAGGGGGTGTTGAGGCTGCACAAAGAAGCGCAGGATCTGGCAGAGGAGTTCTGTCGTCCTCTCTGCTGCTGAGACAAGGTGGGGGCGGAGATACATAGTTACATAATAGGTGAGGTTGAAAAAAGACACAAGTCCAACCTATGTGTGTGATTATGTGTCAGTATTACATTACATATCCCTGTATGTTGCGGTCATTCAGGTGATTATCTAATAGTTTCTTGAAGCTATCAATGCTCCCCCGCTGAGACCACCGCCTGTGGAAGGGAATTCCACATCCTTGCCGCTCTTACAGTAAAGAACCCTCTACGTAGTTTAAGGTTAAACCTCTTTTCTGCTAATTTTAATGAGTGGCCACGAGTCTTGTTAAACTCTCTTCTGCGAAAAAGTTTTATCCCTATTGTGGGGTCACCAGTACAGTATTTGTAAATTGAAATCATATCCCCTCTCAAGCGTCTCTTCTCCAGAGAGAATAAGTTCAGTGCTCGCAACCTTTCCTCATAACTAAGATCCTCCAGACACTTTATTAGCTTTGTTGCCCTTCTTTGTACTCGCTCCATTTCCAGTACATCCTTCCTGAGCACTGGTGCCCAGAACTGGACCGTAAACTCTAGGTGCGGCCGGACCAGAGTCTTGTAGAGCGGGAGAATTATCGTTTTATCTCTGGAGTTGATCCCCCTTTTAATGCATGCCAATATTTTGTTTGCTTTGTTAGCAGCAGCTTGGCATTGCATGCCATTGCTGAGCCTATCATCTACTAGGACCCCCAGGTCCTTTTAAATCCTAGATTCCCCCAGAGGTTCTCCCCCCAGTGTATAGATTGCATTCATATTTTTGCCACCCAAACGCATTATTTTACATTTTTCTACGTTGAACCTCATTTGCCATGTAGTCGCCCACCCCATTAATTTGTTCAGGTCTTTTTGCAAGGTTTCCACGTCCCGCGCAGAAGTTATTGCCCTGCTTAGCTTAGTATCGTCTGCAAATACAGAGATTGAACTGTTTACCCCATCCTCCAGATCGTTTATAAACAAATTAAATAGGATTGGTCCCAGCACAGAACCCTGGGGAACCCCACTACCCACCCCTGACCATTCCGAGTACTCCCCATTTATCACCACCCTCTGAACTCGCCCTTGTAGCCAGTTTTCAATCCATGTACTCACCCTATGGTCCATGCCAACAGACCTTATCTTGTACAGTAAACGTTTATGGGGAACTGTGTCAAATGCTTTTGCAAAATCCAGATACACCACGTCTACGGGCCTTCCTTTATCTAGATGGCAGCTCACCTCCTCATAGAATGTTAATAGATTGGTTTGGCAAGAACGATTCTTCATGAATCCATGCTGATTATTGCTAATGATACCGTTCGTATTACTAAAATCCTGTATATAGTCCCTTATCATCCCCTCCAAGAGTTTACATACTATTGATGTTAGGCTAACTGGTCTGTAATTCCCAGGGATGTATTTTGGGCCCTTTTTAAATATAGGTGCTACTATGGCTTTTCTCCAATCAGCTGGTACCATTCCAGTCAGTAGACTATCTGTAAAAATTACGAACAACGGTCTGGCAATCACTTGACTGAGTTCCCCAAGTACCCTCGGATGCAAGCCATCCGGTCCCGGTGATTTATTAATGTTAAGTTTCTCAAGTCTAATTTTAATTCCGTCCTCTGTTAACCATGGAGGTGCTTCCTGTGTTGTGTCATGAGGATAAACACTGCAGTTTTGGTTACTGAAGCCCCCCCGATTCACACGTGAAGACTGAGGAGAAGAATAAATTCAATACCTTCGCCATCTCCCCATCCTTTGTAACCAGATGTCCTTCCTCATTCTTTATGGGGCCAATATGGTCTGTCCTCCCTTTTTTACTGTTTACATACTTAAAGAATTTTTTGGGATTTTTTTTGCTCTCCTCCGCTATGTGTCTTTCATGTTCCATCTTAGCTGTCCTAATTACATCCTTACATTTCCTGTTGCATTCTTTATAAAGTCTGAATGCTGAGGATGATCCCTCAACCTTGTATTTTTTGAAGGCCTTCTCCTTTGCTTTTATATGCATTTTTACATTGGAGTTAAGCCATCCAGGACTTTTGTTCGCTCTTTTAAATGTATTACCCAATGGGATACATTGGCTAATGCCCTTATTTAATATGCTCTTAAAGCAAACCCATCTCTCCTCCGTATTCTTTGTTCCTAATATTTTATCCCAGTTTATGCCTTTTAGCAAGGTTTGTAGTTTAGGAAAGTTGGCTCTTTTGAAATTCAGTGTCTTTGTATTCCCTTTATGATTCCTATTTGTGCGATTTATACTAAAACTAATTGACCTGTGATTGCCGTTACCTAAATTGCCCCGCATTTCCACATCCGTGATCAGGTCTGTATTGTTGGTAATCAGTAGATCCAGTAATGTTTTATTTCTAGTTGGTGCGTCTACCATCTGACCCATAAAATTGTCCTGCAAGACATTAAGGAACTGGCGAGCCTTAAATGAATGCGCGGTTCCCTCCGCCCAGTCTATGTCTGGATAATTAAAATCCCCCATTATGAGAACACTTCCCATCCTTGCTGCTACTCCAATTTGCGATAGGAGATCAGTCTCCACTTCCCCCCTCAGGTTAGGGGGCCTATAGCATACTCCCAGTATTATTTTCCCCTTAGCTTCATCCCTTTGGAGCTCTACCCATAAGGATTCCACCTCCTCTCTAGCTCCCTCAGTGATGTCATCTCTCACATTCACTTGTACATTATTTTTGATATATAGGCATACCCCTCCCCCTTTTTTACCCTCTCTATCCTTGCGGTATAGGGTATACCCTTGAATGTTTGCCAGCCAATCATGAGAGCTGTTGAACCAAGTCTCTGAAATTCCCACAAAATCCAAATCCTCCTCGTACAACAGTATCTCTAGTTCACCCATCTTGTCCGCCATGCTCCTGGCATTGGTGAACATGCCACATAGTTTAGACCGGTCGCATATTGTCCTCGTATTGTGTGTTTCGAGACTGCAACTAGGACTTGCTACTATACTCACCTTGTGTTTTTGTGCTTTGGTTAACCTACCACTAATGCCCCCAATACTACCCTCTGGAATATCTTCCGCGCTGGCTATCTCTGCCTCTGGACCCTCCCCCCATCGCCTAGTTTAAAAACCCCTCTTTTTGGCCATCTTCCTTCCCAGCAGATCTGCACCCTCCTCATTTAGGTGCAGTCCGTCCCTTCTATAGTACCGGTTACCGACTGAGAAGTCGGCCCAGTCCTCCAGGAACCCAAACCCCTCCTTACTACACCAGCTCTTCAGCCACTTGTTTACTTCCCTAATCTCCCTCTTCCTTTCTGGTGTGGTTAGATGTACCGGTAGTATTCCTGAGAATACTACCTTGGAGGTCCTTTTCCTCAATTTAGCTCCTAAGTCCCTAAAATCGTTCTTTAGAACACTCCATCTGCCTCTGACTTTTTTAATTGGTGCCAACGTGCACCATGACAGCCGGATCTTCCCCAGCCCCTCCCAGTAATCTGTCCACAAGATCCGTGATGTGCCGAACCCGAGCGCCCGGTAGACAACATACTGTTCGGCGCTTCAGGTCTTGGTTACAGATTGCCCTCTCTGTCCTTCTAAGAATTGAGTCCCCTACCACCAGAATCTGTCTTTCCTTTCCTTTTGCTGCCCCCCCCCCCCACTCTCACTGGAGGAGTCCTTCCCCCGGCAGCTAGGAGAGTCCCTCAGCTCCAGCAGTGCTGGTCCCTGACTGGTTTCACCAATGTCACTCAAAGTAGCATACTTATTGGGATGCTCCAGTCCTGGATCTGTCTCCCTGGCACTTCCCCCTCTACCCCTCCTGACTGTCACCCATCTACTCTTTGCTAGTGCCAGCACCTCTTTGTCTCCACCCGCCTCTATGCTGGCCCCTGCCGTGTACGTTCCTGGCTCTCCTTTAGTATGGAGGGACTTCTCAGTGCTGACAGTTGCTTCCCCAGATTCAGAACCTGGGCTTCCAGGGAAACAATGTGCTTACATTTTGCACAGCAGTATTCGCCCTCGATCGGATGATCAAGGAACGCATACATGCGGCAAGATGTACAAAGAGTCGCCTCTCCACACCCGCTGGGCATCGTACCTATTAAATTTAGTGAGGATTGGGGATTTTACCCTGTAAAGCTAGCTTCCTGGGACTAATACACAGGTACACAACAAGACAATACACAGGTACTCACAGACCTACGTGCAATCGCAGACCTACGTGCACTCACAATACTCTAGTATACAGTACACAATACACAAGTACTAACGATCCACACACACTACTCAAACACTCATGTACTCACACTACACAGGTACTATGACCCCTGAGATGAAGGGGGGTGCCACAGCTGCAGGAAAGGGCACATGAAATTGCCTGGAGGGCCAGATCCGACCCACAGGACTTGTGTTTGACATGTGCTGTAGATAAAAACTGGTTGCAAATAAACTGCAAGAAATCAAAGAGCCCTGAAATGCAACAAAAAATGAGAGGGGGAAAAACAAACAAAAAAAAGCAGAAAAACAAAAAAACAGTATTTAACAAAAGGAAAAAAAATTGCAATTGTTTGTGATACAATGCGATCTAGCACTCTAAACACACAAGTTTCCCTATTTGTAGTACAAATCAAGAAAACTGCTCCATTCAGTCAAAAACAAATATATGTTCATTTGTACGCAATCTTCAAAAACACCAAGCTTCCTTTTACATATCCCAGTCACCAAACTGGGAAGAGCCTGACATTGAGCCAAGTGACACCAGAACAGCGTGTTCTGCCATCTGCAGAATTTGCCTGATTCAGTCAGTGGAAAAATACTGTGCAGAAAGAAGCACTGTCCGAGCGCTCTCTTTCCCAGTACATATAGATAGTATTTAACTGAACGGAGTTGCATCAGCTGCAGAACACACTGGCAATCACAGGTAGGCAACTTACAGTAAACAATCCCGTGCTTACATCGTGTGCTACGTCCAGCACACAAAATGACGCAGTCTAACGATCCACATGCCTGGTGCAACCTAATAGCGCAGCAGGATTTTTTTTTTCTTAGGTCCCCCAACAGTTTTATTGGAACCAGAGAAAGCCAGGCAGCTAACCATTTCAGCAGGACGACGGCAATAGCAGCCTATTTAATATTTACAGATTCCCATTAATTCTGATAAGAGTGGGTTTACATCTACCTTTAAAACACTTTCTGCTCTCTCCTCCCATGCTCAAACTGAAGATTTCTCCAGAGCCTCTCCCCTCCTCAAACTCCCTACCCCTACCTATATGGCCTTCCTATCCTGTCTGCCTTTTGGCAATCTCTGAAAACTCATCTCTTCAAGGAAGCCTATCCAGACAAACAAGTCAAATTTTACCTTCTCGAACATAGCATCCCTCACAGTTACTAACTTTTGCATCACTTACCCCTCCCTTTTAGAGTGTAAGCTCTCATGAGCAGGGCCCTCCACTCCAACTCTCTTGTCTTGAGCGGTTTTGGAATTGTTCTGGAAGTTTACTGGATCCCTTTATTTTTTAAATCATGTATAACATAGTAGGTTTTTAAACGTAAACATGGAAAAATCACATAAGAATTACAGAGATTACGGTACTTCGCAACACCCTGAAAAGCTCTGGCTAACTAAAAAGGCACTGAATGGACCATTAAAAAACAAACAAGCATACTATAGACATGATGCCATTTTATTTAAATCCATTTCGGCGAAGTACTAAGCATTTAAGACCTCTTTTCAGCCCGCAATGTTATAGAGATGTAGATAATCCCATGAGTGCAGCATGTCCCGACCTAAACTGTTGCTATACTCATGGGGTTAGGAGTGCAGGTTGTGTTTTTCCATTCTTTGCCTGCAACTCCCACAGTATAAAAAAATAAATAAAAATTACAATGCGCATGATCAGACTGCAGCAGGAGACCGGCAAGTACTGAAGCGTGCATAACATCTGACCCACAATCAGCCTGGCAGGCAAAAGAAAAGAGTGAAGCAGAACAGATTGGGGGCTGGCGGCCATCGAGCGTTTATGAACTTGGAGGCCCAGTTTTCATGTTCCACAAACAGAGGGAATCACACGTGCACTTCTGCAGCACAGACACTTTAAAAAAAAAAAAAAAAATCTCCAGCTAATATTGCACAACTACACTTATAAAAAAGTACTGCTCACCCAGCAAACAACCTTGATAGGCAATACTTCCATTCATCAAAACAAGAACTCAGACTCCACTTTAAAACCTTTAGACAAACTGTAAAGCTCTGAAATTAGCAATGCACTAGCTTACAGTCACACGCCCAGCTGCTGGACACAAGCCACTGTGAAAAACAGCAGCAAAATACACAGGACAACATTTTCGAGAATACAAGCTGCCAAGAATGAAAACTTAGGAGCCAGATGTTATGGCTGCATAGAAACTTTCTATTAGAACTTTGCCATCATCTTACACCAGAGCTTTTTGCATGTTTTTTTAAAGAGATCGTAATCTAGAACTCCATGGTACCCTTCATTTTAAAAAAAAAATTTATTGGGGCAGCTCAGTTCAAATGAATGCTTACTGTTACAGATCAGTCCACCCGCTGTGGAGGTTGTACAAGGCATTGTCTGATTGGCTGAGGTGCAGGATGTGACATAATTCGCCCGTATCTTCACCTTGGCCAATCAGAGAAATGTCTTATATTCACTGCTTAAAAAAATAAATAAATAAACAAACACACAAGTCTGTTTCTGAATGGCTGAGATGCCGAAGGACTGACTGTTTCTTTCCAAATGCAGAAGGAAAAAACAGTACAGCTTACTATATGCAGCACAAGCTACTGTAGTGTATTACAGCTTCCAGATCACTCCAACAGATAGAATAATTTCAACCAATAAAACATTACAGTGACAGGAAATATGGGGTTCTGGTTTAACCAAGTGTGGTCCACAGAAATATAAAACGTATTTATCGGCGTATAACACGCACCCCAATTTAGGAGGGAATTTTAAGTAAAAAAAAAAAAACTTTTAGGAGGGAAGTTGAAGGGAAAAAAACTTACATTTAAATGCCCATCATTGCAGCCTTGCCCCAGTGCAGCCTTGGATCCCCTGTCCCTGCTTGCTGGGATTCAAAATCGCGGACCGCGATTTGAAAATGGCGCCGCCGGCGCCGAAATACACAGAGCCGGTCCTCGGCTCTTTCCGGCGGCTCTCGTAGCCCCGAGCGGAGCTATCCGAGCCTACTCGGATAGCTCCGCTCGGGGCTACGAGTGAAACCGAGAGCCGCCGGAAAGAGCCGAGGACCGGCTCTGTGTATTTCGGCGCCGGCGGCGCCATTTTCAAATCGCGGTCCGCGATTTTGTTATTTTGACAGCTTGGATCGCAGGGGATCGGCGTATAACACGCACCTGCGACTTTCCCCTGATATATATATATATATATATATATATATATATATATTTTTTTTTTTTTCCCCCATTTTTAAATCACAGTGGTCACCAGGAGAAAGAGGGTTAAACTACTCAGAGGAAAAAGCAGTAAAACTTGGAATAGGCTCTAGCTCTTCCCTACTCTATCCAAAAGGTAAAAAAAAAACACAACACTCTTTCCAACTACTTGAAGTAGTAAGGCCATGTCACACAAGCAAACCAGTCATCAGAGGGATTTTTCAAACAGCCCATTGACATCATATGCAGCTACATAACATGCACATTATCACACATAAGGTGCGCTGTAGTACAATTTATTGTGAAAAGCATGCCACATACCTCCACAACACGTGTGCACTACAAAGCAATGACAGTGCAGTGTCCAAAAATTTAAAAAAAAAAAATGCATCACCTCGCATTAATATGGGCTGTGTAACGCAACACACTGCACTGTGGTGTGAAAGGGCACCAACACTCATCTGCTCATATGCCATATCTCTGCTCCCTCACTGGCAAACAAGATTTTATAGGGTTTGGGTCAGCCAGAATGAGTAATAAGCAGGTGTCTCTTTAGCAATCCTGTTGCAGGTTAGGGACAGAATCAGTAAATTGGGAATCTAGAAATGAAGTGCCATGCCATAATATTGAAGTCCAGATGCAAGTTTACTACAATAACAAAATGTTTTTTAATCACTTGACTTGGAAGATTTACCCCATTCATGACCAGGCCATTTTTTGCTATACGGCACTGCATTACTTTAACTGACAACTGTGCAGTCATGCAACTAAATTAGACAAATAATTTTTTTTTACCCACAAATAGAGCTTTCTTTAGGTGGTATTTGATCACCACTTCCTTTTTTTTTTTTTTTTTTTGCACTATAAAACTAAGGCAAAAAACAAAAAAACAAACACAGCATAGAAAAAGTTAGTGTCTACAAAACTATGGTATATCTATAGTGTAATTTTTTTTCTCTATACTAGTAATGGCGGCAATCAGCGACTTACAGTGGGACTGTGATATTGCGGCAGACATCCTGATGCTTTTTGGGGACCTTTTTTAAATGAAAATTCAGTCAGCGCAAAAATCCTAACTGTAAATCCTCCACCACGAGATGGTAGGGAAAAAAAAACTGAACAGACAAGGCTGTCAGATATGTGATATACTGTATATTAATATAGAACCCAGAGAAAGAAAGAAGAGCAATTGTGTAAAAGGGGCCTGAGTGGGTTTGTACGGCACTGATTAGCAGCTGGCTCTGGTAGCATCTTTGCTGCTAGAACCAACTGCTGAAGAGTGCTGTGCAAACCCACATATTGTCATAATACCTGACCAGTCTGATTTTTTGAGTCCCAATATAATGTTCCACTGTCTTTAAGCCCTGATTAAGGGGCAGTTACAGCTCTGAAACATGTTGGCTTTGTAAACTTTTGGTTATTGGAATAAACTTGTATCTGGAGTTGAATTTTCCTGTGTGATACTTTTGGTCCAATATTCAGATTCTGTATATTTACACCACCACCATACTATTGGATGATGATACACACATACTCATTTACTTGGGGTTCCAACACACCTAACCCAGTTTCCTAAAAATCGGTAATAGGACACGAGTTTTAAAATGCCCCCACCAACAGCAAGACACCCTCCCATACAGTTTCTTGCCGCCAAGACCTTTTACTGCACATTTGGCTGCTACAAGTGATGAAAACTGTGTCCCATTTCCTTCACTAAAAAAAAAAAAAAAAAAAAAAAAACAACAAGGGGAGAAGTTTCCCCATGCAGTGGAGCTGTGCCCACAGTGCACGGGTCAACTGATCATTTTATCCAGGGGAGAGGAGAAAGCTGTATGCTCACCCCGATGCTCCACTCCACCTGCAAATTGTGCTCCCTCAGAATCCAGCAGTGGACGGTTCCCAACTTGCACACAGGACTGATAGACAGTTGAGGAGCAGGAGCCACAAGGACTAGTCTTGTGTGGGGAGGATCAGAGGAGTAGGCAAATCTCGCTCTATTCTCAAATCCCAGAGACAAAAAATTGGCAGTTAACCCGTGCAGTGCTGGCATTGCCCCACTGCATGGGAAAACTTTTTTCTAGGAGCCAGTCTAAAAAAAATAAATAAATAAAGTTGGCAGGCTGCACAGAAATGAAGAATCTCTTGGTTTAAAAATACTAGCGCCAGTATATACACACATATAAAAAGGCACTGCCCATCCTCTCATTTCAAGTTGAATTAAACTCAAAAGCAAACATATTGCAGCTTACCTATTCTTATATGTGATGGCTGTATTGGTTTTCTTTTTTAAGGCTCTTAATTTCACTTGGTGATCCTGCCAGTACTTCTGTTGGTATTTCAACAGAACAAGCTGTGCTGTGGATGTAACAGTTAGAGAGGGTTGAGACAAACCATTTACCACCGACAGGGGCACTTACAATGGACAGATTTTATTTAAAACCTTTACCCTAAAAGGAACAAAACGGTTTGCTGTAACTGCTTATAAAGTATCTGCTGGAATGTGGCTTTAATTTGTTAGTGTATCTAAATCTGCTAGTTTAGCTAACCCTCCCCTCCCCCAGAATGACAATACTGCTGTCCAAATGTAACCCCTGTGCTCCTTCATCCAGAGTGGGGAACTCACTTTAACACAGGAGGTGCATTACTGGCCAGATCTCAAGGTGAAAACAGAGGGAAGAAAAAAGTAAAAAAAAAAAAACTAACGTAGCCACCACACCTAATGATTGGTAAGGTGTGATGTGTTACTTTTTTGGGTTTTGGTTTTAATACCATTTTCAGGATTGATGATTTGCAGTCTCAGTGAGAAGCATCATTAAAGTGCATCTCTAGCCTAAACTGTTTCCGGTTTGGAATAGAGGAGGGAAGAAGTAGAACCTGTCAGATGTGAACTGTTGTCTGCATTCCCACTAGGTACACTCAGCCCTTCTATTTGTCCTTTGTCAACATGACAAAGTGATGAGAAACCTTAACATTTTACAATTGTCACAAGAAAGAATAGAGGGGAATCTTCTATTGTGAACACTGTTCAGAAGACAACTGTTTTAGGCCTGGTTCACACCTATGCATTTTTTAGTAAGTTTTTAGTTTTGCAGAAACATACTATAGTACATTTACCTTTGGTTTTCTATGAATGTAGTTCACATCTGTGCATTTCATGAAAATGGGTAAAAGGGACATTTTTCTGGTTTTTGGTTCCATAGACTCCAATGGATTAAGAATGTGTATTGAAAAATGCAAACTGCACCTGGAATATGCAAACTGCAACCTGCATTAGGTGTGAACCGGACCCAAGAAGAAGTTAATTGTTAGATTTCCTTTCATCTCTTGTGTCTATGGAACAGAAAGTGAAGCGAAATCCCCCCAAAGGATACAGACAGCAAAAGAAAACAGTGTTTGGTTCAATAACATCTCAGCACAAAAAATAATTCCTGAACCTGTTCGCCTCAATGTCAAAAATATGTGAAACCGTCCTATCCCTTACTTTAACTGGATCATGACAGAACACCCCCAACCTAAAGAACAATCATTTCCTATTGTATATGTAGAGCCAAACCTTGTACAGAATATGAAGGATTAGAACCGCAGTCATTGAATTGCCATGTGTCCCCACTAGGTAGAGTCACCCTCTCTATTTGTCCTGCTAAACATCAAAGAAACAGTTACAGGAAATGCAACATTTTACACTTGTCACTAGAACAGGGTTTAAGGGGGAATTTTCCAACAGATAAACTTGTTTCAGTGACAAGAGAAGAATTAGCCTCACTTTATAGAGATTTACACTTCCAGTTTTGTCTCTGTAAAAGGAAGGGAAGGGACAGTTTTAGGATTCCTTTCTGCATTTTCTCCTGGTGATCTGGCCAGCAGCACACTTCCAGTCTTAGGCTGGCCATACACGGTTCAAATTTATTTTCTGCAACCACGATTTACCATCAACAGACACAGTGATGACAGGGGAATCAACAACTGTCTTCTCCCGATGGAGGGGCAGGAAAAGCCACCCCTGCCAGGAGAACACAGTGATTACCGCTAGAGGTTATAGCTGGATAAAGATAGGGGGTAAAGATAGGACTCAGGTAAGTATGGGGGGCTGCTGGGAGGGAGCTGCACCCAGTTTTTTTTTTTTAATCCTTAATACATAGAATGCATTACGGTTGAAAACCTTCTGCCTTTAGAACCACTTTAATATTTTTTAGCGCAAATATTTTCAACAACTCTACAAAGCCTGGCTGTCTTATGAATAATGTGTGAAGACTATCACATCGCTTTACTGAATCATCACTGAATCACTGGCCTCTCCTGACCAATGATCTGTATGGGCAGCTTTACTAAAACCGTATGTACTTTTTCATATTTCCTCTTTGCGGCAGACTAGCCTTTCTCAACCTTTTTAGCCCAGGGGAACCCTTAAAATTATTTTCAGGTCTCGGGGAACCCCTAATAAAACCCATTTATTGGGGTTCAGTGGGAACAATGCCACTTACTTTGGTGGTCAGTATAAGAATAGCCCCTTTACAGAGAGCTATAAAGATCATTGGTGTCATACCACTGGCTCCTCCAAGTGGCATTGGCTCAGAACTATGTAGGCACCATCAAACAGGAGGTGAATCGGCCACAGCTCAAGGAACCCCTGGCCACCACTGGAGGAACCCTGGTTGAGAATGGCTGAGGTAGACAAAGGAAGGAATACAACCCCAATAACTTGGTCCTGGTGACTGTCATTGAACAGAAAGTAATGAAAAATTTTAAAGAAATAGAAATATAAATATAAATATATATATATATATATATATATATATATATATATATATATATAACTAATATCACTATTAAAATGATAAAAAAAAAAAGTTCTTACCCTTATAGCCTTAAAAAGGACTACTTAAAAAAAAAAAAAAGCCATCTAAAAAAAGGCAAAAAAATAAAATAAAATATTGGTCGCCAGAACCGGGATTGAGGTGAAATCTTCCAAAGGGGACACATGTTCCAATGACAATTAAAAGGGGGTGGCTCTCATTTTGGGAGATTTCCATTTACTTTCAGGTGCCTCTCCAGGACAGGAAGTGGAGAAATCTCCCCTCTGGGACCCCGACAGAAAAATTAAATATTAGACAAGAGCTCCAAAATTGGAAAAAAAAAAAAAAAAAAAAAAAAAAAAAAAGCTATAGCAAAGTTTCCGTAGCCATTATTATTTCCATAGGTATGATTATGTCAAATTTTTGTGTCTCAAAGCAGTACAATTGTTTTGCATATAAATTTGGCGTTTTATAGTCTGTATATTCTGCAATTCTAAGCAATAACACACTTAAATCGGTCCAAATGAGACATCCCAGGTATGATAAAAGTTTGAAACAAAAAAATCATAAATATAATAACTATAAATTATAAAAAATAATAATGTAATAATAAAATGAAATTCCCCACGATTCAATTCTGCAAGGGTTCTAGTTTACTAAAGCTGGTCTAAAACCACTTTTGACATAAAGGGACACTTTTTAGTTGCTATGGACAATCTCAAGTTTCAACTTTTCTTTAGTTTTGGATAGAATGGAGAGGGATTAGAGCACCTATCAGAGTTTTTATTGCTATCTGAGCCCCTGTTAGAGAGATTCACCCTCTGTTTGTCCTGTTTAACATCATCATTGAAAGTGAAAAAAAAAAAAAAAAAAAAATTCCCAAATTTTGGGTTGTACCCAGAACAGTAAGATAGGAAATCTTCCAATGGGGATCCTAATTCTGGTGACAACTACAGACTTCCTTACTTTGCATGGATTTCCACCCATTTCCTGTTTGGCTAAGGTACAGGAAGCAAAGGAAAATCTCCCCAATGGGACACAGATGGCAAAAAAAAAAAAAAGTGAAAACTCCACATCCATCTGGTTCTCATTGCACTTACCTCTGTAGATAATCAGCTGTCACTGCACACATAGTTGGGCAGGGTTCCAGGGAATTGCAAGCCATGGCCTTCTTCGGGCACAGATCACAGCAATACTGAATGGTCTAAGTGGTAATGTGCCAGCTTGTCACAAATCAGAATCACCCTGATCCCCCCCCGACATCCCTAAGGAAAGAAGACTGCGGCTTTTAAATCCCTGGGCCAATATACCGGCTGTGTAGGCAATGGCACCCAATCACCCATAGGGGTAAGTATAGGAGGGATTGGTAGGGGTTGAGGTTACCCAATTTTTTCTTTAAAGGAGAACTTACATTTTATGGCCCATTTACACAAACGGACAGCTGCTGCACAGTAAACCGCATTTGTTTATTGCGTGGCAGGTATTTGTTCCAACTGTAATGTAATGGAGGCAGGGGGCGGCGTGATGCGTGTTTCAGCACATCACACAACTCCCTTTTTTTTTACCCTTTTCCTCCATTCAACTTTATTTGAAGTGCACTTTATTCACAGCACTGCACAGTGACATAGAATCATGTCTAGTGTGCAGCAATAAAATGCAGCATGTCTGCATTTTAATTGCAGATCACTGAAGCACAGCTCTGGGTTGCAGAGTGAACAGGACACAGAAAACAATTGTTCTCTGTGTGTCCTAGTGGCAACTGGTGTTCTTCCAGTGTGGGAAAACGCTGATCACATGTACCCTTAGGCTGAGTTCACACTGGTGCGACGTGGGAAACCCTGCGATTCAGTGACACTTCCTGCATCGCACCTGAATCGCACACTGGTTCACACTAAGATCTGTGAACTGCTGGGGGTGTCAATGTAAAGTTAATGACACTCCCAGATAGTTCGCAGTGCGAACTGTCAAATGGTGCAAGAATCAGATTGCATAGATGGCTGAGTTTGCATCGCACAGATATCGCATGTGATCTGAAAAACAATGTAAAACACATGCAATGTCTGATCACACAAGTGTGATCTCAGCCTTAAAGTGATTGTAAAAAAACAATCATGTTATACTTACCTGCTCTGTGCAATTATTTTGAACAGAGCAGCTCTAAACCTCCTCCTCTGTGGTGCCCTGTCAGCACACTTGGCTCCTCCTCTTCTCTGAGTGCCCCCCACTTGTGCGGGCTTGGCCCCAACCCCACAGGAGACTAGGCAGCAGCAGGAGCCACTGTCTCCTGTTGCTGTTAATCATAGTCAGCGAGCCAATGAGGAGAGAGAGGGGGTGGGGCGAAGCCAGGGCTTCGAGTCTGAATGGACACACAGCAGCAGCTCAGCTGCCCCCATAGCAGTGCTGCTATGTGCTAAACTACTGCACAGAGCAGGTATGACTTTTTACCTTTTTTTTTTTTTTTTTTTTAACCACTTAACCGGTTCCCGACCACGTCACGCAGATATACTGCGGCACAATGGCTCTCCTGGGCGAAATCCTGTACGGGTACGTCCTACCCTTTTTTCCGCCACCAGAGGGCACGTGTCCCCTGCACGTGGATGATCACGAGCGTCAGCATGGGGATTTATGTGTGTAAACAAACACATATGGAGAGGAGCCATATTGTTTCTTCCGAAGTAGGAAAAATGATAGGTCTTCTCTCCTAGTCAATCCTATCCCCATACAGTTAGAACACACACTGAGGGAACACACAATTAACCCCTTGATTGCCCCCTAGTGTTAGCCCATTCCCTGCCAGTGACATTTACACAGTAATCAGTGCATTTTTATAGCACCGATTGCTGTATAAATGCCAATGGTCCCAAAATAGTGTCGAAAGTCTCCGATATGTCCGTCGCAATACCGCTAAAAATTGCAGATCACCGCCATTACTAGTAAAAAATATATAAAATTGGCATAAGTCTTTCCCCATAGTTTGAAGACGCTATAAATTTTGTGCAAACCAATCAAAATACGCTTGCGATTTTTACCAAAAATATGTAGAAGAATGTATATTGTCCTAAACTGATGAAGAAAATTGACAGTTACTTACTGATAACTGTTTTTCTAGGATATCTTCCAGGACGGCACACCTGAGAGATGAGAGGCTCCTCCCTACAGGAAACACAATCAATCGACAGCTGTTTTAAGTCCCCACCCTTCCCCTTGATCCTCAGTTTGTAGAGAAGTAACTCCTGAACCTGGTTCACAAGGGAAATCATTCCTCATAGGTACTCACCTTCTAGTGTTCGACCATTTTCCCTCCTCCAACGGGCGGGAAGTAGGCCTGCCGTCCTGGAAGATATCCTAGAAAAACAGTTATCAGTAAGTAACTGTCAATTTTCTCTAGTCATCTTCCAGGACAGCACACCTGAGAGGATAATCAAGTACCTCAGGCCTACCTTAGGGTGGGACCACTGCAAGACCCTCTTGGCGAACCTTGTTTCTGCAGTGAGTTTTACCTCCACTCCATGTGCTTGATGAAGGTATTATAGCTGGATCATGCTGCTGGTCTGCAGGTCTACTCCACCGATGTCCCTGCCTTCTCTGCTTCGGATGCAGGACCAATCAAAAACTGAGGATCAAGGGGAAGGGTGGGGACTTAAAACAGCTGTCGATTGATTGTGTTTCCTGTAGGGAGGAGCCTCTCATCTCTCAGGTGTGCCGTCCTGGAAGATGACTAGAGAAATTAGTTTTTTTTTTTTTTTTAATTTGGGGGATATTATAGCAAAAAATTGTTTTTTCTTTTCAAAATTGTCGCTCTTTTTGTTTATAGTGCAAAAAATAAAAACCGCAGGAGGTGAGCAAATACCACCAAAAGAAAGCTCTATTTGTGGGGGAAAAAAAAAAAAAAGGACGCCAATTTTGTTTAGGTACAGCGACGAACGACCGCACAATTGTCAGATAAAGCGACGCAGTGCCAAATTGTAACAAGTGATCCGGTCAGGAAGGGGTTAATTTTCTGGGGCTGAAGTGGTTAAAGCGATTGTAAAGCCTCCCCGTATCATATAACCCCCTAGTAGAATCGCTCTCCCGGGGGTTGCTTTGCGGGCGCGCTCCCGAATCCATCATTCGGCGTCCATAGATGCAGAATGTAGGACTCGGGCCCCGCCCCATGTCATAGGATTTGATTGACAACAGCGGGAGCCAATGGCTGCGCTAACAATGTATCCAATCAAGAGTAGGGCTGCAATGAACTATTATTTTCATAATCGATTAGTTGGCGGATTATTGTTTCGATTAATTGGATAATAACCTTACAAAAAGTGTGATGTATAATTTAATATGTAAAGTTTAAAAAAAGGCAATTTATTCTTCAAAATCTATATGCAGTGGTAAATATAAATAATCAACTATATGAGGGGCAAAATAGAGAGCAAAATCTCTAATCCACTCTGAGAATAACAGACAGAAGAGATATACTGTATATACTATTGGAGGTTGAATCTGGTAAATATCAGACTCAGAGATAACATTTTTTATTTAGACCCCATTCACACTGGGGCACATGTAATGTGCCCTGCTCCCATGTATGGTGCCCTGCCTCCTTGAAATGTGCCCTGCTCCCACGTAATGTGCCCTGCCTCCTTGAAATGTGCCCTGCTCCCACGTAATGTGCCCTGCCTCCTTGAAATGTGCCCTGCTCCCACGTAATGTGCCCTGCCTCCTTGAAATGTGCCCTGCTCCCACGTAATGTGGCTTGCCTCCATGTAAAAAAGTTTACTTTAAATGTAATAGTAATGCCTTCTATTACCTCCAGTCTATCAGCCTCCACCTTCTCTGGGGTCAGATGCTGATCTTCCCTGCACAGTCTTTAACCACTTCAATACAGGGCATTTTCACCCCCTTCCTGCCCAAGCCATTTTTCAACTTTCAGCGCTGTCGCACTTTGAATGACAATTGCGGTCATACAACACTGTACCCAGATGAAATTGTTATCATTTTCCCCTCACAAATAGAGCTTTCTTTTGGTGGTATTTGATCACCTCTGCGGTTTTTATTTTTTGCGCTATAAATAAAAGAAAACGTTTGAAAAAATACACAATATTTTTTACTTTTTGCGATAATAAATAAATATCCAATTTTTTTTTCTTTACAACAAAATTTTTCCTCAGTTTAGGCCAATATGTATTCTTCTACATATTTTTGGTAAAAAAAAAAAAAAAAAAAAAAAAAAAAAAAAAAAAATCGCAATAAGCTTATATTGATTGGTTTGCGCAAAAGTTATAGCGTCTACAAAATAGGGGATAGATTTATAACATTTTTATTTATTTATTCTTTACTAGTAATGGCGGCGATCTGCGATTTTTATCGTGACTGCCATATTGCGGCGGACACATTGGACACTTTTGACACATTTTTGGGACCATTCACATTTATACAGCGATCCGTGCTATAAAAATGCACTGATTACTGTATAAATGTGACTGGCAGTGAAGGGGTTAACACTAGTTGGTGTTTGAGGGGTTAACTGTGTTGCTAGGGAGTGTTTCTAACTGTAGGGGGCGGGGACTCACTAGGGGAGGAGACCGATCGGTGTTCCTCTGTACTGGGAACATACCATCGGTCTCCTCTCCTCTGACAGGACCGTGAATCTGTGTGTTTACACACACAGATCCGCTGTGTTACTGGCAATCGCGGGAGCCCAGCGGACATCGCGGCCGCCGGGCACGCGCACAGGGTGCCCAGTGACACGGCGGGCATGCGCGATCGCCATCGGCGGCGTGCGCGCGCCCCCTAGTGGGCTGGGAAAGCGAGGCCGTCATATGACACCCGCCCGCAACGAGAGCTGCGCCGCCTGGCTGTCAATTGACAGCCGACGGTCAGCAACCAGTTAAAGTAATTTTTTCAAAAACAATCATGGTATACTTACCTGCTCTGTGTAATGGTTTTGCACAGAGCAGCCCCGATTCTTCTCTTCTAGGGTCCCCCACCGATGCCTCTGGCTCCTCCTGCCTTTAGAGTGTCCCAATAGCAAGCTGCAAATTATAGTATAGTGTGCCCCTATAGCAAGGTAAAAAAAACTTCTGCTTTTAGACCCACTCACTTCCAGCCCAGGACTACATGTTCCATGAGGCATTGCTCCTCACACATTCACATTCTCAGGCACTTCCTGACATGGATGGTGTCCTGCACTGTTTTTCCTAATATGTAAACAAATAATGCATTCCGTACGCAGGCCAAATAATCGGCTGGCCGATTAATCGATTATGAAAATAGATGACAACTATTTTCATAATCGATTAGTTGTTTCAGCCCTAGTCAAGAGCCAAGAACCCCAGGAAGAGGGACAGCGCATCTCCGCCGTGGGAAGTTCCAGAGCTCAGTAAAGTGAAAGGGGGGGGGGGAGCTGTCACTGCCTCATCCTATGCATTAAGGTGAAAAAAACACGAGGGTTTACAACCCCTTAAAGGACTGGGCCTTTTTTTCAAAAACGCTGTTTACAAGTTAAAATCAGTTTGTTTTTTGCTAGAATATTACTGAAAACCCCCAAAACTTTTTTTTTTTTTTTTTTCAGACACCCTAGAGAACAAAATGGCAGTCATTGCAATACTATGTCACATTGTAAAACTGCTGCGCAAATACAAACGCAATTTTTTGGGATAAAACTTAAAAATAAGAAAACAGTAAAGTTAGCCAATGCTTTTTTTTTATATTGTGAAAGGTAATGTTACGCTGAGTAAATTGATACCCAACACGTCACGCTTCAAAATAACACCCCGCTCATGGAATGGCGACAAACTGACATTTAAAAAATTTCCATAGGTGACGTTTAACAATTTCTACAGGTTACCAGTTTTGAGTTACCGAGGTGCTCTAGTGCTAGAATTATTGCTCACACTAACGATTGCGGTGATACCTCACATGTATGGTTTGAACACTGTTTTCATATGCGGGCGCAACTTACGTATGCGTTCTCTTTTGCGTGTGAGCAAGGAGGGACATATGGTTTAAAAAAAATTTTAAAAAAATGTATTTTTTTTTACACTGTCCCTTTAAAAATTAATTTTTTTGGATGTCTTTTATTCCTATTACCAGGAATTTAAACATCCCTTGTAAAAGAAAAAAGCATGACAGGACCTCTTTAATGTGAAATCTGAGGTCAAAAAGACCTCAGATCTCACATTTACACTTAGATGCAATAATAAAAAAATGTCTCTTTAAGGCCGTTGAGCGGAAGTGACGTTTGACGTGGGGGGCCATCATTCCCTCGACACAGTGCCTTTGAGGGGAAGGACCGGAATGTCTCTGCTGCGAACCGACGGCTCCGGTAAGCGGCGGAGATGACCGGAAGGAATCTGCCGCAGAGACCACTTTTATCGCGAAACGGACCGCCTGCCGTTTCAGCAAATACCATGGTTATGGCAGCTATCTGCTGCCATACCCCGTTATTTAACGTCAAAGTAACGATGTACAACGACCAGGGCAGGACTTTGGGTGGTGGGGGCCCCTGGGCTTGAATCACTTTCAGGCCCTACCCTTCTATACATATGCACAGCTCTATAAAACAGAAATAGAGAAGGACAAGGTGCACCAGACTTAGTGCAGTATTAAGGAACTTCTGTTTAATTGGACAAGACAAAACAGCCAAATAGCTACTCGCAAAAGTAGATAGTATATAAGCGTATAAGTGGGGGATACTGTACTGGTATTCATCCTGGGTGCACAATTAATAAAAGCAATAAAAATGGATAAAATGATAATTACTGTATTTATCGGCGTATAACACGCACCCCAAGTTTAGGAGGGAATTTTAAGGAAAAACAACTTTTAGGAAGGAAGTTTAAAAGGGAAAAAAAACTTTCATGTAAATGCCCATCAATGCAGCCTTATCAGTGTCCATCTGCAGCCTTGTCAGTGTCATTGCAGCCTTGTCAGTGTAGCCTTGCCCCAGTGTCAGTGTAGCCTTGTCAGTGTCAGTTGCAGACTTGTCAGTGTAGCCTTGCCCCAGTGTCATTGCAGCCTTTCAGTTTAAAAATGGCGCCGCCAAGCTACAAGCTGGATCTCCTGTGTATCTCGGCGGCTTTCAGCCGCTCTCTGCGGCTTTCAAAACGGGCGGGGCCCCCTATTGGCCGGGGCACATGGGCTTGAGCCCAGTCAAGCCCAATGGTAAGTCCGGCCCTGACAACGACAGTGGGTGGTCCGGAAGTGGTTAAACGAACAAGACTTTAGTATCGCTTTAAATCTGCAAAGGGTGAATTGACACTATATGCAGTGATCAACGTTTTATCTCCCCTTCCTGCCCGCTGTCTTACTCAATCTGGGTGGCAGGTATCGGCATCAGGCAGGCATGTCCTCTCGTCCATCACGGCGGACGTGCGTCTCCTCCTAGGCGTCCAATAGGATCATCTGTCCTTCCAGCCAATCAGGTGACGGGTCTCACAACCCGCTTCCTGATTGGAGGATCAGTGTTATAATTGCGAATATTTATTTGCTATTGTAACACGCCTGAGTGGGTTTGGAGTGCATTCTCTGCGCCCCCAAGCCCACCCTATTTAAAGTGGATGTAAACCCCCCAATTTTTTTTTTTTTTTTTTAATATCATACTGTAGAGTATAAGATTTCCTATCATTTGAGCCCAGTCTTGCCACACAGAGTTAATATATCTCTGAGCAATCCTCTTTTATTGTTCAGTGAGAAAAACCTTGACAAACTGACAAAAACTTTGTCAAATCCTCCCCCTTGCTGTGAGTGACAGGTGATTTACATCTCGTGCACTAGCCTAAGACATGCATTGTTTTTTAATTCCCTCCCCCACTCCTTTCTTCAGCAGCTCTGCAAGGATTGGCTGTTCCACACCTCAGCATGATTGGGCATGCTGAAGTCATGTGGTTACTTTCCTGTCTTTTCACTGGATGTTAGAGATCATAGCAGAAGTTCAGCAGAAGTTCAGTTAGAAATACACAGGAGAAAATGCATATTGACAAGGGGAGTGTAGAGGTGGGCGGGGAGTCTACTGACATCACGACTCCACCCACCGAGCTCCAGACAACAGACCCACCCACAGAATCTGCAGTTTTTCGGGTCTCATAACAGACAGAGGGGAGACATTTGACAGGTAAAGATACATGCAGGAGGCATGTATATCCTTATAGATAACCCCTATGGCAGGAGTTTAGAAAGGATGACATTGGGTTTACATCCACTTTAAGGCTCTGGCTCTAATCCGGTACTTCAACCCCCCCCCCCCCCCCACTAGAACCCATGCATCCTGAAAGTAGCTGGACGCATGGATAGTGGGGCAGCGCCTGTGCACCGTAATGGACGGGGCGCTCCTTGCTCAAATCACACTGCAAGAAATCGCATGCGATGTAAACAAGAATGTGGTGCGATTCCTGTCCGAATCGCATGCTTTTACCAGCACCGCTCCTGCGTGAACTCAAGCTGAAATCACTAGGACGAGCCTGGGCTCACACAGGAGCGGCATGGGAAACCGCATGCAATTCAGACAGGACTCCTGTTCACATTGCACGCAATTCTTTGCAGTGTGATTTGAGCCCATTCTTTTTGCACAGGCTCACATCACACCGCAAAAGGTATGACTTCTGTGTATGGGCGAGTACTTCACCAAAAGTACCGGGGGATCAGCTTCTATTATAATGGTGGATCTCTTTGGTACTGGAAGTAACGCAGAGGCGCACACCTCGGGCTCTCCGCCCACCGCGTCCCGTTGCGCTCATCTACGCTCAGACCTGGTGACGTCACTTCATCATTGTGTGAGATCTCCGCCCCGCCGGCGTTTACCAAGAAAAGCTGCTAGACGTGGGGTCAGAGGTCACATAACCATAAAAAGATGCAGAAATACAGCATTCTAACAGCAATTATTTTTTTTTATAACACAGAAATGAGAGAGAAGACGCTGAGAATCACCAGGGAGTCGTCAGGAGTTCGTTTTCCCGTCTCCTTCAATCCTTCTGGAAGTTATTCATACTGGAAGGTGTTATGACTTCACTGGGCACATGCTTGTCCACTCAAGTCCCTTAGTGCGCATGTCCTCCCATGTGAGGGCTCTCCAGGCCTGCCTATCCCCCCCTCACACCCACCACTGAGGCCCCAATGTACCCCATTCCTCTCCACCACCCCCCTTCATACACACTGCCCCCCCAAACACCCATGGAGGACTCCCCCCTCAGATATAAGTAAGCCCCCCCACCTCCCTGACCGGCCAGCAACGTGTCCG
Organism: Lithobates clamitans; assembly: GCA_037952925.1. Lineage (NCBI taxonomy): Eukaryota > Metazoa > Chordata > Amphibia > Anura > Ranidae > Lithobates > Lithobates clamitans. The sequence continues at coordinate 4,836,010 of JBBGZY010001206.1, forward strand.
TGCCGTCACTTACCGCCACACACCGAGGCCGGGCCTCCTCCGTCTCCGTCCCCGCTCTCCACACTTTTCAGGGCCCGGGAGCAGACGGCGACGCTCTGGCTCTGAGAAACCAACGCGGAGCTCCGATTGGCCCGCTGCGCGCCACGTGACAACCTTTTGCCTGGGCGGGACGAACTCAAACCAGCGCCAACCGCCGCCAGTGAAACACCAACACGTGACCGTCATGGAGGGGGAAGGGGGAGGGGCGTAAAGAGCTGTGGAAGTGCTGAATGAAAAGTGCATCATTGGCCCAAAATAGAGTTCTGTTGCCCATAGCAACCAGTTTAGTTGTCACAGTAGTGATTGGTGGGAGAAGGGAACAAGAATGCTGAACTGTTGCTATAGGCAACCATGCTGAACTGTTGCTATGGGCAACTTTTTCATACATAAGCCCCTTACTGTATCTATATTCCCAATAGGCACCATACACATGCCTATATTGTAAGCGTATGGTGTAATGAACAATCGTTTTTCAGTCTTCCAATTGGATAGTAAATCAAAAATATAAACGCTTATAAAATCATTCCATGTACCACCATTAAAGTCTAAATTCACCTTTTCAGAAAAAAAAAAGTGACACCCCACACCCTCCCAGGCCTCTTTGGTTCCCATTGCACTTATTTAATTACCTATGCGGTTTGATCAAAGCAATCAAATCCGCAAACAATCGAAAAGCCATAACTTTCGATCAAATTCGGTCGAGCTGAGTTGATCGGCCAAAATGATTGTTTTAAATCAATCGGCAGCACCGAGATGAAGAGGAACGTATTTTGATCCATTAGGTTTGGAAATGACATGGTGGAAACAGAGATGGGATCCATAAGGCCCCACTCACACTTGGCGATTTGGAATCGTGGGTGGATTCACAGCGATTCCGCCTGCAATTCTGAATCGTGTAACAATCGGTGCAAAGCACGCAACACGCGTTTGGGTGCCGTTCATTCTAAATGGCACCCCCAAATGCGGTGTTATTTTGACGCGATTGTCACGACAGCAATCGCGACAAAACACGACTTTTAAAATCGCATGAAGTATGTCACTCAAAAAGGAGCAGGAGGTTCTTTTGGGCGACAAACGTGCATAAGGCAGCCCTTTGACGTGAATACGTGACACATGGAATCGCATAAAAATCGCCCATACTAAATCGCGAGCGGGATCACGAGTTCCCGCTACACAAAGACCCCTTTCACACTGGTGGAGGTGCTTGTAAACTGCCAGTAAAACACTGAGCACTTTTGAAGGGCTTTTCAAGCGCTTTTGAAGAGATTTTCAAAGCGCTTTCCATTCATTTCAATGGAGAGGGGCATTTTTTCACCTCCCTGAAAAGCGCCTCAGTGTGAAAGGGGTCTAAATGATCCAACTTATCTAAGACACTGAGGCGCTCAAAAACTGCCCATAAAACATTGGGCATTTTTGCGGTGCTTTTGAAGCGCTTTTCTTTAATTTCAATGGACAGGGGCATTTTTAAAGCGCTTTTTAGTCTACTTTCACACTGAGGCGCTTTACAGATGCTACATCGCTAAATAGCGCCTGTATAGCGCCTCTCCTGTCTCTCCAGTGTGAAAGCCCAAGGGCTTTCACACTGGAGCGGTGCACTTGCAGGACAGTCAAAAAAGTGCTTTTGCACCGCCCCAGTGTGAAAGCATCCATTGAAATGAATGGAAAGCAGTTTTTTTTAGTGCAAAAGCACCTGAAAAGCACCTCAGTGTGAAAGGGGTCTAAACGATCCAAATTCAATCCCCCACATATGGCATATCAATCAAACAAGTTGTCTGCTTTAGATTACTTCTATTGGAAGGTATCAATCGAAAAATAAATGAATCATTTATTTCCAAATCTAATCAATCAAAATACAATCGTGTCCATCTCGATCAATTCAACAGTGGTGTAGTGGGTAGCACTTTCTCCTAGCAGCAAAAAGGGCTGCTGATTTAAATCCTGACCATAACACCATCTGCCTGGAGTTTGCATGTTCTCGCTGTCCCTGCGTGGGTTTCCTCCGGGTACTCCAGTTTCCTCCCACACTCCAAAGACATGCTGGTATGTTAATCGGATCCTGTCTAAATTGGCCCTAGTATGTATGAATGTGTTAGGGACCTTAGATTGTAAGCTCCTTAAGAGCCCTTTCACACTGGGGCGGTTTGCAGGCGTTATTGCGCTAAAAATACCGACCCAAAACAGCCTCTACTGTTCAGTGTGAAAGTCCAAGGGCTTTCACACTGAAGCGGTGCGCTGGCAGGAGAAGAAAAAAACTCCTGCAAGCCGCATCTTTGGAGCGGTAAAGGAGCGGTGTATTCACCGTTCCTAAACCGCTCCTGCCCATTGAAATCAATGGGGCAGCGTGGCTATAACGCGACAATACCGCGGCTATAGCCGCGCTATGCGAGCGGTTTTAACCCTTTTTCGGCCGCCAGCGGGGGTTTAAACCGCACTGCTAGCGGCCGAATACCGCCGCAAAAACGACGGTAAAGCAGCGCTAAAAATAGCGCTGTTTTACCGCCAAAGCCCCCACCGCCCCAGTGTGAAAGCAGCCTAAGGGTAGGGACTGATGTGAATGTTCAATGTATATGTGAAGAGCTGCATAAATTGACGGCGCTATATAAGTACCTGAAATAAATGTAAAAAAATAAATCTAGTTCAGTGATGCACAACGATAACAGCGCAGGCCTGTCAAATGTGTTTAAAATTGAACTATTTGGGGCTATTTACTAAAGCTGGAGAGTGCAAAATCTGATGCAACTCTGCTTAGAAACCAATCAGCTTCCAGGTCTTATTGCCAAAGCTTAATTAAACAAGCTGAAGTAAGAAGCTAATTGGCTACCATGCACAGCTGCACCAGATTCTGAGTGCATCAGTTTTAGTAAATCTCCCCCCCCCCCCCCCATTGTATGCTAGTAGCTATAGCCTCCCTGGCATATTCCCGAGTGTGGCTCAGGGTTAAATTTCAGACCATTAGCGGTAACCCCGAGCCACACTCGGGATTGCATTGCAGGATCCTGGTGCAGTGTTACTTACCTTGTCCCCAGGATCCTGTGATGTCCCCCCCCCCCGGTGTCTGCGGGCTCTGTCCTCCTACGAAGCCTCTCTGTGCCAGGCTCCGTTCCCTGCGAGCGTCGTGACGCCCGGGGGCGGAGCCTGGCGGCAAATTTAAAAAAATGTAAAAATCATAACACATACACTTACAGATTACAGTACTATATGAAATCATTTCACCTCCCTTTTGTCCCCAGTGCTTTGTCCAATGCCCTGCATGCAGTTTTATATGATATATACTGTTCTTTCTGCCTGGAAACTGGAGATTGTCCATAGCAACCAAAAAGTGTCCCTTTACGTCAAAAGTGGCTTTAGACCAGCTAGAAAACAGCGATAGTAATATAAAACACTTGCAGAATTGAGCGATAGTGAATCATGGGGAAATTTATTTTATTTTTATTTTTTTTAATTATTTATATTTATTTATTATTGTATAATTTATGATTTTGTGTTTCAAACTTCATCATACCCGGGATATCTACTAGACTCTTGTTTGGACAGATTTAAGTGTTTAAGTGTTATTGTTAAGAATTACAGGCCTACAATATAATACACCAAATTTCCATGCAAAATAATTTGTACCACTTTCAGCACCTAAAATCTGAAATAATCATACCGCCAGGGAGGTTAAAGCTGGGCATATACAGTACAATCTGATTGTACCATCTCTTTTAGGGCTTATTCACACTAGCTTTGTCCTCTGAAAAGTGATCTGCATTGGGATCGCTACTCAATGAGCATTTGACAGGCAGGGAGGAAGCCTTCTATCGCCTACAGGAGGAGGGGGGGGCTGTGATAAAAGTGCAGCTAAACTGTGGGGCTTACCGCCCCCCAACCACCAGTGTGAAGAAGTCCTGCCAATGATCTACCATTAATTATGTAGTGCAAGGGCCCACCCAATTGGATACAAATTCAATGGATTGTTTAGGTTTATCCTAGCCCCATACACACTATTAGATTTTCTGCAGATTTTTGTCTTCAGATTTACCAAAACCATATAATATGAGGTCAAACCTTAAAGGGGTTGTAAACCCCCATGGTTTTTTCACCTTAATGCATTCTATGTATTAAGGTGAAAAACCTTCTGTAGTGCTGCAGCCCCCCCCCCCCCCCCCATTTTACTTATCTGAACGCTGTCATCCTCCGGCCAGGATCGAGCACACCAGATCTAGCTGGTGTCTTTGTCCTGATTGGATAGATTGATAGCAGCGCAGCCATTGGCTCCCGCTGCTGTCAAACGCACGCCGCGCCGAAAAATGGGTGTGGGTTACGTGAAATAGTGGGCGTGGCTTATATGGGCGTGGTTCAAATGGGGTTGTGGTTAGAGTCTGAGATGAATGAGAGATGGAGAAAGAAAGGGGAAAAGAGGGAGGGAGGGAGAGAGAAAGAAGGAAAGAAGGAGGAAAGAAGGAGATAAGGAGGGAAAGAGGGATGGAAGGACAGCAGGCCCAGATCCTACACCACAATAGAAATGTGTATTCCAGAGTTTATTAAATCAGCAGATAAAGATACTCCAAACACCTGTTGTTAGTGCTTCAATCATCCCGGCACCATGGTTGTTGTGGTGTCAGGATGATTGAAGCGCATTATTACTATTATTACATTGTAATATAGAATGAAATCATTCAACTCACCATAATGCAAAATCCGTGGGACCCCTGAGCGTGTCACCTGCCACCAGATTCCATCAGGTGCCCCCAGCAGAGTCTGTCCTTACATCAGGTGCCCCCAGCAGAGTCCGTCCTTGAATCAGGTGCCCCCAACAGAGTCCATCCTTACATCAGGTGCCCCCAGAAGCAGAGGCACTCCTTACAGATCTGTGTCCTTGGCAGCAGAGCCCCTCCTTACATCTGGGGTCCCCAGTGGAGCCCCTCCTTACATCAGGTGTCCCTAGCGGAGCCCCTCCTTGCATCAGGTGTCCCCAGGGGAGCCCCTCCTTACATCTGGTGTCCCCAGCGGAACCCCTTCATACATCAGGTGTCCCCAGCGGAGCCCCTCCTTACATCAGGTGTCCCCAGCGGAGCCCCTCCTTACATCTGGTGCCCCAAGCAGAGTTCGTCCTTACATCAGGTGTCCCAAGAAACAGAGGCCCTCCTTACAGATCTGAGTCCCTGGCAGCGGAGCCCCTCCTTACATCAGGTGTCCCTAGCAGAGCCCCTCCTTACATCAGGTGTCCCCAGAGGAGCCCCTCCTTACATCTGGTGTCCCCAGCAGAGCCCCTCCTTACATCTGGTGTCACCAGCGGAGCCCCTCCACACATCAGGTGTCCCCAGCGGAGCCCCTCCTTACATCAGGTATCCCCAGCCCCTCCTTACATCTGGTGTCCCCAGCAGAGCTCCTCTATACATTAGGTGTCCCCAGCAGAGCCCCTTCTTACATCTAGTGTCCCCAGTGGAGCCCCTCCTTACATCTGGTGTCCCCAGCAGCGCTTCTCCGTACATCAGGTGTCCCCAGCGGAGCCCCTCCTTACATCAGGTGTCCCCAGCGGAGCCCCTCCTTACATCTGGTGTCCCCAGTGGAGCCCCTCCTTACATCTGGTGTCCCCAGCGGAGCCCCTCCTTACATCTGGTGTCCCCAGCAGCGCTTCTCCGTACATCAGGTGTCCCCAGCGGAGCCCCTCCTTACATCAGGTGTCCCCAGCGGAGCCCCTCCTTACATCTGGTGTCCCCAGCAGAGCTCCTCCTTACATCTGTGTCCCCAGCGGAGCCCCTCCATACATCAGGTGTCCCCAGCAAAGCCTCTCATTAAATGGTGTCCCCTAGTGGAGCCCCTCCATACATCTGGTATCCCCCGTGGAGCCCCTCCTTACATCAGGTGTCCCCAGCCCCTCCATACATCTGATGTCCCCAGCGGAGCCCCTCCATAAATTAGGTATCCCCAGAGGAGCCCCTCCTTACATCTGGTGTCCCCAGCAGAGCTCCTCCTTACATCAGGTGTCCCCAGCAGAGCCCCTCCTTACATCTGGTGTCCCCAGCAGAGCCCCTCCTTACATCTGGTGTCCCCAGCAGAGCTCCTCCTTACATCTGTGTCCCCAGCGAAGCCCCTCCATACATCAGGTGTCCCCAGCGGAGCCCCTCCATACATCAGGTGTCCCCAGCGGAGCTCCTCCTTACATCTGTGTCCCCAGCGGAGCCCCTCCTTACATCAGGTGTCCCCAGCCACTCCATACATTTAGTGTCCCCAGCGGAGCCCCTCCATACATCAGGTGTCCCCTGTGGAGCCCCTCCTTACATCTGGTGTCCCCAGCAGTGCTCCTCCATACATCAGGTGTCCCCAGCAAGAGGCCCTCCTTACATCTGGTGTCCCCAGCGGAGCCCCTCCATACATCAGGTGTCCCCAGCGGAGGCCCTCCTTACATCTGGTGTCCCCAGCAGGGCTCCTCCATACATCAGGTGTCCCCAGCGGAGCCCCTCCATACATCTGGTGTCCCCAGTAGAGCTCTTCCATACATCTGTGTCCCCTAGCGGAGCCCCTCCATACATCTGGTGTCCCCAGCGGAGCCCCTCTTTACATCAGGTGTCCCCAGCGGAGGCCCTCCTTACATTTGGTGTCCCCAGCAGGGCTCCTCCATACATCAGGTGTCCCCAGCGGAGCCCCTCCATACATCTGGTGTCCCCAGCAGAGCTCTTCCATACATCTGGTGTCCCCAGCAGAGCTCTTCCGTACATCAGGTGTCCCCAGCGGAGCCCCTCCATACATCTGGTGTCCCCAGCAGAGCTCTTCCATACATCTGTGTCCCCAGCGGAGCCCCTCCTTACACCTGGTGGCCCCAGCGGAGCCCCTCCTTACATCTGTGTCCCCAGCGGAGCCCCTCCTTACATCTGGTGTCCCCAGCAGGGCTCCTCCATACATCAGGTGTCCCCAGCAGAGCCCCTCCATACATCTGATGTCCCCAGCGGAGCCCCTCCTTACATCTGGTGTCCCCAGCAGAGCTCTTCCATACATCTGTGTCCCCAGCGGAGCCCCTCCATACATCTGATGTCCCCAGCGGAGCCCCTCCTTACATCTGGTGTCCCCAGTAGAGCTCTTCCATACATCTGTGTCCCCAGCGGAGCCCCTCCTTACATCTGATGTCCCCAGCGGAGCCCCTCCTTACATCTGGTGTCCCCAGCGGAGCTCCTCCTTACATCTGTGTCCCCAGCGGAGCCCCTAAATACATCAGGTGTCCCCAGCGAAGACCCTCCATACATCAGGTGTCCCCAGTGGAGCCCCTCCTTACATCTGGTGTCCCGTAGTGGAGCCCCCCAATACATCTGTGTCCACAGCGGAGCCTCTCCTTACATCAGGTGTCCCCAGCGGAGCCCCTCCTTACATCTGGTGTTGCCAGCGGAGCCCCTCCTTACATCTGGTGTCCCCAGCAGGGCTCCTCCATACATCAGGTGTCCCCAGCGGAGCCCCTCCATACATCTGATGTCCCCAGCGGAGCCCCTCCTTACATCTGGTGTCCCCACCAGAGCTCTTTCATACATCTGTGTCCCCAGCGGAGCCCCTCCATACATCTGATGTCCCCAGCAGAGCCCCTCCTTACATCTGGTGTCCCCAGTAGAGCTCTTCCATACATCTGTGTCCCCAGCGGAGCCCCTCCTTACATCTGGTGTCCCCAACGGAGCCCCTCCTTACATCTGGTGTCCCCATCGGAGCTCCTCCTTACATCTGTGCCCCCAGCGGAGCCCCTCCATACATCAGGTGTCCCCAGCGAAGCCCCTCCATACATCAGGTGTCCCCAGCGGAGCCCCTCCTTACATCTGGTGTCCCGTAGTGGAGCCCGCCAATACATCTGGTGTCCCCAGCGGAGCCTCTCCTTACATCAGGTGTCCCCAGCGGAGCCCCTCCTTACATCTGGTGTCGCCAGCGGAGCCCCTCCATACATCTGGTGTTCCCAGCAGAGCTCCTCCATACATCAGGTGTCCCCAGCGGAGCCCCTCAATACATCTGGTGTCCCCAGCAGAACTCTTCTATACATCTGTGTCCCCTGCGGAGCCCCTCCTTACATCTGGTGTCCCCAGCGGAGCCCCTCCTTCCATCTGTGTCCCCAGCACAGCTCCTCCTTACATCTGGTGTCCCCAGTGGAGCCCCTCCTTACATCTGCTGTCCCCAAAGGAGCCCCTCCTTACATCCGGTGTGCCTGCAGCGGAGATCCGCCGCCATTACCGTACATTATTAGTAACAGGCCGAGGTAATCAAGAATGAGGCTGAGCCGGCTGAGTCGGCTTCAATAGAATTTGAGCTGCCGCCCTCTCCCCGCCCCTTTCCACAACAGGTCACAAACAGACCGGCAGCGGGGCGGAGGGTGGAAGGTACCGCAGCTCAATTTCTATTGTCAGCCACCCGGCAGGCTCCGCCTCTTGTTCTTTGTCTTCGGTAAAATGGCGGCTGGTGGAGATATTGTCTCCACCGGCCGCGGACCTCTAGCGGAGGCGGTGGGGAGCCGTGAAAAATCGTGAAAACAAGAACTTCCCGGGACACCTTCCGGGAAATGCTAAAATCGGGAAAAAGGTCCAAATCCCGGGTATGTCCCGGGAAATTCAGGACAGCTGATATGTATGAGCACACAATTCTCTTCTTCTTAAATGGGATAATAATGAAGCTGCTTTGCTGGTGATATTGATGGAGTTATTGTCAACGAATTTTCAATTTTTTTGGGGGGGCAAGTTACCACAGCACCATTATCCTGTAGTTTTTAAGATCAAAGATACAACAATGTTGGTGTCCCTTGTTAATTTTACATTTTTAATATTTTTTAAAAAATGTAACTGCCTACTCCCAAACTATCACTTGAAGTAAAACACAGAGCCAAGTATTATTCTCCACAATTTTTTTATTGTGCATTAAAAAAGAAAACAAATAAAATTAGACATGCTATTTGCCAATATATCAGTAACTTAACCAAAAAGTGCATTCTATGCATCCAAAAATATAGAAAATATACCAAATCAAATCATTATTCAACCAAAAAAATAATGTCAAAGCAATGACTCCAAGGCCAATAATAAATAACACGTTATCAACTCCGATTCCGCAGCATCTCTGGTTGACGAACGGCCGTTCAGAAGCGAACTGAAAAGTGCGAAATGAAAAGTTCTACTAACACAAAATTAGCAGAAGGAGCCCAAAGGGTGGCGCTAAAGAGCTGAAAAACAAAGTAGTACGTCACTATGTTCGTAATTGTTGGCCAACAATTGTGTGCCGTGTGTATGCAAGACAAGTTTGGGCCAACGCCCTTCGGACAAAAGTCCACGGTTTTGTTGGCCAACAATCTGATCGTGTGTACGAGGCTTTAGTGTTTGTGCGCCTGCGTTGGAAAACCAGCAATTGAGCAGTTGTGCTACAGGTGTCTGCTGAGTCCCAAAAACCTGGGGCACGTCTGCACATGCACAGAATCCTGCAGAGAACATGTACCAAACAGTAAAATTGTCTTCTGGGATAACTGACATTGACAGGAGGCAGTGAGGGGTAAAACATCAGTCTTGCCTAGGCAAGAAACAAGGAAGTGCTGCACCAAAGAAGCCAATTGTGGGAGGAGCCAAGAGAAAAAAAGTTGTGTTATTGGCTGAAGTTCCACTTTAAGTCACATTTTCCATGTATGCTCGATCAGTCTCTAAGTTTTTAGGGAACGCATCTATCTTTCTTCTGCCTGAGGACATCCTCTCAAAGCTGTACACACACACAGCACTTCCCATTCAGAGTGCTTACAATCATTTTAGAGGCAGAGAAGCTCCCCCTTAATTGTTGAAGAGCAGCCTCGCTCCCTAGGAGGGGCGACAACACATCGGTGACGGCTCATGTTATGGCTGCTTTCTCCTCTCCTGTTCCCATGTGATGGCCCATTGTGTGCGCCGCACACAAAGGGCCAATGGGCCATAATAGACACAGGCTTCCCCAAGATGTCCGCCTGAAGCCTACTGCAGAGGACAAACCTGTTCTCTTCAAGTGCTGTGCCTAGAGCACAGCAATGATCGTGCGACCACACTGCTTACCAAGCGATTGGCAGGACACAGCACCACCTGGCATCACTCGGCGGTGAACTTGCAGCTAAAAGTGGTGCATCTGACCCACCTAGAGTTGCCACCTTTTTTTCAAGCCAAACCCAAACACTTTAGTGGCACAGGGCCGTTTTTTTTTTTTTGCAGTATACATATAGGATTATAAAAGAACTTGAGACACCGCTGGGTGTCCCAAGGAGAGTAGTAATGCGGCGTGCTATGGCAGATAGTGGGTGTAGTCAATTTGCTCTTGCTGACATCATCGTCCAACCCCCCAGTGATGCCAAACCTGCCCCCAGACAGCCACCCGCAGTTCCCAGAAGGCAACAGATTTGTGTGTGACTATCTCGGTTACTTGAGAAGCCACAGCCCCGCCTGAATAAGACTGAAACCCAGACACATGATTCAAAACTCGGATTGTCCAGGTGAATCCTGGACAGGTGGCAACCCTAGACCCACCCCCATAACACCCTGCTACATGTGGGTGGTGTGGATGGGCCCTAAAAGCAGAACTAAATCCATTGATTTAAAGTTTCAAAAAACAGTTACATTACGGAATGTGCCGGGAATGTAACTGTCACTTTTCCTTCTGCTCTCAACCAAACTATCAAACCATCAAATGGCTGGTGTCATAACTGATCACATGTGCATGACAGCAACGATAGGACACAATTCCTCCCACTGACACCAACGATAGGACACAATTCCTCCCAATGACACCAACGATAGGACACAATTCCTCCCAATGACATCAACGATAGGACACAATTCCTCCCAATAACACCAACAATGGGACACAATTCCTCCCAATGACACCAACGATAGGACACAAATCCTCCCAATTACACTAATGAAAGGACACAAATCCTCCCAATGACACCAACGATAGGACACAATTCCTCCCAATGACACCAACGATAGTACACAAATCCTTCCAATTACACTAATGAAAGGACACAATTCCTCCCAATGACACCAACGATAGGACACAATTCCTCCCACTGACACCAACGATAGGACACAATTCCTCCCACTGACACCAACGATAGGACACAATTCCTCCCACTGACACCAACGGTAGGACACAATTCCTCCCACTGACACCAACAATAGGACACAATTCCTCCCAATGACACCAACGATAGGACACAATTCCTCCCACTGACACCAAAGATGGGGGCATTGTTTTTTCCCACTGATATTGGGACCTTTTCTACTCCCAATGGCCACAGTCCAGCCCCCCAAAAGTCTGAATGACAGTAAACTGGCCCCTTGTTTAGAAAGTTTGGAGTCCCTTGCTCTACACTATCACCTCTTTGTACCCTCCCCATAGACTTCTTTTTGGTCTTCACAAAAATGGCGTCCTTGGTGCAGACATATTCCACAGAGTGTAGCCTGGAGAGCCATATCCGGACATAGGCGTCACTTCCGGGGCAGGTCGTAGGACGGGCTCGTCATCTTAGTAGACCTGAGATCCTAGGATCTTCCAGCACGGGGCTCCCCCCGCCAGTGCCCGGAGAATGAGCCAAGCCAAACGGAAAGAGGAGCCGGCCGTGTCCAATGGAGGGGTGAAGGTGAAAGTGTCCCCCTGGAGCAAAGCCCTGCGAGGAGACGCCTCCTGGGAGGACAAGGTACTCAGCCACACACATGGCCAGGAGAATGTCACCGGCCATACACTGCCTGGGCTCTGTGTATGAGAGGATCACACAGCCAATGGGGGGGGATGTCCTGATCCATAGGAGGCATTGTCCGGGGTCACTGCTCCTTACTACATTCCCTATACAGAATGCTTGGAGCAGGGATAGAATGACTCTGCTGCATGGTCTGCACCTGCTAGAGGATGGCCATATACACATTACAATCTGATTGTACAACCTCCTTCAGATCTACCAACAACTATAACATTTAAAGCCCGTTCACACTAGTGATTTAACCACTTCAATACCGGGCACTTTACTCCCTTCCTGCCCAAGCCAGCTTTCAGCGCTGTCACACATTGAATGACAATTGCACGGTCTTGCAACACTGTGCCCATATGAATTTTTATCTTTTTTTTTTTTTTTTTCTTTAAACGCATAGAGCTTTCTTTTGGTGGTAAATAATCACTGCTGGGTTTTTTATTTTTTGCAAAACAAACGAAAAAAAATGAAAAGTTAAAAAAAAAAAGGTTTTCTTAGTTTCTGTTTATAAAATTTTCCAAATAAGTAATTCTCCTTCACTGATGAGGCGGCGGCACTAAAAAGGGCGACTGCACTGATGGGCACTGAGGCGGCTGCACTGATGGGGCAGCGGCATGATAGGCATCGGCTGCATTGATAGGCGGCGCTGATGAGGCGGCTGCATTGATGGGCACTGAGGCGACGGCACTGATGAGGTGGCTGCACTGATGGGCATGATAGGTGGCTGCTCTGATGAGGCGGCACTAATAGGGCGGCTGCACTGATAGGTGGCACTGAGGCGGCTGCACTGATAGGCAGCACTGATAAGGCCGGCTGCACTGATAGGCGGCTGCACTGATGGGCACTGAGGCGGTGGCACTGATAGGCGGCTGCACTTATGGGGCAGCGGCATGATAGGTGCCTGCACTGATGGGCACTGAGGTGGCGGCACTGATGAGGCGGCTGCACTGATGGGCACTGTGGAATCTACATGATAGGCGGCACTGAGGCGGCGGCACTAATGAGGTGGCTGCACTGATGGGCATGATAGGCAGCAGCACTGACAAGGCGGCTGCCCTGATGAGGTGGCTGCACTGAGGTGGCGGCACTGATGAGCTGGCTGCACTAATGGGCACTAGGGAATCGACATGATAGGCGGCACTGATGAGGTGGCTGCACTGATCTGCATGATAGGCAGCAGCACTGATGACGCGGCTGCCCTGATGAGGTGGTGGCACTGAGGCGGCTGCCCTGATGAGGTGGCTGCACTGCTGGGCAGCACTGATGACGAGGCAGCTGCACTGATAGGCGGCTGCACTGATGAGGCAGCGGCACTGAGGTGGTGGCTGCACTGATAGGTGGCACTGAGGCGGCTGCACTGATGAGGCAGCGGCACTAATGGGCACTGAGGTGGTGGCTGCACTGATAGGTGGCCCCGATGGGAACAGAGGCAGTGGCACTGATGGGCACTGAGGCGGCGGCACTGATTATCCGTGTAAATGTCCCCTGTCACATTTGCTGGAGACCAGCTGTCCTGTCTTCACCCTGTGACAGCGAGTGAGGAAAGGAATGCCGATGATGGGCAAGTTTGTTTACATGTGATCAGCAGTGATTGGCACTTTACCTCGATCGGTGGTCAGCTGTGACGGAAGGTTGTGCACAGTTATGGGAGGATGTTCATGGACACCCTCCCAGTACGGGAGATCCACGCTGTAGCCGTCTTTCAGCTATAGCACAGGTCTGAAAGAGTTAAAAAGTGCGGAAATGCGTATTGCACATAGGGCAGCCCGTGCACTTGAATGATCTGCGTAATGTGCATTTGTTGTTCCAAATAAGCTCAAGGACCAAATTATAGCCTTGAGCCGGGTGCTATTTTACACACACATTTTCCTGCAATTCCCATGCGGCAATCCCAGCAAAATTGCACCGCGTTTAAAGTGCCAGTCAGAAATAAACGTACCCAGACGTGCATTTTGCCACAATGTGAAAGTTGTGGGTGGAATCTCTACGATTCCAAATCGCCGATATGTGAACAGGACCTAAAAGCGATTGGATACACGTTGAGTGGATTATACAGGTTTGTCCTCAAATGACCTAGTTTTGGTAAATTTCAAATGAAATTGTACAATCAGATTGTAGTGTGAATGGCCACCCTTAGACCTTGTTCACAAATGCGACCAGGAGGGCGGCAAGACCAGGGGGTTGAATGCGGACAGGTGCTCGGGCTGCAATGCTGTGCTTCGAGGGTGCAGCTAAAATAAAATGCCATGTTTTTTTTTGGTGGCCGTTGCCGCAACTGAACACAACTTGCGCAGACCTATGGGGGGGTTTCACCGCATTTGTAGGGATAGAGAAGAAATTCAGTCCCGGTCTAGCCAGGCTTCAAAACCCCCCCCCCCCCCCACTTCTCTGGCACTGCCATTACTGTGCATGTGCAGATGCCAGGTCATCTACGCACGCGCAGTTCTCCACGCACATTCAAAGACATGGAAGGTTTTGAAAGCTGCTTAGCAACGTTAATAAAGTCTATTGGGGAAAAAAAAAATAATATACGTTGGTAAGAGAAGGAGGGGGAGGGGACAAGCCAGCACAAGACTTCATGTAGGGTGAAGGTCCAATTTATATCAGGTAATGAGGAGGAGACATAATGCCTCCTTGCAGCCTGTCAAGTGCTCTTGTAAACGAGCCCCTAGGGATTATTTAGATGTGTGAATCCCATTGACGTGCCCATTGCGGTAAAGGATACGTTCACCTTTAGTAACATGTTATATGTTCCACCCATATTCATATATTACTAAAGCACCTGTCCACTCCCAAACCCGATCTCCCATTGTGACAGCAGGTGGGGGAGGGGGGTCTTCTTATATGGAGTCGGGGGAGGGTGCATAGACGGAGGAAAATTACCACTAACAAAGGAATCGGCGCAAAGGACATATCCTCCCGACTGCAAGTTATATCCCTTGTGCTGATTTTTTTTATTTTATTTATTTTTTGTTTTTCTTTCAACTGCACTTGGGCTCTAAGCTATTTTTTTAAAGTGGTTGTAAACCCTTTTGTGTGACGTTTACCTATGGGTAAGCCTAGAATAAGGCTTACCTATTGGTAGTGGAAATATCTCCTAAACGTGCGCCATTCAGGAGATATTTCACTTGTAGTGAATCGATGTCGTCATCAGCGCATGCGCTGTGAAGAAACGGACCACTGTGCCGTGACTGACGGCTCCCGCGCGTGACGCCATGCTGCTCCGGACAGTCACAGAGCCGGAGTCCGCCGCCTCGGAAGGAAGAGGGGCGAAGATGGACGCGGCCTGCACAGGGGACAGCGTGGGCTTCGTTTGCAGATAAGTGTCGTATAATGGGCTAGTATGTGATGCATACTAGCCCATTATGCTTTTAATTCGCAGGCCTTGCGGGGAGCAAAAGAGGAAGTAAAGCCCATCGGGGTTTACTTCCTCTTTAACTTGCAGTCCATTTTATATTTTGTTATAAAATTTTGCAAACAGGTAATTTTTTCTCCTTCATCGATAGGGCGGCATTGATAGGTGGCACTTGAAGAAAAAGAACGGCTGCACATCCAAAGGTTCCAAATGTCTTTATTAAGATCATCGTGATGACAACAAGGACACCAGAAAACAGTCATGTAGACGCGTTTCACACATACATGTTGTGCTTAATCACTTCCGGACCGCCGCACGCCGATATACATCCTTACTTTGAATAGGAATATCGTTGTTATGGCAGTAGCTAGCTGCCATAACCCCGGTATCCTCTTGTTCGGCCGGTGGTCCGGTTTCCGATAAGGGTGGTCTCGGCAGCGGATTCGCCACAAGATCATTTTTATCGGCGGCGGGAAAGGGCCCCCCACGCTCCGGTGCCCTCCACCTCTTACCGGAGGCGGAGGCAATCGGGTCTTCACCCTTGCTGGGCGTGGAGACAAGTGAGGGGAAGATGGCCCCCACCCGTCTCCATAACAATGCAGGGCGGAAGCGATGTCAAAACGTCACTTCCGCCCATAGCTCTTAAAGGGACATTTTTATTTATATATTTATTTAAATGACTTTTTTTTTTTTTTTTTTTTAAATTGCATTTAAGTGTAAATATGAGATCTGAGGTCTTTTTGACCCTAGCTCTCATATTTAAGAGGTCATGTCATGCTTTTTTTCTATTACAAGGGATGTTTACATTCCTTGTAATAGGAATAAAAGTGACACATTTTTAAAAAACAGTGTCAAAATAAAAGGTAAAATAAATAAGAAAAATTTTTTTTTTTTTAAACGTGCCCTGTCCCACCGATCTCGCGTGCAGAAGCGAACGCATACATGAGTAGCGCCCGCATATGAAAACTGTGTTCAAACCACACATGTGAGGTATCGCCACGATTGGTAGAGCGAGCGCAATAATTCTAGCTCTAGACCTCCTCTGTAACTTAAAACATGCGACCTGTAGAATTTTTTTAAACGTTGCCTATGGCGATTTTTAAGGGTAAAAGTTTGTCGCCATGCCAATTTTGAAGTGTGACATGTTGGGTATCAATTTACTCGGCGTAACATTATCTTTCACAGTATAAAAAACAATTTGGATAACTTTATTGTCTTATTTTTTTTAATTCAAAAAAGTGTACTTTTCCCCAAAAAAGCTCGCTTGTAAGACCGCTGCGCAAATACAGTGTGACAGAAAGTATTGCAACGATTGCCATTTTATTCACTAGGGTGTTAGAAAAAAAAATGTATAATGTTTGGAGGTTCTAAGTAATTTTCTAGCAAAAAAAAAAATGTTTTTAACTTGTAAACAACAAATCTCAGAAAGAGGCTCAGTCCTTAAGTGGTTAATCATTACTATTATTGGTAATGATTAAGCACAAGATGTATGTGTGAAACGCGTCTAGGTGACTGTTTTTTGTTGTCATCGCAGTGATCTCAATAAAGGGTTTTGGAACCTTTTGGATGTGCAGCCCGTTCTTCTTTTTCTTCCAGTATCCCACGGAGGCGGGCCGGGGCTGGCACTCCTTACTAGGTTCCAATTGGGTTATTATATACACCTGGAGCAGCGGGTCCTTCTTCCCTTAATAGGTGGCACTGATAGGTGGCAGTGATGGGCACTGGTAGGTGACACTTATGCCATGTACACACGTTCGGACTTTTCAGCAACAAAAGTCCGACGGACTTTCGAGGGACTTTCAACTGACTTTTTAACGAACGGACTTGCCTACACACGATCACACAAAAGTCCGACGGATTCGTACGTGATGACGTACAATGGACTAAAATAAGGAAGTTGATAGCCAGTAGCCAATAGCTGCCCTAGCGTCGGTTTTTGTCCATCGGACTAGCATACAGACGAGCGGATTTCTGGGTCTGGCGGAGTTACGACGTAAAGATTTGAAGCATGTTCCAAATCTAAAGTCCGTTGGATTTGCGACTGGAAAAGTCCGCTGAAGGTCCGGTGAAGCCCTCACACTATCGGATTGTCCGGATTTGGTCTGTTGGCGTCCGTCAGACCAGTCCGGTCGAAAAGTCCGACCATGTGTAAGCTGCATAATAGGTGGCACTGATGGTCACTGATTGGCATCACTGCTGGGCACTGATAGGCGGCACAGGTATGCACTGGTGGGCACAGATGATGCGGTGGTGTCTCACCCTCTTTGGGATCGATGTCCCTATGACAACTCATGCACGGGAGGACGTCTATAGACGCCCTCCTGCCATTTTACGTTTGTGCTGTAGTCGTCATTCGGCTATAGCGCGGGTGAGAGGAGGTTAAGGTAACAATCCTTCTGCCTTTAGAACCACTTTAAAACCTTTGCGCTAGTAAGATGTATCTGCCATGAATGGTTGGTGAGTGTCCTATTTTTATTTACTACTCTACAAAAACACCCCATTAGTAAATAATGTGGAGGGGGAAAAAATGATTCTTTGCTTTTGAGAAGTAATTGAACATTTCTTCAGTAAGATTTGAGTTCATTGGTCTTGTGCGGCCCATAAATAGGATTATATGTATACACTGGGGATTACTGACAGAGGCGCTGACTCAGCATGTCTAACCTGCAGCTGTTGCACCAGAATTACACCAAGCCGTGACAACTGTGTCTTACACAAGCGATCACACAAATGGACAAACCTTTCATGCTATATATTAACTTCCTTTCCTTTTTCTCTCCCTTACAGGATGAATTCCTCGATGTCATCTACTGGATGCGGCAGATCCTGGCCATTGTATTGGGGGTGATATGGGGGATTGCTCCTCTGAAGGGATTTGTGGGAATAGCTATGTAAGTATTTTTCAGACTGTGGGCTGACAATCCGATGAATGTATGACAGTCTACAGACTGTGGGCAACTGTTTGCATAGCTAAAGCCAAGTGACAGGTTCACTTTAAGAGCTTATGCACACAGCAGCTCAGAGAAGCCGCTCCTACAGGCTTTTGCCTAGAAACTCTCCTCCATGTTAGCCAATGTGTCCATGCACAAGAGGGCTTTTTCAGGCATAAGCTCCTACAGGCAGAAAAAAAACCCACCAAATTCTAATTTTGAGAGGATTTAGTTCCCCCAAAGAACTCTGAGCTGAAAAAACATGCAAAAATGCTCTGTAGATCTGTAGTAAAAAGCAGCACGTAATGCACACATTATACATTGTTAGGCGCACATTTAACACCTTGATTGCCCCTATATGTTAACCCCTTCTTAGCCAGTGTCATTAGCACTGATCACTGTATTAGTGTCACTAGTGATGTCAGTGGCATTTAATCAGTTTCCCCCCAATATTGCATGAAATGTAACTGCACTGATCCTAAAGTGCTTATACGATATTACCACTAAAACGGTGTCTGCAAAATGTGCACAAACATCAAAACTATATAGCTGTATAGTGCAAAACAATATATCAATCTATAGTGCAAATTATCAAAACCCCAGGTTTTTAACAATAATCCCCAAAGTCCACTTCACACTTTTATCATTTAAATCCCATGTGCATAATGTTTTCAAATTCACATCCATGCTTTTTAGAAGCCTTTTCACCACTTTGTGTATCACCACCACCTTCTGAAATGGGCACTCACCAGAACCTAGAAAAAAAACGTTGCCTTTGGTTTATATTGGGATAACCACTCCACTTTCCTGGCGTTTCTCCAACTAGGTTGCCACTAGATAAATGATAAAATTGTGAAGTGGACATTGGGGATTATTGTTGAAACCCTATGTCCTGGGGTTTTGATATTTTGCACTTGATATTTTGCACTTGATAATTTGCACTATAGATTGATATATTGTTACTTTGTTTATGTTTACTATATAGTTTTGATGTTTGTGCACATTTTTCAGACACCGTTTTAATGGCAATATTGTATAAGCACTTTAGGATCAGCGCAGTTACATTTCATGCAATATTAATTCCCCCCCCTAACCAATGGTAGAGGACTTTTGACCGCAGCAGATCTAATTCTAATTTTAAATATTATAATTTTTTTGACCGTCACTGATCACTGCTATTAGTAGTATTAAAAGAAAAAATAATTATATATATCTCTTATTATTTACGCAGCACTTTACAACTTGAGGGTAGACAGTACAAATAGGAATCAGAGGGTCCTGCTCCTTAGAGCTGACAATCTAAGAATATATATAATATAAAATCTTTATCATCGTTTGTAGATGCAATAACTTTCAAGCAAACGAATCAATATACACTTATTGGGATTTTTTTTTTTTTTTAAAAAGACACGTAGCAGAATAGATTTTGGCCAAAATTTATGAAGAAATTAGATTAGATTTTTTTTCCCAAAATATTTTATTAAGATTTTTGAAAGATGAGCAACATACAGTGTGTGTGTATATATGTATGTATGTGTGTGTGTGTGTGTGTGTGTATATATAGTTTCCATATATCAACAGCATCTGCTAGTACATGAGCTCAGTAGTAACAAAGAAGTTCTTATCACCTTAGACCAACTCCCCGTCACACAGTCAAGGGGTGTTGGAACCAAGAAATAAAATAATGAAGTAAAAGGACTCTATATCTGCTCCAATTGATAGAGGAGGAGTGGGTGTATCTCTGGGGCATCCTTCTTCCCAGCCGGGAAGGCTTAGATATGTTTTGTAGCAGAAAATAAAAAATGTTGTGTTTTTTATTTATTTTTTTTTTAAATTATCGATCTTTTTTCATTTTTATTGCAAAAAATAAATAAATAAATAAAACAGCGGTGATCAAATACCACCAAAAGAAAGCTCTATTTGTGTGAAAAAAAAAATGGTAGACGTTTTATTTGGGTACAGTGTTGCATGACATGAGAGAACCGCCAGTTAATGTAGCACAGTGCTAAATAGCAAAAAATGGCCTGGTCATAAAGGGGGTAAAATCTTCCAGAGCTGAAGTGGTTAAAAACACCCATTGTAGATTAATGGGGTTAATAAAAATAAACATACATACTCTTCATGCTTTTGCTTTGGGCTAATGCTGCAGCTGTCCCACGCCGGCTCTAAGACCATTGATTAGTCAGCTCTGGGTCTGTTGGCAGCAGAGAACAGAGCCCCCGCACCCCACCCTACTCCTCTAGTGTCACTGGATTGGATGACTGGGGGACGGGGTTGCATGGGGAAGTCACAAGACAAACTGAGAGGGTGAGTATACTATATGTAGTGAAGGGATTGGGGGCCTCTGTCAGGTTTTATTTGGTGCTGTCTCGACTGTGAAATAAAGACAGTAGAGGTCATATACCATGCCCACATCCCTAATTAAACTAAACAACAACTCAAGTCTCATGCGACTTTTCAGGTAGTCTCCGTTCCAACATTATTTTAAAATCAAAAACCTATCACTTTACCCCTTGAGAATGCTGGCCAAGTGGGAGGGAGATGTGGGCCCGATTGATGGAGATCAGTGGGAGGAGGTCCTGCAGGCTGTGCCCACATGCTCTCTGAATGTTTCGCAAAGATTGACGCAATTATATATACCGTATTTATCGGCTTATAACACGCACCGGCATATAACACGCACCCCAATTTAGGAGGGAATTTTAAGGAAAAAAAAACTTTTAGGAGGGAAGTTGAAGGGAAAAAAAACTTACATTTAAACGCCCATCATTGCAGCCTTGTCAGTGCAGCCATGTCAGTGCAGCCATGTCAGTGCAGCCTTGTCAGTGCAGCCTTGTCAGTGCAGCCTTGTCAGTGCAGCCTTGTCAGTGCAGCCTTGTCAGTGCAGCCTTGTCAGTGCAGCCTTGTCAGTGCAGCCTTGTCAGTGCAGCCTTCCCCAGTGCAGCCTTGTCAATGCAGCCTTCCCCAGTGCAGACTTCCCCAGTGCAGCCTTGTCAGTGCAGACTTCCCCAGTGCAGCCTTGTCAATGCAGCCTTCCCCAGTGCAGACTTCCCCAGTGCAGACTTCCCCAGTGCAGACTTCCCCAGTGCAGACTTCCCCAGTGCAGCCTTGTCAGTGCAGACTTCCCCAGTGCAGACTTCCCCAGTGCAGACTTCCCCAGTGCAGACTTCCCCAGTGCAGACTTCCCCAGTGCAGCCTTCCCCCAGTGATCCCAGCCATTCTGGGTTTCAAAATCGCAGATCGCGATTTGAAAATGGCGCCGCCGGCGCCGAAATACACAGTGCCGGTCCTCGGCTCTTTCCGGCGGCTGTCGTTCATTTTCGGCTCCACTCGTAGTCCCGAGCGGAGCTATCCGAACCTAGCCGAGTAGGTTCGGATAGCTCCGCTCGGGACTACGAGTGGAGCCGAAAATGAACGACAGCCGCCGGAAAGAGCCGAGGACCGGCTCTGTGTATTTCGGCGCCGGCGGCGCCATTTTCAAATCGCGATCGGCGATTTTGAAAATATGACAGGTCGGATCGCAGGGGATCGGCGTATAACACGCACCTGCGACTTTCCCCTGATTTTAAGGGGAAAAAAGTGCGTGTTATACGCCGATAAATACGGTATATTTTTAAGAATATATTAACTCTTTTATGACTAAGCCTATTTTTGACATTTGGTGTTTACAAGTTAAAATCCGTATTTTTTGCTAGAAAATTACAGAGCCCCCAAACATTGTATATTTTTTTTAGCAGAGAATCTAGAGAATAAAATGGTGATTGTTGCAATATTTTTTATCACACAGTATTTGTGCAGCTGTGTTTTAACCACTTCAGCCCCGAAGGATTTTCCCCCTTCCTGACCAGAGCACTTTTTGCGATTCGGCACTGCGTCACTTTCACTGACAATTGCGCAGTCGTGCGACGTGGCTTCCGAAACAAAATTGACGTCCTTTTTTTCCCACAAACGGAGATTTCTTTTGGTGGTAATTGATCACCACTGCGATTTTTATTTTTTGCGCTATAAACAAAATAAGAGCGCCAATTTTGATAAAATCGCATTATTTTTGACTTTTTGCTATAATATCCCCAAAAAAATATATAAAAAAACTTTTTTTTGCTCAGTTTACGTATTCGTTACGTATTCTTCTACATATTTTTGGTAAAAAAAATCGCAATAAGCGTTTATTGATTGGTTTGCGCAAAAGTTATAGCGTTTACAAAATAGGGATAGTTTTATGGCATTTTTATTAATATTTTTTTTTTTTTTTTTTACTAGTAATGGCGGCGATCAGCGATTTTTATCGGGACTGCGACATTATGACGGACACATCGGACATTTTTGACACATTTTTGGGACCATTGTCATTTATACAGCAATCAGTGCTATAAAAATGCACTGATTCCTGTGTAAATGACACTGGCAGTGAAGGGGTTAACCACTAGGGGGCGGGGAGGGGTTAAGTATGCCCTAGGGGAGTGATTCTAACTGTAGGGGGGTTGGGCTGTGTGTGTCACTACACTGATCTCTGCTCCCGATGACAGGGAGCAGAGAACAGTGACACTCGTCACTAGGCAGAACGGGGAGATGCTGTTTACGGCATCTCCCCGTTCGTCCTCTCCGTGAGGCGATCGCGGGTATCCCCGCGGAGATCGATCTCCGCGGGACCCGCGACTCGACTCACGGAGATCGCGGCAGGCGGCGCGCGCACACGATGGCAAATTCAAAGTAACGTATGGGTACGTTACTTTGCGCAGCGGTGTCATTCTGCCGACATATATCTACAGGAGCCGGTTGGGAACCGGTTAAACGCAACTTTTTGGGAAAAGGGACACTTTCATGAATTAAAAAAAAAAAAACAAACAGTAAAGTTAGCCCAATTTTTTTTGCATAATGTGAAAGATGATGTTACGCTGAGTAAATAGATACCAAACATGTCACGCTTTATAATTGCACGCACTCGTGGAATGGCGACAAACTACGGTACCTAAAAATCTCCATAGGCGACGGTTTAATTTTTTTCTACGGTTACCAGGTTACAGTTACAGAGGAGGTCTAGTGCTAGAATTATTGCTCTCGCTCTGACGATCGCGGCGATACCTCACATGTGTGATTTAAACACCGTTTACATATGCGGGCACGACTTCCGTTTGTGTTTTCTTTCCAGCGCGAGCTTGCGGGGACAGGGGGCGCTTTAAAAAAAATTATTTTTTTTCTTATTTATTTTTATATTTTTAAATTGTGTTTGAAAAAAAATAAATTTTTTTGATCACTTGTTTTGCTGTCACAAGGAATGTAAACTCTTGTGACCGTAATAGGTGATGACAGGTACTCTTTATGGAGGGATCGGGGGTCTAAAAGACCCCCGATCCCTCCTTTGCACTTCACAGTATTCAGATCGGCGATTCTGAATACTGTATATTTTTTTTTTAAACCGGCGCCTTTGGCAGCCGAGTAAACAGGAAGTGACGTCATGACGTTGCTTCCACGTTTACAATTAGGAGGCTGGAACGCAGCCGCTCACGTGGCTAAATGTCAGACCGAGAGCAATTTCTTTTTCTATTTTTCTTTCCCTCTTTCTTTTTTTTTTTTTTTTCTCATTTGACACCAGTGCCTTAAACCTGATTAGAACATGAGCTATGGCCAGATAGTCAAGAAGTGTAAAGACAAATAAGTGGCACAAGCGATAATAAGAAAAAGTGCAGTATGCAGATTATGCATGTTTGCTGTATCTAACAGTTGACTGTATACTTAGATGTAACTGAAATGTCGGTATATATTTATATATTTACTTCAATAGGTTTTTTTTTTTGTTTTTTTTTTTTTATCCAAAAAAAAATGTATCACTTTATTAACCGCTTAATTGCCACCCCACGTACATATACGGCGGCCCTTAAAGGGGTTGTAAACCCTCAAGGTTTTTCACCTTAATGCATTCTAGCCTGGAGGAGGGATGTGGGGTCTTATTGACCCCGCATCTCTTCATAAAGAGGACCTGTCACAATAGATTCCTATTACAAGGGATGTTTACATTCCTTGTAATAGGAATAAAAGGTATCGAAAAGAAAGTAAAAATAAAGTTAAATAAAAAAATAATTTAAAACGCCCCTGTCCCCGGTAGCTCGTGCTCAGAAGCGAACGCACACGTTAGTCCCACCCATATATGTAAACGCCGTTCAAACCACACATGTGAGGTATCGCGTTAGAGCGTGAGCGACAATTCTAGCGCTAGACCTCCTCTGTAACTCTAAACATGTAACCTGTAAAAAATTTTAAAGCGTCGCCTATGGAGATTAAGTACTGAAGTTTGGCGTCATTCCATGAGTGTGCGCAATTTTAAAGCGTGACCTGTTGGGTATCTATTTACTCGGCGTAACATCATCTTTCACATTTATATTAAAAAAATCCGGCTAACTTTACTGTTTTGTTGTGTTTTAAATCATGAAACAGTTTTTTTTTTTTCCCCCAAAAAAAGTTTGAAAAATTGTTGAGCAAATACCGTGCGAGATAAAAAGTTGCAATGACTGCCATTTTATTTCCTAGGGTGTCTGCTAAAAAGAATATATAATGTTTGGGGATTTTGAGTCTTTTTCTAGCAAAAAAATATGATTTTTACATGTAGGAGAGGAGTGCCAGAATAGGCCTTGTATGGAAGTGGTTAAAGAGTGACGTGTTTGGTATCTATTTGCTTGGCGTAACATCATCGTATCTTCATCATTTTTTGCATTCAATTTTTTTTTTTAAGTTTTTATTTTTTCCAAATAAATTGCTTTTGGAAAACCACTGTTCAAATATCGTGTGATTAAAAAAAATTGCAACACCCACCAATTTATTCTCTAGGGCCTCTGCTTTAAAAAAATATGACAGAAAAGGCCTAAAGCTAAAGTGGTTAAGGATATTTTAATGCATCAATAGGAAAGACCCTCTTCATTATAAAAGAACTTTTATGAATTAAGGATGTGTACAGTTTCTTGGGTTTAATTCATATACCTTCTTTCCTTATAGTTTCTGCCTAATAAATGCCGGAGTACTGTACCTATATTTTAGCAGCTTCCAACATGTAGATGAAGAAGAGTATGGAGGGACCTGGGAGCTAACAAAGGAGGGATTCATGACGTCGTTTGCCCTATTTTTGGTATGTGTCATTGTTTTCTGTATTTGGCAATGAGCCTTCAGACCTCTGGTTATACTATATTTCTTGAACTTGTGCTAAAGTGAAATTTTGCAAAGTAAAACAAAAAATCCACAGCAGTATAAGATTTACAAAAGCAATCCGGAAATATTAAAAAAGATGTTTGCAACTTTTTTAGTCCTTAAAACCAGCCTGCCAAGGCCCTCATCAAAGCTTTGAACAAGTGTGTTGCGCTGCCCCTTTAAAACAATGTGAAATAAAGTGCCAGTACACATAAACGTCACCGAAAAATAAGTACCAAAGTGCAAGTGAAGAATATCAAAACTCTAATGGATATCTCATCAAATCTGTATGCGTCTTCAGTATCACAGCCTCTGTGCATCACCGCCAATCACACACAATCACAGTTTACCCAAAGGTCAAGACCCCAGTTGATATGAGGTCTATCAACTCAATTACAAAGCTCATTCAGACTCCGTACAAATTAAGCCAGAGGATAATCCATGTGGGGAATAAAGTAGAGGAACTACATAGTGCAGTATAAATTGACAACAGGTTTATTAAAACAAAAAGGTACTCGCATATAAGACAATGAACAGCTTAACTCAACCACTCATCGAGTGGACATGATGAAGCTCCGCCCTACGTGTTTTGTCACTATAGGCGTTATCAAAGGGCTCAGGATCGTGCACTTACCTCTGTGGGTGATTAGCTGTCACTGCCCATCCGAGGTGCAACAGTCTGTGGATTAGAAGGCTCTGCTCTTCTTCCTACCTCACTTTTATTTTTTTTTTATTTTTTTCTTTATTTTTTTTAATGGCTTCCAGGGTGGATCAGAGTGATTTTGATTGATTGATTATTTGCTGGCATGTCACCATTTTGACAGTCAGAATCAATCTAATTTTTTTTGGAAGCCCTAAGGAAAGACTGGGACAAAAAGCAGGGCTTTCAAATCCCCAGATCACTGCACCAGCTGCATGGGTAGTGACAGCTAATCACCCATGGAGGTAGGTGCAGCGACTTACGGGATGGGGTTGAGGCGGGTTTAAGGTGTGTACACTTTTTAATTTTTGTAAAAAAGTGAACTTACACTTAAAAAGCATTCTAAGCAATCATTCATTAACAGATATGCGCTAGTGGCAGGTACAGTATAAGAACTTGACTCTAAATGGGTCTCTAACTGTTCAGACAGTTGTACAAGATCTTGAGCTTTTTTAACAAAATTATTACACCATATTAAAAACTTTTTTTTTTTTTTTTTTTAAGAAATAATAGTTGTTTTTTAGCTAGGTCATATTATGGTTTGAAAACTATGCTTGCATTGCTCATTTATAGAGGCTTATTCTTGTGTTAAAGTGGACCTAAGCCCACCTCAAGGGGCTGGTGTCATAGCTGGTCACATGCACCATCATGGTAACTGCTGGTAAAGTGCTGTTTATGACTGTAAATTATAGGAGGGGTCAGAATGGTTCAACCTCCATAACTTTTCAAATTGAGCCTGTTGTCTTAACGTGTATTTCCACTTTTACAGCCAAACTGGGAGAATACCTACTTCATGTTTATTACATGTTCCCATTCACATAGCATAAACTTAAAAAAATTGCACCTTGCGTTTTTTATGCTCTTTTCTGGAAACTCCTGCAGTAAATAAATATTTTTTGTTTTATGTGGGGTCTGGGGAGCAGTTTGCTATTATTTAAGGAGTAGTGTGAGATTTGGGAAAAAAAAAAAAAAAAAAAAAACATACTCGCCTCCCTGCTGTAGCATTGGTGTGAAGCTGTAACATCGAGAACCGAGTGATCACATGACCACTGATCGCTCAATTCTTTGCTGAGAAAGGAAAGCGGGACTGTTGGAGCTTTGGGGGGCAGAAGCAACAGCCCGCTCTTATGCCGCGTACGCACGGTCGGACTTTCCGAGGGGAAATGTTCGACGTGAGCTTGTTGGCAGAAAATCCGACTGTGTGTATGCTCCATCGAACATTTGCTGTCGGAATTTCCGGCCACGAATGTTTGAGAGCAGGTTCTCAAATTTTTCCACCAACTTCACTTGTTGTCGGAAAGTCCGATCGTGTGTACACAAGTCCGTCGCACAAAAGCTCACGCATGCTCAGAATCAAGCAGAAGGAGCCGCACTGGCTATTGAACTTCCTTTTTCTCGGCACGTCTTGTATGTCGCCGCGTTCTCAGGTTCGGAATTTCCGACCAACATTTGTGTGACCGTGTGTATGCAAGACAAGTTTGAGCCAACATCCTTCGGGAAAAAAATCCACGGTGGTGTTGTCGGATTGTCCGATTTGTGTGTACACGGCATTATACTCTGGAGAGCAAAAGTAAATTTGTTCCTGTGACCCACAAGAGAAATATTGGCAAAAAAAGCTTTGACCATACTTCCCTTTTTTAACGCTGTGCCCTGAGCTGGCAGATTTAATCTTGCGAATCGAAACTAGATTTCAACACTGTCGTCCTAAGAAAGAGAGTTAAATATTTACAAGCTGGGCTTCTCCATTGTATGATACTGAGAGGGAGCTCACCCTGTCCCTAGAAGAAGTAGAAGTACACTTTTAACCGAGTCCATTCGGACATGACTTTACTGCAAACTCAGATACTTGCCCAAAGCTGAACTATGATAATTAAAGTGGAACTATAGGTAAAACCTTTTTTTTCCATTTTTGGAGAGAGTAAAGCTGGATGCACACTATACAACTTTTGTTGTTAGATTTCCTTTAGATTTACCTTCAATTATGTAGTACAAGGGCCTACCTGATTGCATACACATTGAAAGTGTTTAGGTTTGACTTAATATTTATAAGGTTTTGGTTAATTCTAAAGGAAAAAATCTAAAGAAACTTGTATAGTGTGTATCTAGGTTTAGGGAGGGTTATAACCCCATCAGATTTTTTATATATTTTTTTGCAATCTGTGTCTCCTTGTGGCGATTTCCCTTCACTTCCTGTCCCATAGCCAAAGAGGAAGCGAGAGGAAATCCCATTCAAATTAAAGGAATTCCTTGGGAGTCCCCCTCCCCTGTCACCAAAACAAGTGTCCCCTTTGGGAGATTTCTCCTCCTATTACAGTTCTGGGGACAGCTCAAAATTTGGAATTCTTCTTTTACTTTCACCTTCAATGATAATTGTAAACAGGACAAATAGAGAGGGTGAATCTCCTTAACGGGGGGGCACGGACAGCAATAAAAACCTGACAAGCATTCTAATCTCTCTGCACCCTGTCCAAAACTTTTAAAAAAATGTTTTGCATTTAGTTGAACTTTATGGTTAGAGCAACTGCCAGCCAACCTGTGATTGTGACATAGGGGTGCGGTTGAACTTCAACCAGCAACTTTATTGGATGTAATAGCATTCCAGAGAAGCTGGCAAACTGTCCTCAGACTGCAAGTTGTCACGGTTCTTCTAATGCCCCATTCACACAGGGACGACTTGTCAGGCGACCTAGTCGCCTGACATGTCGCCACCCGTTCTGTGCTATGGAACCGTTCTAAGGGGAGCGACGCAAGTCGCTCCGACTTAGAAAAAGGTTCCTGTACGACTTCGGGGGCGACTTGCATAGACTTCTATACAGAAGTCGTTTTGCAAGTCGCCCGGGCACCACTTTAAGGAAAAGATTACCTTTACAAAAAAATATGCGTTTATTATTATATTTTGTTAGGGACCTGTAAAGCTCTGCACCCATGATCAACAGACCATGGGTGTAATGCCATGGTCCTGCAGACTGTCTATCTGTCTGGCCGTACCACTGATACGGCCAGGCAGTTGCACTGTGACAGGAAGACTTAATGAACTACTATGGCGCTCAACAGCACCGTGGTAGTTCATTGAGAACTATAAGTCAACAGCCACAAAGGCTGCAGGCTCTTGTAGTTTTACCATTCACAGAACACTGTGACTGGATGACGTGGCTGGAGCCCCACACGGCTGTGCAGATAATGACCGCTAGATCCCCCACTACCTGTCTGAATGGGGGGAAGCAGGGTCTCTCTCTCCCCTTAGAAGGCAGGGTTATAGCACCGGGAGCCATTGGTTCCTGCAGCTGTCGATCAAATTCTGTGAAAAAAAAATATACAGCGCTGTCCAAAAAAAAAAAGGGGGGGGGGGGGAGCTGCCAGCACCGCAAATGACAATTGCAAAGAGATAAAGTGATGGTGCTAGTAACAAATTGAAACTTAAATGGGTGATCTAAAGTGCATAGATAACCTGGTACACATCTACATGTATCAAAGTTAGAATAATTGTGAAGATATTAAACTAACAGTATACATGTGCAATATTGAAATAATAATATCCCGTGATTAAACCAATATATACCATACATTATTATAAGTTGTTCACTGCATTTTATAACTCAAAAGCAATAATGGAAAAAAATGAATAAAGGAAAAAGTCCACTGAGTGTGAGAGTGTTTGATGAAATGGAAATGTCCAAAACATATGTATCTTGACACCCCAAATGGTAGTTTTCAAGCCACCGCTGAACGTGCATGAAAAGGGGAGATGGAGAACCGCCACCAATAACACTGAGGCTTACCGGAAAGCATGGATTCAATAGGATATATGCCCTATAAATCAAATAGATTTGTCGGTGATTCTTCACCAAAAATAGTAGAGCCCGGATGGATATAGGCGTTGATACAATTGGATAAAATAATCTTCTCACAAGGACCACTGGTCAACAAGAAAGGAAGCTCCAAGATATATAAATTGTCATGTGGATTCAAACATATAGGGTCAAAAAGGAATAAAAAACGCACATAGCGTGAATCTGCATAACACAAAATGTATTATTGAAAATAAAAGATTTACACTCACATTGTTCCTATATGTCCACTGTGGACAAAGATGGCGGCATGGCTTGCGTTTCAAGCCTCACTGTGGTATCATCACAACGGATCAAATTCTGTGACAAGGGGGCAGGGCCAAGCCACGCTGTGTGTTTCTATTGGCACAGACAGGGTGGCCGGGACCGAGCCCGCATGGGTGCCCCCATAGGAAGCCGCTTCATGTGGGGGCACTCGAAGAGTAGCCAGAAGCACTGGCGGGGGACCCCAGAAAGGGAGGATCGTGGCTGCTCTGTGCAAAACTGTTGCACAGAACAGGTAAGTATAACCTCTTTATTCTTTGAAGAAAAAAAAAAAAAACGCAAAGCTGTGCAAATACTTTAACCTGCCAATGCAAATTGTCTCTGCTGGAGCTGATGCAGGACTACATTTACCACCCAACGAACACAAATAAGTGTTGAGGTCTGGCCACTTCCCCATGCACCGAAAACTGCATTGTAGGGGAAAAGAGTCCTGGGGGGGGAAAAAAAGGATCTGCTCTCCCATACCTAGAAATAGCAAATGTTTGACAGGATGTTGGCTGATGAATGGAGTGATTAGGGAGGGCAAGGCAGGAAAGCATTAACTATTGAAATGCCTGGCTATTGGGTAATTGAATAAGTTTAAAATATCAGAGCTGCTTTAAAAGACTTGTTTTAGATGGCGCATGCTCCACTTCTATCATCGTAATTCTTTCACAACTACTTTGTACATTACTGAGGTGTAAGGAGCATGTGCATAGTGAGTGTCTGGACACCAAGTAAGTACATGCTTCTTCTCTGGCAACTCACCAAGTAGTAAAACCAGGACCAAGATGGCAGATCCGGGGTGGGGGGTGTACCTTGTAAAGTAAAGCTGGCCATACATTGCTCAAATTTCGGCCAGGAAATTTGCTCTGTGGGTGGTCCTGTCGGCATCACCTGGCTCTTCCCTTCTCAATGTTCCAGTCAAATTTTGCCGAAGGAGCTGGATGGAAAATTGTTGGATGAACATTGACTGCATCCAATTAAATGCAGTCACTGTTGGGCCAATTAAATACAGTCACTGTTGGGGGTATTCAGCTGCTGCAGAATGCTACCAGCTGCTGAATACAGTGGCTGGTAGGGAAGATGCTTCAAGTGGTTATAAAGGCTTTAAAATTCCTGCTCTGTGCAGTGGAATTGCCCAGAGCGGCCCCAAACCTTTTTTTTTTTTCTGGGGTCCCCTGCCAACACTCTCAGTTCCACGTCAGTGTCTTCCACCATAGCAAGTCGCTTGCTATGGGGTAGACATGCAGGCTCACTCTTGAGCCGGGCTGTGTGCATGCAAAGACACACACAGCCCGGCTTGGCCCCACCTCCATCCTCAGAGGAGGTGGAGCCAAGCCGGGCTGCGTTCAGAGGATTTATTTGCCAGGAGCTAATGACTTCCACACTGGCTCTCTGTCCTGTGAATGCAGAGAGATAGGAAAGGGCTGCTACAGACAGACACAGTGCTGAACTGACTGAGGACTCGAGTATTTAGGTGGGTGAGGGGGCAAAACTTACTACTAGGACATTTTTTAAATGTATGCAGGGAATGTGTTAGGGTAAAAATGTCTTGGTTTTAGAACTACTGTATAAGCTATTTGATTTTCCTTTTTCCGCCTGCAGGCAGATTAAGAGAAATTTTGTATGTGCATGGCTATCCTAAGTCTGCAATAGTAACTACCGTACCATATACAGATGGCTTCAGCCTTTCTCAGACTTTTAACATAGAGGAACCCTTGAAATAACTTTCCAGTCTTTGGGAACCCCTGCTAATAATTACTATATGAACTGTACAGCTTACAGTCCATTAGTGTGATGGTCACTGGGACGTCTGACTCCTTACAGTGGTGGTCACTAGGACATATAGATGGTCACTGGGACGTATGGCCCCTTACAGTTGTGGTCACTGGGACGTATGGCCCCTTACAGTTGTGGTCACTGGGACGTATGGCCCCTTACAGTTGTGGTCACTGGGACATATGGCCCCTTACAGTTGTGGTCACTGGGACGTATGGCCCCTTACAGTTGTGGTCACTGGGACATATGGCCCCTTACAGTTGTGGTCACTGGGACGTATGGCCCCTTACAGTTGTGGTCATTGGGAAGAATTCCTTCTTACAGTTAGCCAAAAAGATCATAGTTATCAGCAGTTACTCATCTGAGAGACAGAAATTTCTCATGGCCTAAAGAACCCCTAGCAACCTCTGGAGGAACCTTGCTTAACAAAGACTGGCTTTGATCGTCTATGGTGGACTACTGTATATTAGGAAAAATAATTGCTGTGACCACAAGATGGTGCTATGCTACAGATTTTGTTCACACTGTTAATCCCTTACGTGTCACTTAAGCCACTTTGCTTCAAATACTTATATCTGTGTGGATATCTATCTATTCGGTAAGGGCCAGTTCACGCCACATGCAGTCCAGTGCGTTTTTGATGCAGAAAAAAAACAAAACGCATGGATAGTAGGTTATATGGTTTCCAATGGCAAAGTTCACACCAGTGCAGTCCGTTCCATGGCGTTCCAGAAAAAAGAAAAAAAGTAGAACATGCTGCATTTTTCCTGCATTGGACTGTACTGGAATGCTGTAAAACATATCAGCAATGCCCTGGAACGCATCAAAAACACACCAGATCCTAGTGCAGTGGAAAAAAAACAGGAATATAGAAGAAAAATTACATCTGGAATGCATCCTGAAACGCATCAGTAACTCGCTAAAAACGCACATGCAGAAACTCATCTGGAGTGCGTTTTTGTGGTGTGAACCAGCCCTAAGGCATGAATTTTAAAAATGTAGTTAATTTTTTTTTAAATGTGGAGGGGTTAGGACTAAAATTAATGCACACTTATTGGACTCAAACACAAGTGTATTGTACATCAAAAAGTAATGGTCTTTCACTGGCCCTTAACCTCAATGTAACAAAGTAGCCCTAACCACTAGAATTAATGCTGAACCCAAATTTCAGTCTTAACTACAACCCCTGGCAAAAATTATGGAATCACCAGTCCCTGAGGATGTTCCTTCAGTTGTTTATTGTTGTAGAAAAAAAGCAGATCACAGACATGGCCAAAAACTAAAGGCATTTCAAATGGCAACTTTCTGGCTGTAGCCTCCCTGGCGGTTTTCCCGAGTGGCTCGGGGTTAAAATTCAGGACCATTAGCGGTAACCCCGAGCCACACTCGGGATTACATCGCAGGATCCTGGTGCCTCCTTTCTTACCTTGTCCCCGGGATCCTGCGATGTCCCCCGCAGTGTCCGCGGGCTCTGTCCTCCTCCGAAGCCTCTCTGTGCCAGGCCCCATTCCCTGCGAGCGTCGCGACGCACGGGGGCGGAGCCTGGCGGCAAATTCAAAAAATGTAAAAAGCATAACACATACAGTACTGTAATCTTACAGATTACAGTACTGTATGAAATCATTTCACATCCCATTTGTCCCCAGTGCTTTGTCCTATGCCCTGCATGCAGTTCTATATGATATATACTGTTCTTTCTGCCTGGAAACTGGAGATTGTCCATAGCAACCAAAAAGTGTCCCTTTACGTCAAAAATGGCTTTAGACCAGCTAGAAAACAGCGATAGTAAATTAGAACACTTGCAGAATTGAGCGATAGTGAATCGTGTGGAAATTTATTTTATTACTATTTATTTTTATTTTGTTTTAATTATTATTTTTTTTTAATTATATTATAATTTATGTTTTTGTGTTTCAAACTTTATCATACCCGGGATATCTACTAGACTCTGGTTTGGACAGATTTAAGTGTGTTATTGTTAAGAATTACAGGCCTACAATATAAAACGCCAAATTTCCATGCAAAATAATTGTACCGCTTTCAGCACCTAAAATCAGAAAGAATCATACCGCCAGGGAGGTTAAGAAACACTAAAAGAAATCAAGAAAAATAATTGTGGTGGCCAGTAACAGTTAGATTTGTAGAACAAGCACATGGAATTTGTGAATATGGAATTTATTAACAACATTGCTCAGCCCTGAAACACTAAAATAAAAAGAAACATTGTTTCTTTTTGTATACTTCTGCTTCTTCATCTGCAGATCAAAGGGATGAACTGAATGAAATGTTCCTCTGTGTAACACCTTAATACCCCTTAATTTACTCTAATCAGCCTTAATTAACTCTCTATTCTCCTCCATTTAATTATTATTTTCCTGCTTTTTTTCTTTTGTTCACATCTATTTTATAAACAATTAATTAAAACTTTTTTTTTTGTTAGTGAATATTTTTACACACATATAAACATATATTTACACATTTCACATTGAAAAAGCGCTAAACTAAAAAAAAATCTATTTATTTCATTTGTAAATAACTTTTCAATGCTTTGTACCATTGCTGACAAAACTGTTGCGGTAGGTATCGGTAATTGGTATCGGCGAGTACTAAAAAAAAAAAAAAAGTATCGGTACTCTTACTCGTTGTAAAAAAAAAAAAAATGGTATCGGTGCATCCCCAGTTATAATCCCAGTGAAATAATCTACCGAATCCATCCCATATCTTAAGTTTTTTTTCTAGTTTTTGGGTTTGTGCTAGAACCTAAATCTCTCGGTACGTGGGCTTTAGTTTGTATAAGAGCAGTGTGTACAGTTTGCAAAGTATTTGTAAAGCTTCTAATAGGCTTTGAGCAGCTTTATGAAAACTCTTATGCCCCGTACACACGGTCGGACATTGATCGGACATTCCGACAACAAAATTCTAGGATTTTTTCCGACGGATGTTGGCTCAAACTTGTCTTGCATACACATGGTCACACAAAGTTGTCGGAAAATCCGATCATTCTGAACGCGGTGACGTAAAACACGTACGTCGGGACTTTAGATTTGCAGTTGGGGTGGTGGTAAAAAAAAATAGGGGGTTAAGCTGCACCCCCCCCCCCCCCCCATCATACCCCCTGTCATGTTTGGCAGGCAACAACACGAGCACGACCCATTCAACTGTCGCAACTGTGAGCCGAACACTAGGTTCACTGTTGTGGCTTATTACCTTTTGAAGAACCCAGTTTGGCAGTCCAAAAAAAAAAAAAAAAAAGCAAGCATTCAAATGTCAGTTTCCCCTCCTAAACGCCTGTCAGCCACACCTGTACCGTAGCAAATTGCTTTTCAGAGAGCAACACAGATGTAAACTAAGCTTTAAAGGCTAATTTCACCTATTGGGGGAAAAAATTATAAATGTACATATTTTTGCAGGAAAAAAAGTGCGTATATTATTTTTTCCCACAGGAGCCTGCTAAGCAGTGGATCAGGAGTGCAATTTCAGATTCCTGCAGACAAGCCATGCAGCTTTCAGCCCATACCTCCCATACGAGCTGACTGATTACAAGCTGAAGGGTTTGTAAATGAACTTACGAGAGTGCTCACTAGCACCCTTGCAGTCCATCTGTTGCAGAACTACAGGTCCTATCTTGCCTCTGGGAGTAATTGTAACTGCCAGCCTTGCAATGCCTCATGGGAAATGTAGTTCCACAACAGCTGGGGGGCCCCAGGTTGCCTAACCCTGCTTTAAGGCAACCTTCCCTTCTAGTTTGAGGATGTTTTAAGAGATCTGAAGGACAGTGTTAGCTATGACTAAAGTTTGCTAGCAGC
The DNA here is from genome assembly GCA_037952925.1 of Lithobates clamitans. Classification (NCBI taxonomy): domain Eukaryota; kingdom Metazoa; phylum Chordata; class Amphibia; order Anura; family Ranidae; genus Lithobates; species Lithobates clamitans. The sequence goes on from JBBGZY010001206.1 coordinate 4,871,584, forward strand.
TTGTTTAAACTGACAACCTGCATCCCCACGAGGATCTGTGTTTTAACATCTCCAAGCTGAATAGTTCTTGGAGCTGAAGGTTGCTTTAAAGGAGTCTGTCACCTTGCCAATGCAGGGCCTGCCCTCCCTCGCTGATCCTTGCTCTGTTCAGGCCGGCAACACTTGTTTCTGGGTATGGTGGCGCATGAAATCTGTGACGTACTTTGTTCTTGTAGCCAGTTTTTTGACCTAAGCACTGCTTCATGCCAAAGGGAAGTGACATCACTGATTCCCCATTTAGCCAACACCCCTCATTCTAATACCACTTACAACAGAGGAGGGAATGCAGGTAAGGGGTCAGGGTGCCATTTGCCCTGTATCGGCAAGGTGACAATTTTTTGGAAGTCTTTAACAAAGCTGCCTGATAACTATACAAATGCTTTGTTACAGCTTTCTGTACACATCGCTTTTATACAAACTGATGCCCATATGTCCTTGTATACAAGGCCTATTGGTAACCTTGAGTCTTGGGTGAGAACTAGTACCCTGCAGATAAAGCTTTAGGCCCTATTCACACTTGTGAATGGGGCTGTTATTGATCAGATGTGTCCAAGGCCAAGCATTGAAGCTAATCACTCAATGAATAATTACATGCAAGTTGCCATGATTAGCCACAGGAGCTGTTAGCCTTCCATTGCTTTCAATGGGGCTACCTCCAAAAGCTTATCACCAGGAACCCCCACTGGGTCTTCTGCATTTAATCGGTATTGGCCACATCCGCAAGTTTGAAGGAGGCCTTAGGCTGGCCATAGACGGAGCAAATTTTTTTCCTGCAACCACGGGTTTCCCCATTAACACAGACAGTATTGACAGGGGAATCCCTCCCGCCGAGACATTGTGTTCTCCCTGCGGGGGGGGGGGGGGGGGGGGGGCGGTCGGGGGAAGCCTTCCCCACCGAGGGAAGACCGTGATTATTGCTAGCAGCTATACAAGCTGTTTGCAATAATCGCATGTAAAATCCAGCAGGCTGGATGTACCCAAGTTGATCAATTAAAACAGTTTGGGTACATTCAGCCTACCCATACATGGTTAAAATCTGGGTCAGTTTCTCCTGAACCATCTGATATTTGAACCATCTATAGCCGGTTTTAGTAATGCATCAAAAACCTCTTTCAAAATTACTATTTTATAGTTGCTCAAAAACCCAGTATAAAAGTATGTGCAGCACTATATATAATAGTAATAAACAAAACAGAAGTGGTACAACAACAATGAGAAGATGGTATACAACATAATAGTGATAATGTGATAAAATAAGCAAGTATATAATGAAGTGAATAAAGTCCAAAGTGTAGAAATTAATCTGAACAAGTCTCAAACTTCAATCAAGAGATCACCCAAAAGTATGTCTGTGTTTAGCAAAAGATGATCTGTAAGCAATGACTTCATTCAGTGTTCCAAATGGTATGCGCTTTCCAGACTGTATGGACCCTTATATTAAAAAAGTCAAATGCTCTTGTGTAATGGCAGATTGCCACTTGATAGAACTTTCACTACTGGAAAGGACTTTTTCTTCAAAGCAGTTTCTCCGTGAGTTACCTAGGGTAATCAGCCACCAACATACCATAATATCAGCATATGTAAAGGAATATGGGGAAAAACTCCATAGTGTAAAAGCGTTTGACTTTTTTAAAATAAACTTTACTTAAACACTCAGAGTGTATGCAGTTAACAGCGCTGTACAGACACTCAATCCCGGGGATCGTGAAAGACACTTGCTGGATCCAAGTATGCGATGACATCACAAGCACAGACTCCAACGCGTTTTGTCATAACTGATGTCGTCTGGGGCTGACGACACAAGCGCATTTTGACTTTTTACTTTATAAGAGTCCGTAGTCTGGTAAGTGCATACCATTTAAATGTGGTGATAGAACACTGAAGTCACTAATTACGGATCATCTTTTTCATAACACATACTTTTGGGTGATCTCTTGATTATTGGGACTTGTTCAGTTCAATTTCTACACTTTTGGAATTTATTCACTTCACCATTATACACTTATTTAATCACTGTTATGTTGTATACCAGGGTAGGCAACCTTAAAGAGGTGGAGATCTACCTGAACAACATGGGAGAAGTCAAAGATCACCATTCAGTGTTGCCCAGTGTCACCACCTCACATCTGATTTAACCACTTGACCACTGGGCACTTAAACCCCCTTCCTAACCAGACCAATTTTCAGCTTTCGGTGCTCTCACACTTTGAATGACAATTACTCAGTCATACAACACTTTACCCATATGAAATTTTTATCCTTTTTTTCACACAAATAGAGCTTTCTTTTGGTGGTATTTAATCACCGTTGGGTTTTTTATTTTTTGCGCTATAAAAGAAAAAAGACTGAAAATTTGGTAAAAAAATGAATTTTTCTTTGTTTCTGTTATAAAATTTAGCAAATTAGTAATTTTTCTTCGTAAATTTTGGCCAAAATTTATACCGCTACATATCTTTGGTAAAAATAAGTACAACTTGGTGTATATTATTTGGTCTTTGTGAATGTTAGAGAGTCCAAAAGCTACGGTGCCAATATCTAAAAATTGATCACACCTGAATTACTGACGCCTATCTAATTTCTTGAGACCCTAACATGCCAGAAAAGTACAAATACCCCCTAAATGACCCCTTTTTGGAAAGAAGACATTCCAAGGTATTTAGAAAGATGCATGGTGAGTTTTTTTGAAATTGTCATCTTTTCCCACAATTCTTTGCAAAATCAAGATTTTTTTTTTCTTTTTTTTTTTTCACAAAATTGTCATATTAGAAGGTTATTTCTCACACACAGCATATGCATACCACAAATTACACCCCAAAACACATTCTGCTATTACTCCCGAGTATGGCGATACCACATATGTGAGACTTTTACACAGCATGGCCACATACAGAGGCCCAACATGCAGGGGAGCACCTTCAGGCGTTCTGGAGCGCCCAGGCCAATTCTGACATTTCTCTCCTACATGTAAAAATCATAATTTGTTTGCTAGAAAATTACATAGAACCCCAAAACATTATATATATTTTTTTTAGCAAAGACCCTAGAGAATACAATGGCGGTTGTTGCAACTTTTTATCTTGCACGGTATTTGTGCAGCAATTTTTCGAACGCGTTTTTTTGGGGAAAGAAACAGTTTTTGCTTTAAAAAAAAACAAAACAGTAAAGTTAGCCCAATGTTTTTGCATAATGTGAAAGATGAAGTTACGCCGAGTAAATAGATACCCAACATGTCACCCTTCAAAATTGCACACTCTCGTGGAATGGTGCCAAACGTCGCTACTTAAAAATCTCCATAGGTGACGCTTTAAAATTTTTTCCTGGTTACATGTTTTGAGTTACAGAGGAGGTCTAGGGCCAAAATTATTGCTCTCGCTCTACCGATCGCAGCGATACCTCACATGTGTGGTTTGAACACCGTTTTCATATGTGGGCGGGACTTACGTATGTGTTCGCTTCTGCATGCGAGCACACGGACATGGGCGCTTTAAAATTTTTTTTTTTTTTTTTTTTTTTATTGTTTATTTTACTTTATTTATTTTAGTTTGACACTTTTCCCCCCCCCCAAAATTTTTTTGATCACTTTTATTTCTATTACAAGGAATGTAAACATCCTTGTAATAGGAATATGGCATGACAGGTCCTCTTTACAGTGAGATATGGGGTCAATAAGACCCCACATCTCACCTCTAGGCTGGGAAGCCTGAAATAATAATTAAAAAAAAACAATCTTGGCTTCGATCGTAGCGGTGAGTCGGTAGAAGCACCGGAGGGTGGCGGGAAGGGGGGGGGGGCTTCCCCTCTCGCCTCCCATAAGAATGATCAAGCAGTGGAACAGCAGCTATGATCATTCCTATGGTGTAGGAAATCGCTGGCTGAAAAAGCTGATATCTGAATGATGCCTGTAGCTGCACCCATCATTCAGATATACCCGCTCAAAGTCGAGGACGTCATATGACTGTGGGCGGGAACTGGTTAAAAATTGCGGAGTATTGCGGGCTATTGCAGAGTATTGCGGGCTATATTGCAGAGTATTGCGGGCTATATTGCAGAGTATTGCGGGCTATATTGCAGAGTATTGCGGGCTATATTGCAGAGTATTGCGGGCTATATTGCAGAGTATTGCGGGGTATATTGCAGAGTATTGCGGGGTATATTGCAGAGTATTGCGGGGTATATTGCAGAGTATTGCGGGGTATATTGCAGAGTATTGCGGGGTATATTGCAGAGTATTGCCCGGGTATATTGCAGAGTATTGCCCGGGTATATTGCAGAGTATTGCCCGGGTATATTGCAGAGTATTGCCCGGGTATATTGCAGAGTATTGCCCGGGTATATTGCAGAGTATTGCCCGGGTGTATTGCCCGGGTGTATTGCCCGGGTGTATTGCCCGGGTGTATTGCCCGGGTATATTGCAGAGTATTATAGGGTTGGCTGAGCATTGAGGGATGGATGGATGTGACTGCAAATGTCACTGAGCACCGCTGTGGGCACTACACATGCAGCCCACAGCGGTGCTGCCATCCGATCCCTCCCCCTCTCCCCTCGCACTGTACCGATCGGTACAGAGAGGGGAGGGAGGAACCGGCGTCATGAGATGACGCCGGTCTGTTGACATGTGATCGCTCCGTCATTTGACGGAACGATCACGTGGTAAACGGCCGCGATCAGCGGCTATTTACCGTAATCCGTGATGCGCCGGGTCCGGAGGACCCGGCGGTCACAGATATTCCCGAGTGCGCGCCCCAGGGGGCGCGCGGGAGCATCATTCTGGAATCGCGTCCATGGACGTCCACCCAGAACTAGCCGACCGCGCTGTTGCCGTCTTTCGGCAATGGCCCGGTCGGCAAGTGGTTAAACCTCTAATTGCCGTACTACTGTCTTGCAGTCCCATGCATTGCACGGCAATCATGGGTTTAAAAGGTGGTGAGGAGGCAACATATTGCCTCTCGCTACCTGTTAAACACAGATCACTTTTCAGAGGAGCAGCAGTGCCTGCTGCAGTTGTGAATGAGCCCTTTGTTGCATTCCGCAGCAGCACCCTTAGATCTCATCCACACGTAAAGTTGGGGAGAGATAAAACCCTGCGGTTGAGTCTACTGCCCCAATCCCTACCTCCTTTAGCTGTTGGCAGCTTTAACCCCTTGTTTGCTGTACTGCACAAGGCTGAAGGGCACTTGCAGTGTGGTTTCATTCACTCAAATAAGTCATACTTGGCAGGTGCTACACCCAACAACTATGACAGGGCATACAACTTCTTCTGCAGCTGCGACATGTGTACACAGCACTACAAAGGAGGCATCGGCTTATGCGGCTCTTGTTTCCTACTACAGCTCTAACTTTACGGGTAATCCCTCTGCATTGCACTCTGATGCTCTGGAATGGCCCAGACAGCGATCTACCAGTTACGTGTCTGCAATCTACTGGTAGATCGCGATCTACAGGTTTCTGACCCCCGTTGTATACCATCTTATCATTGTTGTTCCACTTCTGTTTTGTTTATTAACATATTATATATAGTAAGTACTGCATGTAGTTTTATGTTGGGTTTTTGAGCAACTTTTGTCAGTTGGTGTGTCAGCAGCTACACTTGTCCTTGTTATTTTCTGTATAATATTGTTTTATAGTGACTGGATTGTTAACTACATTTTTTTTTTCTTCTCTTATAGGTTGTCTGGGTCATTTTTTACACAGCTATTCATTTTGATTGACAATTTTCTAACATCCCTTTTGCCAAATTCCCTCATTTTGTCAATGGGGAAAAAAATGATTCATCATATTTTTAATACAGAACAATAAAAGCCTACAAAGAACATTGACAGCGAAGGGAAATCAGCAAAGATTTTTTTTTTTTAAATACCAGTGAATTGTGCCCTAGACCTGTGAGGATCAGTTTGCAGGTGTGGACCATCGCCAAATGTACGTGAAGTAGTTTTCCTGCATCCTCTGGCTAGAGCTGGCACACACAGTTTTTATTCATCTCAAAGGAAAAGATGACATTTTCTACTGTGACATCATAAGCGTGTCCATGGTTTTCTTATGACAACAGCCTGGGATGTGGGATGAACCCAAGAAGTGTAAATGCTCCAGCATCTAGATCAGAACTCTGAATATTTGAAGTATGGGTTGACCAGGCTTTCAGTTCTAAAAGCATCTGCTAATTTTTTGGATAAACCATGTACAGCTGAAAGATTGTCTAACTTCCGTGTAACTGAGTAGCCTGCCTACGTTTTGTTTTTTTTTTTTTGTATGGTTTTATGACCTGACATTTTCATAATATACTGCCCCTTTGCATCCACAGTGCTATTCCAGTAACAGTGGAAGGATTGGGAATATGGATGAGGTTTTGCTCTCTGGTAAACCTATACAGTATTGAAACAAGACTTAATTTAACCTGGAATGAATGTGTTTTACAATAAAGATCTGATTTGTTGAACTCTGGTTTCTTTTTCTTGTTATTTGTGTAGATCTAGGCATATGGCAAAGTCACAAGGCAGGGATGCTTTAGTTCAGTAGTAAATGATTGGTAGGTTTTTGACTCCATCATGTCTGTACTTAGCCCATGACAATTGCTGTACATTGAAAAAGCAAAATGCAGCAATCTTGCCTCTGCTAAGCAATGACTGCACTTTTGTATAAACCAGTGTTTCTCCACCGGGGTTCTGCAAGAGATCCCAGGAAGTTCAGCGGCGATCTACCTGCCAGTCGCAGGCAGCTGATCGGTAGATTGCAGGGAAGTGGCTGGCATACTATTTTTTTTTTTTTTTTTTGCTCTAGCACGCTGTTCCCCACTGGCCCCTCCTCCCCTCCTGTCCATCCTAGATGTTTGTATGTGACATCATCTGGGATGGACATACAAAAGAGGGGCCGATGGGGAACAGCGTGCCACTGGAGGACTGAGAATAGCTGCCTCTGAAGCCAGTAGAAGCAAAAAGCCAGTAGTGTAATGCTCCCGGCTGTGTTCCCCACAATGCGCCCAACAGTCTGTCCCCAGCAAAGTGCCCTGCACTCATGCAATATGCCCTGCTTCCCCCTCGTGTAGTGTGCCCTCCTGAGCCCCTGTAATCTGCCCCCCAGACACACTGTTTATTTCAAGTTGGACCGAGAATGGAGAACATCTCTGCAGAAAAACAAAGCATAGGTTTTACATTAAAGTGGTTGTTAAGCCACTTTATACCATTCTCTCTGTTTAACAATTTTTTGTGCCCCTGTGTCTGTCTTTTATAAAAAAAAAAAAAAAGTTGGTCTTTACCTCCTCTCAGAGTGCCGCTTCTCCGTCTGACAGTTGCAGTTGGCGGAACCGAGAAACCCCCCGCTGATGTCAGTCGGGAGGCGAGGAGGAGGGAGGCTACAGGTCACGTGAGCGCTGAGCGGCGCTCTGAGATGAGGTAAAGCGCAGCTTATTTTTATAAAATTCAGGCACAGGGGCACAAAGGAATATTAAATGGAGAGAATTGTATAAAACATTTAAAGTAACTTTTGCAGTAGGAGGGGAGGGGGCGGGCACTGACACAGAAGTGGGGAGGGTGGGGGGGAGCTGCAGATAGCAGTGGGCTGGCGGAGGCATGTAAACTGACCACAGTGTCATGGGCTCAGCAGCCATGATATACCGTGGTCAGTTTATAGGGGGAGGGCAAAAACTGACAGGCTCAGCCAGGTTTTTTAGGTAATAGAAGGGGCCAAATTTCACAGCATGAGCACTCTGCTGTATAATATGCTTTAAAGGAATAGGATCAATATAATTTTTTTTTTTTTTTTTAGGTTAACAAACGCTTTAACCACTTGCCCACTGGGCACTTTTACCCCTTCCTGCCCAGGCCAATTTTCAGCTTCCAGTGCAGTCACCCTTTGAATGACAATTGCGCACTCATGCAACACTGTACCCAAATGACATTTTTATAATTTTTTTTTTCAAGCCAATAGAGCTTTGTTTTGGTGGTAGGTAATTTTTCTCCACTGATGTCGCTGATGAGGCTGTACTGGTGGGCACTGATAGGTGGCACTGATTATCAGTGCCAATGTCCCTTTAACAGAAGGCAGTTATTGGCTTTCTTCAAGAAAAGCCAATAATCGGCTTGTGTTTACATCCTGTGATCAGCTGTCATTGACTGACAGCTGATTACATGCTAAAGGGCCGCTGTGATTGGCCCTTTACCACAATATGTGATCAGCAGAGTCTGAAGGACTTGGCGATCACAGAACAGGCTGCCCGATCACGGGGGGTGTATGTCCATTTAAGGTATATGCTCTCCTGGCAAAGTAAGCCCCCGCTTTAGCCATCTTTTGGCTATAGCACCGGCAGGAAGTGGAGTTAAATAGGTACGTTTGTTGTTTTTTGTTTTATATATATTCTTTTATTTAAAATCTATTTCTAAAAATAAATATTATCAACAGCTTGCTGATTATACTAATGTTCCGTGACCTGTAGATGTCAGGTGTTCCCCAAAATTTTAGACTTTTTGCCAGGGGTTCCTCAAAGGTAAAAAAAGTTGAGAAACACTGGTATAAACTGCTGTCATCGCAATCGCTAAAATATTGCCTACATTTGTGTAAATGCAATGCTGCGGTTTGCTTGCAGTTGAATCCATTTTAGTAATCGGTTACCTTCTGCAGATCAAGAAAAAATATTTTTAAGCCTGACCATTGCCAAATGGTTAGAACAAGGAAGGGTTATAACCTCTGTCTTTTTTTTTTTTTTTTTACTGCCATCTGTATCCCCATTGGGTGAATTTTCCCTTGCCAGGACAAGGATTGATGAGAAATCGCTTTAAAGTGCCCACCTTACTACTGGTTTGGGTAAGACCTTGACAGGAATTAAGGATCAGTCTTCCTGTTGGGGTCACAGACAGCAATAGGACAGAATCTGTCAAAAAAAAAGTTGCTCCCCTGCCTTTTTGAAATATAATATATAGGCTGGAGTTGTTTTTTTGAAAACTGATAAGGCTTCCTGATGCACCTCCCCTTTCCCACCTCTAATTTCGATTGGTGGTAAGAAGGGCTGGTAAAGCTTCACCACTATTGGGAAGTGCCTAAACTTTGCCTACCTGAATGGCCCAATGTTTGGTCGCATGAGCAGGGTGGTAGGTGCCGCCTGCAATTTATACCTGCAACAGTTCTCTGAGTTCAAGCAGCCGGATGGAGATTTCCTTTCCCCGAACAAAATCGAGTTGGGCCGAGCGCTGCCATTAAGACCTAGACTTGTATTATGAATGAACACAAGGCTTCCTCTTCCACCTCAGCCATTCTACTTTACCTTTCATCCACCACTATTTTTCAAAATGTATTTTGCTTCAATTCTGTTGCAACCAGATATCATTCAAAGCCTAGAAACCCAAGCCAAATTTAACATCATCGGTATGCAATAATTATGGGGTTTTTTTTGTTAAAATGAAAAACGTCTGTAAACAAAATGCTGTTAAACGCGAGTTACCGCATTTAGCAGCGTTTACAGGCTGTTACAGGCATTTGACGTTTCAAATGCCTCTGAACATGTGTCCTGAACGCCTTTTTTTTGCTTTCCAAAAAATGCTTCTAAACTCAACTGCCTAGAAACGACTATAAACAACCCCGTGCTCCTAAGGACCAAGGGGGGTGCCTATTCTGGCATACTTGGATGATCTGCTTCTCGGGGAGCAATCTGTTCATCATCTAGGGCACAATGTATCTCTCCCAGTACGCAATACGGAGGGGTTTGGTTGGGTCCTCAATCTCCAGAAATCGCCATTGATTCCAGCCCAGTGATTATTATATCTGGGTCTGCTCCTGGGCTGTCCAGGGGAAGGTAATTCTCCCTCTGGAGAAGTGTTGTGTATTAAGAAATCAGATGGCTTCTCTCAGAAACCTGAGGTATCCCTCAATTCATCTCTGCACAAGAGTTTTGGGGAAGATGGTGGCCTCATTCAAGGTGATTCCCTTGGCTTGGTTCCTATCCACTCTGCAGTGAAATGCTCTGGGGGCAGGGGGCATGCTAATCTCCCTAAGTTTCTGCATTCTTCAGTATTTTGGATTGATGCACATCTCCCAAAAGGATGGGGGCAGGAAAGTCATTCCTCCCTTTTTTTTTTTTAGAAGGTGCTGACGGCAGATGCCACCTTGACAGGATAGGGGGAGAGTACTGAATCATCTTTCGGTCTAGGGAACTTGGACTCCGCAAGAAAGGTTCCTGCCTATCAATGTGCTTGAAATACGAGCGGTCCAACGGGTTCTCCAGCACTGGTCAAATCAGTTGCAGGACCTCCCTGTAAATTCGGACAATGCCACAACTGTGGTATACGGTATGTGAATCATCAAAGGGGGCACCAGGAGTTGAGTGGCTCAAAAGCAAGGTGCACCTCATCTTTTCATGCTCTATGTTCCATGCTCTAACTGCGGTTCACATTCTAGGAGTGGCAATTTGACAGGAGGACCTCCCCAGCTGTTGTTCACACCAGGGGAGTGAGCACTCCACCCAGAGGTATTTGAGGCTCTCTGTTGGCAGTGGGGCACACCAAAACTGGATCTGTTGCCATCCAAGTTCAGCGCCAAACTGGACAGGTTCTTTGCCAGAAGAAGGGATAGTTTGGGAGTTGGGAGTTTACAGTAGATGCCTTGGTGACGCCATGAGTTTTGTTCTCTCTAACATGCCTTTCCTTCATTACAGCAACATCCACTTCTGCCTTACATGATTCGGGTGGAGGAAACACTGGTGATTTTGATCACACCAGCTTGGCCCAGGAGAGCGTGGTAATCCAACATCGTGAATATGTCAGTGGACAGTCCTTGGACATTTCCAACATTCTAGTACTACACCATGATAAGGTGGTTCTTCTACCTCAACTGTCATTTTTGTTGCAGCTGGTTTCAACTTTCCAAATTAATCAGGACATTGTTTTCCCTTTTTTTTCTACCTTTTATTCACCCCAGGCCTCAGTCATCAGAGGACAGGGATCATCACAATTTGGATGTAGTTCGGCCTGTCAGGATGTATCTAAAATTCACTACTGCAGTCAGACATTCTGTCATTCCTGATTTGCCAAGGAAGGGTCACAAAACTTCCACGTCTTATTTTTTCACATGGCTTCATCAGTTTATCTCTCAAGCCTATAGCTTGAAAGGAAAAGTTCGACCTTCTGGGCTATCTGTCATCAAGTTGCAGTGGTTAAGGTCTGCAAAGCTCCCGCCCTGGTCTTTGATTCACATTTTAGCAGGTGGATGTTAGAACCACTGTGGACGCTGTCTTCGTTGCAATGTTTGTGCCATCTGCTGTTATGTTCTTTTTGGCCTGTCATTGGTTTCTGTGTCTCCCTCCCCTCATGGGCATTGCTTTAGGACATCCTGATGAGTAAGAATGAATAAAGCTGCTCTGTGTCCCATGATGTATGATAAAGAAAACTGGATTTTTGACTATCCTGTAAACTCCATTTTTTGGCATGCATCATGGGACCCAGAGATCCCTTCCCTCTTTGTTGTTGTTTATTGCTTACTACAAAACCAAGGTACTTCCTGTATTGGAGGGGTTATATAGGGAGGACTTCCTGTGGGTGGGGAATAATCCCATGGACAGCACAGTGGCTAAGGGGTTAGCACTTCTGCCTAGCAGCACTAGAGTCTATTCAAATCCCAACCACGGCACTACCTGCACCGTGTTTGCATGTTCTCCCTGTGCCTGCATGGGCTTCCTCAGGTTATTCCGGTTTCCTCCCACACTCCAAAGACATGCCGGTAGGGTTTATTGGCTGCTGTCTAAATTAGCCCGTGTGCATGCATATGTATGATTGTGAGTTAGGAACCTTAGTTGTATGCTCCTTGAGGGCAGAGACTGATGAGAATGTACAATATATTTATGTAAAGTGTTGCGTAAATTGATGGTGCTAAATAAAAACCTGTAATAAACAAGTAAAGGATAATAAACCTGTTCTGTGTTTCATGATGTACTCCAAGAAATGTTTTTTTACAGTCAAAAATTCAGTTCTTGTTACTATAAGGAAGTCTACCCCCCACTAAATAACATTCAACAGTCCTTGAAGTGCATGTATACATAAAGTGACTGCAAAGTGAGTGAAGATTAGCAGCATTTGGATCATTTTTTTTTATTTTCCGATAGACAAAAAAAACATTGTAGTTAGTAATGATAATGTTTTAACAAACTAATTGTCATGCATTTAGGGATTTACATAGACACAGAGGCACATCTCCAGCTCTGCAGCTCTCATTGGCCCACTTATGACTCATCACCCCCCTCCCTTTCTGGCAAACTCTCACGAGAGTGAGAGCGAGAGCTGTGCGTGATGTCATAGGCCTAGGCTTTTTACCAGACAAGAAACAGGAAGTGGGCTGTATAAGGTATTTAATGGCAGAAAAAAAATGTTTTAATATCCAAATTTAAATCTCCAAAGTTAAAACAACGAGGGCAGAAGATTTAATAGATGGAAAGTTGAAAGAATGACTGAAGGTCCACTTTAAAGAGGCAGGCTCGAGCGCGGTTCAGATATGCATCTGTGTGATCCCTAACCATGCCCAAGCATTGGACTATCACAGATCACTAGGAACTCAAGGAAGCCGTGATCACTGTGGCCTGAGTGCCAAAGGCGATAACATAAGTGCGCTTAGGACGGGATCAAGGTAGGCCAGCGGGCAGTGAGGACAATTGTGCTCAGGCACATTACAAGACAACTATGCCTAGTGTGAGTATGCCCTTAATAAAACAAGAACAGTGGCCATAAACACTGCCGCAGCAGCAGAAGCAGGACTTCAAATTTGGTGAAACAGGGCTGGCAACCTTGGAACGGAAATCTGACCACATATCTACATTAGTTATTATAGCATGTTTACATATTTCTTCAGCTTACTAATAGATTGGTCCTATACACTTCCACTTGCCATACCTTTGAAAAAATCCTAATGTTGGAGCTACAAATAGGTTAAATGTTCCAAGTGAGGCATGTAATTTGGATATTTCTTCATGGGAAACCAAGGTCAGCTAAGGGGAAAAAAAAACAACACGGTACAAAAATGCAGTTTTGGGTGAGTCCTCTAATTAAGGCAGGGTGTGGTGATAAAATTGGGAAACTCTCCTGTTTGGGTTTTCAATAGAGAAAAGATTATAGCCTTGCTATTTACCTACCAGTGGAAAATAATTGGGAACAAATACTCTTGATTTTTGCTTATCAATCCGTAAACATAGGAGTTTTGACTAACAATTATTACGATTCTATAGGTCAGTGATGGTGAACCTTGGCACCCCAGATGTTTTGGAACTACATTTCCCATGATGCTCCACTACATTGCAGATTGCATGAGCATCATGGGAAATGTAGTTCCAAAACATCTGGGGTGCCAAGGTTTGCCATCACTGCTATAGGTCTTTTACCCTTTTCATGGCAGGTTACCATACACTACAGTGCCTAGAAAAAGTATTAATACCCCTTGACGTTTTCCACATTTTGTCATGTTACAACCAAATACGTAAATGTATTTTATTGGGATTTAATGTGATAGACCAACACAAAGTGACACAAAATTGAGAAGTGGAAGGAAAATGATAAATGGTTTTCAAACTTTTTTACAAATAAATATCTGAAAAGTGTGGGGTGCATTTGTATTCACCCCCCCCCCCCCCCCCTCTTCCCCCAGAGTCAATACTTTGTAGAACCACCTTTCACTGCAATTACAGCAAGTCTTCAAGTCAAGTTTTATTGTCATTCCACTACATGTAAGAACATTCAGTAGAACGAACAGGGCCACGGTGCTACATACAAATTAAACATAATATTAACTAGATGTACAAAGAATAAAAACACAGTGAGGAATACACATCTGGGAACTACGTAACTGTACATATACTATATGTTTCCAAAAGTCTTTGTAGCAGCAAGTGTTTATAAAAGTGTTTAGTGCATATTCAAGAGTAAAAAGGAGGGGACGTGAGACATTCCTGATCACAATATATAGGAATAGAAGAGGTTTCAAAGAGGATTGGAGTTGAAGGCTCTCACAGCCTGGGGGAAAAAAACTGTTGAACAGTCTGACAGTCCTGGTTTTGATACTCCGGTACCTTCTACCTGATGGCAAGAGCTGAAAGAGACTGTGGAAGGGATGAGTAGGACGTCCAGAGACTAGTGACGTTGGTTGCTTCATATCGCCTTTGGATTTCTTATCAAATGTGAGTTTGTTTTACTTATCTATACAATAAATTTCCCTGGTTGAGCGTTCCTTTTGTACTCCCTACATGTACATAACTCTCGAGCTATTATACGCTCATTGGATCATACCTGGCACTTTATCCTGTTGAGAGGAGGGTCTCCTAGGATTTCCATCTGGTCCAGAGGGAGAAGAATGTTTTGGGATTGTATGAGCAGAGGATCGCTTCTAATTTTAGGAAGATCGTTCTCATCACTTGGTTACAATTTATGTGTATAACCCATACACTGATGGTAAGGGTCAGTCAGTTTGGGTGATGGTGATGGTATTTCTATTCCTTTCTGAAGTTCCCTCCATGGTGGATCTCGTCCAATAGAAGCTTTTGTTTCTCCTCGATGGTGATGGCTCTGATTGGCTCCACTTTTACTTATGCTTGGAACTTTCTCCTATTATGAACTTTGCATATGATTATAAGCGCTACACCTTTTCTTTATATTAGGCCAATTGTATCCAGCAATTTAGTGTTAGCTGCTTTTTCTTTTTTCTTTATTTATATTTAGCGCAACAGATTTGTGTTTTTACAAATAGCGTTTTGCTTTTTAAGCAAAGAAGTTAAATTTTGGTGTCATCTGACCAGAGCACTTTCTTCCACATGTTTGCTGTGTCCCCCACATGGCTTTCCACAAACTGCAAACGGGACTTCTTATGGCTTTCTTTCAACAATGACTTTCTTCTTGCCACTCTTCCATAAAGGCCAGATTTGTGGAGTGCACGACTAATAGTTGTCCTGTGGACAGATTCTCCCATCTGAACTGTGGATCTCTGCAGCTCCTCCAGAGTTATCATGGACCTATTGGCTGCTTCTCTGATTAATGCTCTCCTTGCCCAGACCTGTTAGTTTAGGTGGACGGCCATGTCTTGGTAGGTTTGTAGTTGTGCCATACTTTCCATTTTTAGATGATGGATTGAACAGTTCTCCATGAGATATTCAAAGCTCTGAATATTTTTTTTATAACCTAACCCTTCTTCAAACTTCTCCACAACTTTATCCCTGACCTGTCTGGTGTGTTCCTTGGCCTTTATGATGCTCTTTGTTCATTAAGGTTCTCTAACAAACCTCTGAGGGCTTCACAGAACAGCATTATTTTACTGAGATTAAATTACACACAGGTGGACTCTATTTACTAATTAGGTGACTTCTGAAGGCAATTGGTTCCACTAGATTTTAGTTAGGGGTATCAGAGTAAAGGGGGCTGAATATAAATGCACACCACACTTTTCAGATATTTATTTGTATAAAAATATACATATAATTTTCCTTCCACTTCACAATTATGTGCCACTTTGTGTTGGTCTGTTACATAAAATCACAATAAAATACATTTAGGTTTTTGGTTGTAACATGACAAAATGTGGAAAATTTGACATCACACACAGCTCTCTCTCTCACTTTAGTGAGAGTTTGCCAGGAAGGGAGGGGGGATAAGTCATAAGAGTGCCAATGAGAGCTGCAGAGCTGGAGGTGTGCCTCTGTGTAAATCCAGGAAGTGAATAGGCAGCAGTTTCAGCTGCCCACAGTTAAAATGGTTGCAGTCAGACTCAGTGGAGGGAGATTTCTGCAGCATTTTTGGCAAGTACAGAACCCCAGTATATATAAAATAATAAAATAATATGGAAAGTGGTTAGAAAGAAGCTCCAGAATGGCAAAGATGTTTTTATTACAAATTATGTCAGAAGACTGCAGTTCCTATTTAAACCATAGTTCTAAATGAACACTCTTATTCTAGTATTGCTCTACTGGCCAAATGATGCGGCATTCTTGCATCAAAAAAAAAAAAATTTAAATTAAATTCTAGGTTAATTCAGCCCTGATGCACAGTGCAGCCCTGTTGATAACCATGTGTTCTCCAAGAAGAGTGAAGAGGGTGAGCGGGAGGCAGGCCTGCACCATGGGCCTCTGGGTTGTACTTCCCCCTGGGCCAAAAGTTGTCAGTCAGCTCCTGCTCAGAATGCACACCCGATTGGCCCCTACTGCTGCACACTTCCATTGGTCTGAACTTTGCTATAAATAGGATCATAAGAGGCCAGGACCAAGGGAAAGTCAAGTACCGTATATACTCAAATATAAGAGTTTTTCAGCACATTTTTTTGTGCTGAAAGTGCCCCCCTCGGCTTATACTCGAGTCAAGCACTTTTCTGGTGCAAAGAATGACATTTTCCAAACCGATTTTGGGGCCCTGTATCTCGGAACCACTTGGTGCTAGGAACCCAAAATTTGGTGTGCAAACCCAGTGTAAATAGCACTACAACATATCCAAGCTGGGGTTCCTAGCACCAAGTGGTCCCGAGATACGGGGCCCCAAAGTCAGTTTGGAAAATGTCATTCTCTGCTGCAGAAAAGTGCTTGACATTTTCCGAACCGACTTTGGGGCCCTGTACCTCGGGGCCACTTGGTGCTAGGAACCCCAGCTTTGGATATGTTGTAGTGCTATTTACAGTATATGTTGTAGTGCTATTTATTGGATATGTTGTAGTGCTAGTTCCACTGGGTTTGCACACCAAATTTAGGGTTCCTAGCACAAAGTGGCCCCGAGATACGGTGCCCCAAAGTGGGTGTCAATCTGCAGCAATGTCATTTCGGGACCCTTTGGGTCCAGAGACCCTATTTTGGCTGCAGCTAGGGGGCATCTAGGAATCCTTAACTACCGAGTATGAAGTTCGATGGACCTATGGCTGCAAATGGGCACAGTGAGGCTGCAAATGGGCACAGTGAGGCTGCAAATGGACATTGTTGACCCTCTTTTCCACTTACAGTAGCTGCGCATTTCTCACCCTAGGCTTATACTCGAGTCAATACGTTTTCCCAGTTTTTTGTGGTAAAATTAGGTGCTTCGGCTTATATTTGGGTCGGCTTATACTCGAGTATATACGGTACTTACATTAATTCATGTGTTTTATGTGATGATTTTTTATGAATACGTAACAGCATACAGTTTTCTTTCTATCTCCCTGCAGTTTTGCTTTGATGTAATAGGGCCGGTTAGCAGCTGAAACATAATACATTGGATGTCATGAGCAACAGTGTATTTTTCCATTGCTCCAATTTTTTTTTTTTTTTTAGTAGAAACTACTATATAGGTATAATTAAACAATACGTCTGATAATCAGCATGACTGGAGATGCAAAACAGCAATTATCTCCTTTGATATGCAATGCATTTTAACTGCTATTTATATTCTCTGTTCTTTTACAATGACTAACCATAAAAGAACCTCCTTACGTTAAAGAGACTATGGTCAAAATCAAAATTGACATATATGACGCAGTCTGTCAATAGCAGGTTTGTTACTTGTTGATCTTGCCGGTAAGTCTGTTAGTTTTAACTTCGTTCAACCCCTTCATGCTGGAGGGTAAAACAAATCTTTAAGTGGAAGGAAAGCCTAACGATAACCATTCTTAAAAACGTTCCCTCCCCCTCCCCTTCCTCATACTTATCCTGCCTAACCTGTATAAAAAAGATGTACAGTAGCTCACAAAAGTAAGTACACCCCAATTTCAACGACTAAAACATTTTAGTCGACTAAATAAATATAATTTTAGTCGAATAAAATGCGACTAAAACAACTGACATGACTAAAATACGACTAAAATTAAAATGGTATTTTGTCAAAAGACTAAAACTAAATTGAAATTTGACTTCAAAATGAACACTGGTCTGTAGTGCATGTTCATACCTCAATACCATAATAAATAACATATTCACTTTTTCACTCCAGCAGTATATAATGAGTTTGGAAATTGTAGAGAAATGTTAATTAATGCATTACAATTTAATTACACCCATTAGGTTTTAGACGACTAAAATTAGTTTTAGTCGACTAAAATGTACTGGAGATTCAGTCGACTAAATATGACTAAAACTAAAACAATTGCAGAAGACTAAAGTGGGCCTAAAACTAAAATGCCATTTGAGTCCTAAGACTAATGCTGCGTACACACGACCTGACTTTACGGAATACTTGGTCCGGCAAACCTGAGTTTGTCGCACAATTCGATCGTGTGTGGGCTCCAGCGGACTTTTTTTTCTCAAAAGTTTGACGGACCTAGAAATGAAATTGTTTCAAATCTGTCCGACGGACTTGAGTCTGGTCAAAAGTCTGCTCGTCTGTATGCTAGTCCGACGGACAAAAACCGACGCTAGGACAACTATTGGCTACTGGCTATGAACTTCCTTGTTTTAGTCCGGTGTACGTCATCACGTACGAATCCGTCGGACTTTGGTTGATCGTGTGTAGGCAAGTCCGTTCATTCGTATAGTCCGTCGTAAAGTCCGTTGTAAAGTCCGTCGAAAAGTCTGCAGGACAAAGTCTGCCGTAAGGTCCGCTCGTGTGTACCCGGCATAAGACTAAAACTAAATCGAAATTTGCTGCCAAAATTAACACTGGAGGAGGAGGGAGCCCCAGCCGTGACGTCAATACCCGTGGCTGAGGCTCCTGGAAGTGGGGGAAGCATACCCCCCCCCCCGAAAGGTGCCAAATGTGGCAAGAAAACAGTGGGGGGGGGGAGTACAATGAACTGAAGTTCCACTTTTGGGTGGAACTCCGCTTTAACCCTCTTGGGCATGGAGTTCACCAGAGCTTCACAGGTTGCTACTGGAGTCCTCTTCCATTCCTCCATGACGACATGACGGAGCTGGTGGATGTTAGAGACCTTGCGCTCCTCCACCTTTCGTTGAGGTTGCTCAATAGGGTTTAGGTCTGGAGACATGCTTGGCCAGTCTATCAACTTTACCCTCAGCTACTTTAGCAAGGCAGTGGTCTTCTTGGAGGTGTGTTTAGGGTCATTATTATGTTGGAATACTGCCCTGCGGCCCAGTCTCTGAAGGGAGGGGATCATGCTCTGCTTCAGTATGTCACAGTACATGTTGGCATTCATGGTTCCCTCAATGAACTGTAGCTCCCCAGTCCCGGCAGCACTCATGCAGCCCCAGACCATGAAACTCCCACCACCATGCTTGACTGTAGACAAGACACACTTGTCTTTGTACTCCTCACCTGGTTGCCGCCATACACGCTTGACACCATCTGAACCAAATACGTTTATCTTGGTCTCATCAGACCACAGGACATGGTTTCAGTAATCCATATCCTTAGCCTGCTTGTCTTCAGCAAAATCATGTTTGTGCATCATCTTTAGAAGAGGCTTCCTTCTGGGACAACAGCCATGCAGACCAATTTGATGCAGTGTGTGGCGTATGGTCTGAGCACTGACAAGCTGTCCCCCACCCCTTCAACCTCTGCAGCAATGCTGGCAGCACTCATACGTCTATTTCCCAAAGACAACCTCTGGATATAACGCTTGAGTACGTGCACTCAACTTCTTTGGTTGACCATGGCGAGGCCTGTTCTGAGTGGAACCTGTCCTGTTAAACTGCTGTATGGTCTTGGCCACCGTGCTGCAGCTCAGTTTCAGGGTCTTGTCAATCTTTTTATAGCCTAGGCATTCTTTATGTAGAGCAACAATTCTTTTTTTCAGATCCTCAGAGATATACAAGCTGTACACTCACTACTTTACATTGTAGCAAAGTGTAATTTTTGAGTGTTGTCACATGAAAAGATATAATAATATATTTTAAAAAATGTGAGAGGTGTACTCACTTTTGTGAGATACTGTATGTACATACCTTTTTTGAATCTGCTACGGTCCGGTCACGTGATCTGACAACTCCAGCTTCCCTATGTCAGTGAGCGGGGCTGCTGCAAGGGAGAAGAGGGAATGCAGACAATGGCTGGACCAAGGGATCCTATGAGTAATGTCACAACTCTGGGAATTCACAGCCATTGACAAGTGGCGCCTTACACAGAGCTGCAGAATGACGTGACCGAACCGGAGCTGATTGAAAATAGGTAAGGACACATCTTTTTTTATGCAGGATATGTAGGAGGAGGGTGGAGGGAACATTTTTAAGAATAGTTAAAGGAGTTTGGGGTATATAAAATACCAAAAATCTATACTCACCCTTATGCTGCAGTATTGGTCTGATGCTGCAGCTGTCCTACGTCTGCTCTAAGCAAGAGAACTGAGCGATCACATAATCACTGATTGCTCAGTTATCGGAGAGCTAAGATTTGGGTTACTACCTCATCCCTTTAAACCCGAACACATATGAATTACACAAGTTTGAGGCTAAATTAATGCAGATAAGGCACGAAGTGAGTTTAATTAAAACCATAATCAGCCACAGAACCTGTGTACTTAATATGTGTTTGGTTTTAAAGGGATGAGGTGGCAACCCTAGCTCAGAGTGGAGAGCAATGACTATCAGTCACTGCTCTCCTCTCTGCTCTTCCAATATTCACTGGAGCGCTGGGCTGGGGAGGGGGTGGCTTCAGCTGTCAGCCATGCACTGAGAGCCAGACCCAGCTGCCAATCAGGCAGCTGGGTGGATCCCGACAATATGATCAGGACCCTTCCAGAGCCAGGAGCAGCTCTGCAATGTCAGCTGACAGCGGGAAAAAGCCTGCTATAAGCAGACTCTGGGTCAAAGGAAAGCGCAAAAGTAAGCGCCCTCCTGTGACCCAGAAGAGAATTATGGCCAAAAAGCTTTCTTCCACTTTTTTTGTTCACGGGAATTTCTTCCATTTTATTGCCTGAAAACCAGTTATGCAATTTTGTTGTTACTAAAACTACATATCATCGCAACAATTTAATATTTCCAAGGGAATTATACTTTGTTTTTTAAACAGGAAATAAACCTTCATGTATTCTTTATACCTATAGGTAAGCCTAGAATAAGTCTTACCTATAGGTACTGTAAATATCTCCTAAACGTGCGCCATTTAGGAGATGATTACTGTATACTGCGCTCATGATGTCATCGGTGCATGTGCTCTGAAGGAACGGCCGCCTGTGCTGTTTCTTCAGAAGCCTTTTCCGTGACCGGCGGCCCCCGCATGCATGCGCGGGAGTGATGTCATGCGGCGCTGGCCAGTCACACAGCCGGAGTCCGCGGCCCCGGAAGGAAGAGGGGTGAAGATGGATGCAGCCTCCAGCGGGAACGACGAGGGTTTCGTTTGCAGGTGAGTTTAACATAATGTACTAGTATGCGATGCAGTCTATCACATTATGCCTTTACTTTACAGGTAAGAAAAAAAAAAAAACCAGCGTTTACTTCCTCTTTAAGGGACAAATTGGGCCATTTGGTGGTAACAGGTAATGACCATCTACTAATTTTTTATTTATTTTTTTTAATCAAAGAAAAACTGGCCCAGTTTTTTATCAAAAATATTTTTTGGACAATTACAGCAATAGCACATGTGTGTATTTTACTTGTTTTTTTTTGTACTGTAGTGGGGACCGGAAACAATACATAGCTCCCAACTGTCCCTGATTTTGAGGGACTGTCCCTGATTTGGAGCAATGTCCCTCTGTCCCTCATTCCTCCTCACTTGTCCCTCATTTTGGTCTGATCTGTATAGATGTATATAAAATGCTCTTTTTATCTATCACAAAATGTTTTCCAGCGCTAAACCTTTCATCCAAATTCTAAATTGCTGTATTTGTAAATTCCAAAAGCCAATATAAAGGAATAGTAGTGGTAAAAAAAGCACTTGTGGGTTTAATCAATCTTGTTTTTTTTGTACAATTCTCCTTTAAGGGGGCGTGGCAGGGGGTGTGTCCTATGTCTGCATACTTTTGCTGATAGGTGCCCCTCACTCCCATATCAAAAAGTTGGGGGGTATGACAATATAATAAATTATCAAATTCTGTTATAGTTATTATATCTTCATTTATTTTATACAAAACTTTTTTTTGTTTATTGTGTTCTTCTCTAGCAACCAGAAAAAAAAAATACAAGGAGGGATATTTTTTTTTAATTGGGACAGCCAGAATCTTGAGCAAATGGCAACCAATCAGCTTCTTAAAAAAGATTTAAAAAAAACCCAAACATTTAGCTTCTATCTTTTATGTTCAAAGCTGAACAAAGCTGAATATAGAAGCCGAATTGGTTACCATGCACAACTACTCCAGAGTCGGACTGCTCCAGTTTTGATAAATTCTCTCCAATGCACCTTTTTCTTCAGTGACAGGGTTGGGCTGTAGTGGTTGATTACTGTGATAGCCAATCAGGCTTTTACAGAAATCATGTGATTGACAGCCAGTTCTTCTGGCTGTCGATCATTAATACCAGAGCTGGAGCTGTCATTGACAGCTTGGCAGCTTAACGCAAACACAGGAGAGCACATTTGCAGTCCCATGGAAGAAGACCCACTTCAGTGAGGTCAGATGTGTGGGTATGCTAAAGGGGTCAACAGACCAATCTCTCCAGCAAAAGTAAGAAGTTTGAGAAAAATCATTTAACAAGGTTAGGGGTGCTTACAATGGTCAACTTTTATTCATTTATTTAAAACCTTTATCCCAAAAGAAAAAAACTGTTATGCCGCGTACACACGATCGGGATTTTGGTTGGAAAAAGATATGATGGCTTTTCCGATGGGATTCCGCTAAAGCTTGGCTTGCATATACACGGTCACACAAAAGTTCACTGAACTTTCGACCGTCAAGAACGCGGTGACGTACAACACTATAACGAGCTGAGAAAATGAAGTTCAATGCTTCTGAGCATGCGTCGAATTGTTTCCGAGCATGCGTAGGAATTTTGCAAGTCGGAATTGCTACAGACGATCGCATTTTCGGAAAGGAACTTTTTCCGACCGAAAAATTGAGAACATGCTTTCAATCTTTTGTTGGATGGAATTCGGCCAGCAAAAGTCCGATGGAGCATACACACGGTCGCATTTTCCGAACAAAAGCTTTCATCGATCTTTTGCTGGCTGAATTTCTGATCGTGTGTATGCGGCATTACTGCCTAAAATTGTGTTAGCTGGAGTTTGGATTTAATTTGTTAGTCAATTATGTAAAGTTGATCTAAATCTACTAGTCCATCATACACACGATCGGACTTTGTACAAACTTTCCCGTGGATTTTTGTACAAAGGGCGTTGGCCGTAAACTAATTAAACATACACACGGCAGGACTTTTTCAGCCAACTTTCACCAAATAACATGGTTTTTCAGCTCTTCACCGCCACCCTTTGGTCAACTTCCGTATTGTTGTCTGATCTTTTGCATTAGTTCTGAGCATGCATGTTTGTACTTTGGACTAAAGTCCTATGGATAGGATTTTGCACTATAGGACTTTTGTTGCCGGAAAGTTTGTCTGTTTGCACAGCCAACATCTGTCCGATGAAAACAGAAAAAGTTTGTCCGATGGAGCGAACACACGGTCGGATGTTGCCTTAGAACAGCTAATTTGCATGTTTGTTGTCAAAAAGTCCTATCGTGTGTACGGGCCTTAACACTATTCCTCCACAGGCAGACAATGCTGCTGTCCCAGAATGGCTACATTGTTCCTCCATAGATACAGTGGAGGTGTGAGTGTAGCCACCACATCTAAAGATGAAAAAGATGCAATATGTTAATTTTTTTTTTTTGGTTTTCGATGCACCTTAAAGCGTAACTAAGCTTACCTCCTCTCTAATGGTCTGGGTCCCTCAAAGGCGTCGACATCTTCTCCCAGGGTGCCAGTTTTTGGGCATCTCCATTGACTGGTGTGGGATGGCATCACACATGCTCAGGATCCCCATGACTAAGCTCTAGGGGGGGCAGAGTGAAATGCATTGGGGGCGTGGCCTGGTCGGAGTCCAGGCTGAGGTTGCCACTCCATTCATTGCAGCAGGACGTCAAAGATGTGCGACTTCCAGGGGTCACCCTTCCTTCCTTGAACACATGCGCAGGAGTCTGACTAAACAGTACAATCTCCTTTGGATCTACCAACAATTATGTTGGATAAAAATTGATTGTAATGTTTATGTACTATAGCTCACATACTTTCTAAGATTAGTTTTAAACTTTATTGCTACTAGCTTGTGTTCATATCCCTGCATTCTTGATCTTGGTTTTATAATAAATAATAAGCTATGATAATGTTATTATTGTTTTAATAACCTTTAATCTGTATATTATTTTAAACTAACCTTGCAAGTTAAGGTTTAACACCTTATAAATCCTTAATTGACCTTAATTAGCCCTAATTAATTCCTCCCTCCCCTTAGCTATTTTTTTTCTGCAGATTTATTTTTTTAATCTATATTTAACCACTTGCCGACCAGCCGCCGTCATTATACTACGGCAGGTCAGCACGTTCCCGCGAATCGCCGTAGCTGTATGTTGGCTCCTTTAAGAGCCATAGCAGGCGTGCGCACGATGCGCGTGGCCAGCGGTCGCGATGTCCGCTGGCCATGTGCGATTGTGGGCACGAGAGCCAGAATGGGGATGTAAACACACAAATCCCCATTCTGTCAGGAGAGGAGAGACAGATTGTGTGTTCCTATTAAGTAGGAACAGCGATCTGGCTCCTCCTCTAGTAAGTCACATCCCTATACAGTTAGAAACATCTAGCAGGGAACACAGTTAACCCCTTAAACCCCCTAGTGTTAACCCCTTTCCTACCAGTGACATTTACACAGTAATGAGTGCATTGTTATAGCACTGATCGCTGTATAAATGTCAATGGTCCCAAAAATGTGTCAAAAGTGTCCGATCTGTCTGTCGCAATGCCACAGTATCGCCGCCATTACTAGTAAAAAAATAATAATAATAAAAATGCCATAAATCTATTCCCTATTTTGTCTACACTATAACATTTGTGCAAACCAATCAATATACGCTTATTGTGATTTTTTTTTTTTTTTTTTTTACCAAAAATATGAAGAATATATATCGGCCTAAACTGAGGAAGAAATTTGTTTTTTTGCGGGTATATTTTTTATAGCAAAACGTAAAAAATACTGCTTTTTTTTCAAAATTGTTGCTCTTTTTTTGTTTATAGCGCAAAAAATAAAAACCGCAGAGGTGATCAAATACCACCAAAAGAAAGCTTTATTTGTGGGAAAAAAAGGACATCAATTTTGTTTGGGTACAGCAGCGCACGACCGCTCAATTGTCAGTTAAATTGACGCTGTGCCATATCGCAAAAAATGGCCTGGTCAATAATGGGGAAAGTCTTCTGGTCCTTAAGTGGTTAAACACTTGCCAACCTGCTCACAGTAAATATACTGCGAGCAGACGGCAGGTATAGACACTGCAACATACATACATGTTCCCAGCTTTCTTCTGGGTTTGGGCCCTGCATACGCACGCCCTCTGCTGACCTGTACTGTGATTGGACATAGCAGGAGTTTGTCAGCAGGTTTCAGCCAAAGATTTCAACTGAAACCTGCTGATCGCCTGTGTCCAATCACAGCAGCAGTTTACAAACACACAGAACAGTGAACTGGCTGTTTCTTTTCCCTGAAAAGCAGGCAGAAAAAAACAGCAAGATCTGTGAGTAAAAGCAGCACACCTTGATGTTAACCCTTAGTGACATCGGTGGCAGTTAGTGACCCTCCCAGCCAGTCTTTGTTAGCGCCAGCTTGTGTGCCACACTATCACAATTACACTAAAAGTCGCGGATCCCCGCCATTATTATTATAGTGTCTATAGCTGTGGAAAGCATTGCAACCACGATCAGCAGGTTCCATGCAGGACTCCTGCCTACTGTCAGTGTAAGGTGTCTGCTCGTACCTCGTATGGGCAGGCAGTTACACACTGACAGGAAGGGGCGATGAATAGAGAGCGCTCAACAGCAACCTGGTAGTTATTTGAGGACTACAAGCCGACAGCCGCAAAGGCTGTTGGTAGTTGTAGTTCTTCCATTCACAGAACTCTGTGTCTTTAATTTGTCAATAACTTTCCGATGCTTTGTAATAAAAATGTAATGTTAGTTTCATAAACGGGACAAATCATGAATACCAAATAATTTGATGACTGCACACCAGCCAATGCTTAGTTTCTTTATTCATTCAAAAAAATGGACATCACAGAAAAAATGTACACATTTCACGCTCATATGATTAATCGCTCTGTGAGTGGCATTTTCCTGCGATGAGCTGGACTTGCACACTGATTTCTAACATTGAGTGTCTTCTGCTTAGTTTATCATATAGCACTTTCTCTGTTCACTCCATTGCTTTATGTACATCGGTGTGACGTGGTGCCATTCATTCCGAATGGCACCCCCAACGCACCTTCTCAGAACATTGACATTGCAGTGCTAAGCTGAGATTGCTGCATGCACAGCTTCTAGCTTGTGGTGGTACACTGGGCCGCCCGCTCAAATGAACCAATGCAGGCTTTTAACCCCTTGCAACAGACCGGGCTGGTGTGGGCAAGCCCTTATCTGGTATCACATAATCTAGTTGGTAAAGCTGAATGGCTTTTAGTTAAATGGCTCTCATATGATTGACGGCCTCACCAGACACTCGGGGTAAAGTCCTAAGTTACAAGAGGTAATTATACAATCATCTTACTAGTCCTTGGTTCCCAAACTAAAAGTCCTTTCATTTATAAGCAAGATGACGTGGGACAAAACTCCCTAGTGCGTTTTGGAAGTTAAAAGTAATCCGCCTCCAATAGGGCTTAAAGTGCTGCTCTGAGGCCAGTAGTATTGAAGAGATGAAAGCGTTATTAAACCGAAAACCAGAAATGTAATGCAATTCAGCTTACCAATCCTTAGATGTGGTGGCTGTATTCGTTTTCTTTTTTAGGCTTTTTTCCTTTTGTTTTTATCTGGGGATCAGGCCAGTAACACTGTAGATAAAGGAGCACAGGGGGGTACCTTTGGATAGCAGCATTGTCATGTGTGTGTGTGTGTGTGTGTGTGTGTGTGTGTGTGTGTGTGTGTGTGTGTGTGTGTGTGTGTGTGGTGGGGCGGGGGATGTTAGATTTACTAGCAAATTTAGATACACTAAAAAAAATGTAATCTGAACCCCAGCTAATACTTTATAAGTAGTTACAGAAAACAGTTTTTTTTTTCTTTTAAGGATGAAGATTTTACATAAATTAATGCAAGGTGATCATCGTAAGCACCCCTGTCAGTTGTAAATGGTGTGTCTCATCCCTGTAACTGCTACATCTGCAGGACAGCTTGCTCTTTTGAAAAACAGACTTACTGACGGGATCGCCTGGTAAAAATAAAGGAAAGAAAGCCCAAAAAAAGAAAACTAATGCAGCCATCATCTAAGAATTGATAAGCTGCAATATATAGATATATATCTATATATACTATATAGATATATATAGATATATAGATATATAGATATATATCTATATATATCTATCTCTCTATATATATAGATATATATGTATATATCTATATATATATATAGATAGATAGATAGATAGATAGATAGATAGATAGATAGATAGATAGATAGATAGATAGATAGATAGATAGATAGATAGATAGATAGAGATATATATATAGATATCTCTCTCTCTCTCTATATATATATAGATATATATATATATATATATATATATATATATATATATATATATACAGTAAGACATTGGATTGCGAGCACAATTCGAAACATGCTTGTAATCCAAAGCACTTGTATATCAAAACGAATTTCCACATAAGAAATAATGGAAACTCAAATGCTTCATTCCACAACCATTTATTCATAAATCCTTTAGTTTATAGTCCATATAAAAAGATTATAGCAATGTGATCAGGTTGTGTAACCATAAAAAGTCCACCCACAAATGGAAGCCTCCACAAGGGGATTAAAAATCCAGCTGGAGTTACAGAGTATAAAAGAGAAGAGAGGCGCCTCTAAGTGTAGCAATATTGTTACATTTATTGAAGGTACAACATTTAGCAACTCACATGGTTGATGATTAAAAAGGGCACATCTAAGTATGCAGTTATCCGGGGTAAAGCTAACTGCAATCGTGACTGGGGAGACTACCCTGCAGTAGAGGGATCTGAAAGTGAGGCTTGTACCTTCCTTAAATGTAACCATATTGCTACACTTAGAGGCGCCTCTCTTCTCTTTTATACTTAGTTGTGACATGACGCTACTTGTATATCAAGACATCGCTTTTATATCAAGTCAAAATTTATTTAAAAATTTCGGTTGTCTTGCAAAATGCTCTCAAACCAAGGTTTTACTTGTATAAAGATATATATCTATATATATAAATGTTTGCTTTTGGGTTTAATACAGCTGTGACTGACCTGAGATTGAACCTTGAATGATTTTATTTTTTGCCGAAGCAGCATTTTAGTAGGATTTTAGCCGTTGATCATTCTATGCATATGAGATTTATTCTTCCACGCACAACATTGTTTGACTGAATAACTTTGAGGTCCAAACAGACAACACTTGAATGTCGGGATACAGATGTAGCTGATTATTTGACCAGAGTATGATCCATGGAAGGGATCGCATAGCATATTATGCTGTATTGTCTTTTTTATTCTCTTAGGGTATTTAGTCTGGCTGGTTGTTTTTCAATTTTGGGTGAAGGCAACCCATTTTTTTATAAAATGTAACTATGGGGTGTACGTCTGATCAGAAGTGCCCCTTTACTGATGTATTGAATTGTTATTGATGTGTATGCCCTCTATGAGCATGCAATTGTTTTTTTTTGTTTTTTTTTTAAGTTTATTTTATTTTTTTTATTTTTTTTTAGTGAAGAATAACCCAGGATCACTCTTTATATCCTTTGGACTATTGCAGCAAAAAAAGCAATTTTTTAATGTACATTTTCTGGGCTATTCATTCTTATTATGAATAAAAATTAAGAGGCGTTCTGCTTTTTATGCCCTCAGGGTTATCATGTCTGCTTGCATCCCAGAGAAACGAACATTTTGAGCATCGGTATAAAATAATAATAAAACATAAAAATTCAATATACAGTAAAATACTTTTGCAGAACACAAACCTTTTCTAGGAGGGCATATCACTTCATAGTCATCAAATAACTGAAATGTCATTTTTTTTTTAATGCGAACTCTGCAGTAATCCAAATTGTTAGTCCAGCTACAGGTTTTGCCTGCAAAGATTTTCGAATGCTACACCTGAGATTTCGGATATTGTTGTAGCTCTGATGTTCACCAGAATGCAGTGACTTTATTGCTAGACTGTTCTTTATTGCTGAAAATGGAACATCAGCCGCTCTGCCTGCTGCTTTCTGGGCTCTGATAGATGCACATGTACTTATCAGAGAAAAATCTCTTAGATAGGTTGTCCATCTTTGTGAAGTCTAAAGCACTGAATTCCTCCTCCGACATTGACAGATAATTCCCAAGTTGTGGACAGGTTCGAACCATAGGGACATTTGCACCAATTCCATTGCCTGTTTAAAAAAAAAAAACATGCATTAATAAAATGGTTCCATTACAGTTGCATTTTCTGTGTAAGGAAAATTCCAACAATTGAAAGCTTTATGGGGAAATAATAGATTTGGCTCAAATACATTTGTTTTTTTAAAATACATATATATATAATCTCTGTTTTACAAACTAACATTTAATGCATGACAAAGGATTCCCAGAGCACTATGGGCTATGAACAAAACAGCAATGCAGTAGCTGTCTGCCTTGAGCCTAACTTTGTCTTACAGAAACCTCAGATGAACCTGTTGGATAAGAGGTGTGTTACTGTGATAAATGCTCCTACTCATTTGTTTGTGTGTACGATTCAGCTTGAGCTCTTGATCTCTGTAAGCAACATCCTTTTTTTTTCAACATTATCAAAGTTATGTAACCATCTTGAGCTAGTTACATAATCCCATCCTTGGTATGGGATGGAGACCTTCTACACCATCTGTCTTTTACGGGCTGTTTAAACATCTCTACCCTGGCAATTTAACAACAATTTAAATCTTTAGCCATGTAAATTAAGGGCTTAAAACCTATGCAAATTTTCAAACAATAATGATGGTAAAAGGAACAGGATGGTTCCATAATTATCAAACCTCCCATCTTTGGACAATCCACATCTACAGTACTTTGACACATTCCATGCTGATTGGTTAAGGTGTCTGTTCTACCTATGAGGATATCAATGCTGAGGCATGATCCTGACACCTGTGAGAGCCAAAGAAGTTGTCTGGATATGCTACATATTAGTCCAGTTTTCAGAAGGAGAGGGTATTAAGCAGCATCCTTGTTGAATTTTCACAGCGTTAACAAGGAAGGAGCAATAAGCTACAGGTTGAATTTTACCACCTATGAGTTTACCTTTTCACCTAGCCTGTGCTAGACCAATAAGGTCTTCCTTAGTTTGATAAGCCCTATGTAGCCTGAATGTCTAATTCTTCTTAAAGCGGAGTTCCACCCAAAAATGGAACTTCCGCTTTAAGGGAAGGTGACCCCCTGACATGTCACATTTGGCATGTCATTTTTTTTTGGGGGGGGGGGGGGGACGGAAACCCTCTTTTTAGAGGGTTCCAGCTCCCACTTCCTCCCGGGGCTCCGCGGTTCCGGAAGTCAGTTCACCTCTCCCCCCTCCCTCTCGGCAGTCATCTGGGACACGTCACAGCCAGGCGCCCACAGTGAAAATGCCGATGCCGCAGAGAGGAGGGGGAGGCAAGCGGGGCTTCGTTCCCCGCATCGCTGGACCCAGGGACAGGTAAGTGTCCAATTTATTAAGTCAGCAGCTGCAGTATTTGTAGCTGCTGACTTTTAATTTTTGTTTTGTTAAGCGGAACTCTGCTTTAAATTGCAATAATCATACAAAGGTAATCAAATGTCTATAATAGCTAAGGCTAGGTTCACACCTATGCAGGTTGTGGTGATGTGTTGTTTCACACGTGTTTTTGACGCATTTTTCATTCGTTCCTGCTGTGTTTTCATTGAAGTCTATGGAACTGAAAATGCAACCTGCTGCGGGCAATAAAGTCCATGACCCTTTCCAAAAAATGTACTGGTTGAAAACGCACAGATATGAACATGATCCATAGGAAATCATGTTAAAGGGACTGTAGTGCGTTTCTGCAAAACATGGGGTGTTAACCTAGCCTTAGGCTAGCCATGCATGATTCATTTTCTTTCGTTCAACCAGTGGAGCTAATATATCCTGAGGCTTCCCCACCATTGGAATACACTCATCAGCTACAGCCAGCGACACCAATTGAGTGAAAATTTTCCAACAGGCTGGTCGTACAGACGTTGATTAAGAGACTGACTTCTGCACAACTAGCCTGCCCATTGATGGATCAAAATTCGGTCAGTCTCTGCTGAACCAGCGGCTTACAACCACCTGGCAGGGACGTTGCTAGGTCTACAAAAGACCTGGGTCTAGAGCCCAAAGCGGAGAAGTAAAGAAAGTCATACTCTTGGGCGGGCATACACATGTATATAGTTAGTGTGTGTGTGTGTGTGTGTGTGTGTGTGTGTGTGTGTATATATATATATATATATATATATATATATATTACATTATATATATTATCATTGCATCAGAGTCCCCAAAGAGCCCCCTTACATCAGGGTCCCCAAAGAGCCCCTCCTTACATCAGGGTCCCCAGAGAGCCCTCCACTTAGATTAAGGTTCCAAAGAGCCCCCTTACATCAGATTCCCCATAGAGCCTCTTCCTTACATCAGGGTCCCCAGAGAGCCCCTCCTTACCTCAGAGTCCCCAGAGAGCCCCCCCTTACATCAGGTTCCCCAGAGACCCCCCTCTTACATCAGAGTCCCCAGAGAACCCCTTCTTTACATCAGGGTCCCCAGGGAGCCCCTCCTTACCTCAGAGTCCCCAAAGAGCCCCCCCCTTACATCAGGCTCCCCAGAGAGCCTGCCCTTTACATCAGGTCCCCAGAGAGCTCCCCCTTACATCAGAGTCCCCAGAGAGCCCCTTCCTTACATCAGGGTCCCCAGAGAGTCACTTTCTTATATCAGGGTCCCAAGAGAGCCCCCCTTACATCAAGGTTGCCAGAGAGCCTCCCCCTTGCATCAGGGTCCGTAGAGAGCCCCCCCACTTACATCAAGGTCCCCAGAGAGCCCCCCCCCACTTACATCAGGGTCCCCAGAGAGCCCCCCCCACTTACATCAGGGTCCCCAGAGAGCCCCTCCTTACCTCAGAGTCCCCATAGAGCCCGCTCCTTACATCAGGTCCAGGTCACCAGAGAGAGGGCGGGCAGTGAGAGATAATGTCATTTCTCTGCTCTCTCGCCTGTCCAGCTCTCCTGTGCTGCCTGCCCGCTCTCCGGTGCTGCCCCTCGCACTCACGGTCTGGCTGCAGAGAGGCCACAGCCGTCTCTGAGAGACTTGGGGCTATAGCCCCAAAAGCCACCCACTAGCGACACCACTGCCACCTGGTAATACAGACACTTTCATGATAAACTAGGATATCACACATAGCAGTAGATACTTATCAAAACTAATGACATCAGATAGTTATCAGCTAAAGCAAGCTCATTGGTTTAGCTGCGACCAGTAAAAGTTAGACAAAACAATTATACGGAAGAATAAACAGCCTTGTTTAGCTAACCTTGTTTTTCACCAACCTGCTTGCTTTAATCCAGTTTTTACCGTGATAGGATAAGCACTGTAACACACTTTTCAATTGTTTTCTCAGCTCTGTTTTAATCCATATTAAGTGGTAAGGTTATACTGCTTTGTTATTTCTGCCAGTCAAAGGATTAAGCATGCTTTAGCAACATCTTTGATTGTGCAATTGCAGCAATACCTGTTCACCTTAGAAAGCCTGTAAGGTAATGTTCCTTACATATTACTTAACTGCTTTATAACCGTGTATCCCTAGCAGTGCTCAAGCCATACAATGGGGCTGCTTTATTTTTTTTTTTAGATTAGTTTATGTAGCAGTGGGGTAACCTCCAAATTGGCTTGTTTTTTAACTTACTGTCTTCATTGCTATGTATGATCTAGAATAGGTACTACTGTAGATTAGAACAGGTTTGCTGGATACATACAACGCCTTGATGAAGAATACAGCTTACACATACATTTTGCAAATGTATGCAACTGCATGCAACTGCAACCTCTGTCTTTATTATAAATATGTAATTGGTTTTCTGTCCCTCTTTACTGGTTCTCAGTACTGAGGGCTGAAAGTGTTTTTAGGGACAAATTTACTGCCATGCTTAGTTCCTAATGTGTGTGTGTGCTGCTTGTACCATTCCTATGTATGGCTGGACCCAGTCATTGGAATGTACGGGGCAAGCAGGGTAGGAGCTTGACCGAGGCTGGGCTTTTTTTGCTGCAAAGGCTGTAAATATCTCAGGAGCAGAGCTAAAGCTAAGTATTTGGGTAAATGCCTGCCGCTCTAGGGGTTGGGTAGGGGTAAGATTTAACTTGACATAAATGTGAAGTTTATTGTTCCCTAAACCAACCAAAGAGGACACAGAGCTAAAAACCTGGTGTGGGGGTTCTAAGCCTTCCCCCATCCATACCAAAAATGAATTTAAAAAAAACAGTTTGGATTGAGTTTGTGACTTTTAGTAACATAGTATTAAAGTGGAACTCCTAGATACAACTAATCTTAAAACTGCTCCTCCATCTAACACCTATACTAACTACCCTGTGGAGGAAAGATTATTATACTTAGAACAATATACTTACCTATTCTCAGGCCGCTCTGGTCCAGTCACGTGACCTCCCTTGTGTCAGCCAGCGGCGGTTACAGGGGAGAGCATACCAACAACGGCTGGATTAGAGCGGTGACACCACCTGTAGACTTACTATGGGAAAACCGTTGTTGGCGCTCCTTCCACTGACGATCACGTGACCAGAGTGGCTCTTTCTTCCACAGGGTAGTTAGTATAGGTGAAGAAAACAAACAATAGTGGGCACCTGTAAGCTGGATGGAAAGAGCAATGGGCAGCCAGAATCATATAGTGGGAATTCATAAAAAGTACATGAATGGGACAGTCTCTGGGAGTAAAACGCTGGTGATACATAGCTGCAGGCTCAGATAAGAGCTAGAAGGGACTCTGTAGACATGCAAGAGAGAGAGAGTGCAGCGCTATCTAAGTGCAGCAATATTAAGAATTTATTGCAAGGATAATAAATATGACTCACAGGATACAAGAAGGTAAGCGCTTGTGGTATATTACAGTTCATCCACTCTAGGGAGGATGTGCTGTGATCCCAGGTGATGAAACCGCTGATGTCGGCTGTGCTGGTGGCTTCCAATGCCTCCGGGGACACGGTTTCCCTCAGAGGAAGCCGCTGACGTCACATCCGGGTGGAAGGCGGAGTGGGTTGTGCGTGCATCGGAGCATGCATGCTCCTTCATCAGGCAATCCAAATGCATGCACAGCCTGCTCCACCTTCCACCCAGAGTCATATTCATTATCCTTGCAATAAAAGTTTTTAATATTGCTCCACTTAGATGGCACTGCTCTCTCTCTAGTTAGTATAGATGTTAGATGGGGGTGGGAGCAGTTTTGAGATTAGTTAGTTCCACAATAAACAGGATCAACAAAGAGCTAGGAAACAAGGGAGCTATGAACTTCCAAGTAACTCTTGCACACGGTTCGAGTTCGTGCAATGTAAATTTCCCCCTCCTAAAGAGCCCAGGAGCTGCATACATTCTTCCATAGACATGAATGGCTATGCACAGTTGTAACCGGGTATATACTGGTACTTGTGTAAACATAGCATATGGGCGAAAACCTATGGGCATATTCCAAGAATAGCCACTCGGGTATTCATGTCACATACCTATTTTTCCTGCCATGCTGTCAAAGAACACCCAGGAATTTTTGCCTGGTCCATATTTAACAAAGGAGATAAAGTGGCTGGTCTTGATGCAGAGAACTGCCAACAACTCCAGTTTTTGCCGTGTGGTTGACGCTTCACTCTGGGTGTCCAGCCTAACAGGCTTATGATCACTCATCTGTTTGTGTGAATGAACCTACGGTGGGTTAAATAGAAGCAAAATATTAGACTCTCCCTTTTTGACAGTGCAAGCCTGAAATATTAAAGGAATACATATTTTATCAATGATCATTTGCTGAAAAATTTTATTAATGCATGCATTCATGAACAGTGGTTGTAATCATTTTTCAATACACTTATATTGTTGTTCCATTTGGAGACATAGGCGACACCCCAGTACTAATCACTGTACTAATGCCTCACGGGGGTCGATTTACTAAAACTGGAGAGTGCAAAATCTGGTGCAGCTCTCCACAGAAACCAATCAGCTTCCAAATTTTTGTCAAAGCATCATTGAGCAAGCTGATTGGCTACCATGCACAGCTGCACCAGATTTTGCACTCTCCAGTTTTAGTAACTCAACCCATGGAGCTCTACATGGAGATGTGCAGAAATATCAGATATAATCTAGTAAAAAAAATGGCTGAGGATGTTCTTGCATTTTTTTTTTCTTACAGCAGCCCAGAAGCAAGATTGTGTTCCATATGGGACAGCAAAAAGTTAGAACTAAGGTTGGAGTCCAGTCAGTTTACAAATGCATAAAGTATTCTGTATATTTTGCTGGCTGATCTACATTGTTCCATAATGAAGTATAAATGGTCCCTAAGTTCCAGAGGGCCCTTGTGTCCTCTGACTGACAACAACTAGTAAATGGTCTTGTGGATTCCACAGCAGCGTGCGCTGATGCTAGACATTGCTCACCTGCATTTCACAAAATTGACAGAACTGGCGGATGTTACCATCTGTGGTGAGGGGGTCTGCAACACACTGAACACATTCGTACTCTGCAGGACTTAGGCAGAGACAACAAACCCGGCTTCCTGTTAAAAAAAAAAAAAAAAATGTACATATGATGCATTTTTATAGATAAAGCCTACAACTCAGTAACTAAGTACAGTATCCTTTAGAATGCGTATCACTTGAAAAAGCTACTCTACCAAAATAGTTAAATGCAAAAACAAATGGGGACTATTTTATATGCTAGAGGAAGTGTAATTGGTACACATTCTTTTGTGTTTCTTCCCATCCCCGATGTGCTATATGGTGCATGGCATTAGAAGGATGACAAGACTCTCTAAAGCAGTGATGGCGAACCTTGGCACCCCAGATGTTTTGGAACTACATTTCCCAGGATGCTCTGGCACTCTGCAGTGTAGTGGAGCATCATGGGAAATGTAGTTCCAAAACATCTGGGGTGCCAAGGTTCGCCATCACTGCTCTAAAGTCTAAGGTAAAGTAAAGTTTGTGCCACTGCCCCACATCCTGGCTGCTCTTCAGATTACTAGTGTACACATTCACACTGGTAACCACCAAAGTTCCTTCTCCAAACCAAACCATCAGAGAAGAACATTCCAATTTAAAGTGTATCTAAAGCCAAAACATTTTTTCCATTTTGCATAAGACGTGAAATGGTTAGAATAAAATCTCTGTCAACTATTTATTGCTTTGGAAGGGAAGGTGAAGGTATAAGGGCTAGGTGGTGCATGAGGTTGAAGTCCTATAAAGGAGTGCAATGACTCCAGTTGGCCACCTCCTGTGCACATAGGGGGCCAGCCGGAAAGGTCCTGGGTATAGACCATTAAAAATTTAAAAAAAGAGAAGTGCCATATTAAACATATAAAGTCCAAAAAGGCTTTTATTTTTTCTTGTAAGTTGAATAGGGCAATCCAACGTGTTTTCAAGAGCGCTAAGTGGTTGCACCTTTTCAGAGCTTTGAAAGTTGTCTTGTATGCAGAAGTGCTTGCCTCAAACAGGGGAACATTTCTAAAAACAGGAGTTGCTGGTAGTATTGTGAACAGTGTATATGTGTCGTTTAGGCTTCTTACTTACAATTGGTGAAGGGGCTCTAGGGTTTTTATGTCTGATTTTTTATTTATTTTTTCAGGATAAGTTTTGTGCTTGGTCCTGAAGCCTTGAGACTTTGTAGAGCTTTGGGTGGGACAAAACCTCTATTCCTAGGTCCACATCTTACTTTGTAGCCAGATCTCATTATTGATCTTCACTGTCCACAGGCATTATTGGAATTGCAAGCTGACTAATGCCTAGGGCTTTCTCTCTTTCACCGTTGGGGGGCTGGCTTCGAAGTGAAAAAGCTGAATGCTGACAAAACATTCAAAAAAAGTACATGTGCTGGGCCTGTTTGTTTTAAGGGAACCCATTAGGGTTAGTCAGGAAATGATTTGAGTTTGATTAGTGGCACGGGGATGCAGCTGTTTTGTTTTATACTATGGACTTGCTGTACAAAGCCTTCCTGCATTGAAACTGTGTTTGTATATTGCTTTGCTGAATAGAAGTGCAAGACAAACCTCCCTGGACTGTTCCACGGTGGCCCTGTCTCCTGCATGGTTTACTGCTGCCAATACCAGTTGCGCTTGTTTCCTTTAGACCTCTTTCACACTGAGGCAGTTTTCAGACATTCTGCCCATTGCAATGAATGCTGAAGCTCCTGAAAAGTGCTTTGGAAGCGCCGCAAAACATGAGTTTTTAACAACGGTAATGTGCCGCTAAAACGAGCTGAGCTTTACTGTGAACGCAGGGGCAGCCCCAGTGTAAAAGGAATCTTACAGAGTATAATGACTAGCTTATCTCATACCTCCCAACTTTCTAAGATGGAAATGAGGGACACCTATTAGCAAAAGTATGTCGGCATAGGACACATCCCCTGCCATGCCCCCTTAAAGGAGAATTGTACAAAAAAATGATTGGTTAAATTCACAAGTGCTTTTTTACAACTACTATTTCTTCATACTAGCTTTTGAAATTTACAAATGCAGCAATTTAGAAATTGAATGAAAGGTTTAGCCCTGGGACACACTTTTTGATAGATACGTAGTGCATTTTATATCCAACTATATAGAACAAAATGTAGGACAAATGAGGAGGAAAAGGGGACAGAGGGACTGTGTGTGGCTCTTAAATGTGGGTTTAGAAAAGGGTTGGTTTGTTCTTTTCAACTCACATGAAAAATAAAATGCAAATCGGACTCTAAGGCTGGGTTCACACATGTGTGAACTGGATGCATCCAATTCGCAGGACATGCGAGTGTGGCCGGCTCGCAATGAAGTCGGTTCACGCAGGTTCGGGGCGGCCGCGGTCCGCATTTCAAAAGCATCTTTGGGTCTGGTTTAGGTGAGAATTCAGGCACAAAATTTTCACCTGAACCAGTGAACAGGGGCACACCGGACACCATGCTGGGTACTGCGGCCGCACATATGTGAACCCGGCCTAAATATTTGGTGTGGCGCTGTACACCTTTCAAATTTTCTAAAGTTATTGTTCTGTTTCTCTGCTGGGGAGTTTCATTGTCTGCATTTGTCCAGGTGACCAATGTTACCAGTGCAGAAAATGATGGGACATAAAGAATAATAGAGCTTTCAACGTGGGATGTTTTCCAATGGAGGCGTCAGTTCTGGTAGCAACTAATAGGGGATGCATTGTAAGGGTCTACCTCAGTGGTTCTCAACTCCTGTCCTCGGGACCCACTAACAGGACAGGTTTTAAGTATTACCTTGGGGAGATGCAGACTAGAATCCTGCAATCACTGAGCATAAAATTATATCACTTGTGATGTATTTCAGTTATCTTGCAAACCTGGCCTGTTAGTGGGTCCTGAGGACAGGAGTTGTGAACCACTGGTCTACCTGGTTGTATATAAATTGAATGATTTGCTTAAGTAGGACTTTTCACTGCATAGTTGTTTGTGAACCTACAGGAGATATACAGAGATTGTAGAATCAGATCTTTTTGCATGTTGGCAATTGTCAGGCCATTTCAACCAGCTTTTGATAGCTAAATAGACCAAATGTAAAATGCCATCTGCCTATCGAACCCATGAAATGATCTAAAATTCAACAAGGTAGGTTGCCTTAATACGTTTGGTTGGATTTGTATCGAAGTGGTTGAGATATGATGTGTGTGTGCCAACATTAGCCCTAAAATTCCTCCTCTCTTCACAGTTATGTGGATAAATAAGTTGTGATTTGTTCAGCTGATGTTACTATTGAAATAATTTACCCACTTCTGTGTATAATCTGAAGGTTGGGGGTACCCTTTATCCCTAGTTCTTGTTACATTTGCAAAAAATATAGACAAAATCATAGTTACTTGTGTAGAGCATATTGGTGATATCAAGTTCCAAGGAAGGAAAAATATAAGGAAACATATGAAACTTTTTTCCAAATCTTGGCATCTGAAGGATAAGGCACGATGGAACCTAGAGGAAAAGAGACAGATGTTAGGTACCTGCATGTTTGGGACAACATTTTTGCTTTTGCAGCTGTAAAGCAAACCTTTGCTTCTAAATGACACAAGACAGCAAATAAGGAGAAGGCTTAGAACTCCTGCCAGATTTTTCCGGATATCTGGAGCTTTGTTAAAGTGACTGTAAACCCTAACCTTGTAAAACAACCCAATCAAGTTCCTCCACCTCAAACTCGCTCAGCCATGTCTTTATGGACCTTGCTTTGTGCACTGATCCAAATCATTTGGTTGAGGTGGAATTATGGTGTGGGATTATTTTTCAGGGGTTGGGCTTGCCCCTTTAGTTCCCGTGAAGGGAACTCCTAAAGTGATTGTAAAGTCTCGCTTTTAAAAAAAAAATATGTTATACTTACCTGCCCTGTGCAGTGGATTTGCACTGGGCAGCCTGGATCCTCCTTTTCTCGGGTCCCTCTTCGCTGCTCCTGGCCCCTTTCTCCTATTGAGTGCCCTCAAGCAGCTTGCAATGGGGGCAACCGAGCAGAGCTGCAGCTCCGTGTGTCCATTCAGACACTAAACTACCATTCAGCCCTGCCCTCTCCTCTCTCTCCTGATTGGCTAACTAACTTTGATTGACAGCCGTGGGAGCCAATGGCACCGCTACTGTGTCTCAGCCAATCAGGAGGGAGAATCCCGAACGGCCGAGGGACTCATGGAAATCGCTTGACAGATATGGGGCTTAGGTAAGTATTAGGGGGTGCTGGAGAGACTGCTACACACAGAAGACTGTTTATCTTAATGCATTGAATGCATTAGGATAAAAAAACCTTCTGCCTTTACAACTTCTTTAAGGCGTCAACATACCAAGACATTTTGGACAATTTCATGCTCCCAACTTTGTGGAAACAGTTTGGGGATGGCCCTTTCCTGTTCCAGCATGACTGCGGTACCAGTGCACAAATTAAGGTTCATAAAGACATAGTCGAGTGAGTTTGGGGTGAAGGAACTTGACTGGCCTGCACGGAGTCCTGACCTTAACCCGATAGAACACCTTTGGGATGAATTAGAGCAGAGGCTGCGAGTCAGGCCTTCTCATCCTCATCAGTCGCTGACCTCACAAATGCGTTTCTGGAAGATTGGTCCAACATTCCCATAGACACACTGCTAAACCTTGTGGACAGTGTTCCCAGAAGAGTTAAAGCTGTTATAGCTGCAAAGGGTGGGCCAACTCAATATTGAACCCTCCGGACTAAGAGTGGGATGCCATTAAAGTTCATGTAAGTGTAAAGGCAGGCGTCCCAATACTTTTGATAATATACGGTATATACTGAGAATAATACAAATGCATGACAAGGGGAGGAGGGAGAGAAAAAAATGCAATACCTGCATGTTAATATTAATATTATTAGTGTAAAAATAGCTTGTAAATTAAAAAAAAAATCATCATCTATTTGGTCTATTCCAGCTTTTTTTTAACCAGGGTGCCCAGGCACCCTGGGATGCCTTGAGGTTTCTTCAGGGGGTGCCTTGGCAAAATGCCTAAAAATTGCCCCAAAATTGTATACAAGCCAGTGAGTGGATGAAACCCGCCTTTTAGTTACGCAAAGCCACAAGCAAAGCCACAAGTTTTCATTGTACACCATTAAAACCTTCTAGCTGCAAACTGCCTAAGTACCAATGACATCATCAGTTGATATGGAGGATGTCAGTTGCTTGCATATCACCCTTGATTGACCTTCCCTTGCCTCTCTCCATCAGCTTTGGGGTCTCATTAGCTAAGTGATGGAGAGAAACTGAGGGAGAAGAGAAACACTGGAATACTAGACAGTACCAGCTTGAAAAAGTGTATTTGCTTTGGAAGAATAAATCACCTATGTCCTATGTATAGGGATGTTGCCAGGGCCGGCCCTGCCATGGGTCCCAGTGGGCCCATTGAACCCAGGTAGCACTTTGAGAGGGGCAGCAAATTGAACCACCTCTCCTCCTCTTCTATTTAGCCCACCCCTATACTGTCCTAGCCTGTCTATATACTACACTAGCCTGTCTATATACTACCCTAGCCTGCCCCTTTACTGCTTTACCCTGTCCATTAACTACCTTAGCCTGTCCATATACTACCCTAGCCTGTCTATTTTCTACCCTAGCCTGTCCATATACTACCCTAGCCTGCCCCTTTACTGCCCTAGCCTGCCCCTTTACTACCCTAGCCTGCCCCTTTACTACCCTAGCCTGCCCCTTTACTACCCTAGCCTGCCCCTATACTGCCCTAGCCAACCCCTATACTACCCTAGTCCGCCATTTGGAATTCAACATAATGGTATGTCATATAATTTTGCATATAGACAAGGTGCTGCTACATGTACATCTGACTTCCTGATAAATTTAATTTTAGTTTTAACTATCATGATATAAAATAATGTATGTGGCAGCCTTTTGGTGGGCATGATTATTTTTTTTTGGGGGGGGGGGGGGGGGGGCAGCATTTCATTCTTGGACCCAAGCAGCACAATGTCTTGGGCCAGCCCTGGATGTTGCTGCAATATGTAAAACTATGCCTCGAGATTTTTCTTAATTTTAAAGGGTGCCTTGATTAAAAAAAAGGTTGAGAAACACTGGTCTATTCAATAGAAGTTTATTGTCATCCCAATATACTACATTCAGGATCACATGTTAATGAAATGTCTATATAAGATGGAATCTTATATTAAGAAAGTTCAGGATATAATGATAGTATTTGACCCATGCTAATTTTTCAAATCATAGCATATCAAATTATTCATACTTAACTCCCAATTATACAGGATGAAAATTCCACAGGATGAAAAATAACCATTTTTATGCTGTATAATTTGGAGTCAATTATGAATGATTTGATAGTCTGTGACTCATGCTTTTGTATTTTACTCTTAGCACTTATTATTATTTATTAATCCTTATTTGCATTTTTTTAAATAGTATTTTAACAGTGCTTTAGATAAGACTATGATTATTGTCATGTTTTTATGTTTATAGCCCTAAAGAAGTGGGACTTTCACACTCCTGTCAAGTTTAAAGAGTAACTCCACTTTTGTTGAGAATACATTTTTCCCCTCTGGGTGATCTGTGTACATTGCAAGGATTTAACAAACTTTGTTGCGGATTCCTACCTTTTCTTATTCTGGAGAAACAGCTGTTTGTTTATCTGTGTCCATGTGAGTGAGTCTGTATGGGAGTGGTTTTTATAATTATCAATCAGCCGCTGCACCTGCAGGGCTCTAATGAGGAAATTGCAGGCTCTGCATCCCTTTAGATATATTTTCCTTTGGGAATATCTCACCAAAAATGCAATTTTTGTTGCAGGGGATGCACAGAATTGAATTTGTATCTTAGTGCAGACTTCTGGGAAAATCAGTAAGCCAATCACACAAGCAGTAAATGACATACCTTGGGGGCGTTCTTTACACCGTCTTAGTACAGAACACCTCCAAGTAGCCATACCGCCTTGCATTTTACAGAAAATTACAGAGCTGCAGTTTGAAAAGGAAAGCTAATTTTCAATAACATTCAATTAGATTATGACTTGTATATATGTATGTATATATATATATATATATATATATATATATATATAATTTTTTTTTTTTATTTGCTATTTCTTTTCCTCACAAAAGTGGAGTTACCCTTCAATAAAATACCATTCTGGACTTTTATATGTAGAATGGCATTTCTATGAAAGCATACTCCTGTGTCCCAGAACGGGGTGCAGGCTTGTCCTAATACCAATCCAGGGGGTTAATAAATGAAAAGAGGAAAGGATCGCCGCTACTCACGACCAGCCCAGGTGAGTAAATGATAAGGATAAGAAGCGGCCTCTACTAAAATAATAATAATAATAATAATAAATATATAAATATTTACAAAAATGTGAGGGGTGTACTCATGTTTGTGAGATAATTAATTATATATATATATATATATATATATATATATATATATATATATATATAATTAATTATCTCACAAACGTGAGTACACAGTACACCCCTCACATTTTTGTAAATATTTTATTACATCTTTTTCATGTGACAACACAGAAGAAATGACACTTTTCTACAATGTAAAGTGGTGAGTGTACAGCTTGTATAACAGTGTAAATTTGCTGTCCCCTCAACACACAGCCATTAATGTCTAAACCGCTGGCAACAAAAGTGAGTACGCCCCTAAGTGAAAATGTCCAAATTGGGCCCAATTAGCCATCTTTCCGCCCCGGTGTCATGTGACTCGTTAGTGTTACAAGGTCTCAGGTGTGAATAGGGAGCAGGTGTGTTAAATTTGGTGTTATCACTCTCACTCTCTCATACTGGTCACTGGAAGTTCAACATGGCACCTCGTGGCAAAGAACTCTCTGAGGATCTGAAAAAAGAATTGTTGCTCTACATAAAGATGGCCTAGGCTATAAGAAGATTGCCAAGACCCTGAAACTGAGCTGCAGCACAGTGGCCAAGACCATACAGCGGTTTAACAGGACAGGTTCCACTCAGAACAGGCCTCGCCGTGGTCAACCAAAGAAGTTGAGTGTACGTGCTCAGCGGCATATCCAAATATAAAATAGAACAATTTCCTCTATGGGACTTTAAAAGGCAGAAACTCCTTGATAATCAAAGTGTGTTGAAAATATATTTGTATTTTTATAAGAAAAGTTAAAATTGAGAATATAACTTTGATAGAAAGTCGAAATTAGGGATGTGGGCAGCAACTCCTTCTCCATAGATCATCAGCACAACTATAATACAGCGACATATTCAAAGGTTGTCTTTGGGAAATAGACGTATGAGTGCTGCCTGCATTGCTGCAGAGGTTAGAAGTGTGGGGTCAGTCTGTCAGTGCTCAGACCATACGCCGCACACTGCATCAAATTGGTCTGCATGGCTGTCGTCCCAGAAGGAAGCCTCTTTTAAAGATGATGCACTAGAAAGCCTGCAAACAGTTTGCTGAAGACAAGCAGACTAAGGACATGGATTACTGGAACCATGTCCGGTGGTCTGATGAGACCAAGATAAACGTATTTGGTTCAGATGGTGTCAAGCGTGTGGTGGCAACCAGGTGAGGAGTACAAAGACAAGTGTGTCTTGTCTACAGTCAAGCATGGTGGTGGGAGTGTCATGGTCTGGGGCTGCATGAGGGCTGCCGGCACTGGGGAGCTACAGA
This sequence comes from Lithobates clamitans, assembly GCA_037952925.1. Taxonomy (NCBI): domain Eukaryota; kingdom Metazoa; phylum Chordata; class Amphibia; order Anura; family Ranidae; genus Lithobates; species Lithobates clamitans. Next base: position 4,915,920 of record JBBGZY010001206.1, read on the forward strand.
TCATTGAGGGAACCGTGAATGACAACATGTACTGTGACATACTGAAGCCGAGCATGATCCCATCCCTTCAGAGACTGGGCCGCAGGGCAGTATTCCAACATGAAAACGACCCCAAACACACCTCCAAGACGACCACTGCCTTGCTAAAAAAGTTGAGGGTAAAGGTGATGGACTGGCCAAGCATGTCTCCAGACCTAAACCCCATTGAGCATCTGTGGGGCATCTTCAAACGGAAGGTGTAGGAGCACAAGGTCTCTAACATCCACCAGGTCTGTGATGTCATCATGGAGGAGTGGAAGAGGACTCCAGTGGCAACCTGTGAAGCTCTGGTGACCTCCATGCCCAAGAGGGTTAAGGCAGTGCTGGAAAATAATGGTGGCCACACAAAATATTGACACTTTGGGCCCAATTTGGACATTTTCACTTAGGGGTGTACTCACTTTTGTTGCCAGCGGTTTAGACATTAATGGCTGTGTGTTGAGTTATTTTGAGGGGACAGCATATTGACACTGTATACAAGCTGTACACTCACTACTTTACATTGTAGCAAAGTGTCATTTTTTCAGTGTTGTCACATGAAAAGGTATAATATATATATATATATATCCTCATTTTCTGTCTTATAAAAGCAGGACAGGAAGTGAGGGTAAATCTCTCTAATGGAGCCCCTGATAGCAGTTAAAATAAATGACAGGGTTTCTAATACCTCCCCACACTTTCCAATTCATAAGAAGGTTCTGGCTGGCAGATAATTTAATGCAATTCAAGGCCCTCTGACTCTGTGTTAACTTTTTCATATGTAATCCATTGCAACCATAGTTAGAAGGCTTTTCATTGTGCTGTAAGCTTAGCTAACCTCCTTGCATATGATTCTGGACTGTTCAGTCTCTCCGTGTAAGAAAACCAGAGGGTGTTCCTTTCCAGCCACATATTTTCAGAAGTTCAATGTTAATTTAGTAGATGAGGATAGTGGTGACAGCAGGGATTTAGCAGAGTAGCACAGCAGGCTGTACAAGATGAATGCCAGGGTGCTGAAAATTACAGGCATTCAGAAGGAAGGCTGTGCCCTCTGAGTTAGTTTAAATCTGAGTCCCAGGACGAAATGTAAAGGTATATTTATAAATGTTATTTTCCACATTGCTTAAATATGTTCATCTCTTTGCATACACTGGAACAGCCACTGCATAATTTGTTTCTGATTCATGTATGTACAGGGTTCATGTCCCTGATTTCCTATTATTAAGACCAGTGGCCAATATGTCTGCTCCTGCCCCAGGGCCACCAGTTGTGTAAAAGCCCCTTCTACTATACATGCAATGAGGGCATGTTATTATATTGCCACGCACTGCAGTGGGAAGACCTTGGCAGCTAGGGCTCCTCATCTGCCCCACCCACTTGTACAGCCTATTTTGATTGACAGGCAAGGAGACTCCTTCTCTGTTCTGCCCATCCTGACATTTTACCTTGATTGACAGTCCAGGAGACTTCTGGTATGTCAAGCAAACTGCCAGCAATTTTATTCCATTACATTATGGGATTTATAGTTTCTTTCAGCAGCACCAAAGAAAGAAACGATATGATGATGGCACATTATTAATTCCTCCTCAGGGTGCCTTTAGGTCTAAGACTTTTAAAATATCAGTTAAAAATTAAATTTTCTCCACAGTTAGGTATGGGGGAAAATGCTGTTTTTTAATACGCCTCGGAAAAAGGATTGGACAAAACTGGAAAGTATCATGGAGTTCTGCTTTAATCTCAGAGTGTTATATTTGACTAGTGAGCCTTTCTCAACCTTTTAACACAGAGGAACCCTTCAAAATAACTTTCCAGTCTCAGGGAACCCCTACTAAAAACGACTATATCTACAACTCATGATACTTTAGTGTGATGGTCAATGGGGAGAATGCTCCTTACACTTGGGGTCACTGGGAAGAATTGGCCACTTACAGATAGCTAAATAGGGCAATGGTGTCAGTGGGAACTTATCTGAGAGGCAGAAATTGCTCATTGCTCAAGGAACCCCTGGCAACCTCTGGAGGAACCCTAAGGATCCATGGAACCCTGGTTGAGAAACCAAAGACTAGATTGTAGTTTTCAATTCCCTTCAAAAATGGTACTTTTAATTTTGGGGCTTTAAGGCTTGATTTGTCATTGTTCATGGGACCCCCAAAATTTTTTTTCGAAGGCGTGTGCCACATAATTGGAGATTTCTGAAAATTCTCGAGGCAGTAGTAGGTTCCCAATCAAGTCCACTATCAAAAAAAATCATATGACCTTCTGGAGTCTCCAAAGATGTAAAAAAACATGAACTGCAGTTTCGGAAATATACAACTGCTCATCTGAGATTTTGGTGTTCATTTAGTAAAAAATATAAATGTATAGCTGACAATGGTAATATTAATGTCCTGGAGTGAACACTTTGTCAGATGACTTTACCTGATCAAACTTGAGATTTTCATACGATTGAAATGATCTTTCCAGCAGTGTCTGAACGCTGGGAACTTTTAATGTTCCATCTCTCTCCACAATTATTTGATAGCTGTTGCTTTCCTGAGACTTGCCATTACAACTGCAAAATAGTGAAACAAAATGGCATTTTAATCCATTACCATTTAGTAGATGTGAATCTAATGAGCTCGATTTTTTTTTAACTTGTCAACCTGGAGGTGTGTAAATGATAGTTTCAGTAAATGTTGTTCTGTTTGTGTGGCTCCTGGCCAGTGACAAGTTGTGTCCCACCGCAACATATTCACCTGCTGCAAAGCCATTTTAACTTGTCTTAAAGACTCTATACTACCTCCATAATGGAATCAGCATTTAATGACCGTGCTGCTTTAACCTGCAGTGGTCTATGCAGATGCCAACAATCTACTCCTAGCAAAGGAAGTCTCCCATCACTGATAACGTATATGTAACCCCCAGTGGTGGCCCTTCCATTGGGGCCCCCCTATCCATGCATCCGGGCCCCTAATCTACATGCAGAGTGCCGGACGCATGGATTCCAATTGTTTGTTTTTTTTTAAGCACGTGATTAGAGCCAGAGGCTCTAATAGGCTTCATAAAAGGGTGGGCTCAGGGGGCGCAGAGCACAGCACCCAAAGCCCACCCAGTTGTGTGACAATAGCGAATGATTCTCCTGCCATCCAATCAGGAAGCTGTCACCCAATTGTCAGAAAGGAGATTCAATCCTATTGGCCGCCAGGAGGAGGAGGGAGGAGACGCAGAGGAAGCCACTGCCTGCCGCCCAGAGCGCTAAGAGATGGCATAAGTGTGGGGCCCCAACCTACTGACTGACCCTGGGTCCTGCTCCTGCACATGTGCAGTAGAACACCATATACTTCTATAGGGCCAGGAGACTGATCTGCCTCCTGGCCCGTTAGAAGTTTATGGGGTTTTATTGCATATGCACCATAAAAGCTTTCAACTTATTCAACTCTGAAACTCTGAACTGCTTTAAATCATATTCAGTTAGATCTCAAACATATACTATAGCAACTGAGATTTGATAAGCTGGAAGTTTTTTTTATAAATCTTTTGGAACCCAACACCTCTACCAGCGAACTCCTTTTTAACCCCTGACTCTGAACCTTTCAGCATGTGCCCCACATCTATTGCTGGGAGCTTCAGGTCCAAATGCTTTATTTTTTCTTTGGCTTCCCCCCTTGCTACGCCACCACCAGCTCATCCAGTATATTACTTCTAAACAAAATTACCCACCATGCAGTCCCTTGTCCTGGGCCTGTGGGCAACATTACCCTCTATACAGTTCCTTGCCCTGGAGGTAAACGCTCACAGACTCATTTAGCTCAACCCTAAGCACTGCCAACAACCCAATGTAATTTATTAGCAGGAAAGGAGTCTTGATCTAACCCCATCAAGCAAACTGTGCACAGTAGTGAAATTTGGTGCAAAGGTGAAAGGAGCTGCAATGATGGAAGAGGGTGCAGAAGTGGAAGTGGTTGCAGAGAGGGAAGGGGGTGAATGGTGGAAAGGGGTTCCTTAGGAAGTCAACCAATGACGAAACAGCTGTGGCTGTGGTGGAGCAATTGCTGTAAGGATTTCATGTTGGTTTATCTTAGCGCTTGACTGACCACACACATATTGTAAGTTTGTCTTATCCCTGTTTTAATATATTAGGCTATGTGGATCTCTCTCTTTGGTTTTTCTTTTGCATGATGGATTATACTAATTACTCATGAAATTTGAGCGGACCTGGACTTGTGCATTTGACAATTGCTGTCAAACCTAAGGAGTTTGGAATATCTCGTGAGCCTGTTTCTATTTCCACCTGAGTGGGAATCCATCGGTATGAACACACACTTTATACGGCACTAACTTTTTAAAACACATTTATTCTGCTTTTTGAGCAAAAGGATTGTGCAACGGAACTTTATAAGTGATTAATTATGAACTTTGCACTTTAGTACTGATTGATTTCTTATAAGCTTTGCACTTCATTACTGATTGATGAATTTATTATTGATTGATTATTTATGGGAGTTTTTTTATAGTTTTTTTCACTTCAATATTATTGATTCATTTATTTATTTAAGTAGTTGGATTAGCACTTTGTTGCACTTTAGTGCTTTATATTTGTATATTTTACATCCTATAATCAGGCTGAAACTACAAAATAAAAACTCAGTTTACTTCCTGTATTCTTCTTTTATAATAAAGATAGGATGCTTTTATTTGACTTTTATGTTGCCATATGCAACTTTTTCAGGCCATGAGACATCGTCTGAAAGTGTAACCACCTGTGAATGAAAACGTAGTGATTCTGTGGTTGCAACAACTCTTGAATTTTTGTATTGTCCTAAAATAATACTCAAATAAACAGACCAAATTTGTCAGTCACCCTGTATTGCCAAATATGTTGATGGCTGGGCAGTCTAGAAGAAATCTCAGTCATCGAGATCTACAGTTATAGTCAAACACCATTAGGAAAACCTGACCAGTTCAGTCAGCCAGATCTACAGATGTTTAGTCAAACCAAGCAAACCCACCAAGCAAGCCAGAGACCTACCGTATTTTCAGCAGTGGTTCCACAGCAAGTACTTCATGTAATAAGGCATTTAAGAATTCTTCCGGATCTGAAACAGAGTAGCTGGCACATTAACATTATGATAGCCCTAAACTGATTCTGGGGTTGAGCAATTCTCTGACATTAAGCTTTAAAAGTTGCAGTATTATGGCTGAACCCCAAGAAAACAATGATGGGATAGATTCTAAATACATTGACAGACTGTTAAAGATCCCTTAGGGAATGGTAATAGTGCACTTTTTCACTGACTGCAATTATGACGGTGTACACGGCATACTTCTCAAATTTACTGCTGCACTCCACTGACCATAACGTTTCCATCGCACTTCTTCACCAATGGAACTTGCCTAAGTCTTCACAGACCGTTGCACATGTACACTGTGCTATACATGGCATTTCTAAGACTGCTAAATTCATTTTTTTTCGAAAGTTATCATTTTTTGGATGCACTTTGTCTGTGTCCAGTAGTGCTCACCACAGGTAATCGCTGACTATGTAGAGAGCCGCAAATAGGTGCAGCCACCAGTGACCTGTCATCAAAGAGAACAGGCCCGATCGCCGCACCTACCCGGAAGAACTGCTCATCAGCTATCCTTTTTGTTAGTGTATTTTATGTGTGGCCGATAACAACTTCTCTTCTTCCAATGTGGCCCAGGAAGGTCAAAAGTTTGGACTCCCCTGGGTTATAACTTTAAAACCACTTTAACAGTGAGTTAGGGACTTTAGATTGTAAGCTCTTTGAGGGCAGGGACTGATGTGAATGTACAATATATATATATATATATATATATATATATATATATATATATATATATATATGTAAGTGCTGTGTAAATTGTTGGCACTATATAAATACTTGTAAAAAAAATAAATAAATAACTTGTATGGTGATGTCTTGTTGAGTTCCAGGCCCTTTTCTATAGATGCAATGGCTTTCATACACTACACTACATTGATCGTTGTCAAAAAGCCTGAGACAGCTATATGCAGGTTGGAATAAATGACTCTATCATATTGACCGTTATTTGCACTATACACTTGGATGTACTTTGGGTCCATTGTCCTGAAATGAGTAATAATTTTGGGGAGATGTGAGGGAACAAGACATGTGAAAAATTTCTGTTTTTCAAATTCTGTACGGTGCTGCACACTCATTAGAATGAGGGATTTAAAATTGCTTTAGTCCCCTCTCAACCTTTATGGCTATTCTATCCAATTACTGCTAGTATAAGTACGTGAAATCCACTTATAGATTATAGAGTGCCTTCCCACAATCGGCAGCACAGCAGGACTTGGCCCGAGAGTAGAAGGTTGTGCACTTTGAGGCAATCAGGGCAATTTTATGAGGCACTTTAATTAGTTCCTTATTATTACTAGTGCCTAGGGCAAAAACATCTGAAAATTGAACTTTATTCTTAATTGCTACTCATCAGAAAACGATGGATTAAGAATAATAAGAGAATCAACTATTTAATATATTATACAAGAAATGACAGACAACGTAGAACAAACCTTTCTCATCAGTAACAAAGGAATCACATCGCAGCAGTTTTCTAAGCTTCATGACATTCTCAGCATGTACGAATCCAGTCCTACAACATGACGAGACATGTGATGAGATACTTGTCAAAGAATTGCCAATTGCCATAGACATTGTCTCAAACTAAATGGTGCTCATATAAAAGCTCATTACACCTTTCAATAAAGAGCAGAGAAAATAGTCTGATCTTTCCATAGTCAACTAAAAGAACAGTATGGTGTACCGGCTGCCGATCATCAGTAGTTGACTGTCGGTGACAGCTCAGTTACGGTTCTGACTAAGTTGTCAAAACACAATGCCTTTGCCTAGCGTTAAACATCTCAGATTACCAAGGAAGGATATTTTGCATCTAGGTGTGTGGCATTTCTGCTGCTTGACAACTGCTTTAAGAAGAATTTGTATAATCACTGGCTGATGAACACTAAAATGATCAACCAAAAAAGTATAGTTTCATTGAAAAGAATTCTAAAGAGTTTAAAAGCTTTAGGATGAATGTCTGGAATTGTCCCAAAGACCCAAATGTGCCTCTTAAATATCACAACTAAATATGTGCACTTGTAAACACAAACTCACCTTCTGAGGGGGTTCACAATGTCCTCCCTAAGGATGCGTTGTACTTTGGCATCACAGACATCTGGAGAGCGTAAGATGGGATCCAGAACAGAGGAGAAAGCAAATAGGCTGTGAAAAAAAAATAAATATATTTTTTGGAATTCACAGCTTAAGGTTTGTGAGGGTTTTGAGTATTAAAGCTGAATTCCAGGCAAGGCTAGTTTGACATAGTGACATTGGCCCAGCTTGGACCTATATAATTATATATGTCCCATTCCTGTGGAATCCTACCCAAAGCTGGAAATCACTGTAGTAAGCACTGAGTGGCTGCCCTGCTGCTTACTGAACACAGGGGACCACCCACTTGGCATGGGTTCCATGTACAAACATTTTGCATTTTCTCAATGAATGCAAAGTGTTCTCTGATTGTATAAAGTGGATATTATGATGTCACCACCCCGCTTCTCCACCTTGTCCAATCAGAGAATGCTTTACATTTATTGATAAAATGCAAAGTGTTCAATGAATGTTGCCAGTGCCGGGACAAGGTCATCTAGAGCCAAGGCAAACATACCAAACTGCGCCCCTCCAAAATGTATGAGCATTATGTGTCAGCAAATATCCACCCCCAAAAAAATCAAGCACTAATCTGCATGCCTACCCCTAAGCATAAATTCCCTCTCCTCCTAGTACAAATCACCCCCTCACCCCCCCTCCAAGCTCAAATCCTTCTCTCTCCAAATCCCCCAGAACCCCCCCCCCCCAATAAAAAATCACTTTCACATAAAATCATTTCCCCCTCTAAGCACAAATCCTCTCTTCCCACTCCAAATCCCCCTCTCAGCACAAATTCTCCCCCAGTCTCCACCCCTAGCACAAATTTCCCCTCCTAGCATATATAGCCCCAATCATGCCTACTAGAACAAATACAGCCCAAAAAAAATGTCTCCTCCTAGCACAAATTCCCTGCCCCCTCTATCATATCACCTCTTCTAGCACAAAACCCCCAAATCTCCCCTCCCAGCACAAATTGTCTTCCCCCATCCCCCCCCCAACAAATATCCCCCCAAATCACCATTCCTAGCACCCCCCCCCTCTAATTTCCCCTCCTAGAACAATTCCTATCCCCTGCCACCCTCCAGATTCCCCTTCCCAACACAACCCCCCCAATCTCCTTGAGGGGTGCCCCCGTACCTCACATGATACCACAGTGCCCAGGACAGCCGCTCCTTTTGCCCACCCCTTGTCCCGGCCCTGAATGGTGCCCATGCGAGTCGGGCAACCTTCTGTATTCACAATGCAGCAGGGCAACCTTTTGGCACGAGACCTGGAAGCTAGTGGAGATCTCTGCCGTATCAGTGCCTACTACATTGTTTACTTCCAACTCCTATGGGGATCCCACAGGTATTGTCAAATTTCCATACCTCAAATTTAGCTTTAACCACTTCCCTACCCGCCCATAGTCATATGACATCCGCAGATGGGATCTCCCATCCTGGGCGGGTGTCATATGACGTCCGGCGGCACGCGCACGTCTGCCACGTCACCGAGGAGCTGGTGCGTGTGCCCGGCAGCCGTGATGTCCGCCGGGCACCCCCGATTGCTCGTGACAGAGCAGGAACGTGGATCCCTGTGTGTAAACACAGAGATCCATGTCCTGTCAGGGGAGAGGAGACCGAATGTGTGTTCCTAGTATATAGGAACACTGATCGGTCTCCTCACCTACTCAGTCCCACCCCCCCCACAGTTAGAATCACTCCCTAGGTAACACATTTAACCCCTTGATTGCCCCCTAGTGTTAACTCCTTCCCTGCCAGTGACATTTATACAGTAATCATTGCATTTTAATAGCTCTGATCGCTGTATAAATGTCAATGGTTCAAAAATAGTGTCAAAAGTGTCTGATCTGTCTGTCGCAATGTCACAGTCATGATAAAAATCACCGGTCACCGCCATTACTAGTAAAAAAAAAATAATAATAAAAATGCCATAAATCAATAACCTATTTTGTAGACGCTATAATTTTTGCGCAAACCAATCAATATACGCTTATTGTGTTTTTTTTTTTAACCAAAAATATGTAGAAGAATGCATATCGGCCTAAACTTAGAAAAAAATTTATATTTTTTTAAAATTAGGATATTTATTATAGCAAAAAGTAAAAAATATAGTGTTTTTTTCAAAATTGTCGCCCCTTTTTTTGTTTATAGCACAAAAAATAAAAACCGCAGAGGTGATCAAATACCACCGAAAGAAATCGCTATTTGTGGGGAAAAAAATTATAAAAATTTCATTCGGGTACAGTGTTGCATGACCATGCAATTGTCATTCAAAATGTTACAGGGCTGAAAGCTGAAAATAGGCCTGGGCAGGAAGGGAGTGAAAATGCCCGGTATTGAAGTGGTTAAGAATTATTTCGAGGACCTTACCTGAAAAGGGTGGTATCTAGGTAGCAGGAATTGTAGTGTCCTTGAATCCCATTCCTCAATCCAACTATCTTGTCTAGAACATCGCATTCACGTACAGGGGGGTGATCCTTCGTACTGTCCTCCAATACACTGTGAATATCTATGATGGGGGAGATTGGCAAGACCTAATTTTTATTTGCAGTATGATTACTTAGATATGATATTTCTAAATGTTGCTATAACCCAATTAACAGACCTATTCCACAAAGATCAAGAGGAGAAAGGACGTTCCTTGTTAGGAATGTAGGAAAAGACCAATTCCTGTTATAAATAGCTCTAGAAACAGGTGTTTTCTTTTATTTAAAACTGAGCCTTTGGCAGATACAATTAATTAAATTAATACATTTAATAATGCAGTTCTGTAATCATTAATCCTATCCAATATTTATTGTAAAATAAGGAGACGAGAAGCAAAATGGAATTTTAGTTTCCCGCTTAGTTTCTGCCTGATACAGAGATCGAATGTTCAAAATAATAAAAAGAATTCAAAAGTTTGGGAGGGCGAAGTGATAAACAGTGGTGTATTTCAGATTTCTTTTAATTTAAAGCAGACCTTTTCATCACATTTGACATAACACATAATCAAAACTCTCCCGCCTCCTTTTTAAACATTTTTTATTTAAAATTTTTTTTTTTTTTTGTATGGAAAGTACCTACTTGCTCCCATTTCGTCTTTCCTCGCCTAGACAAGGATGATGTTTCCTCACCCCCCCCCCCAATTCTCACAGAACTTATGTCACACTACTGTCACCTAGTTGGCGGATTCCGCACCTGTGGCGTAGGGGGCTGGCTGTGAATGATCAGGAAGGCTCCGGAATCCAAGATGGTGACACGGGAACAAAAACAGTGGTGAAGACTTCAAGTTGGAAGAGGACAGCACTGGACTTTTTGGTCTGTTAAGTATGTGTTTTTTTTTTTAAAGTCAATAGCTACTGTATTTGTAGCTATTGACTTTTACTTTGTTGAAAAAAATGTGTGAATTTACTCTTTAAAGTGGCACTTAACTCTGGTTGTATGTATTCTTAACTCAAAAAAGTACTTTCTTTTGCTCTCAACCACCTCTAAATCTCTTTTTTACTACCTATTAGAGGGTGGCTACGTTCGTTCTTCCCACTGTATGAAGGAACATAGCCACCTGCTATTGCTCGCTCATTAGATGGGCTATGGGATTTGTAGTGCACATATGACCACAACAAACATGATCTGCTCATTCCAAATAAAAGGAAGTGAAGTGTAAAAGGAGAGATTCGAGAGCTCATGGAGGAGGTTACAAGGAGGTAGAAAAAAAATTAAAAAACAATAAAAAAAAAAAAAAAAATTACACCTCCATTATGTAATGGATTGTATGGATGATATTTTTTTATGCTAGACTGATAGATGCAGTTTTATTAAACACAGCTTTTTTTTGGTTTCCAAGGTGGCGTTCTGCAAATTGACAAAAACACCTCATGTAACACTCATTTAGAAACAAACATAAAAATTTTGCGCTGAAGTAAATGTTCTTTATTAGAGGAGTGTCCTTTGTGCAACAGTACAGACTTGCCCACCTCTGCCACCAAAGAAGAAGGACCTGTGATGATACCAAACCAGCCAGAAGATCACTGAATAAAAGTATGTACTGTATATTTCAATAATAAAAAATAAAAAAAGTAATATAAATCTCAAAAATCAAGTTTGCTAAGATATTTTCTTTCTGCTGCCCGTCAGTTGGTCTCCTCCTCCTGAAAGTCCTCTTCCACTCCTTCCAATGCTGAATGGATCAACATCATCAATGATATTATGTAGATGGAGGAGCTTTTGGTGTGAGAGACTGACTTATAGGAAAAAATATAAGACCTTTTGGCTGGTCTGGGACCATTATTCCTCCTTGGAGATCCCTGAAAAAGCTGGTCTCCTTAGACTCCCAGCCAGTTTATCCCTTACCTGATCTCATTTTTTTTCCTCCATCCCCTCAAGCAGTTGCTTGAGGGGATGACACCTGTCTCTGATGAACCTGTTTTTTTTAGGATTTTTAGCTACTGGAATACCGCACTACCAGAGCCTGTTATCCCCTGACCCGGATACCCATATTTTTCCCTACCCTATCACTCCCCTCCCCTCTTCCCCCTTCCACCTAATTTACCTCTTGATTCAACATGCTACTGTTGTATTGTGTTCAATGAGGTTTGTACCACCCTCTACCTTAGGTAGGTAGGTGCTAGGTGTAGGTTTTGTGTAAGCTGCCAGCGCAGGTAAATTTAGGCAGGCCTATGCTGTGAGCTAGGCCTGTTTGTTTTGATCTGGGGGTAGGGGAGTGGTTTAGTGTAGCAGTAGGTGCCTGACATGTAATTCAGCTTTTGGGCGCCTCCTCTGTTTCCAGGGAGAATGTTCTGTAAAGGAGACAGGGCAGAGAGCTGGAGTGATATGGGGTGCATGTGGGAGCCCTGACCAATCCCAAACTAGAATTGGCAGGGGGCAGGCCTCCTATATATACATTAGCTCCCAACTGTCCCTGATTTGGAGCAATGTTCCTCTGTCCCTCTTTCCTCCTCATTTGTCCCTCATTTTGGTCTGATCCATATAGTTGTGTATAAAATGCACTTTTTATCTTTCAAAAAGTGTTTCCCAGTGCTAAACCTTTCATCCAAATTCTAAATTGCTGCATTTGTAAATTTTAAAAGCCAATAAAAGGAATCCTTGAAGGGGGTGTGGCAGGGGGCGTGTCTTATGCCTACATACGTTTGATAGTAGGTGTCCCTCATTCCCATCTCAAAATGTTGGGAGGTATATATATACCCATGGTCAGTCTGCTGGGGGAGGAGTTGTCAGCTGGGCGAACTGCATGATGGAGTGTTAGACTGTCGTGTCTGAGGGAAACCCCTTTCTGGGGGGGGTGTGTGTGTACCTCAGGCGGGGAGCTTGGGAGCTGGGAGGGAGCCTCTCTTTACACAGTTATAGAGAGGTGTCCTGGAACAGGAGCTGGAATGGACAGTTGGGTGCATGTCCGGAGAAAGTCATTCAGGAGGGATCCAAGCACAGTGGAAAGCTCTGGAAGAGACATGCCAGGAGTTGGATGTAGAGCCAGAGGGAGAGACTGTGGGTGTTATGTGTCAAGACGCTGCAGCCAGGAGTGCGGGCAGGATTTGCAATCGGACTTGCTGGAATCAGTAGTCCATCAAGTGTATTTATTCTTCTCAACCAAATCGGTTGCTACCACAGAGGGGTACTGCAGACCCCTGCCTGCAAAAGGCTATCAAGAAAAGACACTAGGACTTATTCAGACTGAGGCCTAGTCATGTGCTAATGGTGTGACAAGAAGCTAAATTTGGACAGTGAAGCAGGTGCTCCAAAGTAGTGTACTGGAGGAGAAGTGAAGTTTGTGCTCCAAAGTAGTGTGCTGGAGAAGATGTGCTAAAGGAAGAGACTGTCAAGTTTAGAGTCAACCATCTTTGAATTTTGTAAAGAACTATTCATCTTATGGTCATCCCATGTCCCTTTTCCCCAACCAAGTTTAATCCCCTAATAAAAAAAACAAAAACAAGCAAGAGACTATTCATTGTCTGGGAAAGTGTGCTAAAATGGATGTCTGACCACATAGCTCCCAACTGTCTCTGATTTTGAGGGACTGTCCCTCATTTGGAGCAATGTCCATCTGTCGATCTTTCCCCCTCATTTGTTCCTCATTTTGGTCTGATCTATATAGTTGTATATAAAATGCACTTTTTATCTTTCAAACAGTGTTTCCCAGTGCTAAACCTTTCATCCGCTTTCTAAATTGCTGCATTTGTAAATTTTAAAAGCCAATATAAAGGAATAGGAGTGGTAAAAAAAAGCCCTTGTGGATTTACTGAATCTTTTTTTTTGGTTAATTCTCCTTTAAGGGGGTGTGACAGGGGGCGTGTCCTATGCCTACATATGTTTGCTAGTAGGTGTCCCTTATTCCCATCTCAAAATGTTGGGAGGTATGTAACCAGCAGGGTGAAATGTGTGGATGCTGTAACACGTAGCAACTCCATGGGGGCACCGCTACAGGTTTATTGTGAGCTGTCAGTTATCCACCCTGTCATTCTGTTACCTCTGTTTCTTTGACTTGTACAAATGTGCACTTGTTTTTCTTTCGCATATGTTTGAAAGACTTCATGTCCTTTATTGTGAAAATAATAAAAGATATTCAACCATAAAAAAAAAGCGCAGATGGGGTGGGACGCATAATTTGAAACCAGAGTTCGGATTTAAATACATGATATAGGGGCAACATTTAAAAACAGTTGCTCGTTACTGGCTATTTTGGACATAAACTGAGTACAAATTCAAGTAACAATAGGAACAAAGAATTACTAATTCTGAAATGACAGATATCTGAAAAGAGAGATTTATTGTTTAGGCTATTCAAAAAGTAATAACAGTTCCAAATGCCTTGCGGCTTACAGTGATGTAAATAAGCAATTAAAAGCTGATTATCCCTAAACACGTGTACAGGTTTCTCAGGGAGTGACATACCTGTTTCATGGCATGACAGTGGAATGAAGTGACATAGTTAGATGGGATTCTGGGAACACTTACATTGATGTACATTTTGTATATTGTATTTGTTATATCACGCAAATTATTGTACAGAACAGGAACATATTCTTTGGTTATGAAATCGACTGGGGTTTCCAAAATAACAGATATACCATCCACTATGCACTAACATACAGTGGAACCTTGGATTACGAGCATAATCCATTCCAGGAGAATGCTTGTAATCCAAATCACTCGCATATCAAAGCGGGTTTCCCCATAGAAGTCAATGGAAACAAAGACAATTCGTTCCGCATTGACTTCAATTACATGCAACACCGCATGTGGCCAGAGGTGGGGGGGGGGGCGCCGGCGAGCCTCAGAAATACTCGGGGACAGCTTGGAAAGCCTCGAAAAGCCTCGGAAACACTCAGGAACGGAGTATTTCCGAGTGTTTCCGAGTCATTCCGAGTATTCCCAAACGGCTCCAAACGGCTCCGAACCGTTCCAAGTGTCCCCGCACCTTCTGGCCAAATGTGGTACTGCACCGTCCATTAGCTTGAATTCTGCTCGTTTTGCGAGACAACACTCGCAAACCGAGTCAGAATTAAAAAAAAAAAAGTTGAGCATCTTTCAAAACGCTTGTTAACCGCGTTACTCGTTCCACTGTAATCTTTTTTTCTAAGGCAATCCTTATTTTAGAGCAGCATCTCTCAGCTGGCATGCTGTGGCACCCTGGGGTGCTCTTTGGGTTCTCCAGGAGTGCCACAAACACTGGACGCAGTTTGCCCTGAATCAGCTTCATGATGTGGGCTGCTACCAGCACCATAACAACCATTGAAGCTCTGGGGCTAAGATGCATGATGTCTCTCCCACGCCATGATGCTGATCCAGGGTAGGCAGCATGCAGGTCCACCCCCAGCAGAGGACACAGTATTGTCAAAAGTATGGGGACACCTGCCTTTACATGCACATGAATTTTAATGGCACCCCAGTCTTAGTCTGTAGGGTTCAATATTGAGTTGGCCCACCCTTTGCAGCTATATTAGCTTCAACTCTTCTGGGAAGACTGTCCACAAGGTTTAGGAGTGTGTCTATGGGAATGTTTGATCATTCTTCCAGAAGCGCATTTGTAAGGTCAGGCACGGATGTTGGACGAGAAGGCCTGGCTCGCAGTTTCTGCTCTAATTCATCCCAAAGGTGTTCTATCGGGTTGAGGTCAGGACTCTGTGCAGGCCAGTCAAGGTCCTCCACCCTAAACTCCCTCATCCATGTCTTTATGGACCTTGCTTTGTGCACTGGTGCGCAGTCATGTTAGAACAGGAAGGGGCCCATCCCCAAACTGTTCCCTAAAATTTGGGAGTATGAAATTGTCCAAAATGTCTTGGTATGCTGACGCCTCTTGCTACAGAATCTCAATTGGATTTAGGTCTGGACTTTGACTGGGCTATTCTAACACATGAATATGCTTTGATCTAAACCATTCCATTGTAGCTCTGGCTGTATGTTTAGGGTTGTTGTCCTGCTGGAAGGTGAACCTCCTCCCCAGTCTCAAGTCTTTTGCAGACTCTACAGGTTTTCTTCTAAGATTGCCCTGTATTTGGCTCCATCCATCTTCCCTACAACTCTGACCAGCTTCCCTGTCCCTGCTGAAGAAAAGCATCCCCACAACATGATGCTGCCACCACCATGTTTTCACGGTGGGGATGGTGTGTTCAGGGTGATGTGCAGTGTTAGTTTTCCACCACACGTAGCGTTTTGCTTTTAGGCCAAAAAGTTCAATTTTGGTCTCATCTGACCAGAGCACCTTCTTCCACATGTTTGCTGTGTCCCCCACATGGCTTCTCGCAAACTGCAAATGGAACTTCTTATGGCTTTCTTTCTCCAATGTCTTTCTTCTTGCCACTCTTCCCTAAAGGCCAGATTTGTGGAGTGTACGACTAATAGTTGTCCTGTGAACAGATTCTCCCACCTGAGCTGTGGATCTCTGCAGCTCCTCCAGAGTTTCCATGGGCCCCTTGGCGGCTTCTCTAATTAATGCTCTCCTTGCCCAGCCTGTCAGTTTAGGTGGACGGCCATGTCTTGGTAGGTTTGCAGTTGTGCCATACTCTTTCCATTTTCGGATGATGGATTGAACAGTGCTCTGTGAGATGTTCAAAGATTGGGATATTTTTTGTAACCTAATCCTGCTTTAAACTTCTTCACAACTTTATCCCTGACCTGTCTGGTGTGTTCCTTGGCCTTCATGATGTTGTTTGTTCACTGAGGTTCTCTAACAAACTTCTGAGGCCTTCACAGAACAGCTGTATTTATACTGAGATTAAATTACACACAGGTGGACTCTATTTACTAATTAGGTGACTTCTGAAGGCAATTGGTTCCACTAGATTTTAGTTAGGGGTATCAGAGTAAAGGGGGCTGAATACAAATGCACGCCACACTTTTCAGATATTTATTTTCAAAAAGATTGGAAAACCATTTATCATTTTCCTTCCACTTGACAATTATGTGCCACTTTGTGTTGGTCTATCACATAAAATCCCATTTTTGGTTGTAACATGACAAAATGTGGAAAATTCCAAGGGGTGTGAATACTTTTTCAAGGCCCTGTATGTTAATATTAGCAATGTATAGCATTTCTTCATAGCATTACTATAAAATAACAATCAAACTCACCTTTCTCACCCAGTCTGTGTCCAAAGTCTCTGTAGTGTGGATGGTGCTGTACACTAGAGCTGACTGCCAGAACTTCACCAGCATCAATCTTTACCAGTGGTGTGACATTATTTATCCATTCCCCATCCTGCAACATAATAATAGGTGTCATATGTGTCAATGTATTAATAGGTGGTCATACAATACAGTATATCAATATAGAGAATCCAACAATCTAGTGATTTAATATCAAGACCATGAATAAAGTAAAGAAGAACTCCACCCAAAATCAGTTTTTTTCTAATTCTGGATATAACGGGTTCTAGAATTAACCAGGCTCTAAAGGCAAATAGTTTTTTTTACCTTACTGCATTCTCATAGCCCTTCCTTAAACACTTACCTGACCCTAACCTCAATCCAGTGCTGTGCCCATCTGCAGCAACTCTTCTCCGGTTTCTCTCTTCTCACAGGAGACTCGGCAGCCATTGGCTCCTGCTGCTGTCAGTCAAAGGCAGTGAGAAGGAAGTGGAGGGCGGGGCTGAGCCTGGCTGTGTGTATCTGTAGACACACAGCCCAGCTCGGGATTGAGCCCGAACGAGCAAATGGCTTGCTATGGGGGCACTTGGAGAACAGGAGGAGCCAAGATTGCTGGCAGGGGACCCCAGAAGAGGAGGTTCTATTGAACAAGCAAGTCTATTGCCCCGTACACACGGTCGGATTTTCCGACAGAAAATGTGTGATAGGACCTTGTTGTCAGAAATTCCGACCGTGTGTAGGCTCCATCACACATTTTCCATCGGATTTTCCGACACACAAAGTTTGAGAGCAGGCTATAAAATTTTCCGACAACAAAATCCATTGTCGGAAATTCCGATCGTGTGTACACAAATCCGACGGACAAAGTGCCACGCATGCTCAGAATAAATAAAGGGATGAAAGCTATTGGCCACTGCCCCATTTATAGTCCCGACGTATGTGTTTCACGTCACCGCGTTCAGAATGTTTGGATTTTCCGACAACTTTGTGTGACCGTGTGTATGCAAGACAAGTTTGAGCCAACATCCGTCGGAAAAAATCCCAGGATTTTGTTGTCGGAATGTCCGAACAAAATCCGACCGTGTGTACAGGGGCATTACATATTTGTTTTTTTTTTTTAAAAAAACCTCTACAATCACTTTAAAGAACCTATGCCAGGTCTTTGTTGCTTTCTATACCCTCAAAGGGAGGATCCACACTCACAACTTGTCGTGGGAACTGTTGTTAATGGGATGGAAAATGGGGAAGATGCAAACGTTTCAGTTGCCACAGAAACCAAAGTAGAGGAACAATCTTCTAAGGAGGATACCTGTTCCAGTGACAACTGTTAAAGTGTAACCTCACCCTCCAATTTATTTTAATTTTTTTCCTGCTCACCTGACGTAGGATTGTCCTCAGTTCAGATATTCACCCAGCGGATCCAGCATTGTCTGGCTGAGGTCCTCTTCTCTGCAGACACTGCTCGGGTCCAGCACCACCACGTTCCCTTGTGATATCATCAGGGGGCTGCCGACAGGTTCAGGCACAGCCTCCCAATGATGCACCACTAGGCCTGCCCCCCCCCCCTATTTTAGTGAATAGAATGCTCTTAGTGCTCCTGGTGCCTCTTGGGACATGCATGTCACATATCCCAGGAGGCACCAGGGACACTGACGTCATTTACCTTGGCCAAAAGCTATTTAATGAAAAAGAAAGTAAGTAAATGGAAAAAAGAGGGATATTTGTGTAGCGGAGGGGGCAGGGGGGGGGCTGGTTGGAGAGGAGCAAGCTGGATCAATCTTTCCTATGAAGACACAGTTGGCAATAAAAGCTTACAGGGGTTCTAGCTCTTCACCCAAAACTGCAAAAAACTTTTTACTGGAGTTGTACATTCCTCATACAATGTAGGCTAGGAAAAAACTGTAGGAGGTGATGAAGGAATCAAAATTCACCCTTACGTCAAGTCCCATCACAGTCCACCCTTGTACCAGAGGCCCCCGTTTGACGTCGCTTCCGTCATCCAACTTTATGGAGCCGAGTGGGGCCCATCTTTCCCTCATTTGGCTCCATGCTACTGAAGGGATAGGATCGACTCCGCCACTACCGACGGCTCCAGTTAAGCGGCGGAGATGACCGGTGAGCTTCTAAGGGGGCACCTCTCCCGCCACCGATAAAAGTGATCTTGCGGTGAATCTGCCGCAGAGACCACTTTTATCTGAAAGAGGACCGCCCGCTGTTGAAGAAAATACCGTGTTATGGCAGCTATCTACGCCTAAGTACCGATGTACAATGACGGCGGTTTGCTGTAAGTAGTTAAACAGCAATTTCTTTTTTCCTTGTTTTGACATTGTATTTTAATATTTGTAAGAATAGAGAAATATTATTTTATATTTCCTGTGTAATTACTTGATGTGTTTGCTGCATTAAAGGAAGGATTTACCCCCTTCCTGACCAGAGCACTTTTTGCGATGCGGCACTAGGTCGCTTTAACTGACAATTGTGCGGGCGTGCGACGTTGCACCCAAACAAAATTGACGTCCTTTTTTTCTGACAAATAGAGCTTTCTTTTGGTGGTATTTGATCACCTCTGCGTTTTTAATTTTTTGTGCTATAAACAAAAAAATAGCGACAATTTTGAAAAAGCAATATTTTTTTACTTTTTGCTATAATAAATATCCCCAAGAAATATATAAAAAAAACAATTTTTTCCTCAGTTTAGGCCGATATGTATTCTTCTACATATTTTTGGTAAAAAAAAAATTTGAAATAAGCGTATATTGATTGGTTTGCGCAAAAGTTATAGCGTCTACAAAATAGGGGATAGATTTATAGCATTTTTACTATTAATTTTTTTTCATTAGTAATGGCGGTGATCTGCGATTTTTATCATTATGGAGGACACATCAGACACGTCTGACACTATTTTGGGACCAGTGACATTTATACAGCGATCAGTGCTATAAAAATGCACTGATTACTGTGTAAATGACACTGGCAGGGAAGGGGTTAAACACTAGGGGGGCGATCAAGTGTGTCCTAGGGAGTAATTCTAACTGTAGGGAGATGGGGGATAGATCCCTGTCATGTTGCTAGGCAGAACAGGAAAATGCCTTGTTTACACAGGCATCTCCCCGTTCTGAGGCACTGTGTCACGATCGCGGGCCCCCCGGAAGACATCGAGTCGGCGGGGACCCGCTGGCACACTCGCGGAGTACGCGGAGCGCGCCAACAATGCCCCGTCTTAAAGGGGATGTACAGGTATGCCCATTTGCGCAGCCGTGCCATTGTGCTGATGTACACCGTCATGCGCTGGTCGGCAATCGGGTAAGAGGTATTGTAGTCTTAAGGGGAAGGGCAAGGAGAAGGGAAGGGAGGGGTGTTAGGAAAGGGAACCAGCCGTACCACCAAACTGACAGAACCAAGAGACCCACCAGAGCACATGCCCAGTGAGGGGTTTTTATCAGGTTTTGTAGTCCTCAGAATAGACAAATCTATGCCAGTAGAATCACTCTTTAAAAAATTTTTCCCAAGGGCCTTCTCTGTGGCCACCAGGTTCCTCCATCTCATTGACTATAGACTATTAGCTATAGACGGTGCCTGCGTCTGCTTCCAAAACAGTGGAATACGGCCCTTTGGCGCTGTAATCAGGAGGGGTAAAATGGAACGTCTGTAGGTTTTAAACGAGAACTGGTGGTGGTGCTGAAGGAAGAGCGCAGTATCCCTCGGTAGCTCACGATCAGTGAATTTCTGGGTTATACAATGGACCTCTGTCCAGTAAGGCTGAAGTAAGCAGCATGACCAGAAAATCTGGAGAAAACCAGAAAACCAGATTCCTCTCCGCACCGATGAATTTGATCTTAAAGTCAAAAACATTTTTTTTTTGGACAGACTAAGGGAGGGTTATAACCCCTGTTATTTTTGCCATCCCATTAGGGATATTTCTCTTAACTCTCTGTTCGATAGCCAAAACAGGAAGTGAGAGGAAATCCCTCCGAAGTGAGAGAAATCCCTAGTTATCATCGGAACTAGTGTCCCAATTTGAAGATTTCCCTTCTATTCCTGTTCTGGTGAAAACTTGTGATTATCTTTTGCTTTTACTCTTGGTGATAAGGGTCATCAGGACAAATATAGAGGGCGAATCTCCCCAATGAAGACACAGACAGCAATAAAAACCTGGCAGGTGTTCTAATCCCTCACCCCTCTACCCAAACCCCTAGAACCTCTGTCTAGTCTTTATTATCACTGTCTGTATTCTGTAAGTTTCTCCTCACTTCTGTCTCAGGGACAGGAAGCAAGGGAAAATCTCCTACAGGGACACAGATGGCAATAAAAAGTTGACAAAAGTGCTAGTCCCCCCTATTCTAATAAAATAGTTTTTTGGGGTGAGGATTTTTCCTCACTTCCTGTCCTAGTGAAATCTGGAAACCTGATAAGGAAACAAGGTTGAGGGATGCTGGACTCTTTATGCAGGCCATTTTCTATTATACATGGCCATTGCTAAGCTCTAGTAAGGTAATAGAAAGCAATAAACCAAGGTACTTTTAGGTATAGAAGTTGACTGAGAAATTCCAGCATTTAATCTGTATGCAAAGGAGGAACAAGCAGCCTTCCAACCCATCCAATCCGTTTACTATATCCCAAAAAGATGAAAAAAAGAGCTGACTTTAAAGCAGGCCATAGATGGTACAATTTCCTTTTCTGCAACCATAGGTTGCAAGAAAGAAAATTGCGCGATTCCCCCATCAATGCAATCAGTGTTGATGGGGGAATCCCTCCTACAGAGCTATTGTGTTCTCCCGGTGGGGGGAGCGGGGAGCCATCTCTGCAGGGAGAACACAGTAATTATTGCTAGTGGTGGCTATAGGCGCTGGCAATAATCAGATCCTAAAAATCTGATATGCTGGTTGTACCCAAGTCGATCAATGACTTGGGTACAATCACCTGCCCAAACATGGTTCAAATCTCAGTCGGTTCAACAGGGACTTAAGGAATACTGATGATCCAGCAGCTAATTTACTTAAAGCGGAGCTCCACCCAAAAGTGAAAGCTTTGCTTATTTGCCTTCTCCTCCCCTCCGGTGCCACATCTGGCACCTTTTGGGGGGGAGAGCGGGTACCTGTTTTTGGCAGGTACCCGCTCCCACTTCCTTGCTTTGTGCACTGGTGTGCAGTGATGTTGGAACAGGAAGGGGCCATCCCCAAACTATTCCCACAAAGTTGGGAGCATGAAATTGGCCAAAATGTCTTGGTAACACCTTAAGAGTTCCCTTCACTGGAACGAAGGGGCCAAACCCAACCCCTGAAAAACAACCCCACACCATAATCCCCCCTCCACCAAATAAAAATGATTTGGACCAGTGCACAAAGCAAGGTCCATAAAGACATGGATGAGTGAGTTTGGGATGGGGGAACTTGACTGGCCTACACAGAGTAATGACCTCAACCCAATAGAACACCTTCGGGGTGAATTAGAGCAGAGACTGCGAGCCAGGCCTTCTCATCTACATCAGTGCCTGACCTCACAAATGTGCTTCTGGAGGATGGTCAAACATTCCCATAGACACACTCCTAAACCTTGTGGACAGCTTTCCCAGAAGAGTTGAAGCTGTTATAGCTGCAAAGGGTGGGCCAACTCAATATTGAACCCTACGGACTAAGACTGGGATGCCATTAAAGTTCATGTGCGTGTAAAGGCAGGTGTCCCAATACTTTTGACAATAAAGTGTATGTAACAAACTGCAATACTGTGTCCACATACGCTGTAATACACGCTATTACATTTAATTACATTTGAATTACTTGATATGTATTTACTCACCAGTAACTGCACTTCTATCAATAACTTGGTAAGTTCACAGAGTCCTGATTTAGCAGAAAGTTCCCAGATAGCGGTGGCCACACCCACTGCGGCATAACCTTTGTATCTGATTCTGATGACATCACTAACTTGTAATCCGCACACAGCAGCAAATAACTTATCACTGGAGAGTAGATGAAGCCGCCGTGGCAGTGACCCAATCCCATACAAGAAGGCGGAGTCTCTCCTTCCCAGAACATGCACAGCATTCCTTCTAAGAGATACTTCTGGGCGGGATGGCAGATCCAGGATACGCCCACGAGTTTGCTCACTGTCTAGGAAGACACCTATGGACCCCGGGGTCACTTTGTGCTTGCCTGTCGTAAACTCTCTAAGAACAATAAATGGCTTCCGAGGCTTAGGTGCTGGATTCATGCTGGTCATTGTTGTGGTACCTGGAAGTATAATGAATTTATTATTTAAGATGGATCAAAAACGGTATATTACAGTAAATAAATTGCATGTAGGGTCTCGCCATTTTTTTAAACGAAAAAAAAAAATTCTCAAAAAATCTTAAACGAAGAAATATAATCTTGAAATATATTTAAATAGTCTTTAAATATATTTAAAGATTATTTAAATATCATTTAAAATTTTTTGTCTTCATTTGTTTTAATGCTATATAAATATAATAAATATAAAAAAATAAAATTAAAGATAAATAAATATAAAATGTATATTCATGCTAGTCATAGTTGTGGTACCTGGAAGTATAATGAATTTATTATTTAAGATGGTTTAAAAACGGTATATTGAATAAATTGCATGTAGGGTCTGGCCATTTTTCTAAACGAAAAAAAAAAAAAAATTCTCAAAAAATCTTAAACAAAGAAATATAATCTTGAAATATATTTAAATAGTCTTTAAATATATTTAAAGATTATTTAAATATCATTTAAGATTTTTTTTCTTCATTTGTTTTAATACTATATAAAATATAATAAATATAATAAAATAAAATAAAAGATAAATAAATATAAAATGTTTATTCATGCTAGTCATAGTTGTGGTACCTGGAAGTATAATGAATTTATTATTTAAGATGGATCTTCTCTGTTAAAAAAAAAAAGATGGATCAAAAACGGTATATTAAATAAATTGCTTGTAGGGTCTGGCCATTTTTCTAAACGAAAAAAAAAAAATTCTCAAAAAATCTTAAACAAAGAAATATAATCTTGAAATATATTTAAATAGTCTTTAAATTTATTTAAAGATTATTTAAAATATCATTTAAGATTTTTTTTCTTTATTTGTTTTAATACTATATAAATATAATAAATATAATAAAATAAAATAAAATAAAAGATAAATAAATATAAAATGTATATTCATGCTAGTCATTGTTGTGGTACAGACCACATCCTCTCTTTTATCATCTCCATAACATAGAGGGGAGGTGTACTGTTGTCCACAGAAGTGAACTGGGATATATGCTAACTGACAACAGTTTTTTGTTTTTTTTTAAATTTATCAAACAAATATAAAAACTCTTTCAATGGTATATTTAACTACCAGACCAAAAGTGAGAAAAATGCTACATACAACTGGACTTTTACTTGTAGAGTATCTAATACCATATCATTCAGTTAGATGTTAGTTTACCTGCAGGGTTAAGACAGCTAAGCAATAAGAATCTCTCTGCTGTATTCAATGTGTAACTCACCTGACCAAGCCAGTCTCTTCTGTCACTGTCATCACTGCTGTGCAATGGTTGTATTTATACTGCAAGTATGACAGGCAGCAACCTATGAGATCCACCCATTATTTATTATAAAATAATATGTGATTAGGGTAGGAAAGGGATAAGCACAGCATAGATAGACCGATAGATAGATAGATAGATAGATAGATAGATAGATAGATAGATAGATAGATAGATAGATAGATAGATAGATAGATAGATAGATAGATAGATAGATAGATAGATAGATAGATAGACAGACTTCTCCTCTAGAATTAAAGAGTGCCAGGTGCTGGCTAATGCGTATAGCAAATGAAGATGAACGGAAAACTCTGGATAGCCGCACTCCAAAGAAAATTTCTTTTGCTTTTATTGAAAAATCACTGTACAAGCCACAGCAGAGCGATACAGACAGGAGCTGACGCGTTTCTACAGAGATAGATAGATAGATAGATAGATAGATAGATAGATAGATAGATAGATAGATAGATAGATAGATAGATAGCCCACTCACTTGTGTGACATTAACTAATTAATATGAGACCTGATTGGCCAGGGAGTCTTAGGATTGTATTAGCTGTCTGTATTGGAGGAATTCTTGCCACCGCTGTAAAGGGAGCATTCTTCCCACCTGGCCCAATGTGAGGAATGTTATTACCACTGAGTTGATTTAAGCAGGGGTTCCCTGAGACCTGAAAATGATTTTCCTCTTGGAAAAAATGGTTGAGTAAGGCTGCTCTGGACACTTACCCTCCCTGGCTTGCCTTGTTTTGTGCAGTCGACATTCTACTGTACATGCAACAACCAGGGCCATCATTAGAAATGACGGGCCCCTGACAGGGCCTCACTACCCTTCCCCAGTACCCCCTATCTGTGGCACTGCCCGCCACCTCACATTCTGTACCCACATTACCCCCCAAGTCTGATCCCCCTGCGTCCCCCCCCCCCCCTTACCTAATGTCTCTTGCATTCCCAATTACCCAGCTCTCTGCATCACCTACATCTCCCAATACTCTATCTGTACCTGCAATTTGTCTCACTTATATCCCTGCCCCTACACTACCCCAAACTCTGCATCCCCCAAACTCTGCATCCCCTAAACTTTTCAGCCCCTGAACTCTGCATCACCTACATCTCCCAATAATCTATCTGTAACTGCAATTTATCTCACGTGTATCCCTGCCCTTACACTACCCCAAACTCTGCATCTTCCAAACTCTGCATTCTCCAAAACTCTGCATCTGCTGAACTCTACATCCCCTGAACTCTGCATCCCCTGAACTCTGCATCCCCTGAACTCTACAGCCTCTGAACTTTGCATCCCCTGAACTCTGCATCCCCTGAACTCTACATCCCCTGAGCTCTCCATCCCCTGAACTCTACAGCCTCTGAACTTTGCATCCCCTGAACTCTGCATCCCCTGAACTCTACATCCCCTGAGCTCTCCATCCCCTGAACTCTACAGCCTCTGAACTTTGCATCCCCTGAACTCTGCATCCCCTGAACTCTGCATCCCCTGAACTCTACAGCCTCTGAACTTTGCATCCCCTGAACTCTGCATCCCCTGAACTCTACATCCCCTGAGCTCTCCATCCCCTGAACTCTACAGCCTCTGAACTTTGCATCCCCTGAACTCTGCATCCCCTGAACTCTGCAGCCCCTGAACTCTGCATCCCCTGAACTCTGCAGCCCCTGAACTCTGCAACCCCTGAACTCTGCAGCCCCTGAACTCTGCATCCCCTGAACTCTGCATCCCCTGAACTCTACAGCCTCTGAACTTTGCATCCCCTGAACTCTGCATCCCCTGAACTCTGCATCCCCATGAACTCTGCAGCCCCTGAACTCTGCATCCCCTGAACTCTGCAGCCCCTGAACGCTACAGCCTCTGAACTTTGCATCCCCTGAACTCTGCATCCCCTGAACTCTGCATCCCCTGAACTCTGCAGCCCCTGAACTCTGCATCCCCTGAACTCTGCAGCCCCTGAACTCTGCATCCCCTGAACTCTGCAGCCCCTGAACTCTGCATCACCTGAACTCTACAGCTTTTGAACTCTGCAGCTCCCAAATTCTGCATCCCCTGAACTCTGCATCCCCCAAATTCTGCATCCCCTGAACTCTGCAGCTCCTGAACTCTGCGGCACATGAACTCTGCATCCCCTGACCTCTGCATCCCCTGAACTCTGCATCCCCTGAACTCGGTAGCCCCTGAGCTCTGCATTCCCTGAACTCGCCAGCCCCTGAACTCTGCAACCTCCGAACGCTGCATTCCCCAAACTCTGCAGCTCCTGAACTCTGCATCCTCTGAACTCTCCACCCCCTGAACTCTGCATCCCCCGAACTCTGCATCCCCCGAACTCTGCATCCCCTGAACTCTGCATCCTCTAAACTCTGCATCCCCTGAACTCTGCATCCCCTGAACTCTGCATCCTCTGAACTCTGCATCCCCCGAACTCTGCTTCCCCTGAACTCTGCATCCCCTGAACTCTGCATCCCCTGAACTCTGCATCCCCCGAACTCTGCATCCCCCGAACTCTGCTTCCCCTGAACTCTGCATCCCCTGAACTCTGCATCCCCTGAACTCTGCATCCCCCGAACTCTGCATCCCCTGAACTCTGCATCCCCTGAACTCTGCATCCCCTGAACTCTGCATCCCCTGAACTCTGCATCCCCTGAACTCTGCATCCCCCGAAAGCTGCAGTCCCTGCATGAAATGTCAACTTTATGCTTTTCTGCACAAGTATGGGAACCTTCATATACAAATACATTTGTTGTATATTAGTAGCTGTGATTTTTTTTTAGATGTATTTCCCCATAAGACGACTTTAGCTTTACCTCACCCTATTACTCTCCATGCAGGGGTTAACCAAAGGTAAGGAAAATTTTGAACACAGGAATAAACAAGCTGAAATAGCTCACACCAACAATTTACCATCCATAACTAAGCCATAACATTAGGCAGAATTCCTGATGTGGATTTCTTGTTGTACAACTAGTTATGTAATGGTGAGGAGGCATCTCAGATGAAACATGAGGAAATAATACACATGCCGTTCTCTTGATGGCTTTGCTGTTACGTTCATGCTGGTACTGTGCTCAATGTACTTTTCTATCTTCTGGACTGCAAAATGGGAAGAACATTTTTTGTGTGCCCATGTCACCCAGACACTTTGCAAGAACAATAATATGGGACATGTAAAGTACAAAG
The DNA here is from genome assembly GCA_037952925.1 of Lithobates clamitans. Taxonomy (NCBI): domain Eukaryota; kingdom Metazoa; phylum Chordata; class Amphibia; order Anura; family Ranidae; genus Lithobates; species Lithobates clamitans. The sequence goes on from JBBGZY010001206.1 coordinate 4,943,418, forward strand.
TGTACACCAATTTTTTATACTTTATTAATATCCATTAAAATTGAAATAAAACATTCTTGCTCTCAAGTATTTATCTACACCTTGACTTACAACCAATAAGGCCCCTTTCACTCGGGCGTTCCGTTTTTCATCCATCATTTCATCTGTTGACGGATAAAAAACAGATATCAACGCATTTCTATGGGCAAGTGGATGTGAATGGATGATCCACTGACATCTGCTGACATCCACTTCCGTTAACAACCATTTTTCGAAATGGAAGAAAGCCCAATTTTTCTCCTGTTTAAAAAATTGAATGGACAAAAAACGTGTTTAAATGGACAAACAGTACGTTTTTGCATCTGTTTATGCATTGGTAACGGATGTAGAAAAACTGATGTAAAACTGATAAAAATTAATGTAAGCTGAATCCATTTTTCTTAAAAAACCTTTAAGTCTAGGAATTGATTCACCGCCAGCTTCAGCAACTGTCCCATCTTCCCATTCTCATCCCTTTTCTCTTAAAAAAAAAAGTGACTGAACTGATAAAACAAATGGGACACCCATGTAAAAGGGGCCTTAATGTCTTTCTCTATGCTCATAAGATACAATTGTATACAGAGCTGTCCCATACCTCCCAACATTTTGAGATGGGAATGAGGGGCACTTACTAGCAAATGTATGTAGGCATAGGACACGCCCCCTGCCACACCCCCTTAAAGGAGAATTTACCAAAATAAAAGGTTAATCAAATCCACAAGGGCTTTTTTTTACCACTACTATTCCTTTATATTGGCTTTTAAAATGTACAAATGCAGCCATTTAGAATTTGGATGAAAGGTTTAGCACTGGGAAACACTTTTTGAAAGATAAAAATTGCATTTTATATACAACTATAGATCAGACCAAAATAAGGGACAAATCATGGGGAACGAGGGACAGAGGGACATTGCTCCAAATCAGGGACAGTCCCTTCAGATCAGGGACAGTTGGGAGCTATGCTGTCCACATGAATCAACTTGTGATGGTAAGACAATGCAGGTTCTTAATGCATTTCACTTCTTCAGGAGAGAGGTGGGGATATACTGTATATTATGTAGCACTCTCACTAGTGTACATCATTTTTGTTTTGTTCCCCTGTAGGCAGAGGAGCATGTATTAATTTTGTTTAGGAGGCTGTGAAGTGCTTTGAAGGCTGTTGCTCTCTTACCTCCCACTATCTTCTAGAACTCTCTAGATATTTCCAGAACATAGTTGGTGGAGGGACAGAGGCAGCAGACTGAATATTTATGGAGTTTTTCACCAGTCTCTGGGGAGCAGAGCCCAGAAGGTGGGGAAAGAAACCAAAAATACTTTAATTTCACTTTAATGGTTATTAATAAAGTAAGATATTTTAACAGTAAGACAATTGCAATACACAATGTATTGTTTTTTGTTCTGGCTATGATATACAGTATATGGAATGTGGTACAATTAACAAAAATCTAGCTTTCATAATCAAAACTGTCCTATAGATACTTATCATTGGCTGTCCAGTGGCAAGGTCCTCTCAAGTCAAGTTCCAGAACACTGCAGTGGTGGGATGACATCACCACGTGGGGACCAGTTGGTATGGGAACAGACTGCATCACAGGGATAGGTGATGGAGGATTCATACAAGCAAAAATATATGTTAGGGTTTTTTCTTTTAAATGTTAAAGAGTGGAGGGAAAGGGGGTGCGCAGTATTTTCCCATAGATTAGCTTAAACAGAAACATTTTTGTTTTTCTTCGCCGTTGTTGACAGTGATTATGTACAAGTGACATATTTATGGACTTCATGAACGTCATATCCCAGATGAGTTACTTTTTGTAATTACTCTCAACTAAGGCAGAAATCACAATAATTAGCAGACTGCTAATTAATGGTTCAAATAGAGATCACAATAGCAATACACTGTATGTAATACAGGCATGTTATAGGCATTAATTTAAATTTGGCAAAAGATGAGAGTAAGATGAAAACTTCATCAGCAGTGTTATACTGATCACACCAATGAGTGTTACATTCAATATACAACCATTCAGTTCATGGTAGATTGAAGCAGCCTTTCTCAACTAGGGCTCCTCCAGAGGTTGCCAGGGGGTCCTTGACCAGTGATTGATCTCCTGCCTGATGCCCACATAGTCCTGGCACCAACACCCCTCATCAGAACCACCTGAATGGAATCAGTGGAGCTTCTCTTCTCGTTTCCCAGGTAACTAACCACTATCACCAAAGGTCTGTAGGTGGAATATTCTTCTTACTGACCACCAATGTAGTCAGCATTCTTCCTAATGCCCTCCAAAGTATGGGGGCCCAACACTGACCATCATTTATCTCACGGGCCACAATTGTAATTGCATTTTTCGCACTGACCACCGAAGTAACAAGACTTTCTTTCCACTGACCACTAGTGCAAAGAAGCCCTTCTCTTACTGACTGCCAATGTGGTGTACTTTTCTATCTAGCAATGTGGTGCTAATTTACCATGAACTGTAGATAGAATTATGTTTAGCAGGGTTTCCCTTCAAATATTATTTCAAACATCATTTCAAGGGTTCCTCTGTGGTTAAAAAAAATAAAAAAGTTGTGAAAGACTCATTTGAAGGGTCTTCACCTCTCTCCTCTGGCCATTCTGAAGTTGTCATGGGTACTTCCTCCAGTGGCACCAGTGGACTGTCCTTGCGTTGAAAGATGCTCATATAATGAGGCGTCAACGTTGTGCAGTGCAGTACTCCGAGCCTAAGTTGTATGATTCCTCCTCAGGGGTGGGTCGATGACATCCTGGGCTCTGAGGAAGTGGGTTGAATGATGCTGCTGGCCATCATTCAACCTAGAAGACTGAAGACCTCTAGTGGTGAAAAATAATTACTGTAGGGGGCAGTCAGGAGAATTTTGCAGCAAAAGGTGCTTTTTAATTTGTATGTTTAAGGGGCTAATATTGTTTTTTTAGCTAGGGTTCTGCTATAAGATGTAATAACTTGGTACAAAAGATAAAAGCACTGTGGAAGATACAGTATATGTACATGGTACATCAACGATGGAAAGATAGATGACAGAGAACTGCTATAAATGGAACACATTCATCCTAAAGCACGCACCATAAAAAACTTGCTAGCACCCAGTAAAATAACAAATAAACCGTCCAAATCTTTCCTCGATATCAGGTCCTATTTTCATGACAGAAAGGGCATATTCCAGTGCAAAAAGAAGGGGTGCCTTACTTGCCAATTTATCACTCATGGCACTAATATCATCACAACCAATACAGGCAAAAAATATGAGATTAGACAATTCATTACCTGTTCTACAGATTTTGTTGTATATGTTTTGCGTTGCCCTTGTGGGTTGGTCTACGTTGGCCGGACTATTCGTGCCTTACGGGCTAGAGTAGGTGACCACCGGAGACTAATTTCGAAGGGGTGCGATGAACATAGTGTACCCCGTCATTTCTTGCGTTTCCATGACAAGGACATTAGACACTTGGAGGTCTTTGTTATCGAAACTATCCCCAAGGGCACGCTAACCAATAATGAAAGATTCTCCCTGTTGTGCAAGCGTGAGGTTTTTTGGATCTACATGTTTGACTCGCTTGCCCCCAAGGGGTTGAACGAAGAACTAGAAACATGTAGTTTTGTGTAATTTTAATGAGAGTCTATATATATACCTTTTAGATCATCTCTGGGTTAATAATGATTTTAATAGGTTTTTAAAATGTTTTTAATATGTTTGATTATGTTTTTTATAGAAAAATGTTAAGTTTTTATGTTGAAGTATAAACTTGGTTATATATTGTGTTTATTTTCATACTTTTATGTGAAGTAAGGCACGTATACCCATTGGTAAATTGCTTGGAGCTGAGGGGGTTAACATTGGAGATCTTTGTTTCTTCCCTGTGCCTAATTCAATTTTTTTTTTTTTTTTTTAGCCCCTCCCCTTTCCCCTCCCCTCAATCCCCAGTTACCTATTTAAACCCTGCGAGTTGCCTATTATCCTTGACTATGACAAAGCGCTCATGCGCGAAACGCGTCGTCAAGGCAACCTCTCTCCCCCCCACATGGCAGAGGCCCCAGCTTGAGTTCTTCACTGCGATTTTTCATCCATTCACTTTTTTTTTTTTTTGGGAAGCCGCTTTTTTCATCAGCAAGCGTTTCCTGCAAATTCACCATCTCCACTACCCCATCTGGGTGGGGCAGCTTTGTTTTTACATCCATTGATTCTTTTATTTTTATTATATTTTTTTACCCATTGCAATATCCATTTTTTCATATGACTGTTGGCTATCTCCCCAGGCAGGTCAGGCTGATGTGAGCTCCATCAGCCTGCCGCCACCAATTCCCCCGTGTCAGTTCCGACCTCAGCGCAGTGTCACCAGGTCTCACTGATGAGACTTCACCTCTGTGGAGACACGTCCCAGCCTAGCAGCGGTTCCGTTTTACTTCTCAGACGCTACAGCGGCTCCCCTGTGCTGACGTCATCCTCCATCAACACACAGCTCCGGCCAGACTGTTCTCCGCACGGCGGAGCTACACATCTCCACACGGCGGCCACTTCACTTCTACTTCAGCCCGGTTATTCCTCATGGCGCCAAGGTCTTCACCATATGAGGCAGCTCTGAGCCCTCTTACCTGCCTGTGAGTACTTTGACATATCTCCACCACCTTGCCTTCATTCACCTGCTTTGAGCCCATATGTTTGCTTTCACACTTTACACAGCAGTCTCCGTATACTTTCATTAGATGGATCTCCGGTGGTAACCTCCTGCTGTTTGATGCCTCTGTCACCTTTTTGATGTCTATTTGATCACTTACAACATCACCAAGAGTCTATAATTTTTTAATAGTTTTTATCGTGTGCTTTTTTGTTTTTAAACAGAGCCTCTGAACCTGGTTTTTTTGCAGTAAATATTGTTACTTTGGACTATTGCTAACCACTGGCTCATTATTGGTTCATTAAAAATCATAAACTTTTATACTTGTTGTATTTTGTTTTCCAAAAATAGCCCGAGCGCTGGACATTTTATATGTTGCTTCCTGGTATGATCTGTTTTCACCAATTACAGTTTGTCTAGCAGCACGGGATATTACTATTATGTTTATTGTAGTTTCTAGTTTTCTGTTTCATCCCTGTATATGCATTAACAATTTTTGAATGGATGGTACAGGCTATACATCTATTTTATATGTTTGTTACATTCTCTGGGTGACCTACCACTGGCGCTAGGTTACTCTTCTCTGTGTTTTTCTCTGTTTTTCTTTGGTGCTCCAGCAGCCTCTGTAAGGTCACCCTGAGTAACATTGAGGGCCAAGTCCCATTTTATCCAACTATACACCCATCCCAACTCCCCCCCCCCCCTTTTTTTTTTTTTTTTCCCTCTTCCCTATCATGGGGACCGAGAGAGCACATCGGCTACAGGCCATTTTTGAAAATATAAATAACAATAATACCGTTCGATCTAAAATAGATGAAATTTCCACGGGTGCTTCCTCCCAACGACCACATACGGAAGCTTATGAAATTCGTATGAGGAAAGCCTTCTTACGATTGCAAGATGCAAAACAGTATGAACAGACCCAATGGTGGGATTTAGCATTTCTTAAGAAATATATAGAATTGGGTATCACCCCTAGAGGACTTCGGATCAAGAAGCAATGCAGCTTCTTGGACGAAGATCTCCACAAGGAATGGCGATCGCTAGCAGAATTTTGTACAATCAAATGGATTAAAATTCTTATTTCACAAAGAGAAAGAAAATTAGAACTAGCAACACAACAGGTAAAGGACAAAGAAGACACTGTTCATGAATTTAGTGCTTCATGTTTATATCCGAAGTGGCTTCAGGTTCTTGAGAGAAATGTCAAGAAGGATGAAGACGCTTTGGTTTTTAAGAAAACCAAAAAGCTGGAACGAGACCTGTTTGATTATGGCAATGGCCAGGTATTCGACTGGCAACGCCATAAACAGAGGGCCAATGAAATTGTAGCACATTCAACCTGTTCAAAACCTATAAATACATCTAAGTCTAAAAAAACAAAGTCGAAAAAACACAACTCTAATAATTCTAAGAAAGCCACTCCCAAGTCTATCCCCCATCCACAAATTATGGAAGTTTCCAAATCAGCTAGTTCAAGCATACCAATATCTGCTACTAGAGGTGGGATTGTACCGACCACCACTATTTTAGACCTGAATCCTTCCCCCTCAGTGTCATCCTCCTCTTTGATGGTACCGCTTATTCCGTCTGTTGACAGACATGAGATGACCACTGTTTCACCACCTACTACCCAACTTAAACTGGCATACAATGTACCCATTCATAACAGTTTTAGCCCCTTATCCCGAGACCTGGAAAACTACATTCTATTGGGAGCTAGACCTAAATCCCAAGACACTAGAGACGAACTTCATCCTCAGGATACCAACTGTTGTACTTTATCCCCAAAGGACTCCAACCCTCCAAATTTTCAGTTCTCTCCTCCAAAGGGAGTGTCCAAAGAGAAAAGAAAACTAGAAGAGGACGGAGAGGAGGAATCATTAGGAAGACTAAACAAAAAAGAGAGGTCGGAACCAATAGAAATAATAGTACTATAAAAATATATAACCTATCCTCACATACTCTCACTCCGTCTGAAGAAATGCTACTTCGGAAAGGCCTAGGTTTCTCTCCAACTATAGGCCCAAATAAGTTTGGTCTTTTTAAAGATCTACATCGTTTTATACGGTTACTAACTCTAAAACGTCACTATGCCCCTAACCCATTAGCCTTATATAAAAAAGATAGGAAAGAGGCTACGTCCACACAGGATCCAACACCAGAGTGCACATCTTCCGTAGAACTTGACGAAGTGGCACTACAGGCCCTAGAGGAATTATGGGCTGAAGGACATACAGAGGGCTTTGTACCCTCTGCTTGTCTAGAACCATCAGTAATACATACTCCTTTTCGGCCCAAATCAACTTTTTTTCCAACCAATTCAAAGGGCCCTTATATTGAAACCTACTACCAAACGGTATATAAAGATTTTCTATCACTATGTGAGAATCCTAGCAGGCGGAAACATCGGAATTTGAATAGATGTGAGAATTTAGCCTTGAAAGAGCTAATGTCCAATACCAAAATCATCATTAGGCAGGCAGACAAGGGTGGAAGTTTGGTGATACAAAATCGCACCGACTACATCAAAGAGGCCAGCAGACTGTTAGCTGACACTGATACATATCTGAAACTACAGTCTGATCCTCTTCCAGAATTCCAACTAGAATTAAAGTCGCTTGTCCAAGAAGCATGGCATAATGGAGTACTTACCAATAAAGAAAGACAATTCTTATTACCATCTGAATGCAGTACCCCCTACTTCTACCATCTCCCAAAGCTCCACAAATCCTTGGTGGACCCCCCTGGGAGACCAATTGTAGCTAGTACAAATAGCTTCAGTAATGGTTTGTCAATGTACATTGACTATTGTCTCCAACCCCTTGTGTGCCAGTTACCGTCCTATATTAAAGACTCTAATGATGTAATCACTGCCCTTCAGAACTATTCATGGGAAGAGGGCTACTGGTGGGCATCTCTCGATGTGTCCTCTCTATATACCTCAATACCCCATGATATAGGTTTAAGAGCCGTTCAACATTTCTTGACCAAGAGTGGCGATTTCAATTCGTTACAGTCACAATTCCTGGTACAAGCCACCGAGTTTTGCCTAAGACGAAATTACTTTACGTTTGGAGAACAATTCTATCTGCAGCGTAGAGGTACCGCCATGGGAGCGAATTTTGCTCCGGTTTACGCGAATCTTACTATGGGCTACTGGGAGGAACATAACATCTGGGCTAACAATCCTTTTGCTGAACACATTGTCTTTTTTGGGCGCTACATTGATGACATTGTGGTCATTTGGAGTGGGAGCCCAGAGTTGTTTTCCTCCTTCGTGGCCCATTGTAACTCCAATACACTTGGTCTGGCTTTCACCCATGTTATAGATTCTCGGGAGCTTGTATTCCTAGATTTGGTCCTATTCCATGACCAACAGAGGATTCTCACTAGAAATCATGTTAAGCCAACAAGTGGCAACTCCTACCTTCATTTTAGAAGTTGCCACCACCCAGTATGGAAACGCAATATCCCTAGTGGCCAATTTTATAGACTTAGACGCAATTGCTCGAAATTGGAAGACTATGTTGAACAGGGAACAGTGATGACTAAGAAATTCCAAGAGAAAGGTTATCCACCTGATCTTATTAATGACGCTTTCCTGTCTCATCTGAATCCCCCTATTAGAGACAAGCATTCGAGTGACAATTTAAGAACTAATCAGACAGTCAGATTTATTTCGACTTTTAATGAGAATTACAAATCCATCTCTAATATAGTTAGAAAACACTTTGGTATTCTTCATCTGGACCAACGCCTTGCCCCGGTGCTACCCGAGACCCCACAAGTGACGTTCCGTAAAGCACGCACCATAAAAAACTTGCTAGCACCCAGTAAAATAACAAATAAACCGTCCAAATCTTTCCTCGATATCAGGTCCTATTTTCATGACAGAAAGGGCATATTCCAGTGCAAAAAGAAGGGGTGCCTTACTTGCCAATTTATCACTCATGGCACTAATATCATCACAACCAATACAGGCAAAAAATATGAGATTAGACAATTCATTACCTGTTCTACAGATTTTGTTGTATATGTTTTGCGTTGCCCTTGTGGGTTGGTCTACGTTGGCCCGGACTATTCGTGCCTTACGGGCTAGAGTAGGTGACCACCGGAGACTAATTTCGAAGGGGTGCGATGAACATAGTGTACCCCGTCATTTCTTGCGTTTCCATGACAAGGACATTAGACACTTGGAGGTCTTTGTTATCGAAACTATCCCCAAGGGCACGCTAACCAATAATGAAAGATTCTCCCTGTTGTGCAAGCGTGAGGTTTTTTGGATCTACATGTTTGACTCGCTTGCCCCCAAGGGGTTGAACGAAGAACTAGAAACATGTAGTTTTGTGTAATTTTAATGAGAGTCTATATATATACCTTTTAGATCATCTCTGGGTTAATAATGATTTTAATAGGTTTTTAAAATGTTTTTAATATGTTTGATTATGTTTTTTATAGAAAAATGTTAAGTTTTTATGTTGAAGTATAAACTTGGTTATATATTGTGTTTATTTTCATACTTTTATGTGAAGTAAGGCACGTATACCCATTGGTAAATTGCTTGGAGCTGAGGGGGTTAACATTGGAGATCTTTGTTTCTTCCCTGTGCCTAATTCAATTTTTTTTTTTTTTTTTAGCCCCTCCCCTTTCCCCTCCCCTCAATCCCCAGTTACCTATTTAAACCCTGCGAGTTGCCTATTATCCTTGACTATGACAAAGCGCTCATGCGCGAAACGCGTCGTCAAGGCAACCTCTCTCCCCCCCACATGGCAGAGGCCCCAGCTTGAGTTCTTCACTGCGATTTTTCATCCATTCACTTTTTTTTTTTTTTGGGAAGCCGCTTTTTTCATCAGCAAGCGTTTCCTGCAAATTCACCATCTCCACTACCCCATCTGGGTGGGGCAGCTTTGTTTTTACATCCATTGATTCTTTTATTTTTATTATATTTTTTTACCCATTGCAATATCCATTTTTTCATATGACTGTTGGCTATCTCCCCAGGCAGGTCAGGCTGATGTGAGCTCCATCAGCCTGCCGCCACCAATTCCCCCGTGTCAGTTCCGACCTCAGCGCAGTGTCACCAGGTCTCACTGATGAGACTTCACCTCTGTGGAGACACGTCCCAGCCTAGCAGCGGTTCCGTTTTACTTCTCAGACGCTACAGCGGCTCCCCTGTGCTGACGTCATCCTCCATCAACACACAGCTCCGGCCAGACTGTTCTCCGCACGGCGGAGCTACACATCTCCACACGGCGGCCACTTCACTTCTACTTCAGCCCGGTTATTCCTCATGGCGCCAAGGTCTTCACCATATGAGGCAGCTCTGAGCCCTCTTACCTGCCTGTGAGTACTTTGACATATCTCCACCACCTTGCCTTCATTCACCTGCTTTGAGCCCATATGTTTGCTTTCACACTTTACACAGCAGTCTCCGTATACTTTCATTAGATGGATCTCCGGTGGTAACCTCCTGCTGTTTGATGCCTCTGTCACCTTTTTGATGTCTATTTGATCACTTACAACATCACCAAGAGTCTATAATTTTTTAATAGTTTTTATCGTGTGCTTTTTTGTTTTTAAACAGAGCCTCTGAACCTGTTTTTTTTGCAGTAAATATTGTTACTTTGGACTATTGCTAACCACTGGCTCATTATTGGTTCATTAAAAATCATAAACTTTTATACTTGTTGTATTTTGTTTTCCAAAAATAGCCCGAGCGCTGGACATTTTATATGTTGCTTCCTGGTATGATCTGTTTTCACCAATTACAGTTTGTCTAGCAGCACGGGATATTACTATTATGTTTATTGTAGTTTCTAGTTTTCTGTTTCATCCCTGTATATGCATTAACAATTTTTGAATGGATGGTACAGGCTATACATCTATTTTATATGTTTGTTACATTCTCTGGGTGACCTACCACTGGCGCTAGGTTACTCTTCTCTGTGTTTTTCTCTGTTTTTCTTTGGTGCTCCAGCAGCCTCTGTAAGGTCACCCTGAGTAACATTGAGGGCCAAGTCCCATTTTATCCAACTATACACCCATCCCAACTCCCCCCCCCCCTTTTTTTTTTTTTTTCCCCTCTTCCCTATCATGGGGACCGAGAGAGCACATCGGCTACAGGCCATTTTTGAAAATATAAATAACAATAATACCGTTCGATCTAAAATAGATGAAATTTCCACGGGTGCTTCCTCCCAACGACCACATACGGAAGCTTATGAAATTCGTATGAGGAAAGCCTTCTTACGATTGCAAGATGCAAAACAGTATGAACAGACCCAATGGTGGGATTTAGCATTTCTTAAGAAATATATAGAATTGGGTATCACCCCTAGAGGACTTCGGATCAAGAAGCAATGCAGCTTCTTGGACGAAGATCTCCACAAGGAATGGCGATCGCTAGCAGAATTTTGTACAATCAAATGGATTAAAATTCTTATTTCACAAAGAGAAAGAAAATTAGAACTAGCAACACAACAGGTAAAGGACAAAGAAGACACTGTTCATGAATTTAGTGCTTCATGTTTATATCCGAAGTGGCTTCAGGTTCTTGAGAGAAATGTCAAGAAGGATGAAGACGCTTTGGTTTTTAAGAAAACCAAAAAGCTGGAACGAGACCTGTTTGATTATGGCAATGGCCAGGTATTCGACTGGCAACGCCATAAACAGAGGGCCAATGAAATTGTAGCACATTCAACCTGTTCAAAACCTATAAATACATCTAAGTCTAAAAAAACAAAGTCGAAAAAACACAACTCTAATAATTCTAAGAAAGCCACTCCCAAGTCTATCCCCCATCCACAAATTATGGAAGTTTCCAAATCAGCTAGTTCAAGCATACCAATATCTGCTACTAGAGGTGGGATTGTACCGACCACCACTATTTTAGACCTGAATCCTTCCCCCTCAGTGTCATCCTCCTCTTTGATGGTACCGCTTATTCCGTCTGTTGACAGACATGAGATGACCACTGTTTCACCACCTACTACCCAACTTAAACTGGCATACAATGTACCCATTCATAACAGTTTTAGCCCCTTATCCCGAGACCTGGAAAACTACATTCTATTGGGAGCTAGACCTAAATCCCAAGACACTAGAGACGAACTTCATCCTCAGGATACCAACTGTTGTACTTTATCCCCAAAGGACTCCAACCCTCCAAATTTTCAGTTCTCTCCTCCAAAGGGAGTGTCCAAAGAGAAAAGAAAACTAGAAGAGGACGGAGAGGAGGAATCATTAGGAAGACTAAACAAAAAAGAGAGGTCGGAACCAATAGAAATAATAGTACTATAAAAATATATAACCTATCCTCACATACTCTCACTCCGTCTGAAGAAATGCTACTTCGGAAAGGCCTAGGTTTCTCTCCAACTATAGGCCCAAATAAGTTTGGTCTTTTTAAAGATCTACATCGTTTTATACGGTTACTAACTCTAAAACGTCACTATGCCCCTAACCCATTAGCCTTATATAAAAAAGATAGGAAAGAGGCTACGTCCACACAGGATCCAACACCAGAGTGCACATCTTCCGTAGAACTTGACGAAGTGGCACTACAGGCCCTAGAGGAATTATGGGCTGAAGGACATACAGAGGGCTTTGTACCCTCTGCTTGTCTAGAACCATCAGTAATACATACTCCTTTTCGGCCCAAATCAACTTTTTTTCCAACCAATTCAAAGGGCCCTTATATTGAAACCTACTACCAAACGGTATATAAAGATTTTCTATCACTATGTGAGAATCCTAGCAGGCGGAAACATCGGAATTTGAATAGATGTGAGAATTTAGCCTTGAAAGAGCTAATGTCCAATACCAAAATCATCATTAGGCAGGCAGACAAGGGTGGAAGTTTGGTGATACAAAATCGCACCGACTACATCAAAGAGGCCAGCAGACTGTTAGCTGACACTGATACATATCTGAAACTACAGTCTGATCCTCTTCCAGAATTCCAACTAGAATTAAAGTCGCTTGTCCAAGAAGCATGGCATAATGGAGTACTTACCAATAAAGAAAGACAATTCTTATTACCATCTGAATGCAGTACCCCCTACTTCTACCATCTCCCAAAGCTCCACAAATCCTTGGTGGACCCCCCTGGGAGACCAATTGTAGCTAGTACAAATAGCTTCAGTAATGGTTTGTCAATGTACATCGACTATTGTCTCCAACCCCTTGTGTGCCAGTTACCGTCCTATATTAAAGACTCTAATGATGTAATCACTGCCCTTCAGAACTATTCATGGGAAGAGGGCTACTGGTGGGCATCTCTCGATGTGTCCTCTCTATATACCTCAATACCCCATGATATAGGTTTAAGAGCCGTTCAACATTTCTTGACCAAGAGTGGCGATTTCAATTCGTTACAGTCACAATTCCTGGTACAAGCCACCGAGTTTTGCCTAAGACGAAATTACTTTACGTTTGGAGAACAATTCTATCTGCAGCGTAGAGGTACCGCCATGGGAGCGAATTTTGCTCCGGTTTACGCGAATCTTACTATGGGCTACTGGGAGGAACATAACATCTGGGCTAACAATCCTTTTGCTGAACACATTGTCTTTTTTGGGCGCTACATTGATGACATTGTGGTCATTTGGAGTGGGAGCCCAGAGTTGTTTTCCTCCTTCGTGGCCCATTGTAACTCCAATACACTTGGTCTGGCTTTCACCCATGTTATAGATTCTCGGGAGCTTGTATTCCTAGATTTGGTCCTATTCCATGACCAACAGAGGATTCTCACTAGAAATCATGTTAAGCCAACAAGTGGCAACTCCTACCTTCATTTTAGAAGTTGCCACCACCCAGTATGGAAACGCAATATCCCTAGTGGCCAATTTTATAGACTTAGACGCAATTGCTCGAAATTGGAAGACTATGTTGAACAGGGAACAGTGATGACTAAGAAATTCCAAGAGAAAGGTTATCCACCTGATCTTATTAATGACGCTTTCCTGTCTCATCTGAATCCCCCTATTAGAGACAAGCATTCGAGTGACAATTTAAGAACTAATCAGACAGTCAGATTTATTTCGACTTTTAATGAGAATTACAAATCCATCTCTAATATAGTTAGAAAACACTTTGGTATTCTTCATCTGGACCAACGCCTTGCCCCGGTGCTACCCGAGACCCCACAAGTGACGTTCCGTAAAGCACGCACCATAAAAAACTTGCTAGCACCCAGTAAAATAACAAATAAACCGTCCAAATCTTTCCTCGATATCAGGTCCTATTTTCATGACAGAAAGGGCATATTCCAGTGCAAAAAGAAGGGGTGCCTTACTTGCCAATTTATCACTCATGGCACTAATATCATCACAACCAATACAGGCAAAAAATATGAGATTAGACAATTCATTACCTGTTCTACAGATTTTGTTGTATATGTTTTGCGTTGCCCTTGTGGGTTGGTCTACGTTGGCCGGACTATTCGTGCCTTACGGGCTAGAGTAGGTGACCACCGGAGACTAATTTCGAAGGGGTGCGATGAACATAGTGTACCCCGTCATTTCTTGCGTTTCCATGACAAGGACATTAGACACTTGGAGGTCTTTGTTATCGAAACTATCCCCAAGGGCACGCTAACCAATAATGAAAGATTCTCCCTGTTGTGCAAGCGTGAGGTTTTTTGGATCTACATGTTTGACTCGCTTGCCCCCAAGGGGTTGAACGAAGAACTAGAAACATGTAGTTTTGTGTAATTTTAATGAGAGTCTATATATATACCTTTTAGATCATCTCTGGGTTAATAATGATTTTAATAGGTTTTTAAAATGTTTTTAATATGTTTGATTATGTTTTTTATAGAAAAATGTTAAGTTTTTATGTTGAAGTATAAACTATGTGTTCCTTGGTTATATATTGTGTTTATTTTCATACTTTTATGTGAAGTAAGGCACGTATACCCATTGGTAAATTGCTTGGAGCTGAGGGGGTTAACATTGGAGATCTTTGTTTCTTCCCTGTGCCTAATTAAATTTTTATTTTTTTTTATTTTTTAGCCCCTCCCCTTTCCCCTCCCCTTAATCCCCAGTTACCTATTTAAACCCTGCGAGTTGCCTATTATCCTTGACTATGACAAAGCGCTCATGCGCGAAACGCGTCGTCAAGGCAACCTCTCTCCCCCCCCCACATGGCAGAGGCCCCAGCTTGAGTTCTTCACTGCGATTTTTCATCCATTCACTTTTTTTTTTTTTTTTTTTTGGGAAGCCGCTTTTTTTTATCAGCAAGCGTTTCCTGCAAATTCACCATCTCCACTACCCCATCTGGGTGGGGCAGCTTTGTTTTTACATCCATTGATTCTTTTATTTTTATTATATTTTTTTACCCATTGCAATATCCATTTTTTCATATGACTGTTGGCTATCTCCCCAGGCAGGTCAGGCTGATGTGAGCTCCATCAGCCTGCCGCCACCAATTCCCCCGTGTCAGTTCCGACCTCAGCGCAGTGTCACCAGGTCTCACTGATGAGACTTCACCTCTGTGGAGACACGTCCCAGCCTAGCAGCGGTTCCGTTTTACTTCTCAGACGCTACAGCGGCTCCCCTGTGCTGACGTCATCCTCCATCAACACACAGCTCCGGCCAGACTGTTCTCCGCACGGCGGAGCTACACATCTCCACACGGCGGCCACTTCACTTCTACTTCAGCCCGGTTATTCCTCATGGCGCCAAGGTCTTCACCATATGAGGCAGCTCTGAGCCCTCTTACCTGCCTGTGAGTACTTTGACATATCTCCACCACCTTGCCTTCATTCACCTGCTTTGAGCCCATATGTTTGCTTTCACACTTTACACAGCAGTCTCCGTATACTTTCATTAGATGGATCTCCGGTGGTAACCTCCTGCTGTTTGATGCCTCTGTCACCTTTTTGATGTCTATTTGATCACTTACAACATCACCAAGAGTCTATAATTTTTTAATAGTTTTTATCGTGTGCTTTTTTGTTTTTAAACAGAGCCTCTGAACCTGGTTTTTTTGCAGTAAATATTGTTACTTTGGACTATTGCTAACCACTGGCTCATTATTGGTTCATTAAAAATCATAAACTTTTATACTTGTTGTATTTTGTTTTCCAAAAATAGCCCGAGCGCTGGACATTTTATATGTTGCTTCCTAGTTTAGAGTTGTTTTTGCACTATGAGTAATATCATACCCTGTCATAATTAGTATTATTAATTTCCCTTATTTGGTAGACACATACAAACACACCACAGCATGTAGCCTCATCTTCACTAACGATAGTCACTGTCTTCACTGTCTTCTGTGACGGCTTCCCCCGGACCCCCCGCCCACCGCCGGGAAAAAACAATGGCCTGGCAGGAGGAATTCCTGCATCGACACTGTTGATGGGGGAATCAAGCAAATTTCTTTCCTGCAACCCGTGGTATCTAAAAAAAACAAACAAAAAAACGGACATACACCATTTTTGGTAATGCAACGCAACCACAGCATATGGTAGTATGCTACTATACATTGGAGTGCCTTTGTGCTTTGGGGTGTAGTCACCGATCAGCCATACATTATGACCACCCTACTATTGAATAGGTTCCCCTATTGCAAAACAGTCCTGATCCTTCAAGGCAAGGACTCCAAAGTAACATCCACATAAATGGCAGGACCCAATGTTTCCCAGAAGAGCATTGCCCAAAGCATCACACTGACTCCATTAACTCGTCTTCTTTCCATACTGCATCTTGGTGCCATCTCTTCCCTAGGTAAGCAACATACTTTCACCCGGTCATCCACATGATGTGCAAGAAAATATTAGTCATCAGACCAGACCATTGTCTGCCATTGCTCCATGGTCCAGTTCTGATGCTCATGCAACCATTGTAAGCACGTTTGGCTGTGGACATGGGCCAACATAGGCACCCTGACCAGTCTGCGGTTGCCCAGCCTAATACACAACAAACTGCAATGAACTTTGTGTTCTGACACATTTCTGTCAGAACCATTGTTAACTTTTTCAGCAATTTGAGCTTCAGTAGCTCTTCTACTGGGTCCTACTACAGAAGCCAGCCTTCTCTCCCCCAAATGCATCAATGAGCCTTGGCCACTCATGACCCTGTTGCCAGGTCTCAGGTTTTCCTTCCTTGGACCACTTTTGGTAGGATCTGACCACTGCAGACAAAGAATATCCCACAAGAGCTGCAGTTTTGAAGTTGTTCTGACCTAGTCTTCTAGTCAATACAATTTGGCCATTGGCCATGCATCCAGGGGCGGACTGATAACTCATGGGGCCCCCGGGCAATAGGAGATTATGGGGCCCCCAGGCAATCAGAGATTATGGGGCCACACAGTATACACACACACAGTATACAATCACACAGTATACACACACACAGTATACAATCACACAGTATACACATACATGTACACACAGTATACACAGACAGATGTAAAAAAAACACAGATTTATACATACTGTCCCTGATTTTACTGAGGCTGGCAACCCTGATGGGGCCCCCTACTGGCCCAGGGCCCTCGGGCAATGCCCGAGTGGCTCAATGGTCAGTCCGCCCCTTTATGCATCGCATAGTAGCCCATTATGTGGCACTTACCTGACACAGGAGCCTGCGATGTCACCGTTGCCCCATCTGCTGTGCCATGTACCTGTATGAGAAAGTATCCTGTTCTCTTTGTATTACTTCCTTTGTGTGAAATCCCCGGAGTTCCTGCCAGTCCCTCTGCTTTCCTATTAAAAACTGACCATGTTAGGCATGAGTGCACAACATGGTCAGTTCTCTAGCTGTGCTGGATGCTCAGCCTGCTCTCCTCCAATGATCAGACTTGTCCTGACCCCCCCTCACAACCATTTACCGGGAAGACCAGTGTGCTTTTTGGAAAGTAGACAGTCCAAGGTATTTTGTAAGGGGCATGGCGAGTTTTTCGAAATTGTCATTTTTTGTCATAATTTTTTTTTTTACATACTGTCACCAGTGCAGTACAGCGTCACCTTGTAGAATCTATGCCATGAAGAATTAAGGCAGTTCTGAAGGCAAAATGGGGTCCAACCCAGTACTAACAAGGTGTACTTAAAGTGGGGTTCCACCCAAAAAAAAAAAAAAACTACATGAAAAATCCTAAAAAAAATACAAAAAAAATTTGGATATATATTTTTTTTTATTCACCTCCAAATGCCTGTTGCTAGGGGGTCCCTCGTAGTCTGCCTCTTTCAGTGCCTGGGCTGGTGACATCACTTCCGTCTCGACACAGGAAGGGCTCAGCTCTGCTCCCTCCCTTCTGTCAATCATCTGGGATCCATTACAGGTCCCAGGTGACTGAGCGGCCAATCACGGTGCTCGGCGCTGCTCGCGCATGCGCAGTGGGTGCCAGGCTGTGAAGCCACAGCCCGGCGCCCACAGTTTCAATGCCGGCGCCGCTGAACGGAGGGGGAGACGAGCGGGGCTTCGATCCCCCGCATCGCTGGACCCTGGGACAGGTAAGTGTCCAATTAAAAGTCAGCAGCTGCAGTATTCGTAGCTGCTGACTTTTATTTATTTATTTATTTATTTTGACTGGCCCTCCTCTTTAATAAAGTGGCCGGTGAGTGTAAAAATCTATGTTGTGAGCACCAAATTCTTTTGGAAGTCCACCTTTACCTTGTAAAAGTAACTATGACATCATCAGTATGATGTACATAGCCTGAACAGAGGACAGAGCTGTGGGAGGGTCCAAGCAGGCCCCACCCACTACAGGCTGCCTGCGGAAAGCTACAGGAGGGGGCGGAGACAAGACCAGTCACCCTGCACAAGGAGAGAGAGCAGCAGTGACCGGTCTTTATTACAGGAAGCTCCTGAATACACAGGACTCTTGTATTTACACACTATTTGCTCATCTCAGAGCTCAGATTTACAAATAAATTGCCAATAACTGCTCCCATATTTGCATTGTGTATGATGGTCACAATCCACACACTCAGGGATCTTTTGTTACCTTTTGGCAGGAGCAAAGACAGATAAATATACACACAAATACAAATCATTCAAATCATGCTCCACTAGGTTTGGGGTGTACAAAAAAAATAAAATAATACAGTCTATGATAACCGGTGATGGGACTGCAAATCCAATCTTATCAGCTCTATACATGTCGTCATTTTAGTCTTTCCACCATTGGGGAGTAAGGTCGTGACGTCACACACAACTCATGTCTCCACATGTGACAGCCCGGACAGCAGCTGTTCTCTGCGACGTCACCGGCCCCGCCCTCTCCCGTGCTTGGCTCCCCACCTCCCCCTGGGCCGGTGACATCAGAGATTGGCGGAGATGGCGGAGCCGGGCCCCGGGCGATCTCTGGGCTCCTACTCCCCGGTGGACTACATGAGCATCACCAGCTTCCCCCGCCTGCCCGAGGACGAGGCCGGGGGAGAGCCGGGACCGAGAGCCGGGGAAGAGGACACCTTCTTGGGGGAGCATGATGCGGGTAACTGGCTGGAGGGAGGAAGGCTCCATCATCCGTGGACCGATACATCCTCATCCCCTGTACCACTGCATCCTCATCTCCATCCTCATCTCCATCCCTTGTACCATCCTCATCCCTTGTACCACTGCATCCTCATCTCCATCCTCATCTCCATCCTCATCTCCATCCCTTGTACCACTGCATCCTCATCTCCATCCTCATCTCCATCCCTTGTACCACTGCATCCTCATCTCCATCCCTTGTACCACTGCATCCTCATCTCTATCCCTTGTACCACTGCATCCTCATCCCTTGTACCACTGCATCCTCATCTCCATCCCTTGTACCACTGCATCCTCATCTCCAGCCTCATCTCCATCCTTTGTACCACTGCATCCTTATCACATGTACAAGTGCATCCTCCATCTCTGTCATATTAACCATTTCATCCCCCACCTGCTCTATCACTGTACCTACACCATTGTATCCTGCGTGTTTATTATTGCTTATCACTATCATAATCCCAGTATATCCTACATCTCAGTCTGATCCCACCGCATCTTCATCACTTCTCATAATATATTCATAACACTTGTATCCTTGCATCCTCCAGCTCCACCATAATAACCGGTGAATCCTGAATTTGCACTTCATGCACCACCACATTGTCACATTGTCCTCATCACATGTGCCATTATATCCTGTATCTCTATCTCATGTATCATGACATCCAACACCTCCATCTCTTGTACCGTTGCATCCAACATATCCATCTCAAATACTATTGCATCCAACACCTCTGTCTTACATATTATTGCATCCAACATCTCCATCTTATGTACCACTTTGTCCTGCATTTCCATCCCATGGACCATTGTATCCAAAATCTCCATCTCATGTGCCATTGTATCCTGCATCTCCATTTCATGTACCAATGTATCCTGCATCGCCGTCCCATGGACCATTGCATCCAACATCTCAATCTCACGAATCATTGCATCCAACAACTTCATCTTATGTACCATTGTATCCAAAATCTCCATCTTATGTACCATTGTATCCAAAATCTCCATCTCATGTACCATTGTATCCAAAATCTCCATCTCATCTACCATTGCATCCAACAACTTCATCTTATGTACCATTGTATCCAAAATCTCCATCTCATGTACCATTTCATCCAATATCTCCATCTCATGTACCATTGTATCCAAAATCTCCATCTCATCTACCATTGCATCCAACAACTTCATCTCATGTTCCATTGCATCCAATATCTCCATCTCATGTACCATTTCATCCAATATCTCCATCTCATGTACCATTGTATCCAAAATCTCCATCTCATGTACCATTGTATCCAACATCTTCATCTCATGTGCCATTGTATCCTGCATCGCCATCTCATGTACCAATGTATTCTGCATCGCCGTCCCATGGACCATTGCATCCAACATCTCAATCTCACGAATCATTGCATCCAACAACTTCATCTCATGTTCCATTGCATCCAATATCTCCATCCAATGTACCATTTCATCCAAAATCTCCATCTCATGTACCATTGTATCCAACATCTCCATCTCATGTACCATTGAATTCAATATCTCAATCTCACGTATTATTGCAGCCAATATATCCATCTCATGTACCATTGTATCCAAAATCTCCATCTCATATACCATTGCATCCAATGTCTCAATCTCACGTATCATTGCAGCCAACATCCATTGCATCCAATATCTCCATCTCATGTACCATTGTATCCAAAATCTCCATCCCACATATCATTGCATTCAACATCCCCATCTCATGTACCATTGCATCCTTCATCCAACACTTGTACCAGTGCATCCTTTGTCTTCATGATATTTGCTACACCTCTGCCTATACCATGTTCTAGTGTAGCTGTTACTTCATCGCAGTCATTAGTGTATCTGTCAACCTACCACATGGAGCAGAGTGTTGGGTATCCATCACATATACAAGCCCGTCTGCCTTATTGCTCAATCTGTGATTATCATCATAAATATAACTTGAATTAATAAGGTATACTAATAATATATAATTAGTGATAGTAGAATTGTTATTAGGATAATAAGTGCGCAGGTAGTGATGTAGTATGCAAAGTGCTGTAACACTTTATATTTAGAATTAAACCGAACAATAAAAGAAGGTCTCTGATAGACTGCAATAGGTTACTCTCCCTTACCATGTGAAATAATACTGATTGTTTTTCCGTCATATATGCAGTTCTAGAATAATAAAGTGTATCTATAGCCAAAACTTTATTTTTTTTTCAGTGGTTTTTGGGTGGAGTGGGTAAGGATTAGAACCCCTGTCAGGTTTTACTGCTGTTGGAGGCTTTGCTGGAATGATTCTTCCTTAAAGGGATAGTTCACCTTTACCACAAAACTGCCTATGCAGATAAGGGGCATCAGGACAGACATCAGAAATTTTTGGGCCCCTTACACAGCTTAGCTTTAGTCCTGCCCCCCCCCCCAGCCTGACCACCAACATTCCCAAGGGCTTGCCTATGGGCCATCCTACCGAATCTGCACACCGGCCACCTCACCTGTATGCACTCAGCCCCCCCTCAATCCTGTATATATGTCAGCGCCCCCCACTCACCTGTATATATGTCAGCCCCCCCACACACACCTGTATATATGTCAGCGCCCCCCACACACCTGTATATATGTCAGCCACCCCCCCACACACACCTGTATATATGTCAGCCACCCCCCCACACACCTGTATATATGTCAGCCACCCCCCCACACACACCTGTATATATGTCAGCCACCCCCCCACACACCTGTATATATGTCAGCGCCCCCACACACCTGTATATATGTCAGCGCCCCCCCACACACCTGTATATATGTCAGCGCACTCCCCACACCTATATATGTCAGCGCCCCCCACACACACCTGTATATATGTCAGCGCCCCCCACACACCTGTATATATGTCAGCGCCCCCCCACACACCTGTATATATGTCAGCCCCCCCCCCACACACACCTGTATATATGTCAGCGCCCCCACACACCTGTATATATGTCAGCCCCCCCCCACACACACCTGTATATATGTCAGCGCCCCCACACACCTGTATATATGTCAGCGCCCCCCCACACACCTGTATATATGTCAGCGCCCCCACACACCTGTATATATGTCAGCGCCCCCCACACACCTGTATATATGTCAGCACCCCCCCACACACCTGTATATATGTCAGCGCCCCCACACACCTGTATATATGTCAGCGCCCCCCCACACACCTGTATATATGTCAGCACCCCCCACACACACCTGTATATATGTCAGCGCCCCCACACACCTGTATATATGTCAGCACCCCCCACACACCTGTATATATGTCAGCGCCCCCACACACCTGTATATATGTCAGCGCCCCCACACACCTGTATATATGTCAGCGCCCCCACACACCTGTATATATGTCAGCGCCCCCACACACCTGTATATATGTCAGCGCCCCCACACACCTGTATATATGTCAGCACCCCCCACACACCTGTATATATGTCAGCACCCCCACACACCTGTATATATGTCAGCACCCCCCACACACCTGTATATATGTCAGCACCCCCCACACACCTGTATATATGTCAGCGCCCCCACACACCTGTATATATGTCAGCGCCCCCACACACCTGTATATATGTCAGCGCCCCCACACACCTGTATATATGTCAGCACCCCCCACACACTTGTATATATGTCAGCACCCCCCACACACCTGTATATATGTCAGCACCCCCCACACACCTGTATATATGTCAGCGCCCCCACACACCTGTATATATGTCAGCGCCCCCACACACCTGTATATATGTCAGCGCCGCCCCACACACACCTGTATATATGTCAGCGCCGCCCCACACACACCTGTATATATGTCAGCGCCACCCCCCCACACACCTGTATATATGTCAGCGCCCCCCCCCACACACACCTGTATATATGTCAGCCACCCCTCCACACACCTGTATATATGTCAGCCACCCCCCACACACACACACACCTGTATATATGTTAGCTACCCCCCCCACACACACACACCTGTATATATGTCATCTACCCCCCCCCCCCCACACACACACCTGTACATATGGCAGCCCCACATACACGAACTACAAACTTCCCTTACCTGCATAGGCAGTTTTTTTCTAAAAGTGAACTATCCTTTTAACAGCAACACAGAGAAAAGAAAACTTTAAAAAAAAAAATTAAAGTGGTATTTTATCCAAAAATGTATTATCTTGCAGCTTCCCATTGGCTGCATTCGTTTTCTGAATTAATGGTGGTTGCAAATGAAAGTTTACCATATAAATGCTGCATCCCATGGGCAGATACACGGTAAACATTTTATCCTTTTCTTCTCCTTTCTTTTTCAGGCATTAAATGTAGCTTATTGTAACACTGTTGTAACCAAACATGGTTCACAACATTGCAACATTTGTTTAAGCTTTAGATAAACTTTCATTTGCTGTATAGGCAAATACATTGGGGGAGAGTTACTAAAACTGGGGCACGAAACTGGTGCGGCCCTGCATAGAAACCAATCAGCTTCCGGGTTTTATTGTCAAAGCTTGATTGAACAAACTGATGTTAGAAGCTGATTGGCTATAATGCACAGCTGCACCAAATTCTGAATGCTCCAGTTTTACTAAATCACCACAATGTATGATGAAGAGGTTAAAGTGTATCTATACGCCATTTTTTTTTTTTTTTAGTTTTAGAGTGGGGAAAGTTTAGAAGTCCTATCAGTTTGTACCTTTTTCCAGGCCTCCATTAGGCCTGTGGCCATAAATAGTACAATATAATTGTACGATTTCCTTTAAATTTACCAAAACTATGTAATATGAGGATAAACCTAAACGATCCATTCAATTATCCACTTGTTGAGGCCCTTAAGCCGTCCATAGATGAGATTCCGACCATCTATGGGCAGGCAGATTGTACCCAAATCAATCCATCCAGCATGCTGGATTTTTACATGCGATTATTGCCAGCGGCAATAATCACTGTTTTCTCCTGCCGGGGTCGGCTCCCCACGCCATCTCCACCGGGAGAACACAATAGCTCCACAGGAGGGACTCCCCCATAAACACTGACTGTGTTGATGTGGGAATTGAGTGATTCTTTTTCCTGCAACCTGTGGCTGCAGGAATGAAAATCGCATCACGTATGGCCTGCCTTAGATTGCATGGTTGTTAGATCTACAGAAGATTGTACAATCAGGTTGTTTTGTATATTGTGAAGTTTCATCTTACTTTATCTTTCAACAATCCTTTTACCAGCTATAAGTGTACCTTAGCTAAGGGGTGTATTTTTATATATATATATAAAAAAAAAAAAAAATCACAGAGCTATTTATCCTGTAAAAATGCATGTACAGTCTTGTAAAGTCTGATTGTAAAGTCTTGTTTTTTTTTTTTTTGTTAAAACAACAAACATGTTATGCTTACCTGCTCTGTGCAGTGGTTTTGCACAGAGCACCCCAGATCCTCCTCTTCTCGTGTCCCCTGCTGGTGCTCCTGACTTCTACTCCCTGCCGAGTGCCCCCATAGCAAGCCGCTTGCTATGGGGGAACTGAAACGCGCTCGCTCCCAAGCCCCACCCTCCGCTTCCTCATCACTGGCTATGATTGACAGCAGCAGGAGCCAATGGCTCTGCTGCTGTATTTAAGCCAATGAGGAGGGAGAGAGCCAAAAGAGCCTCTTCTCTCGTGCGCATTGCTGGATCGAGATCGGGCTCAGGTATGTATTTAGGGAGGGGGCTGCAGGGGAAGCTGCATGCAGAAGGTTTTTTACCTTACTGCATAGAATGCAAACCTTCTGCCTTTACAACTACTTTAATTTTTGTCCCTATTCATATAGGATGAATGTACATGCAGTTTCACATGATAAATAGCTCTGCCATTTTTTTCCTTATTTTGGCTAGAACATGGAATGGTTATAACCCCTTTTTTGCCATTGATGTCCTATTGGGAAAATGCCCTCTATACTTTTGTTCCAGTGAGAATGCAAGATTTTAGATTTTATTTCTCATTTGCAGCTCCGGTGATAATAGTCACCGGAGCTGGAAATTTATTTCAACCATGGGAACAAACAGCAATAAAAAAAAAGATATGGGTTCTAACTCTTCCCTACTAATTGGCTTTAGATACATGTTCACCTTTTGTGTTTGTTGCCACTGAACACGCTGGTCTGTAGGATCCCTTTGGATACTGAATATCCAGAATTTAGTTTTAATGATCCATTGATGTGGTCAAAATACAGTAGATCCCATATTGTTTCACTATATAAAAACTGTCCAGTGGATTGTTTTTGTGTTTATCCAATGACGTTTTTTTTTTCTGATTTTACTGTAACTGCAGTACATATGCTGTTTGCTCTGTCACTATATGACTGATCTATAAAAATAAAAAAAGAAATCTAGATTAAAACCAGAGCCAGTACACCCAGCAACTAGTTTCCTTGGGTTTTATTGGAAAAATAAAAATTT
Source organism: Lithobates clamitans (assembly GCA_037952925.1). NCBI lineage: Eukaryota > Metazoa > Chordata > Amphibia > Anura > Ranidae > Lithobates > Lithobates clamitans. The sequence continues at coordinate 4,969,035 of JBBGZY010001206.1, forward strand.
GTTTTGCTTCTCCAAATTTGCCCCATTATGATGAGAGATCTAAACATCCTTTTCATGAATACCTCAAAACCCGAGGGCTTTCACACTGAAGCGGTGCGCTGGCAGGTCGGTAAAAAAAGTCCTGCCAATCGCTTCTAAACCGCTCCTGCCCATTGAAATCAGTGGGACAGCGCGGCTATACCGCGGCAATACCGCGGCTATAGCCACGCTGTACGAGCGGATTTAACCCTTTTTCGCCCGCCAGCGGGGGTTAAAACCGCACCGCTAGCGGCCGAATATAGCCGCAAATATGACGGTAAAACAGCGCTAAAAATATCGCTGTTTTACCGCCCACGCCCCCACCGCCCCAGTGTGAAAGGGGCCTTATAAAAACATTCTGCAGTTAGCAATAACGTTATTGTAAAAAACAGACACAAAACACTGTAAATACCACCACCCCAAACCATCAGTCTCCTTACCACCTCCTTACCACCACCCCAAACCATCAGTCTCCTTTCTCCAGATGAAAGTAGCCCATGTAACTCCCGATGAAGATGTCTTCTTGGTATTGGAACCTCCAAATTGCCTAATTATTAAAGTATCATGTAGCCATGTAAAGATATTAGCATAGTTCTCTCTACAACGGGAAATAAGTTGATACAATAAGGAAGAAATAATGTAGCTTATTTTCTTAAATGTGGGAGCAAATAGCCACACCAGCCCCTTTTTGAGATGCCAGTCATTAAAGACAAATAATGCTGCAAGTTCAGAGACACAGATTTTTATTATGCATATATTTCACATGAACTGCCGCATAACGCATCCAGTATATTAGCCAGGGATCTGCGTTTCTGAGTATAACTAGGCAGTAATCAGGGCCAACAGCGTGCATATAGAGTTATATGTGCCTCACCAATCTCACAAGTCACATAGACCTCCACAGTCCACAAAGGGAACAGATGAATATGGACAGGAGGGGTTCAGACAAGGCTACCCATCAGGGCTCTTACCGCTCGTATTGATCACCACCTCAGCCAAAGCAAGTTTCTGTTTCCATGGTCTCTCCATGTGGAGGCCGTTTAGAATGAACTGTAATAGCTCCAGATTGCACGTTGGTAATGGGCGCCGGCTGTTCAAGTCTCAGGTGTATATTCCAGAGATGCTTCCTGGGGATATTCGGTCACATGACTTGTCAGATGATGTCTGGAACACGGCTTTAGTTGTTGCGGTTTAGGCTATTGCATGCGCCACTCTTTAGATGTTGGGAATTGTAATGGAAAAACCGTTACATTTCTGGATAAGGAGACATGTTTGAGCTCAGTGTCGTGCTCTGCATACCAAGAAGACATCTTCATCAGGAGGTACATGCGCTACTTTCATCTGGAGAAAGGAGACTGATGGTTTGGGGTGGTGGTATTTACAGTTCTCTGTGTCTGTTTTTTACAATAATGGTATTGCTAACTACTGAATGTTTTTATTACTATGACAGGGTATAGTGAGAGGTGCAGTTCTATATAGAACATAGTGTTGCCCTTTATATTTCCCTATCACTGGGTGTGCATCTTTTTCATCAATAAAGTCTAATTAATTTCATAATAAAGCTGTGGTTGACCCTTCCCTTATTAAGTGGATGTAGGCTGCCTCAAATTCTTCTCTATTCCTGTAATCCCAGGCAGACTTGATGATGTTGAGATCAGGACTCATTGGGGGACTGTAGGGGCCAAACCATTATTTCCAGGACTCCTTGTTCTTCTTTATGCTGAAGATAGTTCTTAATGACAGTGGCTATGCTTGGGGTCGTTGTTCTGTTGTATAACTTTGGGACCAATCACATGCCTCCCTTATGGTATGGCATGGTGGATAAGTATCTGCCTGCATTTCTCAGCATTGAGGACACCATTGATTCTGACCAAATCTCCAACACCATTTGCAGAACTGCAGCCCCCAACTTGCTAGGAACCTCCACCATGCTTCACTGTTGCCTGCAGACACTCATTATTGTACCGCTCTCCGGCCCTTTGGTAAACAAACTGCCTCCTGCTACAGCCAAATATTTCAAATTTTGGCTCATTAGTCAAGAGCACCTGCTGCCATTTTTCTGCTCCCCAGATCCTATGTTTTCATGCATAGTTGAGTTGCTTGTTTCCACATCGGAGATATGGCTTTTTGACCGCAATTCTTGCATGAAAACCACTTCTGGCCAGACTTCTCTGGACAGGATAACGAAAGAAAAAAAGGGGTTCACCAAGGAAACCCCTGGTCGGACTTTAAGGCACAGCAAACCAAAGAGATATTATACAATGTATTAATATAATAAATTTTATTCAATACAAAAATACATATATGTTATGAAAAGGACATTACAAAAACATATGAAAATCATCTATATAAAAATATACATGATGTGAGCCCTAATGCATCTATGCGTTTCATTATGAAAACTTGAGCATTTTTGCTTCCTTTCAGGAGACCTGTATGATATCCAATTTAAAGCTCTATCTGTGTACTTACATACCTCTATCTGGGCCATTGAAGGGACATCTTATATGGGCTATATTTTAGCCCCCTTATTTCCTGTGGAGCTTTTCCTTGGTGTGGATACTTTTTTTTTAATTAAGATATCGTTTATTGAGCATTTTAGATGCATTAACAGACGGATGTGAAAAAACTTAGAAAAGATTATAGAAAGTATCTTTCTTGAACAACAATAAAGTGCAACATGCAGAATAATCACAGTGACAGTGCTTCATGACGGGGTACAGGAGTTATCTAACATGCAACAGGCTGATAAAAATGCCATAATTATAACAACTTGGTGAGTATACCATAATAATTACACAAAGACATGGGGGGTTAAACGTGGGGGTGTTTCTTTACTCTGTGATGTTGCAGGTGGAGGAGTCTGTAGTCCATCTGTCCCAAACTTTGTGATATTTAGTTGGGCATCCCCTGTGGGTGTAAAGTGCTTTTTTGTAAGGGAGAGTGCTATTGACAGCTCGCATCCATTGTTGCAGCGTGGGGGGGGGGATTCTCTCAACCATAATTTAGCGATCTGTAACCTGGCCAGAAACAAAGTTTCTTGTAAGAATATGTTTAGGTATTTTTCGCTTTCAGGTAACGAGAGGAGTCCCAATATACACTGTCTGGGGCACACAGTCAAAGGGGAGCCCATGCGGTCATGAAGGAATTGGACCACTTGGGTCCAGTATTCCTGTATAGGGGGGCAGGTCCATAGCAGGTGGTAGAAGGAGCTGGTAGGGTGCCCGTATCTGGGGCAATTAGGGTTGTGTCCAGGGTTGTATTTGGAGATACGGTGGGGTGTAAGGTATGATCTGTGTAGGATATAAAGGTGGGTAAGGCGGTCCGACAATTTAGGAGATACGGTCTTGGAAATGACAAGTGCCTCCTCCCAGTCCTCACCAGAGATTGTGCCCAAGTTGGGCTCCCACTGGGTTTTGAGTAGGGAAGCTGTGGTCTGTGCCATGGGTAATAGGAGATAGTTATATATCTGTGAAATGAGTTTTTTAGAGTCTGTCCCAGAGATTATGTCCACTAATAACATAATTTCAAGGATTGGGATGGAGTCCCTAAATTGGGTGTTAAGGGCGTGGCGGAGCTGTAGATAATGGAAAAACATATGATTAGGTAGGGCGAAGTTCTCTTTCAGGGCTTGGAAAGGTTTGACCGTGCCATTGGCTATTACTTGTGTTAAATATATTATTCCCTTATCGATCCAGAGGGCATTGTCAGGAATGGATGCCATCTCTGGCAGTTGTGGATTGTTCCATAAGGGTGTGTGTGAATGAGGATCAGGTGCCCTGCTGAGGCGCAAAGCCTGTTGCCATATTTTCCGGTGGTGGAAGAGCTTGTGGTGCCTATCTATGGTGCGGGGCAGGCCGCGGGAGCCGCAGAACAGAGTCTGAAAGGGATGGGATATTGGGCTGGGGACTTGGGAACAAATTAGGGTGGAATATCTCTCTTTATCTTCACGGTTTATATAAAAGAAGTGAGAGAGCTGAGAGGCTACGTAGTATGTGAAGAGGTCTGGTACCGCCGCGCCACCGAGGTCAGCCGGGCATTTGAGAACCCTCCACGGCAACTTGCCTTGGTGTGGATACTTATCCTTTTTGCTTGGTAGCAACTCTTGTGGTTCCCTCGCTAAGAATGCACCTATAGCTAGGATTTACATGACCACAGCTGATGGTTATTTACCTCCATTACAAGTCCCTTGCACCTACAGTGGAAATACACACCTTTATAATCAAGTATTCTGGCTTACAGGAGCGTTTTTGCAAGATAGTGAGACCTTTCTCCTTTTCTCTGCAACAATTGAAACCTGAATGTGTCCTGAAGAAGTTTACATAACGAAACGCGTAGACGCATTAGGGCTCACATTATGTATATTTTTATATAGATGATTTGTATATGTTTTTGTAATGTCCTTTTCATAACATATATGTATTTTTGTATTGAATAAAATGTATTATATTACTACATTGTATACTATCCCTTTGGTTTGCTGTGCCTTAAAGTCCGACCAGGGGTTTCCTTGGTGAACCCCTTTTTTTCTTTCGTTAACCCAATAATACAGATGAGGCAGTAATACATACACATCTAGTACTTAAAGCGGAGTTCCACCCAAAAGTGGAACTTCCGCTCATCTGATCCCCCCCTCTGATGCCACAATTGACACCTTTCGGGGGTAGGGAGGACAGGATACCTGTCTTTGGCTGTTAACATCACGGCTGGGCCTCCCTCCTCCACCCTCCTCCTTCCACTGTCACCGGGCCAGTAGGAGAGAGGAGCGGGCCTCGTGCATGCGCAGTAGGGTTCCTGGCGTGAAGCCGAAAGGCTACACTGCCGGGTACCCTTACCTGCAATGGCGGCGGCAGCACCCGACAGCTGATGGAAACATCAGCTGCGGTGCCGACATCGCTGGACTCCAGGACAGGTAAGTGTCCTATTATTAAAAGCCAGCAGCTGCAGTATGTGAAGCTGCTGGTTTTTAATTTTTTTTTTTTTTGGGGTGTACCTCAGCTTTAATGGACCTGTAGTCTGTTTTTCATGAAATCGCTTCTTACTATGTTTTTCTGTCTTTTTGTAAGTCCTACTTGAGCTCCCGAACCTCTCCTTTTCCGTTTGTTTGGAACAAACAGCGCATGTTAGTTGTGGACATGTGCACTACTCTATGCACACTACATATCCCATAATTCATCTGGTCAGTGAGCAAGAGAGGGTGGCTATACGTTCCTACATACAGTGGGACCATAGAAAACGAAGGTAGCCCCCCCAGGGTCTTAGTGTAGCTTAGTAGTGTGTAGTGTATAGATCTAAGCTCACAGTCATAGGCCACTGTAATTTGTCTAAATGTTCCTGGAATGCACCTTAGGGGAGAAAACAGATATAGCTAAAACTGCAACGTTGGACAGGCTTGAAGTATAGAAATAGAAGAGCTCACTGTTCTTCTTTGAGGATAAGCAAAGAGAACATATAACTGCCGATTGGGGATTTCTTATTACACAGGAATACATTGTATGCTCTCTCTTCCTCTCTCCCGCTGCGTTTTTCCTATATACAGTCATCTCAAAACTTAATTAAAACATGTACTGCATATGAATTAATAATTTACGGCTGCTGAGATTAAATCAACCACATTGGGAGGAGTGTTTCTTTTTCAGTTATTTTTTTAACTAACTCTTGTCCACAGTTAAAGTGACACTAAACTCAAATATGTACAGTATACTTAACTCGTAAAAGTCCATTTTATTGCTAGAGTGAATTAAAGAGAATTATTAACCTAAAAATATTTTTTTAGTTTAGGAGATTTTTTTTAAATTTTTTTTTTGGTGCCCCGTGTGAGGAGCGAATGTTTTCAAGATTTTATGTTTTTTTTTTTTTAGCCTTTTGAACGAGTGGGGGAGATTTACTAAAACTGGAGCGTGCAAAATCTGGTGCAGCTCTGCATAGAAACCAATCACCTTCTAGATTTTTTTTGTCAAAGCCTAATTGAACAAGCTGAAGTTAGAAGCTGATTGGCTACAGAGCTGCACCAGATTCTAAGTGCTCCAGTTTTAGTAAATCAACCCCATTGTGTTAAGCTGTCCATACAGCAGTTGCTCCAGAGCTTAGTAAATAAGGTAAAGCTTCACTTTGCAAAGAATACCTAATCACATGGAAGGAAAATGAAAAAAAAAAATCAGCTTGCACATGATTGGATGATGAAAGTCAGCAGAGCTTCTGTTCATTTACTAAGCTCTGGGGCTACTGCAAAGTGCACAGTCTATTTGCCTTTAGTAAATTAACCCCATAGTATGCACTTATAGAATTCATTTGACACAAGGCAAAGAGCAATGCATAACATTCAGTAACCCATCATGCAAGGAGGTCTCATCTTTAAGTGATCTAACTGTAGTCATTTGTAATTTGATTGGATGTTTTGGGGTTATCTCACAGTTCATTACCATTTGCTGTATGCTGGAGCTGCACGATTTATTGCTAAGAATCGTTATCACAATTTTTTCCCGTTGCAATCTTGATAGTATTCCCGATTCTTTCTATGCAGAGAATAATCTCTGCTCTACTAAAGCCAACAGCCATCAAAAGAAAGGGAAAAAAAACAAAAAAACGGGCAATCTGCCAAGAATGACAACATTCTTTAGCAGTGGAACTTAAGTATAAACATTGTAACCATTTGTCCTTTAGATCAAAGGAATACACTTTGGTGTGTAAATGAGGGAAGTTTAACCACTTAAACACTAAACCTTTTTCTGACATTTGTTGGTTTCAAGTTAAAATAATTTTTATTTGCTAGAAAATTACTTAGAACCCCAAAACATTATCTATATATTTTTTAGTAGAGACCCTAGAGAATAAAATGGTGGTTGTTGCAATAATTTATGTCACACTGTATTTGCGCAGCAGTCGTTCAAATGCAATTTTTCGGGGAAAAAAATGACACTTTAATGAATTTAAACAAAAACTAACCAGTAAAGTTAGCCAAGTTTTTTTTTGTATAATGTGAAAGATTTTACGCCGCGAGAATCGTGATCTTTTTATTCTAAGCAAAAAAAATAGTGATTCTCATTTTGGCCAGAATCGTGCAGCTCTACTGTATGCGCTGCTTTACAGAGGAATATGACAATAAAAATGTGAAATTCTATTCAAGAGCTTTTAATTACGTGATCATCATGTAGGTGATATATTAATATATCACGCTGTAGTACTATACTGTATGTTTAGTTAAGGTTATCAATGCTAAAAAAATAGAATTTGGTCTTACCTTAGGCTGGAGGCAGGTACACAACCAGTCAGTAGAGTTTATCATTTTGTTCTGTTTGTATGTCTGTCTGACCACCCTCTGTGCCCTATCTCTATATCTCTGCACTGTTTGCGTCATTGTAATGTGATGCCACAGGGTCAGCTTGCATTCTGTGCCAACATTTTCATATCTTCACTGTAAGCAATGCACAATCTCTTTATGGGTTCAAGAAGTATTTATTAAATGGAATGTTCAGAATGCACCTCCACTCGAATACAGATACCTGGTACTAGCTGTGCTTATTTAATATAAATCCACACGTGTCCTTAGACATAAAACAGGAGTAACATATACAGTGGAGTTATTCAAAAAAACAAATATGACATTATACTTCAAACTTCAGACCATCCTGAACAGCTGAAAGACAATATCTGATTGGTTGCTTTAGGTTATTGTACTTTGCACATTATTGTTGTTCTTTGCACTGCTTTGATGTATAAGCTTTACCAGGGGCGGACTGACAACTCATGGGACCCCCGGGCAGTGCCCGAGTGCCCAAATGGTCAGTCCGCCCCTGAGCTTTACACTCCTCTGTGAGTAATATATGAGGAATATTACACTGTGTTTAAAGTTTATGTAAAGTCATGTTCATATTGGATAGAGTAAGCAATGGTTAACATCCTAATCAAGTTTAAGGGTCCATTCACACTATTGCGTTACAGTAATGCGCAGTAACTCACATTACATGCATTTAGTGCAATACAGTGTCATTTATTTTGATTGGTGCCCCAACGCACATTGGTGACAGATGTGCATTGCAGCTCAACATGCAGTGCGCAGCCAAGAACCGTTTTTGCTGTGTTTTGGTGCTTTGGTGGACTATTCATTTTGAACTGGCTGCCTTAACCCAACACACATTGACATACAGCATGTTGAGCACCAGCTCACCATGATGATGTTACTGGGCCTTCAATTCTCTCTTCTGTCACATTAGGGAGATTTCACCACTTTTTCGGTTCCAGAGAAACAGCAGCAAGCAAAGCTTCCACTAGAGAAGCCAAAAGTATAAACCAATTACATTTAAGCTTTAGCCAATAATTTTTACATATTATTTGTTCATGTTCATGATGGGGTGTTGTATTGGTGCATCCATTATATACTTGCCTACACACTTTCTGCTATAATGTGTCTCTCCCCCCTTTCAAAAAGTTGGAAAATGTAAGTATGTGGAAATCACTCCAAAGCTAGGGAATAGCCTCTCTTAGATAATTGGCACCAGAAAAGGTTTATCTATTGAAACATTTCTCTTGACCTTCTAACAACTTAAACATTTAGAATTTTCCATTACTTTCTCTATCATAGAGAATGGAGACCAGGACAGATAGAGAGGTGAATCTCCCTAGTGGGGGACACAGACATCAGGAAAACTCTGGTAGTTAAGAAAAGTGTAAAATAGTGCTTGACTGGTATTGCTATCTTAATGATGTTGATGTAAGTAAACTGCTTCCCAGACAGGTGGCTTCTACACCTCAAAGGATCTTCATGGTCCCCTTGGCTTGTTATATAATGTAACCAAAATGTAAACTGAAGCTCCCTGCCACTATTAAAATGTCCAGATAAAACTTTATTCCAATAAAAGTCAGGACAATCCAAAGAGTATCCAAAGTGCTTTGGGGGTCCAAAAACAACCCTTCATCAGGGCTTGGGTTTGAAAAAAGGGCCTGCCAAACCAGCAGCTGATAAAACCTGTACTTGTAATTACACAGTACCATGTTCCTGACTGTGAAGCCCAAGATGACAAGGGTGGCCTCTTGCACAATTCCCATCTAAGCACCCCTGGTAGTGAGAACAGGGACTGCTATGGCAACAAAAGGGAGCAGGTGCCAGTAAGCTGGAGCAGTGATTCAGAGCTTTGAAGCACCGAGATCCACATTGTAGACATATGGAGCCAGGTCACTAGCTTGGTTTGGCAGCAGCCAGGAAGACACGTACAGGATCATGATCAGGTTCCAGGTCCGAGACAACTAAGGGTCAGCAACGTACTGGCAATGAGGTACAAAGTCAGAAGGCAGAGTCATGGTCAAAACTCCAGGCTAGAGTTGGTAACACAGAAGAGCAGCAGGCAAAACAGACGAAGGAAATCCAAAGAGAAGCATAAGACATAGCCAGATCAGTAACAAGAACAACAAGTTCAAGATTAAAGGGCACATGGATCAAGAGCTGAAGACAATCCAGTAATGAGGCTAGGTAGACCTAAGGTTTAACCTCCCTGGCGGTAATCCCAAGTGTGGCTCGGGTGAATTTTCATTACCAAAAGCGGTAACCCCGAGCCACACTGCAGTATCCTGGCAAAGGTACTTACCTTGTCCCCGGGATCCTGCAATGTCTTCCCCCTGTGTTCGTGGGCTGTGTCCTCTGCCCGATTCATCACTGTGCCGGGCTCCGTTCCCTGTGAGTGACGTGACGCACAGGGGCCGAGCCAGGCGGCAAATTCAAAATAGTGAAAAATACAGAACACATACAGTACACTGTAATCTGTAAGATTACATTACTGTATCAAATCATTTCACCTCCCTTTTGTCCCTAATGCTTTGTTCAGTGCCCTGCATGCAGTTTTATATTATACATATACTGTTCTTTCTGCCTGGAAACTTGAGATTGTCCATAGCAACCAAAAAGCGTCCCTTTACATCAAAAGCAGTTTTAGACCAGCTAGAAAATAGCGATAGTAAACTAGAACACTTGCAGAATTGAGCGATAGTGATTCGTGGGGAAATTCATCATCAAACACTGAAAGTGACGACAGCGACAATTCTGCAACTGAGCAGATTTCAGTGTTTTTGATTTGATTTCAGTGTTTTTGATTTGATTACATTATTGAATAAATGTTATTATTATTATATTATTATTTTTGATATTATTTATAGTTATTTATTATAAGATAATTTAGGATTTCGTGTTTCAAACTTTATCATACTTGGGAGGTCTACTAGACTTTTGTTTGGACTGATTTAAGTGAGTTATTCCTAAGAATTACAGGCCTACAATATAAAATGCCAAATCTCTATGCAAAACAATGTACCGCTTTGAGACGCAAAAATCTGACATAATCATACTGCCAGGGAGGTTCAAAAAGGCCACCAGGCACCAAGATCTGTGGGCTCACCCTTGCATGCATGTGCGCGCCAAGGCCCGTGCATGCACATCTTGTGAGGCTTCTGTGCTCATGTCCCTGCACATGCGCACAGAAACGAGAGCTTGCTACACGAGGTTCCTGAGACACTGCAAGAAATACCATTAAAGGTTCAGTTCACTTCTAGTCCATTCACATTGTTTTCAAGCTTCAGTTTTCAACCAAGACATGTTGGATATTCTTTTGATTGTCCCCTTGACTTTTATTGGAATAAAGTCATATATGGACCTTTTTCGTGGTGGAATGGTGCTTCACTTTAATTTTTTGGTTACGTTAGAGCAACTGAGAATGTTTTGAAGTCATAGGGTCAGCATAGCAGACAGGCAACTAAGATATTCCTCTTATTCCAACCTTAATTAAAAATACTGCGCTCTGTGTATAAAAGAGTTAAACTGAGGGATTTACTGTAGAAATCCGATATCTCTTCGTAATAACAGGTCTTTATGACTGGTGTTTTAATCTTAAACTGAAGGAGTTTAGAGGGACAGAAGCATTGCAGGACAGGTGACTTCAAATAATTCAGTTTGGCTGCCATATGGAATATAAATTAAGAGCTAATCTTCCTTAAATATTATTAAGATTGTGATGGTGAATTTCTGGATTGTTCATAGAAAGTAATTCTCTTCCGCGGTACCCCTGTTTTCACAGACCCAGACGTCTTCCTCAAATCAGCCCGTCTGCAACGCCTACCATCCTCGTCTTCTGAGATGGGAAGCCAGGATGCCTCCCCCCTCCGTGAAACCGTCAAAGACCCCTTCAGCTCAGAGTGCAGCTGCCGGCGGGATGGCCTTACCATCATTATAACTGCCTGTGTCACTTTCGCTATGGGTGTCACAATAGCACTTATCATGCAGATTTACTTTGGGGATCCTCAGGTAAGAATGTTGAAAATGATGTCAAAAGCCACATGTTCTCTTTTAAAAGTAAATCAAGTAACTAGAAAATATGAACCGTACTTTACCATATGTGTAGCTTCTAGTGAATTCTTTCTTAGCCCATTTGGCTTTGCACTCGCTTAATTGGTGCATTTAGACTAACTTTTGTGGTCACACATGTACATGATATTGATATTCATTTTTCGACAGTGTGGGTAAGTTAAAACCCTTTTTTTAAGATTTTTTTATACTTGTGTGTGGCCAACATAAAGCTGGGCATAGAATGAGATGACAGTCAGATGACTGGACTATTTTTGGTCATATCACATGAAGATCTTTCAATTTTGTTTCATGAACGTGTCCAGAATGATTAATCAGGCAGCTTTAAAAATTATGGAATGATCATTATTGTTACTTCAATGAGATAACTTGCACTAAAAGAATTAGGAATTTCCTCTTGCCGCGGTTCAGCTCAGCCAAGCTGATTGTTTAGAATAATGCAGTAGCTGGCTTAGTGTCTTGTTTGACAGTGGTCAGGTTGTGCCTCAAATATATGGACACCTTAAGACCCTTACCATCAAACCACGATGTCCCTTTAACTGGACTATAAAGCCTCGTACACGCGATCAGATTTTCCGACGGGAAATGTGTGATGACAGGCTGTTGGCGGTAAATCCGACCGTGTGTATTCTCCATCGGACAATTGTTGTTGGATTTTCCGCAGACAAATGTTGGATCGCAGGTTTTCAAATTTTCCACAAACTAATGTCTGTTGTTGGATTTTGCAAGCGTGTGTACACAAGTCCGTCGGACAAAAGTCCAAAGTACAAATACGCATGCTCGGAAGCAAGGACGAGCCAGAAGCGGTCGGTCTTGTAAACTAGCGTTCGCAATGGAGAATTAACATTCGTGATGTGGCAAATTATGAAATCTCCAAATGCAGCGCACAATTCTCTTCTTCTTTAATGGGATAATAATGAAGCTGCTGGTGATACTGATGGAGTTATTGCAAACAAATTTTCAAAGGCTTTTTTTTTCTAGTGATATCAAGAATAATATTATTATGCTTTTTTTTTTTTTATTTGGGCAAGTTACCACACACCATTATCCTGTAGTTTTTAAGATCAAAGATACAACTATGTTGGTGTGCCTTGTCAATTTTGCATTGTATTTTTTTAAATGTAACTGCCTACTCCCAAACTGTCATTTAAAGTAAAACACATAGCCAAGTATTATTCTACACAATTTTTTAATTGTGCATTAAAAAAAGTAAAACAAATAAAATTAGACATGCTATCTGGCAATAGAACGTAACCAAAAAGTACATTCTATGCATCCAAAAAAATATAGAAAAAATACCAAATCAAATCATTATTCAAACAAAAAAATAATGTAAAGGAATAACTCCAAGGCCAATAATAAATAACAAGTTTCCTCCTCCGAACCCGCAACATGGGTGGTTGACGAACGGGCGCTCAGAAATGAACAGAAGAGTGCGAAATGAAAAGTGTGAAATGAAAAGCGCGAAATGAAGAGTGCAAAATGAGAAGCGCGAATCAACACTCACCAAACTTCTACTAACACGAAATTAGCAGAAGGAGCCCAAAGGGTGGCGCTGAAGAGCTGCAAAACAACTTAGTACGTCACTACGTTCGTAATTGTTGGCCAACAATTGTGTGCAAGACAAGTTTGGGCCAACGCCCTTCGGACAAATTTACACGGTTTTGCTGGCCAACAATCCGATCGTGCGTACGAGGCTTTACACTCGGGGTTGGAAAGGTCTGCCTGATCACATGACCAATGTGATTGGCTTTCACAGTGGTCACATAATCAGGAATAGGTCCCACTGGCTCCTGATCAATACTATTGACCGGGAGCTGTCTTTGACAGCTCAGTCACTGTGCTGGGAGCATGTTACTCTGCCACCCATAGTTGCATATGTACCGTATGTGGGCATTAAAGCTCACCCCTTTTGCTGCAGCACTTATGCGTTATGTGGGTGGCAACTGGAAAGAGATGAATGGCCTGTGTCAATGGTATCAGTTTGAAATGCTTCTGGAATTATTTAGAACTCACTGACAGGTGCATTTGATCTGCAGGGTTTAGACATACACTATATTACCAAAAGTATTGGGATGTCTGCCTTTACACGCACATGAAGTTTATTGTCATCCCAGTCTTAATCCATAGGGTTCAATATTAAGTTGGCCCACCGTTTGCAGCTATAACAGCTTCAACTCTTCTAGGAAGGCCGTCCACAAGGTTTAGGTTTTATCTTCAATAAACAACTTTATAATTCATCAAGTGAGACTTTTTTTTGGACATCGGTTGCTCCTCTCCAATCACCCAAGTGTTCCCTGGGCAATGCTTCCATTGTGATTATCAGAAAGGTAGTAGCCCTAGACCCCAATGGGGTCTATCACCTACCACCTACAATTGGGATACAACCCATTGGAAGCAATTCCCTTTATACCCTCCACACAGTAACTTGCCACTAGGCAGCCTCAAGCAGCAGCAGTCCAGCTGTCTTTCACTTAAACTTGATAGTACAATTATGGAACATTTGTATATAATATTGTCCCATTGTGGAGATGTCTGCTCACTTCTTGCAAGACAAGAAGTGTGGGGAAATCCCTCCAAAAGAAACACAAGAAACAGGTGCTAACCTTTTACTGCTCTATTCATTTCTAATTCAGTTTTACCTTGAGTTTGAGCTGAATATTAAACTAAAATACTAAACCAACTTTGAGTGGAGTTGAGATTTTTGACTGTGCAGTGTGCACCTTCTATGTAGCGTTCTGCAAAGGTGCTTAAATAAAAGGTGCTAATTTGGCAGAACTTGGTATTAGCAGCATGCGTTTTAAAATCAAAACATCTTTTCTGCATTGACTCTCTTTGCTCTTGAATAGTACAATCTTATGTTTTTGTGACACATTAAACTTTGACACAATGTAATAATACACAAAATGCATGTGTTGGTGTTTGCCCCTTTCAGATTTTCCACCAGGGGGCAGTGGTGAGCGACGCTTCCCATTGTACAGCTTTGGGTATTGAGGTGCTGGAGAAAAGAGGGAGCTCTGTCGATGCAGCCATTGTCACCGCTCTTTGTCTGGGAATTGTTAATCCCCACACATCAGGCATTGGAGGGTAAGCGCAAAGTAGTTTATTAGCTGTTTTGGATTTCACTGCTAACCTCTGTTTTTTTGTCATTGCTTTGTTGAACTGAGGATGCTCTTATTTAGAAGAAAGCTGATGTATTTAGTAGCAGAAGGCAAATATCAAAGCTTTGTTCCCTTACATGGTGCGCAATCGACTATCAGCATCAACTTCAGTGGTGCCAGGCCATTATTATACCATAGAAGCAAACATTTGTAAACACCTGACCATCACACCCACAGTATATTAGCTTATATTGCCTATTCTTCCAAAAGAGCATTTGTGAGGTCAGGTATGAGAAGACCTGGCTCGCAATCAGCATTCCAATTTAGCCCTAATAGTAGGGTTAAGGTCAGGGCTTTGCAAAGGCCACTCTAGTTCCTCACACCAAACTCATCAAACCTTGTCTTCATGGAGTTGGCTTAGTGCACAGGGGTACAGTCATGCTGGAATGGAAAAGGACCTTATCCAAACTGTTGCCACAAAGCTGGCAGCTCTCAATTGACTAAAATGTCTTTGTATTCTGTATGATTATCAGTACTCTTCATTAAAAGCACCTGAACTCAACAATTTGGAGGAGAGTCCACCTACTTTTGACAATATAGCAAAGTAACAACCAAAAATGTAATGTATTTTATTGGGATTTTATGTGATAGACCAGTGGTCATCAACTCCTGTCCTCAGGGCCCACCAACAGGCCAGGTTTGCAAGATAACTGAAATACATCACAGGTGATATCATTTGCTGCTCAGTGATTGCAGTATTCTAGTCTGCATCTCCTCAAGGTAATACATAAAACCTGGCCTGTTAGTGGGCCCTGAGGACTGGGTTGATGACCACTGTGATAGATCCAACACAAAGTGGCACATAATTGTGAAGTGGAAGGGAAATGATAAATGGTTGTCAAATATTTTTACAAAAAGTGTGGTGTGCATTTGTATTCAGCCCCCCTGAGTCCATACTTTGTAGAACCACATTTCACTGCAATTACAGCTGCAAGTCTTTTTGGGGATGTCTCTACCAGCTTTGCACATCTAGAGAGTGAAATTTTTGCCCATTCTTCTTTGCAAAATAGCTCAAGCTCTGTCACATTGGATGGAGAGCATCCGTAAACAGCAATTTTCAAGTCTTGCCACAGATTCTCAATTGGATTTAGGTCTGGACTTTGACTGGGCCATTCTAACACATGAATATGTTTTGATCTAAACCAATACATTGTAGCTCTGGCTGTATGTTTAAGATTGTTGTCCTGCTAGAAGGTGACCAGCTTCCCTGTCCCTGCTGAAGAAAAGCATCCCCACAACATGATGTTGCCACCACCATGCTTCACAGTGGGGATGATGTGTTCAGGGTGATGTGCAGTGTTAATTTTCCGCCACACATAGTGTTGTGCTTTTAGGTCAAAAAATTAAATTTTGGTCTCATCAGACCAGAGCACCTTTTTTCACATGTTTGCTGTGTCCCCCACATGGCTTCTCGCAAACTGGGATTTATTATGGCTTTCTTTCAACAATGGCTTTCTTCCTGCACTCTTCCATAGTGGCCAGATTTGTGGAGTACACGACTAATAGTCCTGTGGACAGATTCTACCACCTGAGCTGTGTATCTGTGCAGCTCCTCCAGAGGTACCATGGGCCTCTTGGCTGCATCTCTGAATAATGCTCTCCTTGCCTATCAGTTTTGGTTGGGCAGCCATGTCTTCGTAGGTTTGCAGTGCTTACAGTGCTCCATGAGATGTTCAAAGCTTGGGATATTTCTTTATAATGTAACCCTGCTTTAAACTTCTCCACAACTTTATCCCTGACCTGTCTGGTGTATTCCTTGGCCTTCATGATGCTGTTTGTTCACTAAGGTTCTCTAACAAACCTTTGAGGGCTTCACAGAACAGCTGTATTTATACTGAGATTAAATTACACAGAGGTGGACTCTATTTACTAATTTGGTGACTTCTCAAGGCAATTAGTTCCACTAGATTTTAGTTAGGGGTATCAGAGTAACGAGGGGGCTGAATAAAAATGCATGTCACACTTTTCACATATTTATGTGTAAAAAATATTGAAAACCATTTATAATTTTCCTTCCCCTTCACAATTATGTGCCACTTTGTGTTGGTCTATCACATAAAATCCCAATAAAATACATTTACATTTTAAGTTGTAACATGACAAAATGTGGAAAATTTCAAGGGGTGTGAATACTTTTTCAAGGCACTGTAGCTGCATTGGTGTACAGCCCTCATTTGTTCATTGCACCATGTACACCCCCTAACCTTAAAAAATAAAACATATCAAGTTCTAGATGGAAAATAACGAAGCCAGGGGCTGCCTCAGTTCCCTAGCTCCCATGGGAAATCATTTTGGGTGGACTGAACCTTTAAGATACTTTTAGGACGACCACCAAAACTTTTTGTAAAAGATTTATGCATGTCCAAATCACCAAAGCGTGCATGCTTAATCAGCTAAAAAAATCAGGCACTATGCCTGTAAACCCAAAGTTAGTTCAGCCACATATCTCTGTGGAAATATGCTCATTCTCACCGTCATGGGGATCATTTCTTGTCTACAAATGTTATAATCATGTTTTGCTTCTTGTAACTCTGCCAGTAACAACTTCTCCATTCCATATATGATTATCTCAAATAAGGATCCATTAACTGTAACACAATAGGCCCATTTAGGAGAGCTTGAGATGCTGGCCTGAAGAAACACACAGCAAATGCCACTGGTTAAAGAACATCTAAAACATTAATAATAGTTTCCCTACCAGTTAGTTTTTTTTCCCCTACCAGTTACCTGTACATTGCAACAGAAAGATGTGCAAGTTAGTCCCAACTGAAAAAACTTTTTTTCATCTGAAATCCCTCTGCCAGTCATCTTTGAATAAATGAAGTCCAACTCGTGTTTTAATGCTTTGCTTGTTTGACATTATAAAAAGAAATGCTTGATCTATGAATGGAGAGGGCAGACCTTTCAAACATCTGCCCATTCTCCTTTTATAGTGAATGGCGGAGCTGGGTGGAAAGGGCAGGCATAGTTGGGCACTCTTGATGAGTGACAGCTCCTTAGTTCTTTAAACTGCCTACGCACCAGAAGATGGCAGTAAGGTCTTGTTTACACATGGGATTTGACACGCTTTTTTAAAGCACTCTGAATACCAATCAAAGCACCTGTCACTAAATAAAATGGTTACCTTACAGCCCTATTCACATGTTGTGTTTGCTTTGCTTCACTTCTAAAATTATACCCCATGTCGCTCTCTTGGTGCTTCAAAGCGTCCCCAAAGCCTCCTCTAAAGTCTAAGATAAGCACCTGCAGCTTCTGAGAGGCTTATATTCAGAATTACTGTATATACTCGAGTATAGGCCTGACCCGAATATAAGCCAAGGCACCTAATTTGACCACAAAAAACTGGGAAAACATATTGACTCGAGTATAAGCCTAGGGTGGGAAAATGCAGCAGCTACTGGGTAAACAGTGCCCATCTGCAGCCTGACTGTGCCCATTTGCAGTCTAATTGTGCCCATTTGCAGTCTCACAGTGCCCATTTGCAGTCTTATGCCCTGTACACACGGTTGGACTTTCCGACGGAATATGTGCGATCGGAGCTTGTTGACGGAAATTCCGACCCTGTGTGGGCTCCATCGGACTTTTTCCATCGGAATTTCCAACACACAAAGTTTGAGAGCAGGCTATAAAATTTTCCGACAACAAAATCCGATCCTTTAAATTCCGATCGTGTGTAGACAAATCCGAAGGACAAATATGCCACGCATGCTCAGAATAAATTAAGAGACGAAAGCTATTGGCTATTGCCCCGTTTATAATCCCGACGTACTAGTTTTACGTCACCGCGTTCGGAACGATCGGATTTTCAGACAATTTTGTGTGAACGTGTGTATGCAAGACAAGTTTGAGCCAACATTCGTCGGAAAAAAATAATGGATTTTGTTGTCGGAATGTCCGATCAATGTCCGACCGTGTGTACAGGGCATAATTGTGCCCATTTGCAGTCTCACTGTGACCATTTGCAGTCTAATTGTGCCCATTTGCAGTCTCACTGTGCCCATCTGTAGTCTCACTGTGCCCATCTGTAGTCTCACTGTGCCCATCTGCAGCCGTACCTTTGATTACTAAAACAGCGCGTGTCTCCCGCTGTGTTATGCAGTCTGTTCGGCCGTCCATTGTAACAAAGACCCGCCTCCTCGTCTGTGATAGACGGAACGCTGATACAGTTTCCCCGCATTGTATCAGTGTTCCTCTATCACAGACGAGGAGGAGGCGGGTTTTTGTTACAATGGACGGCCGAACAGACTGCATAACACAGCGGGAGACATGCGCTGTTTTAGTAATGAAAGGTACGGCTCACTCGAGTATAAGTCGAGGGGGGGGGGGGGGTTTCAGCCTAAAAAATGGGCTTGAAAAACTTGGCTTATACTCGATTATATACGGTAGCTTCACTTTGTTTTGGAGGTATTGCAGGTATGAGATATTCCACTGGGAAACCAACAAGTGCACCAGAAAGACGCCATCAGCAATCACTTCCAGTTCATGTGTATACTGTATATTTTGGAAGTGTCTGGTGCAGATTTCACATCAGGTGTGCAGTGTGGAGCAGCAGGAAGGTGAGCAGGGTCCAGACTGAAATGGAAGAACTAGCAGATGGCACACGGTGAGAAAGGACAGGAGAGGGAGGAGAATCAGCAAACCAGAGGATCAGCAGAGCTGAGGGTTACTACTGAGTGGGGGATCAGCAGAGCTTGAGGATACTACTAAGCAGGGATCAACAAAGCTGGGGGTACTACTGAGAGGGGCATCAGCAAAGCTGAAGGTTCTACTTTAGCAATGGATCTGCTGAACGAGGGTACTAATACTCTCAGTACCGTCCCTTAATTCCACCCCCTACCCACCCCCCAGTATCATTTTGTGGTGCTAAGTAATTGGTATGGAATGTGTTAATGATAACAAGAAAAGCAGTAAAATAGATCCCCTGCAGCCAGCAACAGTAGATCTCCCTAGCAACAATAGATGCACCCCAGCAACCATAGACCTCCAGCAGCAGCAACAGATCTCCCAGCAACCAGCATCAATAGACTTCTCCCTCAACAGTAAATCCCTCACAGCAACATCTGAGCCCCTAGCAACATAAGACCCCCCCCCCAGCAATGCAACAATAGACCCCCATGAAAAAATAGATTCTCACCAGTGAGAAAAGATCCCCCAGGAGCCAACATCAAGACACCCTCCAGCGCACCCCACTCCCCTTGCTATTACATACATTCAGTCCTGGAGGTGCCAGTGTTTCGTCAGATTAGGCGACCTGGCAGAATGTGTAACCCAAGTGACGTTCCGTCGCTGCCATCTTTCTACACCCCGCACTTCTCCATAGTAAGGATACACTGAGAAGGCGGAAAGCAGACATCTTGTTACACCCACCGGAGTTTTGCATTTTACACTTATTTTTAACAGTAATCTGAGGTTATATAGTGAAATACAGTACTTAGAACTCCGTCTCACTGTTTGTATGTTGAATTTTAAAAGCAGCGGCAAGCCTGCTGATCTCACATTTTTGCTAATTTGACAGAAGTTCGCTGCTTTTAAAATTCAACTTCGAAACATTCATACGGAGTTCTAAGTACTGTATTTCACGACATAACCTCAGTTTACTGTTATAAATAAGTGTAAAATGCAAAACTCCAGTGGGTGTAACAAGATGTCCGTTTTCCCCCTTCTCAGTGTATCCTTACTATGGAGGAGTGCGGGGTGTAGCAAGATGGCGGCGACGAAACGTCACTTCCATTACACATTCTGACGGGACGCCAGATCTGATGAAACACTGGAACTGCATTTCCCCATGTTCCCGCTGAAAAAAAGCTCTGCCTCTCCATATCCCCTCCACCCCCCATTTCCATAACCCCTCCTTGTGCACAGGTAATGAGCACAGGACGTTATCAAATCACAAGATTTCTGACAAAATGAACAGGTAGTTTTTGCACTTACCAAACAGTTCTAAAACTGTGTTTTTTGTGTTTTTTGGAGCACATTTTAGCCATTGTAGGTTTCTGTAATTGCAAGAAAGTATATATATTGTCCCCATGAAGTAGTGCTCGTCTACTTGTTGCTTATCTAGAACAATATCAAGTATAACCTATTAACCGAAGAGCCATGCTTCATTGTTATCGTACAATATATTTTCCTTGCCCTAGCTGCACACCTCCCCGCATGTGTTTATTTAAAACATAGTTTATACATACCTTAATAATATCCTTTAAAGCTCTGATCACTTCCTTCTCTTGCCAGCAAACTGGGGGCTGGTTTAGCAGTACTCCCATGAGTTCTGCTGTAAAAGTTCACATCTTAGCATACATTACTGCTGGGGGTCGTGAACCCAGGCAGCATGATGACTCAGTTTCCTGTATTCAGGGGGCTGCAGGGGGTGTGTCCATGACTGCCTAGGCTCACAGGAAGAGATCAAATGAGGCCAGGCGTCATTCAGTGAGGAAGTGAGGTAGTGCCTAATCTTCATCCAGGACATGAGGGGGAGTTTAGAAGTGAAGAGATGGTAGGTCTTCTATCCCAAGCTTAATTTATGCACACAACAGGGGCAAATTAAAACTATAAAAAAAATCCTGGGGTTGAACTTTAAACATTTACATTTTGCATCTCAGAAAGACTGGTAGTATTTATGTGCAGGGCTTTTTTTCAGCTGGAACTTGGTGGAACTCAGTTCCACCACCTCCAGCTCAGGCCCTCTGCTCCCTGCTCACCACTATCGCTCTGTGGCAGCCAAGCTATCACTTGTATACACAGAAGCCGGATTTCTGTGTTTACAAGTGACAGCTTGGATCCCTCATATCTCATCTCCACTAAATGCAGGATATCTAAAAGAGGGATGCAGGTGCTCGGGGTGTGTGCAGGGCATGGTTGAGTTCCTGCACCTATTATTTGAGAAAAAAAGCCCTGTTTATGTGTATTTGCATATATTACTGCTTTATAGAGCTGTTTTTTTCTTACTGCCCTTCTCTTCTTAGACTATTTTGTGAGCATGTGCTTGTTATTTTCTGTCTTCATCAGAGGGGGCGTCATGCTCGTTCATGACATTAGAAACAACTTGACAGATGTCATTGATTTCCGGGAGACAGCACCTTCTGGTATCCATAATGAACTTCTACAGTACTGGAGGAATAAGGTAGATATTCATTGCTTAGTTGTACCCATATGACAGTCCAGACTGGAAGTATGGCAACTCTGACATTTGCCATGAAGTATCTTGAGCAAGCTCATCTAGGTTTGTTGAGTTTGCCCAAATGTATTTTTATAGAGGAGCAAAATGTAAAGTGAAATCTCTGTCAAGTTTTCTTGTTCAATAAGTTTATTGAAGTTTAAGGCCCAACTCCAGAAAACTTGAAGACGGTTCACACCAGAACGCGACGCCAGAAAGATATGTTCCGTGTGTGTTTCCTGCACCGTGTTCAAAACGCACTGCCTTTGTGATCTACTGCGGGTGATGATACATTTTTAACCCTAAATGTAGATTGCAAATGCAGTGAACACAAAAAAAAGTATTACAAGAGAGTTCGGGGTTTGGGAATGCGCAGAATGCAGGGTTCAGTAGAGGATTACGCTCAGAATGCAGGGATCAGGAGTGCGTTATTCTCAGAACGCAGGGTTTAGGAGTGTGTTGTGCTCAGAATGCAGGGATTGGGAGTGCGTTATGCTCAGATTGCAGGGATCAGGAGTGCGTTATTCTCAGAATGCAGGGTTTAGGAGTGCGTTGCGCTCAGAATGCAGGGATCAGGAGTGCATTACGCTCAGAATGCAGGGTTCAGGAGTGCATTATGCTCAGAATGCAGGGTTCAGGAGTGCATTATGCTCAGAATGTAGGGATCAGGAGTGCGTTATGCTCAGAATGCAGGGTTTAGGAGTGCGCTGTGTTCAGAATGCAGGGATCAGGAGTGCTTTGCGCTCAGAATGCAGGGATCAGGAGCACATTACACTCAGAATGCAGGGATCAGGAGTGCATTGTGCTCAAAATGCAGGCATCAGGAGTGCATTACGTTCAAAATACAGGGTTAAGGAGTGTGTTGCCTGGCTCTTGCTCAACGCTGTTCACTGATGACAGCGGCGGAGGCACGGGGGGAGGGGGGAGAGGACCAAAGGTGCCAAAAGGGAAGCTGAGGGCAGAGAGAGAAGGCAGGGGTCAGCGGCGCTGACCTGTTCCCAGTCTACCTGTCACCTACCCACAGTCGACAGGTAGCACGCGATCAATGGGTTACATAGTAGGTGAGGTTGAAAAAAGACACAAGTCTATCAAGTCCAACCTATGTGTGTGATTATATGTCAGTATTACATTGTATATCCCTGTATGTTGTGGTCATTCGGGTGCTTATCTAATAGTTTTTTGAAACTATCGATGCTCCCCGCTGATACCACCACCTGTGGAAGGGAATTCCACATCCTTGCCACTCTTACAGTAAAGAACCCTCTATGTAGTTTAAGGTTAAACCTCTTTTTTTCTAATTTTAATGAGTGGCCATGTGTCTTGTTAAACTCCCTTCAGAGTTTGCCGACCCGAGCTTTACAGTATGGGCACAGCCCCACTGCAAGGGAGGATTTTCAAGTTTCCTAGATATGGGTTTTAACAAATGTATGTACAGACATTTGGGGTGTCACAAATATGGGGAACACACATGAGATAACAAAACTAATGAAGGCCAAGATGAAGTGTCAGGAAGGGTGGGATAGTGGAAGGAATATGATGAGACTGCAAGGAATGGTCCCATTATGCCGCGTACACACGGCCAGACTTGCCAACGGGCTAAACTCCGTCGGCATTTCCGACGGAAAGATTTAGAACATGTTCTATATCTGAGTCCGTCGGAAATGCCGACAGAAAAAGTCTGATGGGGCATACACACGGTTGGAATGTCCGACCGAAAGCTCCCATCTGACTTTTTCTGTCGGGAAGTCCGGCCGTGTGTACGCGGCATAACAGGTGGAGTAAATGAAAGTCAAAGTTGGAAGTCAAAACCTTCTCAGCCCAGAGCAGCCAGATTGTCAGATATTTAGAGATGGTATCTGAAAATCTGGCTTCGATCTTCTCATGAAGCATAACCTGAGCAATCCTGGACCTGATATCTGCTATGCTAAGAGTAGTGCTCTTCTAGGCCCTGGCTATAGTCTGTTTAGCAACTGTAGGAATATAGACCATCAATCTAAAGCCAGCCATAGACAGATCGAAATTTGGCCAGTTCAGCAGGAGCCAGACGAATTTAGAGCCATCTATGGGCAGGCTGGTTGTAATGAAGTCGTTCTATCGATTAACTTTAGTGCAACCAGCCTGTCGTTTTTTTAAGTGAGATTATATTAAAGTGATTTTAAAGCAGCTTTAATTTTTTTTTTCATTAAAATAAACATGTTATACTTACCTGCTCTGTGCAGTGGTTTTGCACAGAGTGCCCAGATCCTCCTCTTCTCGGGTCCCACGTCAGCGCTCCTGGCTCCTCCCCCCTCCAGCTTGCCATGGGGGCACCCAAGCTGAGCTGCTGCTCTTTGTGTCCATTCACACATGGAGCTGTAGTTCAATCCACCCCCTCCGTCTCCTGATTGGCTTACTGGCTGTAACTAACAGCAGCGGGAGCCAATGGCTCCCGCTGTTGCCAATAGCCAATCAGGAGTGTGAGGCAAGGCTCTTGTGGACATCGCTGGATCGAGAGGGGGCCCAGATAAGTATTAGGGGGGCTGGGGGGCTGCTGCAGACAGGAGGTTTTTTACCTTCATGCATAGAATGCATGAAGGTAAAAAACCTTGTGCCTTTACAACCACTTCAAATTCAATTTAGCAACTCGGAGGGGAAACTTCAATGACAAAAAGCAGGCAGATAAATCTTGATCACTGATTGTGATGTCACTGCTCCACCTCTTCCAATCAGACAACACTTTGCATTCATTGAGAAAAAAGCAAGGTGCCCTGTGATTGGCGCCTGTGCCAAGTGAGCAAGCTCTTGTGTTGTTACTTTGCAGCAGGGCAGCTGCTCGGCATGGGACCCGAAAGACAGAGAGGATCAATGTATTAGTAGTAGCTACTAGTGATTTTTGTCTTCAACAGAGGTCAGCCAAGTATGGAATATGTATACTTACATTCATTCAAGCTCAACCAACATGACTATGCAAAAAAAAAAAAAAAAAAAACTAGAATTCAGCTTTAAACACATTAATAATGAAAAAGCTTTAGTTATTAAAAATATAATATAATTTCCAAGAAATATATATGTGACCTTTCTTTCCTTCCTCTATTTATACCAGCCTGGCCTTTTGGTTGGCATTCCTGGGATGTTGAAAGGCATGGATAAAGCACACAAGATGTATGGAAAGTAAGTAATGATTTGGGTCCAATTTTTTGTACATATTACAACCATCGTTGTCAATCATACAGTAGGTGTATAATTAACATAGTTTAGCACACGGTGCAAAAAGCAACAGTTGTCTAGAACAGGTATTCCGAAACCAACTTTTACTGGAGAATACTGGGCTAGTCAGAGATGAGGTTCATTCTAGTCTATAACATTTGTAGCGGTGTAATTTCCGCTAGTAACAGACTCCATACATCACTTGCAAAGACAATGAACAGTCTTTTGCTGGTTTTGTTTTTGTTAATTACGGGTACAACTTGGTTGGGGAAAAGGGTATATGGGATGCCCATAGGATGTTTCAATTGCCATCATATTTTAGAGATTATACAACTAGCACATATTTAGAGCCAGAAGATATGATGTGCATCTGTAACTGTTATGATTCTCCTCCCGCATCTCCATGCAAACTGTTGCTCCTCCTCTGCTTAACTCGCTCAGACTATTGCTTCCAGGAGTTCCCCATTCAATATCGTTTAAAGAATGAGGACATCACTCCTGACAGTGTAGAAGTGATGTTCCCAGAAACTTTCCTTCTGACCAAAACTTCTTTCCTCCTGCAAAAACTTATCCTGAACTGAAGTAATGTCACATCTTCTTCTATTGAGACAAGAAGGACCCACTCTGAATAAATCCTTAATCAGGCTCTGGTTGCTTCTCTGCTACTAAGCCTGAGGCCTGCATCAACTCTCCCCGGAGGCCTAGTAGTTTAAAAGCATTTCTTTGGATGGTGGACTACTGTTCCCAGCCAGCCCAGCTTGCAAATCCTGTGCCCTCAGGCCACATTGATTGGACACAGATCCCCACAGTCTTTCCTCTGATCCAGGACTCCCCATCATTGACCGTGTAATGATGAAGACTTTGTAGAGTCCCAAAACGGGGTGATTGGCGCTGTTCCACTAAAACTCCTCTGATGTGCAGAAACTAGTGAGGTGTATCAAGTAAAAAATGTGAATAAATAAAAACTGAACATAAATTATTATATATGTAGGAATGATGAAATTACAGTCGTGTGGAAAAACTATTCCTGGTGTATATGCGAAAAATGCCCACATATGTATAAAGTGCAACGTGTATTATCACTTTACTAGATTAGAGGTGATCAAAAACAAAACATTAGAGGTTGGTATAAAGAAAGTGATATAAATTCCCAAAAAACCTTCAGAAAATCCTTAAAAAAATAGCGTAAATATGTGCATAAAATGTAAATATGTGCATAAAATGCTAAAATATAAATAAGAACCTTATAATCATAAATGCGCATAAAGGAGTTTAGAAATAAATCATGAAATCATCAGTCCAAAAAATGTCCCAAAAGAAAAAAAGGAAAAAATCCTTAGAACGTTCTTCCTAAAGTGCAAATAGTGAGTCTCTTCAAACATCTAGCAGTACTCTTAGTGATGTAAACTCTTCCAGCCTTCCAAAGGCCCCCCAATGTGCCCTCACACACCGGAAGAATTCACCCCTGCAGGGGTATCAAGCCTATCAGCCGTATCCTGCAGCAATGGTCCCTGGTGACAGTCCTCCGTTCGGATCTCCACTCCTGGTATCCCGATCAGTTCCAGTCACTCCCCGCAGACACATCTGACAAAGTATGTATATTCTCCTGTATTTCTCACAAAATCCATCAATATCCCCCCCTGACGCGTGGCTTGAAGTCTGTTCGCCCCATTTCCTAGTAATAGAAAATAGATCCGATATCTGAAGCCACTCCTTCGTTATTTTAGCTGTGTGCTTAGGGTCATTGTCTTGTTGGAAGGTAAACCTTCGGCCCAGTCTGAGGTCCTGAGCACTGTGGAGAATGTTTTCATCCAGGATATCCCTGTACTTGGCCGCATTCATCTTTCCCTCGATTGAAACTAGTCGTCCTGTCCCTGCAGCTGAAAAAATGGACAGGTGATGAGCAGTGCCTGGTTTTCTCCACACATACCGCTTAGAATTAAGGCCAAAAAGTTCTATCTTGGTCTCATCAGACCAGAGAATCTTATTTCTCACCATCTTGGAGTCCTTCAGGTGTTTTTTAGCAAACTCCATGCGGGCTTTCATGTGTCTTGCACTGAGGAGAGGCTTCCGTTGGGCCACTCTGCCATAAAGCCCCGGCTGGTGGAGGGCTGCAGTGATGGTTGACTTTCTACAACTTTCTCCCATCTCCCGACTGCATCTCTGGAGCTTAGCCACAGTGATCTTTGGGTTCTTCTTTACCTCTCTCACCAAGGCTCTTCTCCCCCAGTTTGGTCGGACGGGCAGTTTCTCAGTTTGGCTGGACGGGCAGCTCTAGGAAGGGTTCTGGTCGTCCCAAACGTCTTCCATTTAAGGATTATGGAGGCCACTGTGCTCTTAGGAACCTTAAGTGCAGCAGAAATTTTCTTGTAACCTTGGCCAGATCTGTGCCTTGCCAAAATTCTGTCTCTGAGCTCTTCAGGCAATTCCTTTGACCTCATGATTCTCATTTGTTCTGACATGCACTGTGAGCTGTAAGGTTTTATATAGACAGGTGTGTGGCTTTACTAATCAAGTCCAACCAGTATAATCAAACACAGCTGGACTCAAATGAAGGTGTAGAACCATCTCAAGGATGATCAGAAGAAATGGACTGCACCTGAGTTAAATATATGAGTGTCACAGCAAAGGGTCTGAATACTTAGGACCATGTGATATTTCAGTTTTTCTTTTTTAATAAATCTGCAAAAATGTCAACAATTCTGTGTTTTTCTGTCAATATGGGGTGCTGTGTGTACATTAATGAGGAAAAAATGAACTTAAATGATTTTAGCAAATGGCTGCAATATAACAAAGAGTGAAAAATTTAAGGGAGTCTGAATGCTTTCGGTCCCCACTGTATATATATTTATATATATATATATATATATATATATATATATATATATATATATACACCTTTTTACCTCTGCCTTTTTGTTCCTTGTGCTCTGCGCTGTCATGCCTGCAGAGACACATGTACAGTATGTACACCAGTACTGAGAATACAAAGAAGGAATTGCCTCCTTACAGAAGTTTACTATAATTCATTGTCCTGTATTCGTGCATTTACTGGTGAAGCGAGCCACATGCTTTGCCATAACCAGGAATACGGGTGTTTTTTTATGCTCCCTGAAGCTGACACGAATGGCAGGGGGTGAAGCAAAGAAAATGTTGGATAGGATGGCATTAATGCAAACCTGTTGGTTTGCCCTTCACCAAAGCACAGGATCATTTAAAGAAAAGCTGTACTGAGAAATGTCAAGGACTGCCATTGCTGAACTCTACTTTTGAAAATGTTAGTTCCCTGTCTATGATGTTGATGCAAAGGCTTCAAAACAAGAACGAAGATTAGGAGTTTAGGGGTATACTTACACTCTGGCTGGTTTAAGTACATTGTGCTCAAGTTGGATTCTTCCCACGTGGCCATTGGTGTGAACTCACACTGGTTTGTAAGGAAGTTTTTACAGGCAGTGGGCACACTTCCTTGCTAACCAGACCAGTGATTCCTGTTGCACTACACAGTTCTCTATGAAGAGAACTGGGCTTCGGCACAGTTTGCACTCACATTGCAGCAAACCATAACAGATCGCAAGTGAACTGCGCCTGGGACCACCTATTCCAAGTGGTCCCAGGAGCGGTTCAATTAACTGGCCCTGGGCGTGGTTCAGAGCACTACACAAATAAACCAGCTCAAGGGGCTGCACCGTTCCAGGGATTAGTTAAAAGTGCTAGTGTGAGTGCACCCTTAACTTTCCTTTGACTTCTCTAGCTACAAGTCATTGTTCTGGGCTAATGGCTCAGAATGTATGAGATCAGAGACAGACAGGCAACTAACAATTTCCAAAGAAGTGAACAATGACAGACTCAGAATATCCCTTGACTTCCTTTACAGAGGGGTGTAAATACAACAGTATGTAAGAAAGAAAGCATCTTTATAGCCACCCATCCCTTTGTAGATATTTACAGAAACAGCTGCCAAAAACGAGCTATTCAGTTTATGAACAACTATAAACTCTGCTCTAATCTGTCTCTTAGACTTTGTTATCCCCCCCATTGGATGCCTCCATCTTTCTTTTGTAACATGTCAAAGACATCTCTGTGACAGTCATGTGTCACTCCTCCCTGCACATGTCAGAGTCCACGCGGGGAGAATTAGAGATGGACATGTGGGCATAGCTCCTGAACCGCTTTTCTCAAAAAGGGTTCCACTTCCTCCAGAGGTTGCTTGGGTTTCTTTGAGCAATGAGCACCTTCTGCGTGATCTTTAAGCTGGGTATTAACATTGACCACAAATGTAAGGATCATTCTTCCCACTGATTATCACACTAATGTACCAAGAACCGTAGATATAGATATTTTTAGCTGGGGTTCCCTCAGATTGGAAAGTTAGTTCAGGGGTTCCTCAATGTTCAATGGGTTGAGTGACTGCTTTTGACCGTTGAGAAAAAGTCAAGATTTGCTTATCAATAATTTAGTTTACTACGGCTGTACATTTTTGGGAAAGAATAAATGTGCTTAAAACAACTGATAGAGCAGATTAGAAAGGTACCACTAAGTTTATATGAAATATTATTGAAAAATGTCTGTATTTCTAAAAGAGCAGTTCAGTCCTTCTCGGGATTCTTTCTGCAGTCTCTAATTAAGCTCCATGCATTTCTCCAGGTTACCATGGTCAGAACTTATATCTAAAGTGGCTGAAGTTGCAAGTGGTGGATTCAATACAACACATGATTTAGGTAAGATTAAATGAGAAGCATGGATGGATTTACATCAGTGGAAACTTTACTGCAAACTCGGGTGAGAATGTCTCTTCGGTCTGATCACAAGCTCCCAGATTTATTTTATTTTATTTATTATAGGTATTTATAAAGGGGCAACAATTTATGCAGAGTGTACACGTTTATGGATAAAACAACCGCGCTTAGGATAAGGGTATAGGGATAGGTTTGCCGCCTCCCCTAATAGGGCTCCCCTAAGGGAACACTAAGTAATGAAACAGCCAAACAAAGAGATGGGGTGTATGGCGCTACCTAATAGCTAAGAACAAGTAAATGTATGTAGGTATGTATGGAAAAATTGACCCAACCTGTAACCCATGTAACCCAACCTGGAGTACAGTATCAATATCTCATGCATTGAAGTGTCTGTAAATTATGATGACAGTAACCAGTTGCACCCTATAAAGAATGGCATGACCTATAGGTATGTGATATGTGTGCATAACCAAACAAAGTGAGTAAATGGCATGTAGGTCCCGGCAGCTACATAGCCAAAAAATACAACCTAATTGTATATTGCAACAAATAATGAGTGCCTGGTAGTAGTGCAGCCAGCTGACAAAGTAACACAGTGAAAATACCTATAACACAGTAGAAATAAAAAAAAAACACAACCAAAAAAATCATGTCAGAAATTCCAAGCATAACACCCTAGTGCATAAAATATACCAAAAAAACAAAGTGAGATCACACTTCAAAAGGCATATATGAGTCCGTAACAGTGATGGAAATCAGGTTCACATATAGATGATTAAATAACAGTTCATATGAGGTGTGAGTCCAGCAATATTCAGATATATGACGAGAGATCTAATGGTGTCTTGAGTGC
The DNA here is from genome assembly GCA_037952925.1 of Lithobates clamitans. Lineage (NCBI taxonomy): Eukaryota > Metazoa > Chordata > Amphibia > Anura > Ranidae > Lithobates > Lithobates clamitans. The sequence goes on from JBBGZY010001206.1 coordinate 4,999,489, forward strand.
TTGCAGTATCCTTAGGTGACTTTTGTGCTCCCCCTCAAGGATCCCCACTCACCGAATCCAGCCACCCCAACGGGGCAATGCGCATATGGATATAGTCACTGCGACCAATTCATCACGATGTCTGTTAAGGTTGTCCCAGAAGCACACCTCTGACTTCAGATAGGTAGGGTGTAATCCTTAATAAATCCCTTGTGGGAGAAAAAAAATAGGCTCCCATAGTGTAGTAAAAGTATGTTCATTTATTAAAAATCAATAAAAAACAGTAAAAAGCATACAATAAATGTTCCAGGTAACATATATAGGATATATATGTGTATGGCTGACTCCTAGATAGCATTGGTCAGACCACAAACCACACTCTAAAAAGTAGACCCGAGGTGGGGACAGCAGCGGTCCGCTGCGCTCCAGCTGCGTTCCACCAACTCCAGTACCCGGAAATGACGTAGCGTGCATGGCGCCGTTGCAGAGCTTTAAGGCCCGTACACACAATCAGAAAATTGTACGAAAAATACTGCTTTTCGAAGTGATCGTACAACAATCTGATCCTTAGTACACAGCTTTTTAGACCTGATCATGACAGTTCATCCGATATTATCTGAGGGACAAACACAAACATTTTTCTCATATGATACCAGATCGTACCATTTTCATTTAATCAGAACAGTTGTCGTCCAAAAATACAGTACAAATACAATACAATACATTACATCACTTCCGAATTTTTATTCTGTCCTATGAAAATTTTCCTAACTTTAGTAACCTCTTTTATTTTCAAAATGAGACTAGCAAAAAATGATCGCCCGATAATCTTATTGTGTGTACACACTGTATTTTCACATACATTTCTGCCTTCAAGGAGCTTACAATCTACATAAATACACCCACACATACTTGAGCCAAACTAGGACAGGTGCCAATTACCTACTAGCATGTCTTTGGAGTGTGGGAGGAAACCAGAGTAACCGGAGAAAACCTGCGTAACCACAGGGAGAATATGCAGGAAGAATCATTGTGCAGTCTTCTAGAAGCAATAAATGTAGGGATGTTTATGCCAGGGAGTTTGTACTGCACAAAATGGCTGACAAGAGGCTGCAGTCCCTCCTATGCCGCGTACACACGAGCGGTTTTGACGTCGGAATAAACTCTGAAGGTTTCTCCGATTGAATTCTGCTCAAGCTGTCTTGCATACACACGGTCACACCAAAGTCCGACTGTCAAGAACGTGGTGACGTACAACATGTACGAAGGGACTACAAAAAGGAAGTGCAATAGCCAGTGCACCACCCTTTGGGCTCCTTCTGCTAATCTCCTCGGAACAGCATACAGACGAGCGGTTTTTCCGATAGTAATTAGTTCCATTGGAAAAATATAGAACATGTTCTCTATCTATGTCTGTCTGAATTTTCGACGGAAAAGAGTCCAATTGGGCATACACGCAGTCGAAATATACGATGAAAAGTTCCCATCTGACTTTTTCTGACGGAAATTCCGCTCGTGTGTACACGGTATTAGATGTCTTAGGAAAGTTCTGCTCAATCTGGAAAGGGGAAAGGTATATAATACTAGTATTAAAGTGAAACTGCCACTTGTTAATGGGAAACTTTCATAAAAATACATTTGTATAAATAATAGTAATACCTTGATCAATCCTTGATAGGGATATTCTTACCTACTCCATCACTATCACCTTTAGATGTTTACAGGTCTTTTTTTAGTTTCAGGGGTCTCAAACTGGAGGCCCTCCAGCTGTTGCGACACTTCAAGTCCCATCATGCTTCTGCCTGTGGGAGTCATGCTTGTAACTGTCAGCCTTGCAATGCTTCATGGGAATTGTAGTTTTGCAACAGCTGGAGGGCCGCCAGTTTGAGACCCTTGGCTTAGATAAAATTGAAAAGCCATGAAGCTCTGATATGTTGATACTTCTTGCACCAGATGAGTTGAGCACCTTGCCTTGCCTCCTCACACCTCCTAGGTCAATTGGCCAGTAGGTTCTCGGGTCCTAAGTCAAGTGGCCAGTAGGTTCTCGGGTCCTAAGTCAAGTGGCCAGTAGGTTCTCGGGTCCTAAGTCAATTGGCCAGTAGGTTCTCGGGTCCTAAGTCAAGTGGCCAGTAGGTTCTCAGGTCCTAAGTCAATTGGCCAGTAGGTTCTCGGGTCATGGTAGTGTGTCAAGAGTGATGCTTAGGAGGTGGGATAGAGCAGGGGCCAGGTGCTTCAACCGAAGTGGTCTCTACATTTTAGGAACAGGAGGTTATTAAACTGACAGAAGAATTGATGTACAGGCAACTGTAGGTGTACGCTAAGTGATGTTTAGTCAGTTATATTCAATATTAGGGTTGCTTTAAAGCAGACACTACATGAAAATGTTTACCTATAGCTTTTAGGGTCACATTGTGATCCTTGTGGCCAGGAACCTCCTGGACCTGGCCACACTCAGAGGCCTTGACTTGGTTCTGACTTCAGAATTCTGGAACACCCATGGCACTGCACTATCCAATGGGATGCCTCCCTCTTGTTTAAATAAGGAGCTGTTAATTACCAATAAATGCATAAAGTTAAAATGTTTACCCAGTTTCAACAGAATAGGTGAACAGCAAATATACAGTCTGGCGGCGTTCTAATACCTGAAACGCTCATGAAATATTTCTATATGCCTTCCCCTTATACTAAATCATCCCTAGTTTTAGTACAGCTCATGTCACATGGATGCAGAACATGGTAATCTCTTTTCTTGGTGGGAACAGAGCTTTTTACTGGGACAGCTAAGCTAAGCTAAAACTTGAAGATGTATTTATATAAAATGTGCAGAGCTATTCGCCCCATGAAATTGCATGCACGTTTTCTGTGGTGGATGGGGGAAAAATGGATTGTTATTTGTTTATTCTCTCTCCACCAGGTGGAGCTGAGGTTCATAGTATTTATCTCCTATGATCATCAGCTCCATCTAGTAGTATTTTCCTGGTTCACTCGGGTTGAGGTCAGGACTCTGTGCAGGCCAGTCAAGTTCCTCCACCTCAAACTCGCTCATCCATGTTTTTATTGACCTTGCTTTGTGCTCTGGTCCAAATCATTTGGTGGAGGGGGGATTATGGTGTGGGATGGTTTTTCAGGGGTTGAGCTTGGCCCCTTCATTTCAGTGAAGGGAACTCTTAAGGTGTCAGCATACCAAGACATTTTGGACAATTTCAAGCTCCCAACTTTGTGGGCATGGCCCCTTCCTCTACCAACATGACTGCGTACCAGTGCACAAAGCAAGGTGCATAAAGACATGGATGAGGGAGTTTGTGGAGGAGGAACTTGACTGGCCTGCACAGAGTCCTGACCTCAACCCGATAGAACACCTATGCGATGAATTATGCAGCGTACACACAAGCGGACTTTTCGACCAGACTGGTCCGACGGACTTTCGGTGGACTTCTGACGGACTCTCCCAACGAACGGACTTGCCTACATGCGATCACACCAAAGTCCGACAGATTTGTACGTGATGATGTACGACCGGACTAAAATAAGGAAGTTGATAGCCAGTAGCCAATAGCTGCCCTAGCGTCGGTTTTTGTCCGTCGGACTACCATACAGACGAGCGGACTTTTAGACCGGACTCAAGTCCATCGGAAAGATTTGAAACATGTTCCAAATCTAAAGTCCGTCAGATTTTCGACCGAAAAAGTCCGCTGCTGGTCCGATGAAGCCCACACATGGTCGAATTGTCCGCCGGACTCGCTCAGTCGGACCAGTACGGTCGTAAAGTCCACTCGTCTGTACGCGGCCTTAGGGTGGAGACTGCAAGTCAGGTCTTCACGTCCAACATCAGTGCTTGACCTCACAAATGCTCTTCTGGAAGAATGGTCAAACATTCCCATAGACACACTCCTAAACCTTGTGGACAACCTTCCCAGAAAAGTTGAAGCTGTTATAGCTGCAAAGGGTGGGCCAACTCAATATTGAACCCTACGGACTAATATAGTGTATATATACTAATTTTTAGTTAGAGTAGTATATACTTCTTTAGAAAAAATATATTTTTCCAATATTCAGTCCCTCAGGTACAACTGGTAAAACTAGTTTGGCTTATATCACTATTTTTATGACTTATGTGCATTTGTACTCATAAATAATGTTATTGTAAGCTGAAAAAGATTAGTTAGATTTTAAGATTGATATTCAGTTTGCAGTAAAATTAAATATTATGAACATTTAACTGTATCCTGTAGCCATTATCATTCATAACTGTGCAGAGATATTTAGAGACATTTAAATGATAACTTTAAAGGACAAGCTAATGCTTATAAAAAGCCAGCTAGCCCACCCTTCCTAGCTCCCTAACCTAATCTAACCCAGACACTCCCCACCATGGTGCATACTCACATATCCATGACTGTGATGGTCTCCTATGGTGTTTACCCTCCTTTGCTTGAAGTTTTCCCTTTTGCTGGCTGCACAGTGTTTGTCAAACATTCCACATTATTCTTGCTGGTTTTTCCATAGTTTGAGCTCGGAGTTGTTAAAGCTTCATCAAATGGTAATCTGAATATCAAGGAGTGTGTGTCCTTAATTCAAGCTGATCTTTAACCCCCCAAAAAACAAAAAAACAAAAAAACTACCCCTTACCACCCACCCACCTTAGCCAATTGCTAGATTTTATTCAAAGTAGCTGAATTAAAAGGCTTATTTACTCATCTAAAATCACAGTCATATGACAAGCCAGGTCCTGTTTCTTTTTTAATTCTCTGGTCTGTAGTGTAGGAGCATCCTTCTTGCAGTGCCACACGTATTGCTGCCCATTGGCTACCAGAACTGTCCACAACAGGGTCCTCACCGGGTCCACAAAGAGTGCTCACATGGCCCCAAAGTCCTGAAGTGGCAGCAAGACCAGTAGACGGACCTGATCTGCATCTTCTGATCACAGGTCTCCAACCCATGATAGTGGTTATGTTTTTGTGGGTGATTGAAGCAATTTTGTTATGGGTAGAGTAGATTTTTCTCCACCCAAAAGTAGGGCTTTAAAGAAAACTTATCTTTTCTTTTAAATAGGGCAAGGCCACAAGTTCACTTTAATGCCCTTCCACTAGTCATACACATATGTAAGAGCCAATGCAGTAGAGAAGAAGAAATTCAGAAGGAGCTCCAAGGGTGTCGGCCAGTGTTTCCTACCTACCAGATTGAAATTTACTGACACAACACCCAAAATTTACTGGCACAGCCAAATTTTTACTGGCGTTTCCAAAAGTTAGGAAATTACAGTTTTAAAGTGTAAGTAAACCCTACTATCATTTCTAGCCAAGGAAGCTTCCATCTTTGCCTCTGTTTAATCAACAACTGCCATGATGCTGCACATGTGATCAGTTATGACACCAGCCATTGGATGGTTTGACAGTTTGGTTGAGAGCACAACCAATGGGAGTGTTACATTTCTGGCACATGCCGGAAAAGTAACTGTTTTATGGATGGGTTTACTTCCGCTTTAAGTGTAAATTTGAGTATTTAGGCTACAAACAAATACAATATGCAATTAGCAAAATGATTTAGTGAAGATAATAAGGCAAAAAATATATCTTATTTTATTTTCAATATAGTAAGTAAGTAGCTCAGGTACAGGACTCAGGAGGGCAAGAAATTAGAATGCACACACACATAAAATGGACTCTCACAGTTACACTGACAGCTGCTGTGCTTGGCTCCATTGCACTATGACATCACACGATATGCTCAGGCACCACCTCCGCCAGAGCCGCCCCATCTAGCAGGCACTCGGATGGTCTCAGCCGCCTCTGGACCAAGCCGAGCGTCACAGCCATATTTTTTACTGGCAACTTTTTACTTTTACTGGCATTTACTGGCAGGAGAAAATGACCTGTTTTTTACTGGCTGCCAGTAAAAATACTGACGGTTGGCAACACTGGTGTGGGCTAAGTACATGTTCACTTTAAAATCTCAAAAGGGACACAAACACAGATAAATCTTTACAGAAGTTGCTAATAGGTTACCTGCATTCTAACTGCCTCTTTTATATGTCAGCCAAGGCCATCAGTGAGCTGAATGAAGATGGACTGTCAAATACTTTTCAAGAGGTGTTTTTCCCACATGGCCTTCCTCTGACACAAGGGACTTTTGTCAGGAGGCTTGACCTTGCAGCCTTTTTGCATGACCTGGCAGAAAGAGGGGTAGAAGCATTCTACAACAGCAACGTAACACAGGAAATGGTTTCTGAGGTAGGACAAAGCACATCATACTTATTTGAGTTGTCTTATTAAGAGGTCTCGAGAACCTGCCTATATACACTGAAACTTTAAATATGTCAATGTGTTCTAATGTCCACATGATTTTTCAGGCCTCAAAGTCAAATTATGGATCATAGAAAACCTGTTTGCCACAAACTTCATCACAAAAAGAATGGCTCGAAGAGTTCTTTCTAGATCAGAGGTCTCCAAACTGCGGCCCTAGGGCCGGATGTAGACCTTTGCTTGCCTTTATCCAGCCCTAGAAGCACTATTCCTTCCACTGACACCAACAATGGGACATAATTCCTTCCACTGAAAACAAAAATGGGGCACTAGTGCTTCCACTGACCAACTATTACCCCCCCCCCCAATTCCAAAGATTGGGCATTGTTTACACCCACTGGGCAGAGTCTGGCCCCCCTGAAGCCTAAAGAACAGTAAACTGGCCCTTTTCTTTAGGAAGTTTGGAGACCCTTGTACTGTACTAGATCATCTGACTGAAAAGTCACATATTTTAAATATTTCCTACGTTATAAAATATCCAATACCAGAATCTGTTTAAGACTAATCATACAAAATCTAAAGCCCAATGGACCAGGATTATGGTGAACATAATCATTTCTTGCCACTAAACGTCACCTACCTGCTTTAGAAAGAGTTGTTCCTTTACACTTTGACAGGTTCCTTCATAGCAGATTTCATATTGTACTGCAGAGCGGCCTTAACAGAACTCTAATGCCGCGTACACACGAGCGGACTTTATGGCAGACTTTGTCCGGCGTACTTTTCGACGGACTTTACGACGGACTTTCCAAATTAACGGACTTGCCTACACACCATCAACCAAAGTCCGACGGATTCGTACGTGATGACGTACGACCGGACTAAAACAAGGAAGTTGATAGCCAGTAGCCAATAGCTGCCCTAGCATCAGTTTTTGCCCATCGGACTAGCATACAGACGAGCAAACTTTTCGACCGGACTGGAGTCCGTCGGACAGATTTGAAACATGTTTCAAATCTAAGTCCGTCAAACTTTTGAGAAAACAAAGTCCGCTGGAGCCCACACACGATCGAATTGTCCGACGAAATCCAGTACGCCGGACCAAGTATGCCGTAAAGTCCGATCGTGTGAACGCGGCATTAGTGGTACTTATTAATGATACATTGTGTTCAAAGTCTTATGTTCAGATTTTCTTGGTTTCCATCGGAAAAACTGGGGTAAAATTAAGTGTAAAAGGATATCTAAAGCCAAAACTTTTTAAGGAGCAGGGTATTATTTAAAGCCATTGCTAGTTTTTGCACTTTGGGTCCTATTGAAGAGATTTCTCCTCACTTTGTGTCCTGAACACTACAGGAAGTAAAAGAAACAAAAAAAGTTGCTAAAGTACTAAACCCAAAAACAAAAATGCATGAAGCTTACCAATCTTGAAATGTGGTGGCTGTTATAATTTCCTTTTTTTATACCCCTTTCCCCTTATGTTTACCTGGTGATCCGGCCAGTAACACATTTCCTGTCTAAGGCCCCTTTCACACTGGGGCGGTTTGCAGGCGTTATTGCGCTAAAAATACCGCCTGCAAACCGCCCCTAAACAGCCTCCGCTGTTTGTTCAGTGTGAAAGCCCGAGGGCTTTCACACTAAAGTGATGCGCTGGCAGGAGGAGAAAAAATCTCCTGCGAGCCGCATCTTTGGAGCGGTGTATTCACCGCTCCTAAACCGCTCCTGCCCATTGAAATCAATGGGACAGCGCGGCTATACCGCGGTAATACCGCGGCTATAGCCGCGCTGTACGAGTAGTTTTAACCCTTTTTCGGCCGCCAGCGGGGGGTTAAAACCACACCGCTAGCGGCCGAATACCGCGGTAAAACAGCACTAAAAATAGCGCTGTTTTACCGCCGACGCCCCCTACCGCCCCAGTGTGAAAGGGGCCTTAGGGTGACTCCACTCTGGATAGAGAAGCAATGGAGACACCTTTGGATAGCAGCAGCAGCATGAAAGAATAGTGTTAGATGCAAGAGCAGATTTAGATGGACTTGGCTAATAAATCAAAGCTAAACTCTACTAATACTTTTTAAGCAGTCACATCAACATTTTTTTTTTATTTTCCTTTTGGGATACAAGGTTTACTTACATGAATGAAAGATGACCATTGTAAGCACCCCTGTCAGTGTTAAATTGTTTGCCTAACTGCCACTTTTGCTATACAGCTTGGTCTGTTAAAGGAAGTTGGAAAATAACAAGCTTACTGGCCAGATCACCAGATGAAAAAAAAGGAGGAAAAAGAAAAAAGAAAAACAAAGACCAATGCAGCCACCACATTTAAAGTGGATGTAAACCCTTACATATACCCAGTGAAGTGAACAGCCTCAGATGATACTCAGAGATGAAACAAATCTCCCTACATAAGTTTTACATGTATATCTACTGTCTTCAGATTTATATATTCTTTAGAAGGTGCACATCGTGTTACAGATTTTTACTTCCTATTCAGCACGGAGTGTGAAGTCTGGGCACACAGCCAAGACAGCCGATTGGAGGAAAGACACACACTCCCACTCCACATAGGCAGAGACAGGCAGAAACTTGCAGAGCTGTTTTGTGAATAGTTCAGCTCTCTGCTAATCTTTTTATAGTAACCTCCCACAACACAGATTTCAGGCTAATTTTATCTCATGTGTCAGAGAACTTGTGAGAGGTTATCATGCTGATAACAGAAGAATGGAGCAGGAGAAAGCCACGGGACTTAGTGCTCTGAAGAAAGATAACACTACAGATATATGTGCCCAGCTCAGATTTCATGAATCGGGTTTACATCCACTTTAAGGATTGGAAAACTGATAAGGTTAAATATATTACATTTTTGTTATTGGGTTTAATACGGCTTTAGAGCGTAACTCCACTTTTTTTTTTAGAAAAAAACATTCTCCTCTGGGTGATCTATGTACATTGCAAGGATTTTAACAAACTTTGTTGCAGATTCCTATCTTTTGTTATTCTGAGAAATCACTTTGTTCCTCTGTGCCCCTGTGTTGAGCAAGTTTAATGGGACTGGTTTCATAATTATCAACTAGCTGCTGCAGAATCAGGGCTCTAATGAGGAAAGTTGCAGGGTCTGCATCTCTTTAGACGTTATTTTCTACTGGTAGTATCTCACCAAAAATTAAATTTTTGTTGCAGGGGATGCCAAAAATCTGACTTGTATCTTAGGCATGGTCAAATTTCGAAAGACTTTTCTTTTGAAAATCATAAAATTTGTGCATTTTGTGATCCGATGGTGCCACCATTGATTTCGAAATTCGGCCAACCAAGCCTTCAATTTCACCTCCTGTTGCTACAGAAAAGAATTTTCGTGGCTGGGAATCTTCTTTTCTTTGCGGGAATTTTTTTTTCTTGCACAATGTCATTTCTTTTTCGATTACATTACATTACGATTCTCCCATCATTGATTAGAAAATCGTTCGTTATTTAAAAAATTTCCAACATGTCCGATTACTCAAATTTGATTGCTGCGCGAAAATCAGCTGTTGCTGCAGCCCACTAATGGTGCGAAATACGAACGAAAATTCTTAGATAGGATTTTCTAAAGAAAATTCTTTCGCAATTTGACCCAAGCATGGCCTGCCTTAGTGTAGACTTCTGGGAAAATTGGTGAGCCAATCACACAAGCAGGAAACGATGTTTCTGGGGGGATTTTTTGTACATTTCTGTACATAGTCTGTGTACAGAACACCTCCAGGTAGCCATATTGCATTGCACTTTAATTTAAAAATTAGAGCGCTGCAGATTAAAAAGAAACGGTAATATTTTATAACATTCAATTACAATATGACTTGTGTTGTAATTGTATACGCTATATTACTATTTTTTTTTGTTTGCTTTTTTTTTCCCCATGAAAGTGGAGTTACCCTTTAAGTTTATTTTTTTCACAATTTTTTTTTTTCATTTGATAAGAGCAAAACAGAAACAGAAACCTGCAAAGGCCCAGCAAAGAAAATCAGGTGAGGCTATTTACAAGGTTCCTGATTTCACCATCCTGACTTAGTTTGTCAGAAACTGGATTTGTACTTTTATGAATAGGTATAACCTTTCTGCTGAAACCAGGGATTAGACGCGCCAGAATCTGATACAAGATTTGTGCTATCTGGTTACTCTTTATCTCATATTATAAAAAAAAAATATTAAAACTACCCTGTGATAATAATGTGAATTATTAATGATGACACGGTCTGAGAATGTCTGTTTTTTTCTTAGGTGAATGCACAAGGTGGGCTAGTGACAGAAGACGATTTCAGCAACTACACTGTTGCTGTGGGGAAGCCTGTGCAAACTGTCTATCAAGGTGATCTACAAAGTTTTATTAATTCCCCTTTATAAATGAGAGTCTTTTGCCCTGTACACACGATTGGACATTCCGACAACAAAATCCTGGATTTATTTCCAACGGATGTTGTCTCAAACTTGTCTTGCATACACACGGTCGCACAAATGTTGTCGGAAATTCCCAAAGTCAAGAACGCGGTGACGTACAACACGCACGACGAGCCGAGAAAAATTAAGTTCAATAGCCAGTGCGGCTCTTCTGCTTGATTCCGAGCATGCGTGGAATTTTGTGCGTTGGAATTGTGTACACACGATCGGACTTTCCGACAACGGATTTTGTTGTCGGAAAATTTGAGAACCAGCTCTCAAATTTTTGTTGTCGGTAAATTCCGACAACAAATGTCCGATGGAACCTACACGCGGTCGGAATTTCCGACAAAAAAGCTCACATTGAACATTTGTTGTCGGAAACTCTGACCGTGTGTACGCGGCATTAACCGCTTCAGCTCCGGAAGATTTTACCCCCTTCCTGACCAGAGCACTTTTTGCGATTCGGCACTGCGTCGCTTTAACTGACAATTGCGCAGTCGTGCGACGTGGCTCCCAAACAAAATTGATGTCCTTTTTTTCCCCACAAATAGAGATTTCTTTTGGTGGTATTTGATCACTCCTACGCTTTTTATTTTTTGCGCTATAAACAAAAAAAAAAACGCCTTATGTTTTACTTTTTGCTATAATAAATATCCCCCACAAATATATAAAAAAACAATTTTTTTCCTCAGTTTGGGCCAATACGTATTCTTCTACATATTTTTGGTAAAAAAAATTGCAATAAGCGATAATCGGTTTGCGCAAAAGTTATAGCGTTTACAAAATAGGGGATAGTTTTATGGCATTTTTATTGATTTTTTTTTTGTAAATGGCGGCGATCAGCGATTTTTATTGTGACTGCGATATTATGGCAGACACATCGAACATTTTTGACACATTTTTGGGACCATTGTCATTTATACAGCAATCAGTGCTATACAAATGCACTGATTCCTGTGTAAATGACACTGGCAGTGAAGGGGTTAACCACTAGGTGGCAGTGTAGGGGTTAAGTGTGTCCTGGGGGCGTGTTTCTAACTGTGAGGGGCATGGCTGTGTGTGACACGTCACTGATCTCTGCTCCGATGACAGGGAGCAGAGAACAGTGACACTGTCACTAGATAGAACGGGGAGATGCTTGTTTACATTAGCATCTCCCCGTTCTTCCTCCCCGTGAGGCGATCGTGGGTATCCACGCGGCGATCGAATCCGCGGGACCCGCGACCCGACTCACGGAGCTTGCCGGCGGCGCGCCCGCTGGCCACCACTTAAAGGGGAATGTACAGGTACGTGATTCTGCCTGTACGAGCCCTTCTTCCGCAGTATATCTGCGTGAGGCGTCTGCAATCGGTTTAAAGAAGAGCTGCACTGAGGCAATGACATTGCTAACCCGTTCTTCTGAAAATGTTAGCTTGGCTCACATGTGGATAAATTAGATCAAACCCTTATCTACCAATGTACGTTTATAAACGGCACAGCATACAAAGGGTTAAAGCAAGCTCATGGCTGCTCCTGCAAAGGTAAATAAAGAAAAAAAGTGTAAAAAGATAAATTATATAAAAAATAAAAGCAATTACATTTTTTAAAGCTCCCTTGTTACCCCAGAACACCCCCCCCCCCCCCCCCGTTCAAACACACAGCATAGAGTGAGCACAGGTACAGTCAGCGCTGGCCCAAGACATTGTGCTTCCTGGGTCCAAGAATAAAATGCTGCCCCCCCAAAAAGAAGTCATGCCCACCAAAAGGCCCACACATCCATTATTTTATATAGGGCAGTATAGGGGCAGGCTAGGGCAGAGACCAGCCATAGTCGATCTATGTATGGGCTAGCTAGTTGCCACCCAGGCCCATTGTGACACTTCTCTCCTACATGGAAAAATCATCATTTTTTTTTGCTAGAAAATTACTCAGAACCCCCAAACATTATATATATCATTATATGTTTTAGACGACACCCTAAGGAAAAAATTGGTGGTCATTGCAACTTCTTATGTCACACGGTATTTGCGCAGCAATTTTTCAAACGTGTTTTTTTTTTACATAAACTGTTTAATGCATAAAAAACAAAAAAACCCCACTAAAGTTAGCCCAATTTTTTTGTATACTATGAAAAATGATGTTACGCCGAGTAAATATCTAACGTGTCACGCGTTACAATTGCGCACACTTGTGGAATGGCGCCAAACTTCAGTACTTAAAAATCCCCACAGGCGAAGCTTTAAAAATTTTTACAGGTTACATGTTTAGAGGTAGAGAGGAGGTCTTATATTACAGGTGACCATTTCCCAACCTGCAGATGACAGACCCCACTCCAAAAGATATCGCTCCCAGTTTCTCCCCCCCACCCGCTGATTGATATTTCTCCATGACCACCTCACACCCCCCTGCTTGACAGACCTCTCTTCCCAGCCTGTCCCCACACACCTTCTCACCTGCAGACCTGTGAATGGGGGAATCACTCCCGCAGTGTTATTGTGTTCTGCCAGTGGGGAGTCTTCCCAAACCACAGAATACAATGATCAGTGTTACTAACTATAGCTGGCAGCACTGACTGTTTTGGAAAAAACCTGACCTGGCTGGTTGTACTCAAGTCGATCAATAGGTTGACTTGTGTACAACCAGCTACCCCATACATAGATTGACTATGGCTGGTCTCTGCTTAATTGGCTTAAACGGGTTGTAAACCCTCGTGTCTTTTCACCTTAATGCATCCTATGCATTAAGGGGAAAAAACACCTTGCAGTCACTGGCCCCCCAGCCCCCCTCCCGTTATACTTACCTGAGCCCCGAATTTCCATCTGCACGTCCCCGCAGTCCCTCTCTCCACGGGTTCCCGGCTCTTGATTGGATAGATTGATAGCAGCGCAGCCATTGGCTCCCGCTGCTGTCAATCAAGTCCAATGACGCGAGCACCGGGGGGCGGGGCCGAGTCCTGCATATGGACGCCGAATGCTGGACTCGGGAGCGCGCCCACAAGGTAATTCCCTGTGGAGAGTGCTTCTCCAAGGGGGTTATCTAATGCGGGGAGGAGCCGTAAGAGCCGCCGAGGGACCCCAGAAATGGATGTTCAGGGCCACTCTGTGCAAAACGAGCTGCACAGTGGAGGTAAGTATGACATGTTTGTTATTTTAAAAAAATAAAAAACGATCCTTTAGTCCTTTAGTATCACTTTAATTTCAATCCATGTATGGCCCGCTTAACCACTACGCAGTCCCTAAAGATCTTTCCACAATCCTTTACATTTCTCCTTCCCAGATTCCTTCATCCTCCTATCCTGTACATAGTGCCCACTGTCATACCCTCCACACTCCTCTCCTGTACATACTGCTCACTGTCATACCCTCCATATTCCTCTCCTGTACATACTGCACAGTGTCTTACCCTCCACACTCCTCTCCTGTACATACTGCCTATTGTCATACCCTCCACACTCCTATACATACTGCTCACTGTTATACCCTCCACACTCCTCTCCTGTACATACTGCTCAATGTCATACCCTCCACATTCCTCTCCTGTACATACTGCCCACTGTCATACCCTCCAAACTCCTCTACTGTACATACTGCCACTGTCATATCCTCCACACTTTTCTTCTGGACATACTGCTCACTGTCTTATCCTCCACACTCGTCTCCTGTACATACTGCTCAGTATCATAGCGTCCACACTCCTCTCCTGTACATACTGCCCACTGTCATACCCTCCACACTCCTCTCCTGTACATACTGCCCACTTTCATAAACTCCTCTATTGTACATAGTTCTGACTGTCATACCCTCCACACTCCTCTCCTGTGCATTCTGCCCACTATCATACCGTCCACACTCCTCTCTTGTACATACTGCCCACTGTCATACCCTCCATACTCCTCTCCTGTACATACTGCCCACTTTCATAAACTCCTCTATTGTACATAGTGCCAGCTGTCATACCCTCCACACTGCTCTCCTGTGCATACTGCCCACTATCATACCATCCACACTCCTCTCCTGTACATACCGCCCACTGTGATACCCGCCACTCTCCTCTACATACTGCCCACTGTCATACTCTCCACACTCCTCTCCTGTACATACTGCCCCCCCCCCACCATACCCTCCACACTCCTCTCCTGTACATACTAACAACTGTCATACCCTCCACACTCATTTCCTGTACATACTGACCACTGTCATACCCTCCACACTCCTCTCCTGTACATACTGCCCCCACCGTACCCTCTTCCACGCGCCTCTCCTGTACATACTGCTAACTGTCTTTCTCTCCACACTCCTCTCCTGTACATAGTGCCCACTGTCAACCCTCCACATTCCTCTGCTTTGCATACTGCCTACTGTCATACCCCCCACATTCCTCTCCTGTACGTAGTGCCTGCTGCCATACCCTCCACACTCCTCTCCTGTACATAGTGCCCACTGTTATACCCTCCACATTCCTCTCCCTCCCCTGCACATACGTCCCACTTTTATACCATCCATACTCCTCCTCTATGCCTCTTACCCACAAAAACAGTTCTTTACAATTATATTGAATATCCTCAATGTTACCAGCTTAGCTCTAGAATGGGCACACCTTTGTTAGTTCAACTAAAGGAAATCTTCTCAGTCCTCATATTTGTTCTGCCCATTATTAGAACTCATTTAATTTTGTAATTACTACTGTGATGTATAGAGGAACATAGGGGATGTCAGTTACTCTAAATATACCACTGGTAAAAAAAGAGTCCCAGAAAACATTTTTGAAATGTTGGTACTATGCACTTGGGCACTGCCCAGGGGCCCCCGGTGGTGGTGGTGGTGGGGGGGGGGGGGGGTCACCAGTGAACGGTCCAATCCTGGATGGGAAGCGCAGTTTCCACTCGTTCAACGCGCACTACTGCTCCGCTGTTGTATGAGACGGTGGAGAGGAGCTCAGAAGGAGGCCTGTAACGCTGGTGGTATGAAGGACGAGGATGAATGACGTCTTTTTAAGAGGCCCTGAGGTAGGTTATGCCATAATGTACAAGTATGCATAGCATATTAGCACATTAGGGTACACTTACCTGTCATACTGATCCCTCCAGCGCTGCGCTGTGATCCAGCGCTTCCACCTTCATCCGGTCTTCTTTCCGGATTCTTGCCTTGGCCAGGCTGCATTGATGTCACTCCCTCGCATGCTCATGCACATCCTCTCTCTCTCTCATTCACCCTCTCTCTCTCTCTCTCATCCTCCCTCCCTTACCCCTCACCCCTCTCTCATCCCCTTTCTCTCTTTCATCCTCCCTCTCTCTATTTCATTTAATTTGTTATAACAAAAAATTGTTTGCATTTTTATTTATTTTCTATAAAAAGCCCCACCAAAATCCTCAGCACCAGGCCCATGATGTTCCTAATCTGGCCCTGTAAAGAGTGGTGGGGTAGGTCTTCAACTACCTATCCTCCAGGACCCCTGGTTGCCGAGCTACGATCCTCAAAGTTAATCTTTTTTTGAGGGTTTTTCTTGTGATTTTTTTTTTTAGGCAAATGGGCCTATCTTAAGGTAAGGGGCCTGGAGCTGCAGCTCCAATAGCCCCTATGTTAATCTGGCCCTGGCAGTGTACAGAGGTCAGTAGTATGTAGGGCAGTGTATAGAGGTCAGTAGTATGTAGGGCAGTGTACAGAGGTCAGTAGTATGTAGGGCAGTGTATAGAGGTCAGTAGTATGTAGGGCAGTGTACAGAGGTCAGTAGCATGTAGGGCAGTGTACAGAGGTAAGTAGCATGTAGGGCAGTATACAAAAGTCAGTAGGATGTAGGGCAGTGTACAGAGGTCAGTAGCATGTAGGGCAGTATACAAAAGTCAGTAGGATGTAGGGCAGTGTACAGAGGTCAGTAGGATGTAGGGCAGTGTAAAGAGGTCAGTAGTAGGCAGGACAGTGTACAGAGGTCAGTAAGATATAGGGCAGTGTACAGATGTCAGTATGATCTATTGCAGCGTACAGAGGACAGTAATCCTGTCAGGCAGTGTACAGAGATCAATAGGGCAGATGACAGGGTTGAGCAGGAGAGAGACTAGCAAGGCATAGAACAGGGCGTCTACAGGGTCTAAAGAACCAGGGGTCTGCTGGGCAAAGGACAGGGGGTCATCAAGGCAGTGTAAAGGGGGATGGGGTCAGGAAGGCACAGTACAGAGGGGTCAGGAGGGCTTGGTACAGGGGGTATGTAGTAGTATGTAGGGCAGTGTACAGAGTTTAGTAGTATGTAGGGCAGTGTACAGAGTTTAGTAGTATGTAGGGCAGTGTACAGAGGTCAGTAGTATGTAGGGCAGTGTACAGAGGTCAGTAGTATGTAGGGCAGTGTACAGAGGTCAGTAGGGTGTAGGCAGTGTACAGAGTTTAGTAGTATGTAGGGCAGTGTACAGAGGTCAGTAGTATGTAGGGCAGTGTACAGAGGTCAGTAGGGTGTAGGCAGTGTACAGAGTTTAGTAGTATGTAGGGCAGTGTACAGAGGTCAGTAGTATGTAGGGCAGTGTACAGAGGTCAGTAGTATGTAGGGCAGTGTACAGAGGTCAGTAGTATGTAGGGCAGTGTACAGAGGTCAGTAGGGTGTAGGCAGTGTACAGAGTTTAGTAGTATGTAGGGCAGTGTACAGAGGTCAGTAGTATGTAGGGCAGTGTACAGAGGTCAGTAGGGTGTAGGCAGTGTACAGAGTTTAGTAGTATGTAGGGCAGTGTACAGAGGTCAGTAGTATGTAGGGCAGTGTACAGAGTTTAGTAGGGTGTAGGCAGTGTACAGAGGTCAGTAGGGTGTAGGCAGTGTACAGAGGTCAGTAGTATGTAGGGCAGTGTACAGAGTTTAGTAGTATGTAGGGCAGTGTACAGAGGTCAGTAGTATGTAGGGCAGTGTACAGAGGTCAGTAGTATGTAGAGCAGTGTACAGAGGTCAGTAGGGTGTAGGCAGTGTACAGAGTTTAGTAGTATGTAGGGCAGTGTACAGAGGTCAGTAGGGTGTAGGGCAGTGTACAGAGGTCAGTAGGATGTAGAGCAGTGTACAGAGTTTAGTAGTATGTAAGGCAGTGTACAGAGGTCAGTAGTAGGCAGGACAGTGTACAGAGGTTAGTAAGATATGGGGCAGTGCACAGATGTCAGTAAGATCAATTGCAGTATACAGAGGACAGTATGAAGTAGGGCGGTTTACAGAGGTCAGTAGGGCAGATGACAGGGGTGAGCAGGAGAGAGACTAGCAAGGCATAGAACAGGGCGTCTACAGGACAAAGTACAAGGGATCACCAGGTCGGCAGGGCAAAGGACGGGGTCAGCAAGGCACTGTAAAGGGGGGGTCAAGAAGGCATGGTACAGAGGGGTCAGGAGGGCTTGGTACAGGGGGGTCTGGAGTGCATGGTACAGGGGGGTCTGGAGGGCACAGCGAAGGGAGGTCTAAAGGGTACAGTACAGGGGGGTCAGAAAGACATAGTACACAGTACAGTGGGGTAAGGAGGGCCTTGTACAGGAGGGTCTGAAGGGCACAGCACGGGGGAGGGGTCTGCAGGGCACAGCTCAGGGGGGTCTGCAGGGCACTGCGCAGGGGTTCTGAAGGGCGCACAGTGCAGGGGAATCTGGAGGGCACAGCGCAGGAGGGTCTAGATGGAACAGTACTGGAGGGTTAGAAGGGCTGCTGTGGCACAGCTACCTGTTTTGGTGATCGCCGCCCGTCTTCCTCTCTGGTCACATGATGTCACTCATTTAAACAAACTGGAGAGGAGGGCCGCAGGGTTTAGCACACTACAGTCAGGGTTACAAGAGCTCAAACTAGCCGATAGCGAATCCTAAGCGGCAGACGGGCAGAGGCATTCCCCGGCCTGTAGCCAGACATGAAAGGAGCGTGCTGCGGAGCGGGGAATGCCTCTGCTTAGAACTGGCTATGCTGACCAGCTTAAGAACTCAGGGGGCAACACGCCTTTGCTCTTTCTTTCTCAGCACTGCTCTGCCAATCGGGAAGGAGGGGGGGGGGACTTGAGGGTCGGCAGAAACGTGATGGTCATCTACCTGTCACCTGCCCACAGTCAACAGGTAGATTGGGATCAACGGGTTGCTGACCCCGCTCTATGGTGTGTACTTGTCTCAAAAGCACTAAGTGTAATTTCTGTCTTCATTCCTCTGCTATCAGCATGAGTCATGGGCATTCCTGACACCAAGAGAAAAATGGTGACAAAGGAGGGAGATAAAGCTGATTGACAGCTTCAGCTCTGTTCCTGTGAGCCATGTGGAAAGGGGGTGGGGGGTGGGTCTATTTCCTCCAATCAGCTCTCAGAGCCCTCCTCACTGAGGTCTGCAGAGTGTAAGTTCAGCTTTATAGATTCAGCATTTTGAAAAGATGTAGAGAAGAGAAGAATAAACAGCTACAACTTATGTAGGGGGATTTGTTTTCACGTCTGTGTGGATGTCTGTCTCTCTGTGGAGGCATATATAGTGTTCATTTGCATTCAAATTCATTTTGCCATATTAAACTACCCCCATTTCATTCCCTAGGGTCTCTGCTTTCAGAAAACAAAGTAATTTCTAGCAAAAAAATTTTGTTTCATATGCACGAAAAATCAAAGACATTGCCTGGGTAGATAAGAGGTTAGGAGCTTGTTGCACTGACCCTTAAAGTGGATGTAAACCCGAATTTTTTTTTTTTTATATCATACTGTAGAGTATAATATTTCCTGTCATTTGAGCCCAGTCTTGCCACACAGAGTTAATCCATCTCTGAGCAATCCTCTTTTATTGTTCAGTGAGAAAAATCTTGACAAACAGAGAAAAACTTTTCCATCTTGTGCACTAGCCTAAGACACATGCAGTATTTTTTAATTCCCTCCCCCACTCCTTTCTTCAGCAGCTCTGCAAGGATTGGCTGTTCCACACCTCAGCATGATTTGGCATGTTGAAGTCATGTGGTTACTTTCCTGTCTTTTCATTGGATGTTAGAGATCATAGCAGAAGTTCAGCAGAAGTTCAGTGTTAGAAATACACAGGAGAAAATGCATACTGACAAGGAGGGTAGAGGTGGGCGGGGAGTCTACTGACATCACGACTCCACCCACCGAGCTCCAGACAACAGACCCACCCACAGAATCTGCAGGTTTTTGGCTCTCATAACAGACAGAGGGGAGACATTTGACAGGTAAAGATACATGCAGGAGGCTCATGTATATCCTTATAGATAACCCCTATGGCAGTAGTTTAGAAAGGATGACATTTGGTGTACATCCACTTTAACCCTTTCATGACTAAGCCTATTTTTGAAATTTGGTGTTTACAAGGTAAAATCCATATTTTTTGCTAGAAAATTACTTAGAACCCCCAAACATTATATATATATATATTTTTAACAGAGAATCTAGAGAATAAAATGGAGATTGTTGCAATATTTTATATCACACGGTATTTGTGCAGCAGTGTTTTAAACGCGAATTTTTGGAAAAAGGACACTTTCATGAATTTTAAAAAATCCAAACAGTAAAGTTACCCCAATTTTTTTGTATAATGTGAAAGATGATGTTACGCCAAGTAAATAGATACCAAACATGTCACGCTTTATAATTGCACGCACTCGTGGAATGGCGACAAACTACGGTACCTATGAATTTCCATAGGCGACGCTTTAAATTTTTTTTTACGGTTACCAGGTTAGAGTTACAGTGGAAGTCTAGGGCTAGAATTATTGCTCTCACTCTGACGATCGCGCAGATACCTCACATGTGTGATTTAAACACCGTTTACATATGCGGGCGCGACTTCCGTATGCGTTTTTTTCGCGTTTTTTTAATTTATTTTATTTATTTTTATACTTATAAATTGTGTTTAAAAAAAAAAGTTTTTTTTTTACTTTTATTGCTGTCACAAGGAATGTAAACATCCCTTGTGACAGTAATATGTGGTGACAGGTACTCTTTATGGATCCCTCCTCTGCACTTCAAAGTATTCAAATCGCCGAAAACGGCGATTCTGAATACTGTATATTTTTTTTAAATTCGGTGCCATTGGCAGCCGAGTAAACAGGAAGTGACGTCATGACGTCGCTTCCGCGTTTACAATGAGAAGGCTGGAACGAAGCGGCCCACAGCTTCGTTCCAGCCCGCCCCCAGTTGTCGGAGGCAGCCGATTGGACACCGGGCCTCCCAATGGCACGGGAGGCCCGGTAAGAGCGGCGAGAGGCGGCGGGAGGGGGGGCGTCCCCTTCCGCTCCTCCGGTATAACAGCCAAGTGGCTTTTAGCCACATCGGTTGTTATATACGCATAGCCGATCGCCGGCTCGAAACAACGGTACCGGGATGATGCCTGCAGCTGTAGGCATCATCCTGGTATAGACCCCGAAAGCCGAGTACGCACATCTGCGTACGGTCGGCAGGAAGGGGTTAAGAGATGCATGCATTGCATTCAGTTGCAGGACAGTTATGGAATGGCCCCATTTGCTTTAGGGGGTGGAATTTGGAGCCCAGCATTGGACATGATGACACTGAGAGACAGTCCACCACCGGAGTGTGCCATCTGCTGGGGAAGAGGAGGATTAGGTAAGTTAAGTTGTTTTTCCCTCCCTTAGACAAAACAAGCAGATAACCCTTTCAGCAGTGCGGCCCATCCATAAGAGGCGTCCCCCTAGTTTGCATGCGGGGCGCTAGACTAATGCCTGCAGCCTTTCTATGAGGTCTGTCTTTTTTTTTCAAGCACATGATTAGAGAATGAGGCTCTAATTGGCTTGTAAAAGGTTGTGCTCGGGGCGCAGAACCCTCCTATTTGTGATACTAGCGAATCAGTATTCGCTATCGGTTTCTGGCTTCTCCTTCTGGCCAATGAGGACAGGAGGTGGATCTAAAGAAGCCTGGGTTAGCTGGGAGAAGAAGCTGGGAAAGCCGCGGCGCCGTGACCGCTGGAGGGGGGAGTGCGGACCTGGGGGGGCAGGGTTTGTTTGCCGCCCCCCAAAAATGTTTAGCACCAGCCGCCCAACCTTGCAGTGCGAATGCAGCCCCAGTGCAAGGGATCATTTTTAAGTTTCCCGGAATTGGGCTTTAAACAAAATAATATACACAAGTCTGTTCATGCTTTTCTGGAGGAAGTGCTCATTTCTTATTGTGCCAAATGATACCAATATTTATAGGTAAAGTTGATCCAGGGAATATCCGATTGCCTCTCAGGGGGGCATCAGGAAGGAATTTTTTCCCCCCGCTGGAGCAAATTGGATCATTCTTTGCTGGGGTTTTTTGCCTTTCTCTGGATCAACTGTGGGTATAAGATTGTGTATATGGGATTATAT
The DNA here is from genome assembly GCA_037952925.1 of Lithobates clamitans. Classification (NCBI taxonomy): domain Eukaryota; kingdom Metazoa; phylum Chordata; class Amphibia; order Anura; family Ranidae; genus Lithobates; species Lithobates clamitans. Next base: position 5,021,369 of record JBBGZY010001206.1, read on the forward strand.
GATTTTTTTCCCCCTTTTATTGGTTAAACTGGATGGATCTTTTTTCAAACAGACTAGCTATGTAACTTTGTAAATCAAAATTTTAGTTAAAAAAAAAACTAATATAATTTATATATTCCTAATATGTGCAATCTGTTTCCTTGTTTGCAGGTCATCTGGTGTTTGTTCCTCCAGCTCCTCATGCAGGACCTGCTCTTATAAGTGCCCTCAACATTCTAGAAGGGGCAAATCTTACCAAGCACACGTCTCGGTCTAACGCCTTACACTGGATAGCAGAGGTGAGACTCAGAGTGCTATGTACCTGACTTTCTGCAAACCTGTCCTTCCAGCCAATCCGGTGACAGATCTCAGGACCCGCTTCCTGATTGGCTGGGAGGAGGATCAGTGTGACAATAGCGAATATTCATTCACTATTGTCACACAACTGGGTGGGCTCATGGTGCAGTGCTCTTCGCCCCAAGCCCACCCTTTTTTGAAGACTATTAGAGCCTGTGGCTCTAATCAGATGCTTCAAAAAAAAAAAAAAAGATTCCGACGGATTTTGTTGTCGGAAAATTTGAGATCCAGATCTCAAATTTTGTTTGTCGGAAATTCCGACAGAAAATGTCCAATGGAGCCTACACACGGTCGGAATTTCCCACAACAAGCTCCCATCGAACATTTGTTGTCGGAAAATCCTATCGTGTGTACAGAGCATTAGTGTTCGTTCAAGAAAAATTTCCATCCTGCTCCTTCGAATTTTCTTGTCACTGTGGCCGAAAATGAATGTCAGTTTCACCCTACTAATGTAAAACATGGACACTTACCTGTCCAGGGCGCCCGCGATGTCGGCACCCGAGGCCGAACCGTCTCTCCGTCCTCGGGTGCTGCCGCCTCCATCTTCGGTAAGGGAATCAGGAAGTGAAGCCGTGCAGCTTCACTTCCCGGTTCCCTACTGCGCATGCGCGAGTTGCGCAGCGCAATACGGATGGTTCCTGCTGTCTCTGGGACCCGTGTGTTTCCCAGCAGACAGCGGGGAGGGAGCAGGAAGTGGCGTAAATAACCGCAGATTCTGCGGCTATCTATGCCGGAAGTGGGTACAGATACCTGTAATATACAGGTATCTCCACCCCCCTCCCCCCTGAAAGGTGCCAACTGTGACACCGGAGGGGGGGAGGAATCCGATGAGTGGAAGTTCCACTTTTGGGTGGAACTCCACTTTAAGAAAAAAAGGAATCTAAAGTTTGATAAATCTCAAATACTTTAACATGTTATAACAAAGCAGTGTGTGTGTGTGTGTGCAGGGCTGCCATCAGGGGGAGACAGCCCATACATATGTAGGGGGCCCAGGCATTCTGATGGGCCCGGCCAACTGAGCCCCAACCAACAAGATCAAGTTGTTGCAGCTGCAGTAACTAGAAATTGCTAAAGTAGGACAGCCGCTAAGTGACCCGATGCAGCTCACTTAGGAAGGCGGAGTGATATCATCTGCACTTTGCCTCTCCCTGCAAGCCAGATGCTAGTTTGGGGCGCCAACTGTGTGGAAGAGTTGCGTTGTTAGACATTACAATAGTAAATTGATTTACAGTGTTGCTGGATGTGGGCCTGTGCTATGTGAATATATGGGGATGTCTGTTTGCTGGATTGGAAAGTCTCTTTGGATTGGGCTGTCTCTTTGCTGAATATATGGGGATGTCTCTTTGCTGAATATATGGGCTGTCTCTTTGTTGGCTATATGGGGATGTCTCTTTGCCAGGTTGGGCTGTCTCTTTGCTGGATTGGGTTGTCTCTTTGCTGGATTTGATTCATTTTCATATAATAAGTTGTAGGAAAGTTAAAATAGAAGTGTATGCACTGAAGGACTCAGTGGGATGGCCAATGGGCGGATTCGGTGGGCAGGCCCTGGGAAATAATAATGCTCAGGCCCGGGGCATTCTGATGGCTGCCCTGTGTGTGTAGTATGTTTATATATACAAATTATTTGATTGTATTTTTTTCTAAACTACAGGCATTAAAAATTGCTCTGGGCTGTGCCAGCAAGCTGGGTGATCCTTCATTTGATCTTACTGTCACTGGCTACGTTACAGAGTTAATAAGGTGAATACTACTATTTATGTGTTACATGCATCATTCACTTTCACTTGAACCCCAAATCCAGCTCAAACGTTTTTTTATTCTGTCAAGTTTTCATTTTGGTCTGTGACCCCACTTTGCAGAGCTACGGTATTTGTCCCGTTAAACTGCATGTACATTTGTTCTATGCGAATGAGGACAAAAACAAATGTTATTAGGCTATTTGGACCCCAGGTCAAATGTATTTTATTTATTAAAAAGAGTAATTTAAGAAAATACCACATGACTACTACCACTACTATTACTACTGGCTGGTGCAGACAACCATATTGAATGATTATGTATTTCCTATGATCAACAGCTCCATCTAGTGGCCATAATATGGTATTTTCTGAATAAATAACATTCAACATGGAGATAAATAAGCATAACATTTATTTTTGCAGTATTCAAAGAACAAATGGCTTTGCAATTTTTTTTTTATAATTGCACCCCAAGTGTTTTTATGTTCTCCTATAAATATATAAGTATAAAAAAATGTATAAATATATAATTAGTTTCTTCCAGAAACATTCCTCCATTCACCTGATTTAACCCAATTGAGCCCTCATTATCTACTGCTGTAATGCAGCTAGGCTGCATATACAGTAATAACTATGGGGCTAGCTTGGCCATGTAAAAGAATTGGGCTGGTGAATAGAACCTTAAAGTGGTTGTAAACCCTTACATATACCCAGTGAAGGGACTATCCTCAGTTGATACACAGAGATGAAACAAATACTCCTACATAAGTTGTATCTGTCTATCTGCAGTCTTCTCCTCTCTACATCCGTTCAAAGTCCGGAATTTATAAAGCTTGTCTGAGAGTTTGGAAAAAAAGGGGGCGGAGCTCTAAGGTTACACTCTGCAGAGCTCAGTGAGAAGAGTTGATTGGAGGGAAGAGACACACCCCAATCCACACAGCTCACAGGAACAGAGCTGAGCCTGTCAATCTGTTGGAGGTCCCTCCCCTGTCACCTTTTTTCTCATGGTGTCAGGAAAACTTGTCAGAATTGATTCGTGCTGATAGCAAAGGAACAAAGTACACACTATAGAGGGATATGCTTTGTTCATATTTCATGTCTGAGGTTAACAACCACTTTAAGCTCATCCCTAATCAAGACTTTGAAGACGCCAACATTTTCCATTCACATGCTGGTATCAGGTGTGGACCAATCTGTACTGCCTAACTGCTGTAGAGAATAGTGAAGTCATCAGCCTGGCTATGTTGTCTTTTGTGCACTGGAGTCCTATTTGACAGCAGCTCATGTCTATGTATTTCAGCTTTGTGTTTAGCTATTTACATGGAGTTCAGCTTTTCAGACAGTTGCCATACAGTATTTGTGAGTAATTTCTGCTGGTCCCTGCAGGGGGTTGACCGTTGATTATTGTTTTAGGGAGAAAAATAATTTTCAGATTTACTTTTAATAGTAATAAAAAATGATCAAGTAAATTTAGGGATATACAATATATAGTAGTAAAATACATACCATAGCAACAGCTACCTCTAGTGACAAGTCTCTATAACTGCATGAGCGTATGTAATTATTAAAGTGGCATTAAACATAAACGCAAACATTTATTTAATTGAAGCTTACCAGTTCTTAGATGTGATGGTTGCATTAGTTTCCTTTTTTAGGCTTTTTTTCTTCTATTTCCATCTGGTGATCCAGGCAGCAAGTCTGTTGTTTTTCACAAGCTCAAGCTCTCCAGCAGAATGTATCAGTTTACATGTATGGGACGATTTCATTGCAGCTTGCAACTTCATACAACAGAAGTCTATGCAAGTCGCAATTAAATCCGCAAAAAGTAGTGCAGGAACCTTTTTCAAAGTCGCTGCGATGTGAGTCGCAGCAATTTGAACGGTTCCGTTGCCAACAATGAAGTGCAACTTGTCATGGGATTTGGAACTGTCAAATCGCATGACAAATCACACTGGTGTGAATGAGGGCTTAAACATAAGTTTTGGCAGACTTGTATAGACTTTTTTTTTTTTTGATCTTACACAAATTCTCTTCTGTCAGTAAGGCGGAATCCAGCTTCTTCCGGAAAAAGATCAATGAATCGCATGCTGCCAACCCTAAGGATTATGTGCCCTTCCACACCCTGCACGTCGGTCCTTCTGCTAGCCAGGCTTTAGTGATCGGTCCTGATGACTTTATTGTGGCTGTGGTCAGGTGAGTAATCGTGGCACAGGCTGCCAGAAAGAACACAACTCTTTTCTTATTTCCTCTCATGTCTTTTCTTCCTGTAGCTCATTAAACCGTCCATTTGGCAGTATGATCATGACTGAATCGGGGATCCTTCTCAACAGCCAGATCCTGGACTTTTCTTGGAGCAATAAGAGCAACAACAGCTCTTCCCCAAATCCTGTAAGTGATATTTTATGCAACACAACTAAGACATTGGGTATATTTGATAATGTAGTTACTTTAAAAGTGTAACTAAAGCCAAAACATTGTCTACCTTTGGACAGAGTAAAGCCCCGTACACACAATCGGATTTTCCGACGGGAAATGTTCGTTGTCAGGCTGTTGGCGGAAAATGTGTATGCTCCATCGGACTATTGTTGTCGGACTTTCCGCCAACAAATGTTGGCTAGCATGTCTTCAAATTTTCCGCCAACAAATATGTGTTGTCGGATTTTCCGAGCATGTGTACACAAGTCCGTCGGACAAAAGTCCAAAGTACAAACACGCATGCTCAGAAGCAAGGACGAGCCAGAAGCGGTCGGTCTTGTAAACTAGCGTTTGTAATGGAGAATTAACATTCGTGACGTGGCAAATTATGAAATCTCCAAATGCAGCGCACAATTCTCTTCTTTATTGGGATAATAATGAAGCTGCTTTGCTGGTGATACTGATGGAGTTATTGCAAACAAATTTTCAAAGGCTTTTTTTTTTTCTAGTGATATCAAGAATAATATTATTATGCTTTTTTTTATTTGGGCAAGTTACCACACACCATTATCCCGTAGTTTTTAAGATCAAAGATACAACTATGTTGGTGTCCCTTGTCAATTTTACATTGTATTTTTTTAAATGTAACTGCCTACTCCCAAACTATCATTTGAAGTAAAACACATAGCCAAGTATTATTCTACACAATTTTTTTTATTGTGCATTAAAAAAATAAAACAAATAAAATTAGATATGCTATCTGCCAATAGAGCTTAACCAAAACGTGCATTCTATGCATCCAAAAATATAGAAAATATAACAAATCAAATCATTATTCAACCAAAAAAATAATGTCAAAGCAATAACTCCAAGGCCAATAATAAATAACACGTTATCTCCTCTGATTCCGCAACATGTCTGGTTGACGAACGGCTGTTCAGAAACTAACTGAAAAGCACGAAATGAAAAGTGCGAAATGAAAAGCGCTGAATGAAAAACGCGTAAAGAAAAGCGTAAATCAACACTCACCAAACCTCTACTAACACGAAATTAGCAGAAGGAGCCCAAAGGGTGGCGCTAAAGAGCTGAAAAACCACGTAGTATGTCTAGTACGTTACTACGCTCGTAACTGTGGGCCAACATTTGTGTGACCATGTGTATGCAAGACACGTTTGAGCCAACGCCCTTCAGACAAAATTCCACGGTTTTGTTGGCAGAAAGTCCGATCGTGTGTACGAGGCAAAAGAGTCCATTCACAAATGGGGGATTTGTCATGGGACTTTGGACATCAAAGTCGCATAACAAATCGCACACCATTCTTTTCGATGGCATCTGTTCAAATCAGTGTAATTTAAAGTCCCAGCGACTTTGAAAAGGTACCTGCACTGTGACTTTTGATGCGACTTTGATTCATAGAATGTAAAGTCGAATCAAAATTGCACCAAAAGTCGCATTAAAGTCAGGCTCCAAAGTCGCACTGAAAATCGTGCAACTTTGGAGATACGCTAATATGAAAGCAGCCTAAGGAAAGTTTAGAAACTCCTTTACTTATTACTGCTGTGTCTGTGTCCTAGCTGGGGAGATTCAACTTCTCTCTTTGTCCTGGTGACCATTGTCATTGAGCTGAATGTGATGTGAAATCCAAAATTTTACAGTTGTCACCAGAACAGGTATAGATGGGATATCGTCCGGTGGGGAAACCTGTATCAATGACAGCTATTGTATCTTAAGCCAGCCATACTTGGGTCAAATTCCGAAATAATTTCTTTATGAAAATCGTAACTAAGAATTTTCTTTCGAATTTCGCACCATTAGTGGGCCGCAGCAACGGACGATTTACGTATGACCATCTAATTTGAGTAATTAAGCATGTTGGAAATTTTTGGAAAAACAAACTAAATTCTAATCAATGATGGGAGAATCGTGCAAAAAATACAATTGAAAAAGAAATATGCATGAGCTGTGATCTGGAAAGAAAAGAATATTCCTGGCCACAGAAATTATTTTTTGTAGCAACATGAGGTGAAATTGAAGGCTTGGTTGGTCGAATTTTGAAATCAATGGTGGCACCATCGGATCGCAAAACACAATTTCAGATTTTCAAAAGAAAATTAGTTCGGAATTCGACCCATGTATGGCTGGCTTAGGAGGGATTTCCTCTCACTTTTTGCTGTGTCTTTTGGGCAGGAAGTAAAAGGGCAATTCTCCACGATCGGACACAGACAGCAAAAAAAAATGTAACTGAAGGCATAACTAAAGGCAAAACTTTTTTTTTTCAGTTTTGGATATAGTGCAGACGAAATCTGTCAGTTTTTTTTGCTGTCTGTGCCCCCATTAAGGAGGTTCACCCTCTATGCAGTGATAGTTCGGTTCAAGAACACTTCTGTTCACGAACAATAAAGTAAAAATTTGTAATACAGTAAAAATTTGCTTCGGTACCTAAACTCCGCTTCGGTTCACGAACACAAGCCGCGGCCATCATTTCCCTGCTCTGACACGTGGTTGCGACTTCCTGTTGGTGAGATTGCAGTCACAGAGAGACACTGAAGTGTTGAGAAGCATTTTGGTGTGTTTTTTAGCACATTCTGTACAGTACTGTATGGTACATCCATGTGCACACTTGCTGTAAAGCTTTTTTGTGTGCTTTTTATCACATATTGTACTGTACTGGACATCCAGTATGGCTCCAAAGAAAATTCAGAGCAAACATGGTGCTAAGAAGAAATTGCAGAGCGGTAATGAAGGTGATAAGAATGTGCAGAGCAGTAATGCAGGTGAAAAATAAATGCAGAGCGATAATGCAGGTGACAAGAAAGTGCAGAGCGGTAATGAAGGTGACAAGAAAGTGCAGAGCGGTAATGCAGGTGACAAAGTGCAGAGCGGTAATGAAGGTGACAAGAAAGTGCAGAGCGGTAATGAAGCTGACAAGTAAGTACAGAGCAGTAATGCAGGTAACAAGAAAGTATGGAGCGGTAATGAAGGTGACAAGAATGTGTAGAGCGGAAATGCAGGTGACAAGAATGTGCAGAGCGGAAATGCAGGTGACAAGAATGTACAGAGCAAGCATGGTGGTAAAAAGAAAGCACATAGTGGTAATGAAGGTGACAAGACTGTTCAGAGAAGTAATTGTAAGAATAAGGTTGGAAGAAAATAACTATTGAGCTGAAGAAGGAAATTGTAGAAAAGCATAACCATGGTATTCGCGTGATTGATCTGGCCTCGGAGTATGAGATGGCGAAGTTGACAATCTCGACTATCTTGAAGAAGAAAGCTGCCATCAAAGGAGCTGATGTGGCAAAAGGAGTAACAATGTTATTCAAGCAGAGGACGCAGCAAGTGCTGGAAGAGGTGCAAAAACTTTTGTTAGTGTGGTTGAATGAGAAACAGCTGGCAGATGATAGCGTTAGTAAAGAAATGATCTGTGAAAAAGCCAAGAAATTTTACAGTGATTTACTGCAAAAACAACCCTCTACAAGTGTAGAAAGTAAAGAATTTAAAGTCAGTAGAGAGTGGTTAGAAAAATTCCCCAAGAAAAGTGGCATCCACAGTGTGACAAGACGTGGTGAGGCTTCCAGTTCTGACAAGGCCGGTGCAGAAGCCTACAAGAAAGAATTTGCGGAATTCATGAAGACAGAAGAATACGTCGCTCAACAAGTGTTCAACTTTGATGAAACAGGGCTCTTCTGGAAAAAAGATGCCAAACAGAACCTATATCACACAGGAGGAAAACGCACTGCCAGGGCACAAGCCCATGAAGGACCGATTGGCCCTTTTGCTGTGTGCGAACACAAGCACCAATCTGAAGATTAAGCTACTACTGGTGTACCATTCCCAGACCCCTTGTGCATTCAGGCAACAGAATGTGAACAAGGCCAGACTGCCTGTTATGTGGAGGGCCAATGCGAAAGCTTGGGTCACATGGCAATTGTTCATGGAATGGCTGCACGAGGTGTTTGCACCCACTGTAAGAAAATATCTTTCTGACAACCAACTGCCTGAAAGGTGCCTTCTTCTGATGGACAATGCCGCAGCACACCCTCCAGCCTTGGTGGATCATATGGACGATGAGTATGACTTCATAGAGGTCAAGTCCCCCCCCCCCCCCCAACACGACACCTCTTCTGCAGCCCATGGACAAGCAAGTGATCTGCAACTTCAAGAAGCTGTACACAAAGGCGCTCTTCACTAAGTGTTTTAATGTCACTGAAGAGACATCCTTGAGTCTGAAAGAATTCTGGAGGAAACATTTCAATGTTCTCCACTGCATTAACTTCATTGACAAAGCCTGGGAAGATGTCACTCACTGAACCTTAAACTCACCCTGGAGAAAACTGTGGCCAGAATGTGTCACTGAACGTGACTTTGAAGGGTCTGATGCAGAGGTAGTGGAGGAGATTGTGTCCATGGGCAACAGTATGGGTCTGGATATCGATAGTGCAGACAGAGGCACTTGTTGAGGAACATAAGGAGGAGCTGACCACGGAAGAACATTATGAACTCCACAGTGAGCAACAGAAGGCGCTTATTGAAGAGCATTCCAATGAGGAAGAAAAAGACAGGGAGGAGGTTAGCAGTGATGCCATAAAACCCATTATTGAAAAATGGAATGAGTGCCATGATTTTTTTGAGAAGCACCACCCCAACATAGCTGTAATGAACAGTGTGTTAAATCTGATGAACAATAACGTGGTCTCTCATTTCCGGAGGGTTATGCAGCGCAGGAAAAGACAAGCGACATTGGACAGATTTTTCACAAAAACCGAGCCAGCGGCTAAGAAACAAAGAAGAGAGGAAACCCCTGAAGGAGATCTCCCCAATGTCCTTATGGAGGGGGACTCTCCCTCCGAACAATAAACGCCTCCCACCCGCCTTTCTCAACGCCAGAATTCGTCTCAAGCAAGGTTAGTCTTCTCTCTCTTCATATTGTACTGTACTTTGTTTCATATTTTTGTGGTTCAAAAACAAAAAAACAGTTCAGAACGGATTAACCTGATTTACATTGAACCCTATGGGAAAATTTGCCTCGGTTCGCAACCAATTTGGTTTGCGACCAGAGTCGTTTCACTAATTAAGATAGTGAACCGAGGTATCACTGTATTTGTCTTGTTTACCTTTATCAGTAGAAGTGAAAATAAATGAAAATCCGAAATGTTGGGTTGCCCCCAGAAAAAAAACTAGTTCTGGTGACCTTGGGGTCCCCAAGGATTTCCCTTAATTTGCAGGGATTTCCTCTCACTTTTTGTTTGGCTATGGGACAGGAAGTGAAGGGAAATCTCTGCAATGGAGCACAAATGGCGAAAAGAAATCTGACAGGGGCTTTAACCCCTTTGCACCGGCTGCACGCAAATATGCAGCCTCTCAGTGCCTTGGCCTGGGAGCCACGAGGGCGCATATTTGCATGAATTGAAGTCTATACAGCTGTGTAGAGAGCGCACTCCCGGCACAGTTACTGGCGCCTAACCGAAAGCTCCTGATTGTTGCTTGCGATCTGGAGTTTTCGGATCACATGACTGCCGTGACAGCCAATCCCGGCAGTCACGGGATCTTAAACCCTGCTCCGCCTCCCAGGACTCTAAACTTCTTAAAGGGCCACGAGGAACCATCATGAAGAGGTTAACCCTCCCTTGTGCTATCAAAAATAAAATAAAAAAGTTTTGCCAATGCAGGCAGTCTCCGAGTTACAAACATCCAGCTTACATACGAAGTGAGAGGAAATCTACCCCTAGGAAGGGAAATTCACTCCTGTAAGAGTTATCATGGGAAAAAGGTGTCTCCACTGAAGCTTTGTCACCAATCCTTGTTTCCACAACAAATCTTCTGAACAGGGGCACATATAGCAAATCAAATGTTACAGGGGTGTTAACCCTTCCCTATGCTATCCAAAAAATGTAAAGATAATTTTTTTGGGCTGGAGTTACACTTAAAAAATGTTCCTGTTCCAACTTACATACAAATTCAACTTAAGATCAAACCTACAGAACCTTGAATCTTGTTTGTAATCCATACATTGCCCTCATAACAAACAGGCTTCTTCTCCAGTCTCTTGGAAACCAGATGTTCAGCTGTCAGGAAAACTAACTTGTAACCTTAGTCCAGGTTTGCCTTTTTTTTTTTTTTTTTTTAATGTAAGTAGAGTAAATACTTCTGTCAACTTTTTCCACTGTCTATGACTGCAGGATGAAAAATTAGGAGGACGGCTGTCATTGGGACAGAAAGACAGGCAGTAGTTTTACCCTGATGAGTCCCACTGAAAGGATTTTCCACCATTTTCTGGAATTGAGGAGGATTCTTCTCAGTGGGATGCTTCCCGACTCTACATAGAATTAAGCTGATGTTGGGTTATACGCTGCCCTGTAGTTGGTAGGTGTACAAGCACCTTATAACAGGCAGGAAGCATGCCAGAGTATATAAAATGCAATGCAATCCACAGTCAATCATTTCAGATACTTTATGTTGCTGAGCTGCTACATTTGTGAGACTTGCAAGTCTGGCTATTATTTTGCTTGTTTTATCTGCAGCAGAACATTGTTGAACCTGGGAAAAGGCCCCTCTCTTTCCTGCTTCCCACTGTGGTGAGGCCTGCACAAGGACTTTGTGGTACCTACCTTTCCCTCGGAGGATCAAATGGAGAACGGGCACTCTCTGGCATTACTCAGGTTTGACAGTATGACTTTTTTTTTTATAAGTCCCATAGCCTTTTTAACATATATCACTGTTTATATTGGCATTGATCTAAAGAAAAAATCAAGATAAACCCAACACCGTGCCTGCTTGACAAATGACTCAGTCAACTGGTTTGTAAAGCAACTGAAAATGGTTCTGCTTTTAGTTCACTAACATACGACTAAAACTAAAATGGTATTTTAGTCAAGACTATGACTAAAACTAAATTGAAATTTGATGACAAAATTAACACTGCCCTGCTGGCCTTTTCTAAATCAGCAACACAATTCCATCTCCAGCCTATAATAACAATAATTAAAGTTTAACCATTCAATAATAGGCACTTTCGCCCCTTCCTGCCCAGGAAAATGTTCAGCTTTTAGCGCTGTCGCACTTTGAATGACAATTGTGCGGTCATACTACACTGTACCCAAACTACATTTTTATCATTTTCTTTATAGAAAATAAATATATATAGAAATTTCTTTTGGTGGTGTTTTTATTTTTTTGCTAAACCAACTAAAAAAGACCAACATTTTTGAAAAAAAAAGTTTTTCTTAGTTTCTGTCATAAAATTTTGCTTTCCCCTTCACTGACGGGCACTGATGAGGCGGAACTGATGGGCACTGATAGATGACATTTATGGGCACTGATCGTTGGCACTGATGGGCACTGACAGTCAGCTGTGATGGTCACCGACAGGCGGCTGTGATGGGCACTGACAGGAAGCACTGACTGGCACTGATAGGCGGTACTGATTGGCACTGACAGTTGGCACTGACAGGTGGCACTGATGGGCAGCACTGATGATGAGGTGCTGACAGATGTTACTGCTGGGCAATGATTGTCACTGTAATGGGCACTGATTTTCACTGTGGTGGGCTCTAATTGGCACTGTGGCGGGCACTGATTGGCACTGTTGTGGGCACTGGCAGACTTTATTATTGGGGCACTGATTGGCACATCTAAAGGGGCTGTGCTGATAATCAATGTCTGGTTATCAGCACAGAACCCCCCCCCCCCGACAGGGAGAGCCGCCGAACGGCTCTCCCTGTCAGCGCAAACCAAGGAATACTGTTTACCGGCACTTTCTGGTTCATGCGATGATTAGCTGTGATTGGTCACAGCTGATCACGTGGTAAGAAGCCTCTGACAGAGGCTCCTTATTACGATCGGAGATGCGGCATGTCAGACTGACACGCCACACGTGCTATCGCCGCGCTGCATGCCCCTGTGGGCGCACGCCGGCATGTTATCCTGCTGGATGTCATATGACACCCAGTCAAGATAACAGAACCACTTCCTGGCTGTCAATCTGCTATAGGCCGGGCGGGAAGTGTTTAAACATGTACAGGCATACCCCACTTTTAAGTACACAATGGGGTTTATTTACTAAAGCTGGAAAGTGCAAAATCAGGCTCACTTCTGCATAGAAACCAATGAGCTTCCAGGTTTTATTACCAAAGCTTAATTGAACAAGTTGGGGTTAGAAGCTCATTGGTTTCTATGCAGCAGTGAGCCTAATTTTCCACTTTGCAGCTTTAGTAAATAAACTCCATTGTCATAGGCGTGCGCAGGGGGTGTGCCAGGTGTGCCTGGGCACACCCTAATCACTGCGTGTGGTGCCGATTCCCCCTATTGCCTTGGCTTCCCCCCCTGTGTTTCAGGATGGAGAGTGACGGAAGGAGCTGGTAAATATGTAATTTACCAGCCCCTTCCTTTTCTAAATTAACAAAGTGAACTCACTCACTCACCGTGTTCATCAGTTTGAGAATGGAGAGGAAGCTGCTCAGCACAGAGCACTTCCCTTTCCTTCACTGTCCAGTGCAGCTGAGGCTGCAGAGAAAGACATGTGTGTTTAAGCTTTGGGGTGCACACCCTAATGCAATTGGCTGCGCACACCTATGTCCATTGTGTACTTAAAAGTGGGGTATGCCTGTATTGCACTATTGCACTTTACATAAGGATAAATAGGGGATATCTACTAAGCTGTTAAAAAGAAAAAAGAGTTTACACTTGTTTTTTTTATATATATATTTTAACCACTTCAGCCCCGGAAGGATTTACCCCCTTCCTGACCAGAGCACTTTTTACAATTTGGCACTGCGTCGCTTTAACTGCTAATTGCGCGGTCATGCAATGCTGTACCCAAACGAAATTTGCGTCCTTTTCTTCCCACAAATAGAGCTTTATTTTGATGGTATTTGATCACCTCTGCCGCTTTTATTTTTTGCGCTATAAACGGAAAAAGACCGAAAATTTTGAAAAAAAATGATATTTTCTACTTTTTGTTATAAAAAAAATCCATTAAAATCAATTTTAGTCATACATTTAGGCCAAAATGTATTCTGCCACATGTCTTTGGTAAAAAAAATGTCAATAAGCGTATATTTATTGGTTTGCGCAAAAGTTATAGCGCCTACAAACTAGGGTACATTTTCTGGAATTTACACAGCTTTTAGTTTATGACTGTCCATGTCATTTCATGAGGTGCTAAAATGGCAGGGCAGTACAAAACCCCCACAAATGACCCCATTTTGGAAAGTAGACACCCCAAGGAAATTGCTGAGAGGCATGTTGAACCCATTGAATATTTTTTTTTTTGTCCCAAGTGATTGAATAATGACAAAAAAAAAAAAAAAAAATTACAAAAAGTTGTCACTAAATGATATATTGCTCACACAGGCCATGGGCATATGTGGAATTGCACCCCAAAATACATTCAGCTGCTTCTCCTGAGTACGGGGATACCAAATGTGTGGGACTTTTTGGGAGCCTAGCCGCGTACGGGGCCCCGAAAACCAAGCACCGCCTTCAGGATTTCAAAGGGCATACATTTTTGATTTTACTCCTCACTACCTATCACAGTTTTGAAGGCCATAAAATGCCAGGATGGCACAAACCCCCCCCAAATTACCCCATTTTGGAAAGTAGACACCCCAAGCTATTTGCTGAGAGGCATGTTAAGTCCATGGAATATTTTATATTTGGACACAAGTTGCGGGAAAGTGACAATTTTTTTTTTTTTGCACAAAGTTGTCACTAAATGATATATTGCTCAAACATGCCATGGGCATATGTGGAATTACACCCCAAAATACATTCTGCTGCTTCTCCTGAGTACGGGGATACCACATGTGTGGGACTTTTTGGGAGCCTAGCCGCGTACGGGGCCCCGAAAACCAAGCACCGCCTTCAGGATTTCAAAGGGCATAAATTTTTGATTTTACTCCCCACTACCTATCACAGTTTTGAAGGCCATAAAATGCCAAGATGGCACAAAACCCCCCCAAATGACCCCATTTTGGAAAGTAGAAACCCCAAGCTATTTGCTGAGAGGCATGTTGAGTCCATGGAATATTTTATATTTGGACACAAGTTGCGGGAAAGTGACAATTTTTTTTTTTTTTTTGCACAAAGTTGTCACTAAATGATATACTGCTCAAACATGCCATGGGCATATGTGGAATTACACCCCAAAATACATTCTGCTGCTTCTCCTGAGTACGGGGATACCACATGTGTGGGACTTTTTGGGAGCCTAGCCGCGTACGGGGCCCCAAAAACCAAGCACCGCCTTCAGGATTTCTAAGGGCATAAATTTTTGATTTTACTCCTCACTACCTATCACAGTTTTGAAGGCCATAAAATGCCAAGATGGCACAAACCCCCCCCCAAATGACCCCATTTTGGAAAGTAGACACCCCAAGCTATTTGCTGAGAGGCATGTTGAGTCCATGGAATATTTTATTTTTTGACACAAGTTGCGGGAAAGTGACAATTTTTTTTTTTTGCACAAAGTTGTCACTAAATGATATACTGCTCAAACATGCCATGGGCATATGTGGAATTGCACCCCAAAATACATTCTGCTGATTCTCCTGAGTATGGGGATACCACATGTGTGGGACTTTTTGGGAGCCTAGCCGCGTACGGGGCCCCGAAAACCCAGCACCGCCTTCAGGATTTCTAAGGGCGTAAAGTTGTGATTTCACTCCTCACTACCTATCACATTTTTGAAGGCCATAAAATGCCCAGATGGCACAAAACCCCCCCAAATGACCCCATTTTGGAAAGAAGACACCCCAAGCTATTTGCTGAGAGGCATGATGAGTACATGGAATATTTTATATTTTGACACAAGTTGCGGGAAAGTGACAATTTTTTTTTTTTTTTTTGCACAAAGTTGTCACTAAATGATATATTGCTCAAACATGCCATGGGCATATGTGGAATTACACCCCAAAATACATTCTGCTGCTTCTCCTGAGTACGGGGATACCACATGAGTGGCACTTTTTGGGAGCCTAGCTTCATACGGGGCCCCGAAATTCAATCACCGCCTTCAGGATTTCTAAGAGCGTTAATTTTTGATTTCACTCCTTACTACCCATCACAGTTTTGAAGGCCATAAAATGCCAAGATAGCACAAAACCGCCCCAAAATGACCCCATTTTGGAAAGTAGACACCGCAAGCTATTTGCTGAGAGGCATGGTGAGTATTTTGCAGCTCTCATTTGTTTTTGAAAATGAAGAAAGACAAGAAAAACATATTTTTTTTTTCTTTTTTCAATTTTCAAAAGTTTGTGACAAAAAGTGAGGTCTGCAAAATACTCACTATACCTCTCAGCAAATAGCTTTGGGTGTCTATTTTCCAAAATGGGGTCATTTGGGGGGGGTTTGTGCCATCTGGGCATTACATGGCCTCCGAAACTGTGATAGGCAGTGAAGAGTGAAATCAAAAATTTACGCCCTTAGAAAGCCTGAAGGCGGTGCTTGGTTTTCGGGGTCCCCTATGCGGTTAGGCTCCCAAAAAGTCTCACACATGTGGTATCCCCGTACTCAGGAGAGGCAACAGAATGTATTTTGGGGTGTAATTTCACATATTCCCATGGAATGTTTGAGCAATATATCATTTAGTGACAACTTTGTGCAAAAAAAATAAAAAAAAAAATAATAATTTGTCTTTTTCCCGCAACTTGTGTCACAATATAAAATATTCCATGGACTCGACATGCCTCTCAGCAAATAGCTTGGGGTGTCTACTTTCCAAAATGGGGTCATTTGGGGGGGTTTTGAACTGTCCTGGCATTTTATGCACAACATTTAGAAGCTTATGTCACACATCACCCACTCTTCTAACCACTTGAAGACAAAGCCCTTTCTGACACTTTTTGTTTATATGAAAAAATTATTTTTTTTTGCAAGAAAATTACTTTGAACCCCCAAACATTATATATTTTTTTAAAGCAAATGCCCTACAGATTAAAATGGTGGGTATTTGATTTTTTTTTTTCACACAGTATTTGCGCAGCGATTTTTCAAACGCATTTTTTGGGGAAAAAACACACTTTTTAAAATTTTAATGCACTAAAACACACTATATTGCCCAAATGTTTGATGAAATAAAAAAGATGATCTTAGGCCGAGTACATGGATACCAAACATGACATGTTTTAAAATTGCGCACAAACGTGCAGTGGCGACAAACTAAATACATTTTTAAAAGCCTTTAAAAGCCTTTACAGGTTACCACTTTAGATTTACAGAGGAGGTCTACTGCTAAAATTACTGCCCTCGATCTAACCTTCGCGGTGATACCTCACATGCATGGTGCAATTGCTGTTTACATTTGACGCCAGACCAACGCTTGCGTTCGCCTTTGCGCGAGAGCAGGGGGGGACGGGGGTGCTTTTTACATCCGGCGAAATCTAAGTCTTGAAATGCTCGTAGCTTCCGGATTCTTAGGCCATAGAGATATTTGGAGCCATTCTGGTCTCCGATCAGCTCTATGGTCAGCTGGCCGAATCACTGGCTGCATTCTCAGGTTCCCTGTTGGGACAGGAGAGCCAGAGAAAAACATGGAAGACTGTGGGGGGGGGGGGGGCATTTCCTCCCACTGCTTGTAAAAGCAGTCTAGAGGCTAATTAGCCGCTAGGATTGCTTTTACATGAAAGCCGACCGCTGGCTGAAAAGAATGATACCAAGATGATACCTAAACCTGCAGGCATCATTCTGGTATAACCACTCAAAGTCCAGCAACATACCAGTACGTTGCTGGTCCTTGTTGGGCATATATTGTAAACTTTTTTTTCATGCAGCCTGTGGGCTGAACGAAAAAAAGATATTGATCGGTGGGTATGCCCACCATTAGAATACCTCCCTTCATCCACCCACTTCTAATGATGGGCATACATGCACCATTTATATATGCCGAAGCATGGGGGCATCCTCCCGCAAAAGGCAGGAGCAAATTGCTCCTCCACCCACTGCCCCCACGCTTCGGCATATATGCTGAAGTATGTAACTGTGGTGGTGAAATCACCTCCGACAGCGTTGGAGTCACGGCTTTATGTATCGTGGGAGCAAACGCTGTTGCTGTCAAGATAAATAAATCCGCGCTGCAACTGAATGGCGTACCTGCTAAGCAAATGATGGTTAACAAAAAACAAAGTAACATTACAGTATAACAGTAATACTTACCATACCTGCAAAGCAAATACAAAAAAAAACCATAGTAAAAAATAAAACATTTAACGCAACCTGTGCCTACCTAAAATATATATATGCCGAAGCATGGGGGCATCCTCCCGCAAAAGGCAGGAGCAAATCGCTCCTCCACCCACTTCTGCCCCCACGCTTCGGCATATATGCTGAAGTATGTAACTGTGGTGGTGAAATCACCTCCGACAGCGCTGGAGTCACGGCTTTATATATCGTGGGAGCAAACGCTGTTGCTGTCAAGATAAATAAATCCGCGCTGCAACTGAATGGCGTACCTGCTAAGCAAATGATGGTTAACAAAAAACAAAGTAACATTACAGTATAACAGTAATACTTACCATACCTGCAAAGCAAATACAAAAAAAAAACCATAGTAAAAAATAAAACATTTAACGCAACCTGTGCCTACCTAAAATATATATATGCCGAAGCATGGGGGCATCCTCCCGCAAAAGGCAGGAGCAAATCGCTCCTCCACCCACTTCTGCCCCCACGCTTCGGCATATATGCTGAAGTATGTAACTGTGGTGGTGAAATCACCTCCGACAGCGCTGGAGTCACGGCTTTATATATCCTGGGAGCAAACGCTGTTGCTGTCAAGATAAATAAATCCGCGCTGCAACTGAATGGCGTACCTGCTAAGCAAATGATGGTTAACAAAAAACAAAGTAACATTACAGTATAACAGTAATACTTACCATACCTGCAAAGCAAATACAAAAAAAAAAACCATAGTAAAAAATAAAACATTTAACGCAACCTGTGCCTACCTAAAATATATATATGCCGAAGCATGGGGGCATCCTCCCGCAAAAGGCAGGAGCAAATCGCTCCTCCACCCACTTCTGCCCCCACGCTTCGGCATATATGCTGAAGTATGTAACTGTGGTGGTGAAATCACCTCCGACAGCGCTGGAGTCACGGCTTTATGTATCGTGGGAGCAAACGCTGTTGCTGTCAAGATAAATAAATCCGCGCTGCAGCTGAATGGCGTACCTGAAAACAAAAAAATGTTTAAAACACAGTAAACTATAAAAAAATTACATACCTGAAAAGCAAACATGATAAAACATAACAATAAAACATTGCAGAATAGAATACAGTAAAAAAGAGCAGAACAATAGAGAGAAAATAGAGAGAGAGAGAGAGAACAATAAAACGACAACTATTTTTGGTTTTTTTATTTTATATTTTTTTTGTGTATTTTTTTTTTTTTTTACTTTTTTTTTTTTTATAACTGTAACTTTTAAAACTGTAACGGTTCCAGGTTTGGGTCTCTCAAAATGCGATGGCATCTTGGGAGACCCTGTGGAAGTGTGTCCTAGTCTGTGCAGTGCTGTACCCTACGCTAATACTCAACTAGTGTATGGTAGAGTTCAAAACATTCACCAATGCAAAGACCAGGATTGCCAGGACAGGAGGGACAATAATACCGGGTGTCACGCCTAAATCCGCGCTTTCTGCAGACACGACATTTTCTTTGGGGGGCTCGTTGGGTAGGGGTACTCTGGAGGACATAAGGAAAATGCCTCTCATGCAGCCGGCCTACTGCATTTGGATTGGGAAGGTGAGGTGGAGCACCGTCTGGAAACAGAAGGGCTCTGACGATCTCTTCCTGGAATTTAAGGAAGGATCCAGTCCGTCCTGAAGCTCTGTATAGCACATGAGCGTTCAGCAAAGCCAATTGAAATAAATAAACAGACACTTTTTTGTACCAGCGTCTGGCCTTACGGGCAATTAGGTACGGCGCCAACAACTGGTCGTTGAGGTCCACCCCTCCCATATTAAGGTTGTATTCGTGGACACAGAGGGGTTTCTCCACAACACCAGTCGCCGTAGTAATTTGGGTCGTCGTGTCTGCATGAAGGGAGGTGAGAACGAAAACATTCTTCTTATCCCTCCACTTCATAGCGAGCAAATTATTATACTGCAAGCAGGCTCTCTCCCCCAGCCTAAGACGGGACTCTACAAGCCGCTGGGGAAAGCCCCGGCGATTAGGTCGCACGGTGCCACATGCTCCAATCTGCTGATCAAACAAGTGACTAAAAAGTGGCACGCTCGTATAATAATTGTCCACGTACAAGTGGTACCCCTTTCCGAATAAGGGTGACACCAAGTCCCACACTATCTTGCCAGCGCTTCCTATGTAGTCAGGGCAGTTTATCGGCTCTACGTGACTATCTTTGCCCTCGTAAACCATAAATCTACATGTATAGCCTGTGGCCCTGTCACAGAGCTTATACATCTTGACCTCGTATCTGGCACGCTTGCTGGGAAGGTACTGTTTGAAGGACAAGCGGCCAGAAAACTTAATCAGGGACTCATCAACGCAGACAACTTGATGGGGGGTAAACAAGTCTGCAAAACGTTGGTTGAAGTGGTTTACGAGGGGCCGAATTTTGTAGAGCCGATCGTATGCAGGGTCTCCACGAGGACGACAGAGTTCATTGTCGTTGAAGTGCATGAACCGCAAAATCTGCTCGTATCGTGCCCTGGCCATTGAAGCAGAGAACACGGGCATATGGTGAATTGGGTCAGTGGACCAATATGACCGCAACTCACTCTTTTTGGTTATGCCCATGTTGAGGGAAAGGCCCAGAAAGATCTTAAATTCGGAGACCGTAATTGGTCTCCAATCTCTGGCAAGGGAGGACTGGGGATTAGCGGCGATGTGTTGACCAGCGTACAAATTGCTTTGGTCCACAATAGATCTATAGAGATCTTCGGTGAAAAACAGTGAATAAAAATCCAGTGGCATAAAGTCAACTGTTTCCACCTGAATTCCGGGTTGGCCAGTGAAAGGGGGAAGTACGGGTGCTGCAGAAGTGGTGGGTACCCAATTCGGATTGGCGAATGCAGCAGGAAGGGCACTATGGGCACGACGGGCCTGTCTTTGTCTTATTGGTGGCAGCGGGACACTAGTTGTGCTTGCCACCTCGCCAGCTTGAACTGCACTTATGGGACTCGCCACGTCACCACGTGATACTGCAGTGCTGGATGTACGACCAGGGTGTACTAGGCCGCTGGTGCTTGCCAGTTCACCAGAAGGAGTAGCGGCACTAGTACCTCTCTGCTCCCTACGAGAGCCCTGCGGTTCTTGCACGTCAAGGACAGAAGAAGAAGATCGGGGTCTGGTACGCCTGACCCTAGCAGGGACCACAACTCCGTCGTCAGAGCTATCTGTCATGGAGCCGCTGTCCTCTACAGGTTCGTATTCTGAGCTTGAACTTGACAGATGAGTGACTTCCTCTTCACTATCTGTCATGCTCAGAATCCTGTAGGCCTCTTCACTAGTGTACCTTCTATTTGCCATTTTGGGCTCTAAATTTAGGGGTACACTAGTGAGACTCACAGGCAAAAAAGCTCCTGACTGTCAGCGACTGATTCAAAGCGCTACCAAAAAACTGTTAGCGATCGCAGGGATCAGGCCTGACTCTGCAAACGCTACAGTTATGTGTGCTTAGTGTTTTGTGACAGTTATCGATCGATACTGCACTTGGGTGGGCTGGGCTGGGCTGGGCCGAGGAGCAAAACGCAGGTGCTAGCAGGTATCTGGGCTGATCCCGCTAACACTGCGTTTTTTTGGGGGACCCTAAACTGCTGGGGAGTATAGATCTGATCGGATCAGATATCGATCCGTTCAGATACTATAGCACTAAGGGAGGTGTATGCTGCGTGCGTGGGTTTTAGCGGTACTAGCGCTAACCTGACGCTGCCTGGGGCGACGCAGACCTTATCTGATCCTAAAAACTTAACTTCTATCACCGCCGGGCAATTAGGGGGTTAAACCTTTATAGGGTAATAAACGGCGGGTGCCCTAAAACTGTAATAAACTACAATAAACAACAAAAAACAAACCAACTAACCAGCGTCACCTGTAACAATTATATGGTGATCGCTGGTGAAAGGGTTAACTAGGGGGCAATCAAGGGGTTAAAACCTTTAGCAGGTAGTATATGGGGGTCCCTGTCGCTATAAAACACTGACAGCGAACCTATATACTTACCTCCCTAACTAGCGTCACCTGTGTCACTAATACAGCGATCAGAAAAACGATCGCTTAGTGACACTGGCGACGGGGGGTGATCACGGGGTTAAAACTTTATTAGGGGGGTTAGGGGGTACCCTGGACCTAAAGGGGGGTACCCCTGACCTAAAGGGGCCTAACCTAACTGCCCTAACACTTGTTACTGTCACAAACTGACACCAATGCAATAAATCAGAAAAAAAAAAAACCTGCTATTGGTGTCAGAGTGACAGGGGGTACAGGGGGGTGATCAGGGGGTGATCGGGGGGTGACAGGGGGGTGACAAGTGTGCCTGCGTGTTCTACTGTATGTGTAGTGTTGGTGCACTTACTTGGATGTCTTCTCTCCTCGGCGCCGGACGAAAAGACCGGCTCAAGGAGAGATGACATCACTTCCTCTGCTTCTGTTTACATTCACAGAAGCCGAGGAAGCTTGTCATTGGCCAGGAGCGATCGCGAGGTGGGGGCCACGAATGAGTGGCCTCCCCCTCACCTTTGATCGACCCTGACCTCGATCCGACCGCCGCAGGCACCGGGGGGGGGTCCGATCGGACCCCCCACCCGCGGGCAGGCAGGGACGTACAGGTAAGCCCTTTTGCCTGCCCGTGCCGCTCTGTCGACGTACATCGTCGTGCGGCGGTCGGCAAGTGGTTAAAGTTGCACTTATGTTTCTCAAAAAGCAATATTTTTGTTTGTTCATGAAACTTGATTTTTTTTATAAAGATGTTATATATCACGGCTAAATCTGTGTCTGTAGTGCATGTTCAAACCTTAATACCATAAATAATAACATGTTATTAGATTTACAGGAGTATATAATGAGTGTGGAGATTCTAGAGAGATGCTTAAATAATGCATTACAATTTAACTAAAATCATTAGATTTTAGTTGACTAAAATGTACTGGAGATTTTAGTCAACTAAAATATGATTAAAACTAAAACAATTCAGATGACTAAAATATGACTAAAACTAAAATGACATCTTATTCAAAAGACTATGACTAAGACTAAATCGAAATTTGATGTCAAAATTAACACTGTCAGGCAACTAGAGTCAGCATCACAATGATGGTGGTGGAGTGGCGGTGGTGGGTTGTCCTCCCAAAATTAAGAGGTTTAGTATTAGCACAACTAATCTGAGACACTGAATAATGAACAGAGAGATTACCAGCATAGTGTAAAATCCTCCAAAAAATGTGTTCAAATAAATGTCTTGTAGTCACAAAAGTACTCAATGTAAATACATAAAGTATGTCATGCATATTAAAATCCATAACATCCAAAGTCTCTGAGAACAATAAGCACAAATCTCCGACTTTCGAACCTTCACAACCAACATAGGTGCTGCCTAATGGTGCAGAAATAGCTTACGTGCTTCGAGGGTAAACCCTCTTCATCAGAGTTCTACCACTGGCAACCTGAGGTACACCAATTTCAGGCCTTCAAGATTTCCATTTCAACTATTGTCATTCTGTTCTTTGTGTCAGGCTGTTTAACTGCTTGCCGACCAGCCGCCGTCATAATACGGAGGCAGGTCGGCATGATCCCGCGAACCGTCGTAGCTATACATCGGCTCGTGAGATCGGGATTGCAGGTGTGCGCCCGCGCCCGCTGCACAGCGGGGGTGCTGATGCTCGTGGCCGATGGTTACGATGACTGTCGGCCACGAGTGATCGCGAGCATGAAGGACAGAACACGGAAGTGTGTGTGTAAACACACAAATCCGTGTTCTGCTCTGAGAGGAGTGACAGATCGTGTGTTCCTATTAGCTAGGAACCACGATCTGTCACTTCCTCTAGTCAGTCCCCTCCCCCTTCAGTTAGAATCACCTCCCAGGGAACACAGGTAACCCTAGTGTTAACCCCTTCACTGCCAGTGACATTTTTACAGTAATCAGTGCATTTTTATACAATAGCACTGATCGCTGTATAAATGGCAATGGTCCCAAAAATGTGTCAAAATTGTCCGATGTGTCCGCCATAATGTCGCAGTTGCGATAAAAATCGCAGCACACAGTCACACAGCAGGACCGCGGATCTGTGTTTACAGAGGAGAGGAGACCGATGGTGTGTTCCCAGTACAGAGGAACACCGTTGGTCTCCTCCCCTTGTGAGTCCCCTCCCCCTACAGTTAGAATCACTCCCTAGGAAACATAATTAACCCCTCGATCACCTCCTAGTGTTAACCCCCTCCCTGACAGTCACATTTACACAGTAATCAGTGCATTTTTTATAGCAATGATCGCTGTATAACTGTGAATGGTCCCAAAATAGTGTCAAAAGTGTCCAAAGTGTCCGCTGCAATATCGCAGTCACGATAAAAATCGCAAATCGCTGCCATTACTAGTAAAAAATAATAATAATAATAAAAATGCTATAAACCTATCCCCTATTTTGTAGACGCTACACCCTTTGCACAAACCAATTAATATACGCTTATTTTGATTTGTAGAAGAATACATATCAGCCTAAACTGAGAAAAAATTAGCTTTTTTCTTTTAAAAAATGAGGATATTTATTACAGCAAAAAGTACAAAATATTGTGTTTTTTTCAAAATAGTCGCTCTTTTTTTGTTTATAGCGCAAAAAATAAAAACCGCAGAGGTGATCAAATACCACCAAAAGAAAGCTCTATTTGTGGGGAAAAAAAGGACATCAATTTTGTTTGGGAGCCACATCACACGACTGCGTAATTGTCAGTTAAAGCGACGCAGTGCCGAATCGCAAAAAATGGCCTGGTCATTCAGCAGCCAAATCTTCCAGGGCTGAAGTGGTTAAAGGCCCTAAACGATTCAAAATGTGCGTTCTGTGTACCCAGACAGACATTGAATCACATGGTGGTTTCTTATTTTCAGGGCGATTGGCTACATGATTCCCCCCTTGTCCTGCGGTAGCTATTACAGAGACAAATGAAGGCCTCACATTGTCCCTGTAGATTTTCTAAGATGTAGAATGAAAGAAATAATTCAATAGTTAACCTGCAGAACAGTAATTCCCTTAATAATAACAAGTAAAAAGGAGATGCCGCTCTTTAAGCCTCCATGCTTTATTGAATACTGTCAGATAAGGGTACTCACCGAGGCCGAGATGCTGAGAGCGGTAACCTCTTGCGACTAAGCGCACTCCACTCCTGAAGATGGTACAGGGGGTGAAGGGCACAAAGAGGCACGAGTCACCAGCAGGCTGGGCAGGTCTTGCGTGAAGGTCACCGGCAGGGAGAGAGCTTTGCAGGACTAGAAGATGCTGAAGCTCAGGAAGAGGATGAACAGCTGATCCAACAACAGGCCGGGGGTCACTAATAAGAGTCTCTGGATAGACAAAAACAGTCTAGTGCAAGGACTTTTAGCAGGTTTGTCAGCAGGCTGATGACTAGTACTGAAGATTGATAGCAAAAGTCCGTAGGCAGGCCGAGGGTCAAACACAGGTAACTGGAAGCAAAGTCTGTGAGCAAGCCAGGGGTCGAGCACTGAAGACAATAGCAAAGTCCAGGAGCAGGCTGAGGGTCAATCACTGGAGACAGGAAGCAATATCCGTAGACAGGCCGAGGGTCAAACACAGTAAGCAAGTGGAGAAGTCCGAGAGGCAAGCCGAGGGTCAGATGCAGGTAGAGATCAGAGCAGGTCAGGGTCAATCCGGGTCACAACAGGTAATCAAGAATCAGGATACAAAGCAGGAAACACATGGGGAGCTGAAAGACAAACCAGCAATCTGGTCATGGCACAGAGTGGCTTTTATAGGTCAGTGGGAGGCTCATGTTGTGCGCGCTATTGCGTACGCGCGTTCGCCGTTACGCTGAATCGCGCACGTGCATTAGCCGTTTCGCTGAATTGCACACAAACATTAGTCGTTTAGCCGAATTGCGCACGCGCATTAGCCGTTCACTGTATTGTGCCCAGGGATGCGCCGGAGTGCCGCTCTACCGCGCATGTGTGAAGGAAGGCAGCGATATTGGCGAGACTGGTACTTGCCTCTTTCCTGACAAATACTCCCGCCCTACTGCACACTTCTGGGTGCTGGCTATGCACAAGTCTGTGGAGATAGAAAAATCCTGGACTGCCGCACTCCGTGAAAAAGCATCTTTATTGAAAAATATGTGAATAAAATCCCAAAGTGCAGACAATGGTCAAAAAGTGGACACAACGGGAATCAAATGGCTAACGTGTTTCACATCAAATGATGCTTACTCATAGCTGGCTCATGCTATGAGTAAGCGTCATTTGATGTGAAACGCGTTAGCCATTTGATTCCCGCTGTGTCCACTTTGTGTCCATTGTCTGCACTTTGGGATTTTATTCACATATTTTTCAATAAGGATGTTTTTTCACGGAGTGCGACAGTCCAGGATTTTCCTACCTCCATAGACAGTAATTCCCTTGTTTGATGGGACAGAGGCACAAATTACTTGATGGAAATCTCACTTAATGGATTCTCCAAAAGATACAAGAAATCAGTGGATGATTCAGCTGATGCTCACCCAGACATTTGTGAGGTTTCTGATGGCCATAAATATAAGAGGGTGTTATCATCAAAAAGCCTTCTAATCCAAAAGAACATGTGTGGAAGACTATGAGTCAACCAAGCAACTAAACTAAGTAGAAAATTTGCTCCAGTCCTAATAAGTCTTTATTTATTGCATTTCTTAGTTAAATTACTATCCAGCTTCATTTTTTTTACTTACAGGTCCTTCTAAATGTTTTATCATTTAACAAGAATTTGAGCGATAGCATATCTGAAGGACGGCTGCATCCAGACCTCGAGACCAACCTCCTACAAATTGATAGTGAGTTGTCCATAGTACTGTATATGTTCTACTGTGTTTAGATGACCTTAGAAATAAGAGGCCTGTTGACTGTGCAGGCATGATCTAACTGCCAGGTGAAAAGTATGCCCATGATGTACAGTATGCCGTTCCGGGACAAGGTCATCTGGAGCCCATGGTGAGCATGCCAAACTGCCCCCCCCCCCCTAAGATGTACAAACATTATGGGGCACATTTACTAAAACCGGTGCAGAATCTGGCACAGCTGTACATAGTAACCAATCATCTTCTAACTTCAGCTTGTTCAATTGAGCTTTGGCAATAAGCCCCCGTTCACATCGGGCCGATGATTTGACTATTGTCGGCAATGGCACCGTCGGAATCGGTGCGACGTCAACTTTGTGGTGCCGCACCGATTTCCAAAGTAGTTCCTGCACTACTTTTGGGAACTTCGGGACGATTTCAATCGACATCTGTACATGAGCCCACACAGATGTTTTTCAAATCATCCCCAAACTCGCAATGAAATGTGGGTTTGAAATTGCGCGAGTTCAGCTGAACTCGCATGATTTCAAACCCGCCTCCAATGTGAACAAGGGCTAAAACTTGCAAGCTGATTGGTTTCTAAGCAGAGCTGCACCAGATTTTGTACTCTTCAATTTTAGTAAATAAATCTATGTATCAGGATGCTCACCGCCTAAGCATAAATTTCCCCACCTCCCAGAACAGATCCGCCCCCCTACTGAAATCCCCTCAGCTCAAATCCCACCCCCCTCCCCCTCCAAAAAATCACTCCTCCTAGCACAGTTCCACTACCCCTAAAATTTCCCCTCTGGGTACACATCCTCTTCTCCCACTCCAAACCCCCCCTCCAAGCACAAATCCCCCCACATACATTTCCCCTCCTAGCACAAATCCCCCCCCCCCAAAAAAAATCCATCCTAGCACCAATTCCCTCCTCCCTATACCATATCATCTCTTCTAGCACAAACCCCCCAAATTTCCCCTTATAGCACAAATCCTCTTCCCACATTCCCCCTCCCAACACAAATCCAACAAATCACCTTTCCTAGTACACCAAATTTCTCCTCCTAGAACAATTGTTACCCCCCGCTGCCACCCAAGTCCCCCCCCCCCCAAGCACAAATATCCTCCCTCCAATCACCTCCTGGTGCCCCCACCTCATATGTGCCCAGGGCAGCTGCTAGAGTTGCCACCTCATCCCTTTAAACCCAAACACATATAAATTACACAGGTTCTGTGGCTGATTAAGGTGGTAATTAAGCTCACGTGTTGCCTTATCTGCATTTAATTAGCCTCAGAACCTGTGTAATTCATATGTGTTTGGGTTTAATGGGATGAGGTGGAAGAGCAGATACCCCCCCCCCCCCCCCAAGGTAAGTATTAGGGACTTTGTAGGCAACAAGGAAAGGGATAAAAAATTGTATAAATGATATTTATTTATTTATAGAAAATATCAAATTATTCAGGTGCAAACATCACCAAAGATAGAATTGATAAAAACAGCAAGTTACAATAGTAAATCATTAGTGCGTGGTAAGTGTGGATATTCGGCCCAACGCGTTTCCTTCCATCAGGGGCGTTCAAGGCAAGATGAGACTACCATAGCACATTCTAAAAGCAAAAACAAAAAGCAGAAAAATAATAATAAAAAACAAACAGACAAAAACAAAAAACAACAAAGTATGGCCATCATGGACAAGGGCCAAGAAACTGGAGCATCGTTGAGACCGAGATTGAGAGATCACCTACCGACTGGATAGACTTAATATTGCATACACCTCCAGATAGTGTGCCAACTGGTGTCGTACGGCCGTAAAATCACAGCGGATGCCGTGGAGCAGTGTGAGATGGAGATGACTTGGATTGGGATTTTACGGCCATACGATACCAGTTGGCACACTATCTGGAGGTGTATGCAATATTAAGTCTATCCAATCGGTAGGTGATCTCTCAATCTCGGTCTCAGCGATGCTCCCGTTTCTTGGCCCTTGTCCATGATGGGCATACTTTGTTGTTTTTTGTTTTTGTCCGTTTGTTTTCTATTAATATTTTCCTGCTTTTTGTTTTTGCTTTTAGAATGTGCTATGGTAGTCTCATCTTGCCTTGAACACCCCTGATGAAAGGACCCCACAATTGTCCTGAAACGCGTCGGGCCGAATATCCACAATTACCACGCACTAACAATTTACTATTGTAACTTGCTGTTTTTATCAATTCTATCTTTGGTGATGTTTGCACCTGAATAGTTTGATATTTTCTATAAATAAATATCATTTATACAATGTTTGTTTATACCCTTTTCCTTGTTGCCTACAAAGTGCCTAATACTTACCTTGGGGGGTATCTGCTCTTTCATACTCATTTTGGGATTGGCAACCCACAGCCCCCATTGGTGGATACATTTACTTAAAAGGATGAGGTGGCAACCCTAGCAGCTGTCCCTCCTGCTCACCCCTTGTCCAGGTATGCATTTTTAAAGAGCAACAAGTAAAAGCAATCATTAAAATGCTAATGTTGCCAAGAAAACACTGCAACTATGCTAAAGGTAGAAGCCATTCATTTTACTTTACTATGAATTCTCCATAATCAACTTCATTATTTGTTCTAGAAGGGTCTGCTTCCTTAAGCATGTATTGTGCAACACTTCCTCTTTTAACAATCAATGGTTCACAGTAGAACAAATTCACTTCTATATGTAAATATCCAGTTAGATGACACCATTACTTATTATTTCAGCTTTTCAGCTTACCGTGTCGCGGGACACTTACCTGGACAATGAATTTGCAATTTGATGATGCTAATACATTGTCAAGTGAGCAAAAAGTTGAAAAAGGAAGCTGCAAAGGTGAAACATGAAACAGTGGTATGACCTACATTTTCTGATTATGCAGTGTGGGAAGGGTGTGTGAATTATAAAGGGGGGTACACACTATGAGAAAATCGGTAGAAAAATTCCGTATGAGGCACGATCGTTCGATTTTCGTATAGTGTGTACACAACTTTCCACATCCAATTTAGACTTTGTTAATGAAAATTTACAAAGGGATAAACTCCAAAATTTTTCTCAAACGTGAACAGAACAAATGATTTTCATTTAACCCTCTTCCTGACCAGAGCACTTTTTGCGATACGGCACTGCGTCGTTTTAACTGACAATTGCGCGGTCGTGCGACGTTGCACTCAAACGAAATTGACTTCCTTCTTTTTCCCACAAATAGAGCTTTTTTTGGTGGTATTTGATCACCTCTGCGGTTTTTACTTTTTTGCGCTATAAACAAAAAAAGAGCGACAATTTTGGAAAAGGCAATATTTTTATTTTTTGCTATAATATATATCCCCAAAAAATATATAAACAAACTACTTTTTTTCTCGGTTTAGGCCGATATGTATTCTTCTACATATTTTTGGTAAAAAAAAAAAAATTGCAATAAGCGTATATTGATTGGTTTGCGCAAAAGTTATAGCTTCTACAAAATAGGGGATAGATTTATAGCATTTTTCTTATTAATTCTTTTTTATTAGTAATGGCGGCGATCTGCGATTTTTATCGTGACTGCGACATTATGGACACATCGGACACTTTTGACACTATTTTGGGACCATTGTCATTTGTACAGCGATTAGTGCTATAAAAATGCACTGATTACTGTGTAAATGACAATGGCAGGTAAGGGATTAAACACTAGGGGCGATCAAGGGGTTAAGTGTGTCCTAGGGAGTGATGCCAACTGTGGGGGGATGGGCTTCCACTGACATGACAGAGATCACTGCTCCCGATGACAGGCAGCAGTAGCCCCCTGTCATGTCACTAGGCAGAACGGGGGCATCTCCCCGTTCTACCTCTCCACACTGCAATCGCTGGCCGTTGGCGAACATCCAGTTCCTAGGTACCCTGCAGGCACGCTCCCGTTAGGTGGCAAATTTAAAGGGATGTACAGGTACGCCCATTTGCCTGCCTGTGCCATTCTACCGACGTACATCTGTGTGCGGTGGTCGGCAAGCAGTTAATGTGTCCTGTTTTAAAAAAATCAGATACGAAAGACTGCGCTTGAAATGCTGGGTTGAAATATTCTTTAACCGCTTCCCGACCAACCGCCGCAGTTATACTGTGGCAGGTTGGCTCCCCTGTGCGAGCTGTCGTAGCTATATGTCAGCTCGCTGGGTCGGGATAGCAGGTGCACGCTGCACAGAGGGGGTGCTGATGCTCGTGGCTGACGGTTGCGATGACCGCCGGCCAAACACACACTTCCCTGTTCTGTTCTGACAGGAGTGACAGATCGTGTGTTCCTATTAGCTAGGAACCACGATCCGTCACTTCCCCCAGTCAGTCCCCTCCCCCTAAAGTTAGAATCACCTCCCAGGGAACACAGTTAACCCCTCGAGCGCCCCCTAGTGTTAACCCCTTCACTGCCAGTGACATTTTTACAGTAACCAATGCAATTTTATAGCAACAATCGCTGTATTAATGCCAATGGTTGCAAAAATTTGTCAAAATTGTCCGATGTGTCCGCCATAATTTCGCAGTCACGATAAAAATCGCAGATTGCCGCCATTACTTGTAAAAAAAATAAATAAATAAATAATAAACATGCTATAAATCTATTCCCTATTTTGTAGACACTATAACTTTTGCGCAAACCTATCAATATATGCTTATTGCGATTTTTTTTTTTACCAAAAATATGTAGAAGAGAGAGGAAATATTTTTTTTTTATATATATTTTTGGGGGATATTTATTATAGCAAAAAGTAAAAAATAAAGCGTTTTTTTTTTCAAAATTATGCGTTTTTTCATTTAGGCCTCTTTCACACGAGGGATCCGTATGTCCATTTTTCATCCTTCCATTTTCGGATGAAAAACGGACATACATTTATCCCTATGTAGCGTCGGATGTCAGCGGTGACATGTCCGCTGACATCCAACCCGCTCCAATCCGAAAAGTGTATCGGAGGAAAAACCTACTTTTCCATCTATTTTCAGATCGGATCGGGTGATGACGGACACTACGATCCGTCATCACCCGATCCCCCATAGGGGAGAGCGGCGCTCTGACAGGTCCGTTGCTGCACAGTGTGCACAGTGTGCAGAGATGGACCTGTCATCTTTCTGCTCAGCGGGGATCGGCGGAGCGATCCCCGCTGAGCAAGCGGGTTTTCATGGGGCGGATCATGATGATGATGATCCGCCCCGTGTGAAAGAGCCCTTATAGCACAAAAAATAAAAACCGCAGAGGTGATCAAATACCACCAAAAGAAAGCTCTATTTATGGGAAAAAAAGGACGTCAATTTTGTTTGGGTACAACGTCGCACGACCGCCTAGTTGTCAGTTAAAGCGACGCAGTGGCGAATCGCAAAAAGTGCTCTGGTCAGGAAGGGGGTAAATCCTTCCTGGGCTGAAGTGGTTAAATGCACTTGTCATTTAAACTGTGGCCAGATTCTGTTGGCAATCAGTACAATATGACTAGACAATCTTTATTTCTGTATTTTTAAAAAATGACAATAAAAATATATTTGTCAACAGGTGCTTTTCCAGAAAACGATACCCAGGGCCTGGAACTGAAAGGACACCGGCTAGACCAGACACACATCCTGTCTTTGGTCCATGGTTCACGCAGGAGCAACGATCTGATCATTGGTATCAAAGACCCTCGAAGTAGCGATGCAGAAGCTGCCACCATTTTGTAACAACGCCTGGTCAGATGTACGCCAATTTGCTGTACGAAACAGAAACGATGCGGATACCCAAGCCAAAACCCTCTGAACTTTCACTATGGATTTTAACACGTCTGTCAGTGTTTCCAAGACCAAACCTGCAACCTGTAAAATGTTTCTTTAATCAGAATAAACTAAAATTATTATCTGCCTTTAGAAACTATTTAGACCATTATGCTGGCCACACACTGGCAGATATTTATTCAAGGTAAAAGCTTCCATTTTGTCTCCCAAGAGATTCATCACTACCCCTAGCAAAATGTGATAATTTTGTCTGAAGTCAAGAATCCTGCAAGCTCCTAAATTTGCCACCTGCTGTAGCCATTACAAGAAGGTCTTATGCCGCGTACACACGATTGGACATTCCGACAACAAAATCATGGATTTTTTTCCGACGGATGTTGGCTCAAACTTGTCCTGCATACACACGGTCACACAAATGTTGTCGGAAATTCCGAACGTCAGGAACACGGTGAAGTACGACAAGCCGAGAAAATTGAAGTTTAATAGCCAGTGCGGCTCTTCTGCTTGATTCCGAGCATGCGTGAAATTTTGTGCGTCTGAATTGTCTACACACGCTCGGAATTTACGACAACGGATTTTGTTGTCGCGAAATTTGAGATCCAGCTCTCAAATTTTTGTTGTCGGAAATTCCGACAGAAAATGTCCGATGGAGCATATACACGGTGGGAATTTCCGAAAACAAGCTCACATCGAACATTTGTTGTCGGAAATTCAGACCGTGTGTACGCGGCATTACTTTCTTGATGGACCATTCATTTTATTTTTATTTTATGCAGCAGGATGGAGGGAGACTCTCCCTGTTTCAGCAGGAGAAATTAAATAAAAGTGGAGGATGAAGAAAGCCTGCAGTGTTTTCTAAAGCCTAGTACACACGATCATATGAAAAATCGTACGATCATATGATAATCTGATCGTTAGTACATAGCTTTTGAGAGCGGATCACGACACTTCATCGGATATTATCCGAAGGGACCAACACATTTTTCTCGTACGATCTGGTAATTTCGTTTAATCAGTACAGTTTTCGTTTGAAAACACAATACCAATACAATACATTACATTACATCACTTCCAAAGTTGTATTTTTGTAGGTTGAGCAACCTCTTCATTTTAGATATGGAGACTAGTATGCAAATAAAAAAAAAAAAAATGGACGGTCTTTCGTCTGATATTCTCATCGTGTGTACGAGGCTTAAAGGGGTTGTAAAGGTAAAAGTTTTTTCACCTTAATGCATTCTATGCATTAGGGTGAAAAAACATCCGTCAATACCGGCCCCCCCAGCCCCCCCCCCCCGTTTTACTTACCTGACCCCTCGAAAGTCCCGCGTTCTCCCCCGACATCCTCTTCGCCGCTCAGCCTGGCCGTTGATTGGTTACAGTGGATGGATTGAAAGCAGCGCAGCCATTGGCTCGCGCTGCTGTCAATCACATCCAATGACGCGGCGCGCCGGGGGGCTGGGCAGAGTGATACAGTGAGCGGCTATTGCCGCCGGCTGTATCACGGGAGCGCGCCCGCAAGCACTCAACACCATGCGAGGGAGCTCGCATGAAGGCGTTGAGTCCTTGCGGGGGGGAGCCGAGACAGCTGCTGAGGGACCCCAGAAGACCAGGTTCGGGGCCAAAACGAGCTGCACAGTGGAGGTAAGTATAACGTTTGTTATTTAAAAAAAAAAAAAATTATCTTTAGTGATCCTTTAAGTTGTTGATTCTCCATAAGAATAGACTGAGGTTCCAGTCCTAAGGGGGTAGAGGGGACAAGGAAGTTCTGTTCACAGAGGTGGTGCAAAATCACCATGAAGGGTCAGGAACTGCAGCAAAGATCTGGTGTGGATCTTAACAGTGCCCACTCCACACAGAACTAAAAAAAAGTTTAGGGCCAATTCTACTGAGTCATAACTAAGAAAAGTAATATGAAAAGGAGAGGTGGGAGTGCTGGACCCCATTGTAGGTAAGTATGACAATCTGGTGTGACAGTTCTGTACAAGGCAGCTATCAATTGTACAAAGGGCCCTGACTTGCCCACAGAATAACATCTTGAAGTTTATAGAAAAAGAGACTTTCAATATATTGTTGACAATCTAGATGAAGTTTTTTTTTTTAATCGCAGTAATGCCCTGTACACACGGTCGGACATTCCGACGGAATATGTGCGATCGGAGCTTGTTGTCGGAAATTCCGACTGTGTTTGGGCTCCATCGGACTTTTTCCATCGGAATTTCTGACACACAAAGTTTGAGAGCTTGCTATAAAATTTTCTGACAACATAATCCGATCCTTTAAATTCCGATCGTGTGTAGACAAATCCGACGGACAAAGTGCCACACAAGCTCAGAATAAATTAAGAGACAAAAGCTATTGGCTACTGCCCCGTTTATAGTCCCGACATACGTGTTTTACGTCACCGTGTTCAGAACGATCAAATTTTCTGACAACTTTGTGTGACCGTGTGTATGCAAGACAAGTTTGAGCAAACATCCGTCGGAAAAAATCCATGGATTTTGTTGTCGGAATGTCCGATCAGTGTGTACAGGGCATTATTGTATACAAAACAGCCAACCTGTTTTATGGGTTCCAAGGGGCCCTCTTAATAAGGGCTTAATGGTGATGGACTGGAATTGCAGGTCTGGGCAAAAAAGTTTGCAAATCCTTCAGTTACAATTTAGAAGCAAGCGTAAGGTCTGCCTAACAGCTAAACCAATGATCAATATTATCTTCAAGATTCTCAAACCTTTTTACTCAAACCACCACATCCAGTCCAACATTGCCAAGCCATGGAAACTCCAAATTGCATTGGATATTCTTAAATAATTGTTGTGAGGAATAAACTGTATCTGGACTGTCAGCAATATCAAAGCACTTTCTTTTTCTACAAACTACAAGAAATAGCATGTTAGTTTGGTAGCACCATAGTGTACTTGCTCAAACCTTTCTAGTGCTCTGCCTGGAGCCCCAGGAAGAAAAAATAGCACTTTCGTGTATTGGCAAGCAGGTGGCACCAATCCTTCCACAATTAAAAGCTCAGTGCGGCCAGATGTCAGGCTCAGTTGCTGTTGCATGTGGGATGGGTGTGAGTTTGTTGGAGAGTACCAAATTGAGACATTATTTTTCTTAACTGTGATTTTGTGCAGAGTTGTTTTAGTGGTGCTAACCGTAAACTTTAATGTCTGACTGCAGTCTTATCTCCTTTGGATTAATCAGCAATTACACTATAAAGCCAAAAGCTTTTGAACCCCTGGCCATCACACCTAGATTATATGACCAAAAGTATGTAGAGAGATCTCCAAATTATTGACTTGCACTGTTGTGCCCCGTACACACGGTCGGATTTTCCGATGGAAAATGTCCGATCGAAGCGTGTTGTCGGAAATTCCGACCGTGTGTGGGCTCCATCGGACATTTTCCATCGGATTTTCCGACACACAAAGTTGGACAGCAGGAGATAAAATTTTCCGACAACAAAATCCGTTGTCGGAAATTCCGATCGTGTGTACACAAATCCGACATACAAAGTGCCACGCATGCTCAGAATAAATAAAGAGATGAAAGCTATTGGCCACTACCCCATTTATAGTCCCGACGTACGTGTTTTACGTCACCGCGTTTAGAACGATCGGATTTTCCGACAACTTTGTGTGACCGTGTGTATGCAAGACAAGTTTGAGCCAACATCCGACGGAAAAAATCCTAGGATTTTGTTGTCGGAATGTCCGAACAAAGTCCGACCGTGTGTACGGGGCATTATTATTACTACAGCATATACAGACATGTTAGATAATTGTGCAATTCCAACCCTGTGGCAACAGTTTGGTGAAGGGTTTTTTCTGTTCCACCACTACTTTGCCTCTGTGCACAAAGCCCACTCCATAAAGACATGGTTTGATGAGTTTGGTCTGCAAGAACTCAGGTGGCCTGCACAAAGTACCAACCTCAAACCCAAAGTCACCTTTGGTAAGAATTGGAATGCCTACTGAAAGCCAGATCTTCTCATCCATCATCAGTCCCTGAACTCATATATGTAGCTTTGGTTGAATAGGTCAACATTTCAACAGACACACTCCAAGATCTTGTGGAAAGTTTTCCCAGGGGACTAGAAGCTGTTACAGCTGCAAATCAACTCTATATTAATGCCTGTGTTTTTTCCCATGGGGGTCATGTAGTTGTGATGGTCAGGTGCCCATAAACGTTTGACCATATAGGGGATCATTTACTAAACCTGGAGAGCGCAGCTGTGCATAGCAGCCAAACAGCTTCTAACTTCAGCTTCATCAATGAAGCTTTTACGATAAAACCTGGAAGCTGATTGGGTTCTCTGCAGAGCTGCACCAAATTTTGCACCCTCCAGCTTTAGTAAATAACCCCCATAGTGTCCTTAGTTGCGAATCAAGTGCAGAGTCACTTCAAAATTGCTGTAAGCAACTCCTTGGCTGTCCACAAACATTGCATTCCAACTGCACAATATCCTTTAGATTCTTTAACAACTATGTAACTCCAAGGCCTGCTTGAGTGGATGTAAAATGAACGTATTCTGTATTTAGGCCTTCACACTTCATAGTTTGGTGAAGCTAAGTTTGTAAAATCAGATGGAAGCATGTGTGGCACCCATCTTTGGATTTTCATCTGATCATCAGCCTATGTATGGCCAGCTTTTAGCTTAAGGCTGATGACACATGGGTGACTTTTCTTTTAGTGGTCCTGCCACTGACAATTTGTTGAAATCAGCAGCAGTGTCGCTAAGATGCTTTGTAGGTAAAGCAGCAAGATGTCGCTCCCATTGCTAACGATTGAGATTCAGCGACATCTCATTGCATGTGGCTACAGAGGGAGCGATTCCATTTGGACACAAAGGCAGCCTTTTTAGTGATCCTGCCACTGGCGATTGTCTCTAGTGGCAGAAACTCCCGTGAGACATCAGCCTAAAGCTACTTACAATGTTATTAATTTAGAGGAAAAGTAAAGCACTTTAATTTTTTAAGTGACCTCTCCCCTTTACCCAAAAAAATATAGTTTCTGTAAAGAGATTTCACAGAGTTCTAACCTGACTATAATGCCTTTTTCTAAATAGTCTTGTACTTTTGGATAAATTCATCTTTTTCATTTGTTTTCTACATAAAACGTATTAAACACCCAAAAAAAAACCACATAGGCCAAAGCACGCAAAGCATCTGTGAGAACTGTTATGCCGCGTACACACGGTCAGACTTTTCGACCGGACTTGTCCGACGGACGCCGCGGACCAAATCCGGCGGACAATCCGATCGTGTGTGGGCTTCATCGGACCTTCAGCGGACTTTTCCAGTCGCAAATCTGACGGATTTTAGATTTGGAACTTGCTTCAAATCTTTGCGTCGTAACTCCGATGGACCCAGAAATCCGCTCGTCTGTATGCGAGTCCGACGGACAAAAACCCACGCTAGGGCAGCTATTGGCTACTGGCTATCAACTTCCTTATTTTAGTCCGCTGTACGTCATCATGTACAAATCCGTCGGACTTTAGTGTGATCGTGTGTAGGCAAGTCCGGTCGCTAGAAAGTCTGTTGAAAGTCCGCCAAAAGTCCATCGAAAGTCTGTTGAAAGTCTGTCGGACGGGCTGTCGGACTTTTGTAGCTGAAAAGTCAAACCGTGTGTACGCGGCATTAGACTGGTGACATATTTTTTACTTGCTGTTAATACACCTTTCACATTGCTGTAGTAATATGTACACCTGTTAAATCAGTGTGATGGCTTTTTGCACAAGATCTATTCACAAAATTAAAGTAAAGACGTTGAATTTGCACATATTGTAAGAACAAATGATGTCTTTTTAGTCTATGCCACGTGCCATTTGTCTTTGTATGAACAATTCATGCTCTGTAATTACTGGGGCTGACTATGTGTATTTTGCATCTGTTCAGTTGGAAGGATAAACAATATGACACATTTGCTTTTTGTGTGGCTTTGTTTTTAGAAGGGAAAGTATAGATCCAATGACGCATAGTACCGTCCATATATGTCACTCTAATGCATAAGAAAATATACTTTTAGCCTGAGTGGTAGGTATAGCCTGAGGGCATGGGAAGACATACTGTTTCTGAAGACTGTGCTCTTTGGGACTTAGAGGTCCATTTTTACTACGTGTGTTCAGATGGTTGATGGAACCACCTCCATTTTCACATGGTCTGAGAAACTGCTCAGTTCTATATAGCTGGTATTTGATAGTGAATGCACTTGCTCTGCAATCTTATCTTCTAACTGTCCTCATTTATAGGGACTTTCCCTCTTTTGAAACCAAATTCGTCTATCGCTCTTTTCTCCTCTGGTATCCCTCTTTTTGGTATGATGTAAAATCCTTAAATACTAAAAAGTTATCTTTAGCCCCCAGCAGTGGCATAAGTAGAACCTTCAAGGCTCCGGTGCAAGAAACCATGAAAGGCCCCCCTGACCCCTGGCCAGTGCCCTTCCCACCAAGCACAGTGGCAGAACGCCAGGGCCCGGTCGCAAATGCGACTTTTGTGACTCTGGTAGTTCCGTCACTGGTGTCAGAATTTATTTATTTATTTTTATAATTGTTTTGCCTTTTTTTTTTTACAACAATATTTTTTAATTTTATTAGGAGCCCCGCTGGGGGATTTGGTGACATATCAGGGTCTAAACAGACCTCTGATGTTTTACCTTTGAGACTGAGAAAGGAGATTGAGGACACGGATCACTGACTCTCCATTCAGAAAAGGCTCTCCATCTTGACAGCAGGAGAGGGGTAGGGGGAACCCAGCGGGGGATGAGGGGGGGGGGGGCAGGAGAAAGCACAGGGGGGATGGAGAGCATACAGGGGCAGCAGAAAGAAGCTGGATAGGAGGAGCAGGGGCTACTGCATATAGAGGAACCAATCTCTTAATTTTCCTCCTGCAGCCGCTGAATGCTCACTTCTCCTCCTCTCCCTCCCGCAGGCATTCGGTGGCTGCAAGTGGAAAATGGAGAGATCGGTTCTTCTACATGCAGCTGCCCCCGCTGCTCCTCCTATCCAAGTGTACAGGGGGTGCACAAGGGTCACCTGCAGCACGGGGCCAGCTCCCAATTGGGACCCCTGTAGGTACGCCCCTGGCCCCCAGCAATGAACTTTTCATCCTTCCTCTAAATTGTTGCATTTTTTATATAGGAAACAGTGGTGACTGGTGCTAAACTTTTTGGGGGGGGCAAACAAACCCCTCCAGGTCCACACTCACCCCTCCTGGGTCACCGTGCTATGGCTTCCCTGGCTTCTCCTCCCAGCCGACCCGGTCTTCTTTAGATCCACCTCCTGTCCTGATTGGCCGGGAGGAGAAGACGGAAAACAATAGCCGATAAGAGCCTCAGGCTCTAACCATGTAGCCCTGCATGCAACTCTGCATGCAAACTAGGAGAGTGGCGCCCCTGTGCCCCTTATGGACTGGCTGTTCCTGATAGGAAACAATATGAAGAAAAGTAGTGAAAAACATGTAAATTTAACTAATCATTTTTGGCATATGAATTCTTCCTGATCCACCTAATTGTGGGCATGGTAAGGATGTATCCTTTGCCTACAAACTTTGTTCAACAAGGTGTCCCTCTTTCTCATCACAGGCAGTTGGAAGGTGTCCCAGCAGTTGGAGGAGGGGGCCTAAAAATTTGTTTTGCACTGAAGCCCTTTGGTGACTCTACCACTACCTTGGGGTGTTTCCGATTGGGTCATTTTCTTAGTAAATGCGTTTTTTTTTAGGACCAAAGCTATTTCTTTTGCATGCATGTTATGAAACATCTAATTGACAGAGAAAAACCCTTTCCACAAGATAACAAAACCATTGCAAAGCAGAACTTGCTAGGTTAGATATCTTCATGTCGTCAGCCTCTGCCTAATGTTTTAGTAAATCAACCCCGTTGTGATCACAGATCTAAGAAGCACTTTTTACCATCTGGTTGTTCACGGCATTATTATTCCAGGCCCCATATCCTTTGCCGAACTTCTAGGCCATTCACAGGTCCCTGCCCCTGGTGGCTTTAGCATGAGGTTAAGTTGGGCACCCTTTTTCCAAGAAGTGATTAACCAATTTATTTTGTCCAAATCCCTTCTATAGAAATGGAAAAGGTGGACCATTAAAATCTAAACAATAGAGACATCAACCTGTTAAAGCTGTTTATATGGT
The DNA here is from genome assembly GCA_037952925.1 of Lithobates clamitans. NCBI lineage: Eukaryota > Metazoa > Chordata > Amphibia > Anura > Ranidae > Lithobates > Lithobates clamitans. The sequence goes on from JBBGZY010001206.1 coordinate 5,061,707, forward strand.
GATGTGTGGCACCAAATGGTGGGTGTGGTCTAATTACACAGACATGGCCACATGGATATGATTTAATATATCTATTTAAGTGCCATCCATGTTGTAGAATACTGGTTAAAGACTAAAAATATAGGAGAACATTAAACCTACTTATGTGTTGCCAGGTGGGAAAAGTTTTGTCAACTGAAGCAGATATTAGCTCTATAATAAATATATTTTTGTATCACATTGGGGGTTATTTACGAAAGGCAAATCCACTTTGCACTACAAGTGCACTGCAAGTGCACTGAAAGTGCACTTGGAAGTGCAGTCGCTGTAGATCTGAAGGGAAGATCTAAAATGAGTGGAAGCTCTGCTGATTTTATCATTCAATCCTGTGCAAGCTGAAATGCTGTTTTTTATTTTCCTTGCATGTCCCCCTTAGATCTACAGCGACTGAACTTCCAAGTGCACTTCCAAGTGCACTTGCAGTGCACTTGTAGTGCTAAGTGGATTTGCCTTTCGTAAATAACCCCCATTGTCACTCCCCAGAATGTCTTTTTGCAGCTCAGGTGCTATACAGTATATTCCCTGAACTGCATAATTGTGTTATGTTCTCCTTCACACCAGTAAGTTATCTTGGCATCACACCCTATGCTCTTGCTCTACCACATCTTCTCCACTTTGCATATTGGCTGCCTGTACTGATCGCGGTGGAGTTGTTAAGTTTACTAAGGATCACATCAGATACAGTCCAGTGAGTTTTTAATCTGCATCAAAAAAGCATACACAGTTTTCCATGTATTCCAAGGGCCCTAATTCACACTGATGCAGTGCGTTCCAGTGCAGTCAACAAAACGCATGGAAAAGGCACAGGAATGCGTGTAAATGCACCAGAAATGCATTAGAATGCACATGCCCTGAACTGAGATGAAGAAAAAAAGAGAGGAAAAACTCACCAGAACACATCAAAATCTCATATACACACGCATGCATAAATGCATCCGGAATGCAGAAACTGTGGTGTGAATCGGCCCTTAGACCTAATATTCCTGATGTAGCAAGCGCCTAGTTTGGTAGTTGTTAGGTACATTTAGTCAGCTCCCCTGTAGGCAGAGAAGCATGGGGTTAATTGTGTTTAGGGGCTGTGCAGTGCTTCACAGGTTGTGGCTCTGTTACCTCCCCCTGTATTCTGGAACTTACTGGAGGTTTCCAGAACATAGTGGGTGGTGGGGACAGAGGCCGCAGCCTGGTAATGGGAGCCCCTGGGAGCCTAAATGTGGGTGCAGCATTGTGCAGTGGCAAGAACTCACACACAGTCCAAGTGCAATTGGTAGAACTTGTATTATAGTAAAGGCAAAAACAGTTCACAACAAACCCGGTAGGAGAAGGCCCAACCGGGAACACTCACAAATGCCAGCAGCGTGTAGCGGAGTGGGTCTCAGCCAAACTTACAGTGTCTGGAGGGGCAAAATGCGGCCTAGCTATCCAATCCTATCTAATCAGGAAAATGTTCAAGAAGATGGCAAGCCCTAAGCTTTCCCTTCTCATCTGGTACCTTTCGCTGCCACTAATACTGTCCTTCACAGACGGGTAACCTGTACTTGCAATACCCACACGCGAATGCGTGCCAAACCTGGGAGCCAGGGCCCAAAGATGGCTGCTAGAGTCACATGGGGTGGCAGCTTCCAATCGGAAAACTTCTCAATGACCTTGGAAACATAGAGGAACCATCTTCTTCTTGACTTCCTCTCCTCCTGCTTTTCCACTGTGGTTGAGCGCCACCTGCAGTGGAGAAACTAGACTGCACCTGCCTACACTCTCCCCCTCTTTGAAAGATGCTGTCCTCAGCATTGCAACACAGCAAGGAGCAACAAGAAAAATGCAATGAACATAATTAAAGCATAACAAGTACAGAGACAAACAACATAATTAGAGTATCTCGCAAGGAGCGCCATTACCCTGGGGGTGATAGGGGGTGGTGTGGGACTTCCGGCAGCAGAGTTCTGTCATGATTACTGACTCGAAGTTTGGGCCTTGGTTTGAAAGAATCCACTTCAGACAGCCATATAGTTGGATGATGTGCTCCCAGAAAAGCTTGGCAGTGGTGGCAGCTGTTTGGTCCTTGGTGGGCACCACCATTGTGATTTTGGTAAAGTGATCGATGAAAACAAGAGCATACTGATAACCAGAGGGCGTGCTGGAGATCGTTAGGAAGTCCACCAATTTGATTCAGAGGTGGTGATTGTCAAGGGAGTTGTCTTCTCCAGGGGAACCTTGTGTACAGTGCAACTTATGCACTCCTGGCAAGCTTTGGGCACTCAGTCTGACAAGTAGGGGCAGGAGAAGTATCTCCAGACTATTGACTTACTCCAATCTGTCCCGAAATGGCCATGTGCTGTGTGGACCACCTGACAGAATTGCAGGATTTGAAACTGGGGGACCACAACTTGGAGGATATCCTGCTGCTCAGTGGAGATGTATGCCTGACGGTAAAGTATCTTGTACCGTAATTCCAGCCAGTCCCATTGTCTTAGGATGGCTCTAGCAACAGGAGACAACTTCTGGCACTCTCAAGAGGTTGGTTTGTGCTTTTAATAGAGGTAGCTCTGTACCTGTATCAGGTCTGGGTCTTTTTGCTAAATCAGCGCTAATTCCTCTCAACAATAAAGTTTGGCAGTTGTGAGGGTTCTTTTTGATGGGCCATAGGCTCCAGCTGGTGTAAGCAATCACCCTCTCTTGGCCATTCTGCACTTGGGCTAGGATGGCCCCCAGACCACGATGGACTTCCACTGCAGAGGCTGCCCTTCTTGCGCTCCAGCAAGGCCACAGAGTGGTCGAGGACTATGTTACGGACTTCAGACACTGGAGCGTGGATACTCCGTGGAATAACGCAGGCCAGTTTTGCCTTGGCCTATCTGAAAGCTTAAAGAACGAACTGGCCTGGGTAACTATACCAAACTCATTGGAGACTTGAATTACTCTGGCAATCCAGATAGACCGACGTCTTCGGGAGCGCAGGACAGAAAGAGCTACCCAGCAAGGCTGTCCAACCTGAATATCACCCCGAGTGCCTGCTCCTGCTCATCCTGCTTCCACCAGTCCTGTCTCAGACAATCCTGTACCAGTTCAACTAACGCCAAATATCCCTGAGCCTATGCAACTTGGATTAATGAGACCCTCACTATCTGCTGAAGAACGGTTATGCTGGCGACAGAACAACCTATGCCTGTACTGTAGGGGGGCCGGCCACTATGTACACTCTTGTCCAGCAAAGTTACGTAAATGTCTATCGCCCCTTCCAGTTATCTAGCACCCTCTGCCAACACCACGCACCTGGCTCTTTCCCTCTCGTTTCAGCTTCCAGGAAGAACAGTGCGAGTTACTGCAGTAATTGACTCCGGGGAATGTACTGTAGTTGTTTTATTGACTTGAACTTTGCAAACCAACAACACATCCCACTCCGACCCAAGGCCCAAGGACTCTCCATCTTTCTGGCAGACAGGTCCTGTATCAAGTCTGGTTTGTTGACCCAGGAGACCCCTCTACTACCTGTGATCCCCTCCACAGACTATAAGGAACTGCTGAGTCTGGATGCAATTGCTTCCCCTCTATTTCCAGTCGTCTTGGGCTTACCCTGGCTACAGGCCCACAATCTGCAAATTGGTTGGGGCTCCGGAAATATCAAGTTCCAGTCTTCCTATTGTCAAAAACACTGCCTGCCCACGCCTCCCAAGGTCTCCTGCCCTCTGCTGTGCTTAGAATCTGATTTGGAGATACACTCAATAGTACCTGAGCCATATCACAAGTTTTTTGGACGTTTTTAGCAAACGGGGGGCTGAGACTCTTCCTCCCAATCGTTTATATGATTGTCCAATTGAACTGCTTCCAGGGGCTGAGATCCCCTTTGGACGAATCTCCCCATTATCTGAGCGGCAGTTGGATGTACTAAAAGAATATGTGGACGAAAATCTTAAGAGGGGATTCATCCGACCATCTACTTCTCCGGCAGTGGCAGGAATCTTTTGCGTAGAAAAGAAAGACCACTCTTTACGGCCCTGTGTGGACTACCGAGAACTAAATAAAGTCACTATTAGGAACCGGTATCCTTTGCCCCTGGTACCTGAGCTCTTTCAAAGACTGAGAACTACCTCTGTATTTACCAAATTGGACCTGCGAGGGGCCCACAAAAAGTTACAGCTGTACTGAACTGGCCTGCACCCCCCAGACAAAAATTGGAATTCCGAGGCTCAAGCTGCCTTTGCAACTCTAAAGGGACTTCTGCCCCCATCCTGAGTCACCCGGATCCCTATCTGCTTTACCTACTTGAGGTAGACGCCTCAGAAACAGCAGTAGGGGCAGTTATTTCCATACGCCAAGGCCTCAAGGATCTAATGCACCCCATAGCCTTCTTCTCCCGCAAGCTTTCTCCGGCCGAGAAAAATTACGCCATGGGTGATCATGAACTTCTGGCCATTAGGGCTGCACTCGAAGAGTGGAGGTATTTGTTAGAAGGAGTAAATTTGGAATATGTGAGAGCCGCCAAGCTTCGGAAGCCACGTCAAGCGCGGTGGGCGTTATTCTTCTCCAGATTTTCATTTCATATCACTTACCGACTGGGTTCTAAGAACTTCAAGCCAGACTGTCATGGACGCGCCGCGCATAGCGCTGCAACTGATCGCAGCCGCACTAGTCCATTGAGACATGTTCCAGCTCACAGGCATCCATCGGTGAACAGACTTGCGCTAATGCACATGCGCAGATCGCCCACGCGTGCACGGTGACGCTGCTTTGGCGCCCAGTGATCTTTAAAAGGGGCCTCTTTGGAATGCATCCTTGCTGTTTGATCTGCAGCTCATCTTGTAACCTGATCCTGAACCTGCATCTGATCCAGTATTTACCCGGCTTCCTGACCTCGCTGCTGTCTCCAGTCCTGACCTTTGACATGCCTTGACCCTGCTCTGTCTGTTCGTTTACCTGACCTCCTGTTACCGATCTTGCCTGGACTTTGACCATTCTCTGCCTGCCACTTCTGCCTGATTGATCCGCTGTTGTGACCTGGCTTGTCTGACTCTGCTCCTGCCTGCTGTTCTGCGCTTGTGCGCACCTGCCTGCTGTCCTGCACCTGTGCGCATCTGCCTGCTGCCTCTCAGCGTACCTGCATCCACAGCAATCATGCCTGTTCCTGTCTCTGCCAGCGGACATCATCTTCAGCCAAGCGAACCCTAAAGGCCCTCATACCCCACTGCGCTCTGAGGGTCAGTGTCAGGGTCCAGTGATCCCGGAACCAGAGCCGTACAAGAGGTCTCCCTCTGCACGTCAGGCTCACCTCCAAGGTACATGTCACAGACGCACTTTCCGGCATGTATGATGACCCAAAAGAAATCTCAGTTCCAGATAGCATTCCAGGTAGCATTGAAAGGCAATTTTCTGCTTCTTCAGACGGATCGGATGTCTGGCCTAAAGCAAGCTTCAGCAGGAGTGTCCAGTGCTCCGGGAGTTACCCTGATACCCAGGGATGGGTTGCTTTGGAAGAACAATACAATTTTTGTGCCAGAAAGTTTCCAGACAACAGTACTGGGTCTTTGCCACGACCATCCTCTGGCTGGTCATTTTAGGGTCAACAAGACTCTTGAATTAATACAGCGTATGTTCTGGTGGCCGAATCTCAAGAATAACTGCAAGGAATATGTAAGCAAGTCCTTGGGGCCTTCTCAGACCACTACCAATCCCTGATAGACCCTGGAGCATGATTGCTATGGACTTCATAGTAGAACTACCCCCGTCTGAAGGATGTACGGCTATTTTTGCAGTGGTTGACCGCCTGTCTAAAATGGCCCACTTCAACCACTAAAGAATACAGCTTCTGCCATGGAGACTGCCCAGGTCTTCGTCAGGGAAATCGTAAGGTTACATGGGGTCCCAACAAACATTGTGTCAGACAGAGGGGTCCAGTTCACCCCTCACTTTTAGAAAGCACTATGCAAGGCCCTAAAGATTAAGCTATCTATGTCTTCTGCTTACCATCCTCAGACTAATGGACAGACTGAAAGGACAAACCAGACACTCGAACAGTATATCCGGTGCTTCACCGCGTTTGTTTAGGATGATTGGGTAGCACTATTACTCTTGGCGGAGTCGCTTTTAATAATGCTAGTCACTCAGTTACGGGTCAGTCTCCATTCTTCGCGAACTATGGATTCCATCCAGTCTTTCTGCCCAACATTATCCCTGAGTCCCCGGTTCCAGCAGTACAGAGCACTCTTGATTTCCTGAGTCGCAATAACAAATTGTTACAGGAAACTATGGTCAAGGCACAGGCGAACCAACAAGAGGATAGATGACAGAAGGAGAAGAGGGGAATTTTGTCTCCAACCAGGTGATCAGATGTTGTTGTCTACTGCTAACCTCAGAATTTCTTGCCCCTCGAAAAAACTGGCACCCAAATTTATTGCCCCTTTTCCGATTAAGAAGAAACGAATGAAGTTTCATACGAACTTGCTTTACCTGATTCGCTCAAGATCCACCCAGTGTTCCATGTGTTTTTGCTGAAACACACAGTACCAGGCTCCTTCCCAGACAGGGAATCTGGGCCACCTGAACCCCTAATCTTCAAAGGGGATGAGGAATATGAGGTGGAGGCTGTCGTAGACTGCAGGAGAAGAGGTAATCAACTGCAATATCTGATCAAATGGAGGTGGTATGGGCCAAAAGAAAACTCTTGGGAACCTAAGCAGAACGTCCATGCCCAAGAGCTGATCCAGGCCTTCTTCTGCAGCCACCCTCAAAATAAAGTTATTTTGGGCACCCGGAGGTTGCCCATAAGGAGGGGGCAATGTCATGAACACACTGCTCATAGTTCTGCAGCTAGTCTAAGGCACACAGGATCAGCTGACCTGCATCCGCATTGCACCTGCATCCTGTATCCACAGCACCCAAGCCGGTTCCTGTTCAGCTGCCATCATCTCCAGCCAAGAGAACACTGCGGGCACCCATACCTAACTGTGCTCCTACAGTTACTGTCTCAACTCCAGTGTCTCAACTCCGGGAGCCAGGGCTGTACGAGAAGTCTCCCTCTGCACGTCAGGCTCACCTCCAAGATACGTGTCGGAACTTGTATTGCAGTAAAGCTGAGACAGCCCAACCAGGAACACTCACAAATTCTAACAGCGTCTAGTGAAGCAGGTTTCAGTGCCTGTTTGCAGGGGCAGAATGTGGCCTGGCTGTCTCATACCAAGACCCTGCTGATCCAAGATGGCCACCAAGGGTCATCCTACTGCAGCACTGCCAACAGGAACACTGCCTCCAGGAGCCAGTAAACCATAGAGAAACCAAGTTTCTCCTGACTTCCTCTCCAGACTGGGATGCTGCTCTGGTTGGGCGCCATCTACAGTGGAGGATGGAGGAAGTGGACTGCACCTGCCTACAAGTGTGAACATAACACTTATACACACCTGTCAGCCCTCTGCACACCTAAGTGACTGCCGATGATTCCTAAATACTCCCCCACAGGCCTGGGATCTTCATCTCCATGACTTAAGCAGAAAAAAGAAAAAAATTCCATCTGCAAGTTAAGAGCATAATGTGCAAGTATGCATTGTTTACTAGCATATTATGAAAGACTTACCTTAAAACGAAGCCTTCTAGCGGCACACTGTTGCCGCTGACAGGGCTTCCGCCTTCACCCACTTCTTTACAGGTTTGCGGGCTCCGGCAGCTTGAATGGGCGAGCCGCGATGACAGGAATCATGGCCACGGCACAGCACTCTGAAGGAATGGCACGGGTATGCCGTTCCTCTAAAGCACATCCACTGGTGGCGTCACCAGCTGCCAAAAGAGCGAATATCGCCTAAACGGTGCACGTTTAGAAGATATTCATTTCACCTACAGGTAAGCTTTATTATAAGCTTACCTGTAGTAAAAATCACAAAGCAGACTTTACTACCACTTTAAAGTGATATTAAAGGCTCGCTTATCCATGTGTTTATGGACCTTGCTTTGTGCACTGGTGCGCAGTCATGTTGGAACAGTGGAACAGGAAGGGGACATCCCCAAATGGTCTTTTTGAACCCAGATCTCACATTAACCACTTGCTTACCGGGCACTTAAACCCCCCCCCCCCCCTCCTGCCCAGACCAATTTTCAGCTTTCAGCACTGTCACACTTTGAATGAGAATTGCGTGGTCATACAACACTGTCACCAAATGACATTTTTTATCTTTTTTTTTCACACAAATAGAGCTTTCTTTTGGTGGTATTTAATCATCATTTGGGTTTTTATTTTTTGCTAAACAAACAAAAAAAAGACAGAAATTTTTGAAAAAAAAAACTTGTTTCATAGTTTGTTATAACATTTTGCAAACGGGTAACTTTTCTCCTTCATTGATATTCACTGGTGAGGCTGCACTGATGGGCACTTATGGGCTGCACTGATGGGCACAGATAAGGCGACACTGATAGGCACAGATAAGGCGACACTGATAGGCACAGATAAGGCTAAACTGATAGACACAGATAAGGCGACACTGATAGACACAGATAAGGCGACACTGATAGGCACAGATAAGGCGAAACTGATAGGCACAGATAAGGCGACACTGATAGGCACAGATAAGGCGACACTGATAGGCACAGATAAGATGGCACTGATGGGCACTTATAAGAAGGCACTGATGGGTGGCACTGATGGGTGGCACTGATGGGTGGCATTGATGGGTGGCACTGACAGATGGCACTGATGGGCAATGATAGGTGGCACCGATGGCCACTGGCAGGTGGCACTGATGGGCACTGGTAGGTGGTATTGATAGGCAGCACTGGTAATGACGCACTGTGGCAGCACAATAGGCAGCACTGTGGGCACTGATAGGCGGCACTGTGGGCACTGATAGGTGGCACTGTGAGGTAACACTGTGGGCACTGATGGGTGGTACCGTGGGCACTGGTAGGTGGCGCTGGTGGGCACTGGTAGGTGGCGCTGGTGGTACCTTCATGATCGGGACCGATGTCTCTCTTGCAGCCGCCGGTGATCTGCTTTTTTTTTTCTCCTCACGCTATCAGCGTGAGGAGGAAAAATAGCCGATCACTGGCTTTGTTTACATCACATGATCAGCTGACAGCTGATAACGTGGTAAGAGGTCGGGACCGACCCCTTACTCCGATCTGCGATCAGGCGAGTCTCATAGACTCGCTTATCACAGAGCGCGCCGCACGCGCCCTGCAGGGGGCGCACAGGCCGCTCGTGCACGGAACGGGGTCCATGGACGCCCTCCCGGCAATTGAAGTCCGCGCTGTAGCTGTCTTTCGACTATAGCGCGGACGGCAGATGGTTCTGTTATGCTTTTTTTCTATTACAAGGGATGTTTACATTCCTTGTAAAAGGAATAAAAGTGATACAATTTTTTTTTAAAGGGACAGTGTAAAAATAAATTTGAAGTGTGACATGTTGGGTATAAATTTACTCAGGGTAATATTATCTTTCATAATATAAAAAAAAAAATTGGGCTAACTTTACTGTTTTCTTATTTTTTAATTTAAAAAAATGTATTTTTTCCAAAAAAATTGCGTTTGTAAGACCGCTGCGCAAATACGGTATGACATAAAGTATTGCAGCGTCCGCCATTATTTTATTCTCTAGGGTATGGAAAAAAAAATATATATATGTTTGGGGGGTTCAAAGTAAATTTCTAGCAAAAAAACAAACAAACCTGATTTTAACTTGTAAACAACAAGTTTGAAGAACAGGCCCGGTCCTTATATACTTAGTACAGGAAGTGAATTTTGCAGCCTTGCTCCGGTTCCCCCTCTACAGAAGGACCAGGCACCGAGCGCACTGAGGTAACAGCACGTCACCGCCCCTAAGTGATGCTCCCTCTCCGCTCCTACACTTTGTATTCCAACTCCGCCCACTCCCTGTAACAAGCCCCGCCCACCCGCTCCGTAGCCCTTTTGCTAGGGACGTAACGCTCCCTCTCCTGATTGGTCGAGTGGGCCGTACCATTGTTGCAGGGGTGTCGCTGCCCCGCTTCGCTTTCTGTTTGCCCTAGACGTATGCCTCTGCCGACCGAGGCGCTCCCCATTCCCGCCGCCAAGTGGTGTCATCTGGGCCTCGCTGCGTTTTCGTTGTTCCCGGGAGCGGAAGGAGCCGAGGGTCCGGTCATAGGTGAGGGCGCCGGTGTACCGGGGTGTGGGGAGAGGAGGGGAAGGCGGTGCATTATAAATTAGGCCTCATGTGTGTGTGTATAGGCTAAGGGAGAATAAATAGCAGGGTGTGAGGTATTGCCTGTATGCAGAGGACGTTGCGCAGCAGCATGATGTTGTGGTGAGCAGCACGGTGCTGGCAGCCTGTGTGTCCCCTGCTCCCTGTAGTATGTCCCCTGCTCCCTGTAGTATGTCCCCTGCTCCCTGTAGTATGTCCCCTGCTCCCTGTAGTATGTCCCCTGCTCCCTGTAGTATGTTCCCTCCTGTGTGTACATTACATTCACCCTCACAGAGTATACAGCTCATCAATAAAAAGGCTTCTGGGCCCTGGGATTGGAGGGAAGCGCCTGCGTTGCTCATAGCAACCGATCAGACACCAGCCGCTGTGTTCCTGGAGAGGATACCCAACGCTGTAGGTGACCCCTCTGCCTCCATGGGCGATGGTTGGGAGAGTCTGGTGTCCCTGGGTCTGCCATGACCCGTCTCAGAAGAGGCATGTATGGCCATTATGGTGGTAAAAATGTGTGGTTGAGCCCTTTTTTTTTTTACCGCCCCTCTTAAAGCGGTTGTAAAGGTTCGTGTTTTTTTTCACCTTAACCGCTTCAGCCCCGGAAGATTTTACCCCCTTCCTGACCAGAGCACCTTTTGCGATTCGGCACTGTGTCGCTTTAACTGACAATTGCGCGGTCGGGTGAAGTTGTACCCAAACAAAATTGACGTCCTGTTTTTTCCCCCACAAATAGAGCTTTTTTTGGTGGTATTTGATCACCTCTGCGTTTTTTTTTTTTTTTGCGCTATAAACAAAAAAAGAGCAACAATTCTGAAAAAAAAAAAAACACAATTTTTTACCATTTGCTATCATAAATATCCCCCAAAAATATATAAAAAAAAACTATTTTTTTCTTCAGTTTAGGCCGATACGTATTCTTCTTCATATTTTTGGTAAAAAAAAAAAAATCGCAATAAGCGTATATTGATTTTGTGCAAAAGTTATAGCGTTTACAAAATAGGGGAATAGATTTATGGCATTTTTATTAATTTTTTCTTTTGTAATCGTGTAGAAAGATCTGGACGGCCGCACACCGGGATAGGCAGATAAAATCTTCTTTATTCAGAACATGGAATAATAAAGTACATGACACCGCTGGAGTGGTACAGCTTAGCCGCTAACGCGTTTCACACTCGTACAGAGCGCTTACTCATAGCTATGATGATGTTCTGAATAAAGAAGATTTTATCTGCCTATCCCGGTGTGCGGCCGTCCTACACTTGTACCAGCAATTGCCAGCACCTGGGGCTCTCTCCTTTTCTTTGCTGTGGAGGAAAAGAGATTTTCAGCTTGGCTTGTCCGGAGCGGTGGTAATTATTTCTATTAATTTTTTTCTTTTACTAGTAATGGCGGCGATCTGCGATTTTTATCAGGACTGCGACATTATGGCGAACACTTTTGACACATTTTTGGGATCATTGGCATTAATACAGCGATCAGTGCTGTAAAAATGCATTGATTACTGTGGAAATGTCACTGGCAGGGATGGGGTTAACCACTAGGGGGCAATCAAGGGGTAACTTGTGTTCCCTAGTGTGTGTTCTAACTGAAGGGGGGAGGGGACTGTGTAGGGGAGATGACAGATCGCTGTTCATACTCTGTATGAACAGACGATCAGTCTCTTCTCCCCTCAGAGAACCGGAAACTGTGTGTTTACACACACAGATCCCGGGTTCTCTGTGTGTCGGCAGCGATCGCAGGAGCCCAGCGGTGATCGTGACCGGCGGGCACTTGCATCGGCTCCGGGGGGCAAGCAGCAGGCGCGCTTGCCCCTGGTGGCCACAGGGCGAAGCGATGTAACATAACGTCGTTTCGCCCAGCTGTGCCATTCTGCGGCGGCTGGCTGGCAAGTGGTTAATGCATCCTATGCGTTAAGGTGAAAAAAACACCTGTCAGTGACCGGCCCCCCCTGTTTTACTTACCTGACCCCTCGAACTTGACCTACGAGGATGCGCTGTCTCTCTGCCCGGGGTTCTCAGCTCTTGATTGGATAGATTGATAGCAGCGCAGCCATTGGCTCCCGCTGCTGTCAATCAAATCCAATGACCCAGGGGGGCGGGGCTGAGTCCTGCATTCGACCTCTATGGACGCCGAATGCTGGACTCGGGAGCGCGCCCGCAAGGTAACCCCCCTGGGAGAGCGCTTCTCCTAGGGGGTTATCTGATGAGGGGAGGAGCCGCCGAGGGACCCCAGAAAAGCAGGATCGGGGGCCACTCTGTGCAAAATGAGCTGCACAGTGGAGGTAAGTATGATATGTTTGTTTTTAAAACAAAAAACAAAAAAACAAACCTTTAGTGTCACTTTAAAGTGGAAGTAAACCCACCCATAGAACAGTTTCATTTCCGGCATGTGCCAGAAATGCAACACTTCCATTGGTTGTGCTCTCAACCAAACTGTCAAGCCATTCAATAGTTGGTGTCTAAACTGATCACATGTGCAGCATCATTGCAGTTGTAGAGTAAACAGAGGCAAAGATGGCAGCTTCCTTGTCTGAAAACGATAGGGGGGTTTACTTACACTTTAAGCTGTAAAATTGGGTGTTTTGTTTACATGCTTCACATTACACCCATGTCAAAAACTATCCAACTTGTTGCATCAAATGCAGCCCAATCAAGGGAACAGGGAAGTGCCGCATGAAAAAAAACACCCAATTTTACAGCTTAAAGTGACACTAAGGGGTTTATTTACTAAAGGCAACTCCACTTTGCACTACAAGTGCACTTGTAAGTGCAGTCGCTGTAGATCTGAGGGGAAGTTCTGAAATGAGGGGAAGCTCTGTTGATTTTATCCTCCAGTCATGTGCAAACAAAAATGCTGTTTTTTTAGTCTCCTCGCATGTCCCCCTCACATCTACAGCGACTGCACTTCCAAGTGCACTTGTAGTGCAAAGTGGATTTGCCTTTCGTAAATAAACCCCTAAAGGTTCTTTTTTTTTTTTTAAATAACAAACATATCATACTTACCTCTACTGTGCAGCTCGTTTTGCACAGAGTGGCCCCCGATCCTGCTTTTCTGGGGTCCCTCTGCGCCTCCTAGTATATGATGTATACTAGCACATTATGCCTTTATCTTGCAGGTCTGGAAAAAAAATTGGTTTAAAACCGCTTTAACGCTTCGGTTCACACTAAAACCTGGTGCAAGAAACCTGCAATGTTAAAGACACCCCAAATGTTGGTCGCTATCGCAGAGCGTTTGCCTTCACTGGACCGCTTAGTACAAAACTATCATGTGGTGGATCCGGTTGCAGTGCGTTTCCAAAAGTAGTGCATGCGATGCAGTTTGAGCCCATCGAAAATCCATAGGCTAAAATCACACCTCGCTAAGCCCCCTTTCACACTGTCATTCTGTGCGGTGTGTTTTGAGTTCATTAATTTTGAAAGGCTCCAATCGCACCGCATCCGCATGAATAAGGTGCAGGCAGCTTTGCATTGAAACTGGATTGAATGGGTGTTCATAAGTAGGAGTGTAAAATACTTGGTATTGGTGCAACCCTGTATTATCCCTATATTTTATAGTTTTGGTAAAGCTAAAAGAGATTGTACGGAGATTGCTCAATCAGATTGTATAGTGCATGGGCAGCATTATAGTTACCAAAACTGTGTAATATGATGACCTACCTGTACAATGTAATAGGACCTACCTAAACAATGTGTTCAATTTCTATAACATTAGGCAGGCCCTTGCACTAAATAGTTGATGGAAGATGTAAAGAAAATTGATTGTATAATGGGTGGTCAGCCTAAGGCCATACTGCATACATTCAGGTGTAATTCTCTGCCCAGGAGTGACGGGTACAAATCCATTTTAATGGTAGGTTTATTTTAACAGTGAGAGGCAGAATAACAACAAAAATATCCAGAAAAATGCATTTCAAAAAAGTTATAAATTGATTTGTATTTTATTGAATGATGTAAGTATTTGACCCCTTCACAAAACATGACTTGGTACTCGGTGGAGAAACTCTTGTTGGCAATCACAGAGGTCAGACGTTTCTTGTAGTTGGCCGCCAGGTTTTCACACATCTCAGGAGGGATTTTGTCCCACTCCTCTTTGAAGATCCTCTCCAATTCATTAAGGTTTTGAGGCTGATGTTTGGTAACTCAAATCTTCAGCTCCCTCCACATATTTTCTATGGGATTTTCTATGGCTAGGCCACTCCAGGACCTTAATGTGCTTCTTCTTGAGCCACTCCTTTGTCTTGGCCATCTGTTTTGGGTCATTGTCATGCTTGAATACCCATTCACAACCCATTTTCAATGCCCTGGCAGAGGGAAGGAGGTTCTCACCCAAGATTTGACAGTACATGGGCCCCATCCATCGTCTCTTTAATGCGGTGAAGTTGTCCTGTCCCCATAGCAGAAACACCCCACCCAAAGCAACATGTTTCCACCTCCATATTTGATGGTGAGGATGGTGTTCTTGGGGTCATAGGCAGCATTCCTCTTCCTCTAAACACGGAGAGTTATTTTTATTTATTTTTATTTTATTTCAGGTGCTTATATAGCGCCATCAATTTACGCAGCGCTTTACATATACATTATACATTCACATCAGTCCCTACACCCTCAAGGAGCTTGCAATCTAAGGTCCCTAACTCACATTCATACATACTAGGGACAATTTAGACAGGATCCAATTAACCTACCAGCATGTCTTTGGAGTGTGGGAGGAAACCGTAGTACCCGGAGGAAACCCACGCAGGCACAGGGAGAACATGCAAACTCCAGGCAGGTAGTGTCGTGGTTGGGATTCGAACCAGCGACCCTTCTTACTGCTAGGCAAGAGTGTTATCCACTATACCACTGTGCCACTGTCAAAGAGCTTGATTTTGGTCTCATCTGACCACAACACTTTCTCCCAGTTCTCATCTGAATCATTCAGATGTTCATTAGCAATCTATAGACAGACCTGTACATGTGCTTTCTTGAGCAGGGGGACCTTGCGGGCGCTGCAGGATT
Organism: Lithobates clamitans; assembly: GCA_037952925.1. NCBI lineage: Eukaryota > Metazoa > Chordata > Amphibia > Anura > Ranidae > Lithobates > Lithobates clamitans. The sequence continues at coordinate 5,076,884 of JBBGZY010001206.1, forward strand.
TCAGTCCTTCACAGCATAGTGTGTTATCAATTGTTTTCTTGGTGGCTATGGTCCCAGTTGACTTGAGATCATTGACACAATTCTCCCGTGTAGTTCTGGGCTGATTCCTCACCGTTCTCATGATCATTGAAACTCCACAAGGTGAGATCTTGCATGGAGCCCCAGATTGAGGGAGATTGCTAGTTATTTTGGGTTTCTTCCACTTGAAAATAACCGCACCAACTGTTGTCACCCTCTCACCAAGCTGCTTGGCGATGGTCTTGTAGCCCATTCCAGCTTTGTGTAGGTCTACAATCTTGTCCCTCACATCTTTGGACAGCTCTTTGGTCTTGGCCATGGTGCAGAGTTTGGAATCTGATTGATTACTTCTTTGGACAGGTGTCTTTTATACAGATAACAAGCTGAGATTAGGAGCACTCCTTTTAAAGGCCCGTACACATTATACGAAAATCAGAAGTAAAATTTCATCCGAACGATCTGCCGATTTTCGGATTGTTAGTACGGTGCTTTCGACAGCCAATTCTGTTTTTTCGTACGACAAAAGCTGGATGTGCAGACTATAAAAAAAAATTTGTACGTGAACTCAACATCCGATTTTCGTTTAATCAGTACGGTTTTCGTACAAAAAAAGTTGTAAGAGCAAGACTGTGCATGCTCAGAAACGTAAGAACACATACAAAACAATTCAACACATTACGTAACTTCTGTCGTACGAAAATTTTCATATGATGAGCAACCTCTTTACTTTCGACATGAGACTAACATGCAAAAAAAAAAAAACGGACGAACAGTCGTCCGAAAACCTGACCGTATGTACAAGACTTTGGGCCAGTTCATAGAAGATGCAGTTCCCTGCGCTTTTTTTTCTGCACTAAAAATGCATTTCATGTATTCCAATGGCTCTAGTTCACACCAATGCAGTCAGTTCCAGTCTGATTCTGCACCGGAAACTGACTATAACTGACTGCACTGGTGTGAACTAGAGCCATTGGAATACATGGAAAACATTGCATGCATTTTTAGGGCCAGTTCACACCACAAAAATGCACTCATTCTGGATGCACTCGTTCTGGATACCTTTTTGCTTACAGTTTAATTTGCTAGGTTCCAGTACAGTTCTGTACAGAAAAAATGCAGCACGCTCTACTGTTTTTTTTTTTCTGCACCGGAAACTGACTGCACTGGTGTGAACTAGAGCCATTGGAATACATGGAAAACACTGCATGCATTTTTAATGCAGAAAAAAAGCGGACAGAACTGCATCTGGTGTGAACTAGCACTCGGAGAGTGCTCCTAATCTCAGGGCATTACCTGTATAGAAGATACTGGGGAGCCAGAAATCTTGCTGATTGATAGGGGATCAAATAATTATTTTACTCATAAAAATGCAAATCAATTTATAACTTTGAAATGCGTTTTTCTGGACATTTTTATTGTTATTCTGGCTTCCACTGTTAAAATAAACCTACCATTAAAATTATAGACTGATCATTTCTTTGTCAGTGGGCAAACGTACAAAATCATCAGGGGATCAAATACTTTTTTCCCCTTACTGTAGGTGGACACTTGGACATGGCTCAGTTCTATCTAACTGTTAGGCCCCTTTCACACGAATGGGCTAATCAGCTCAATGTCAATTTAATCAGCTCTGCCTGTCAATTTTGCAGGCATACCCAATCGGACCATACAGGGCCGTCTTAATGGCATCATGGGCCCCTAGGCAAAGTAATGCTCTGGGGCCCCTACAATGGGGACAGTGCAGGTAAACAGACATCAAGTAGGCAGTAGGCAGACAAGCGGAGCTTCTCCTTTTGGATGGAGCTCCGTATTAACTACATGAACAATCATTCTGTACAGTGGGAAAACACTACATAAAGTAACAAAGCTGTCCTGTGCATATAATATATCTGCTAGATTGATGCCTCCCCAGCGCTATGGCCCCTCTACACCCCAGATATCCCCCCCAGCACTCTGACCCCTGTACATCCTAGATATCCCCCCAGCACTCTGACCCCTCTACACCCCAGATATCCCCCCAGCACTCTGACCCCTCTACACCCCAGATATCCCCCCCAGCACTCTGACCCCTCTACACCCCAGATATCCCCCCCAGCACTCTGACCCCTGTACATCCTAGATATCCCCCCAGCACTCTGACCCCTCTACACCCCAGATATCCCCCCAGCACTCTGACCCCTCTACACCCCAGATATCCCCCCAGCACTCTGACCCCTCTACACCCCAGATATCCCCCCCAGCACTCTGACCCCTGTACATCCTAGATATCCCCCCAGCACTCTGACCCCTCTACACCCCAGATATCTCCCCAGCGCTCTGACCCTCTACACCACAGATATCCCCCCAGCACTCTGACCCCTCTACATCCCAGATATCCCCCCAGCACTCTGACCCCTCTACACCCCAGATATCTCTCCAGCACTCTGACCCCTCTACACCCCAGATATCTCTCCAGCACTCTGACCCCTCTACACCCCAGATATCTCTCCAGCACTCTGACCCCTCTACACCCCAGATATCTCTCCAGCACTCTGACCCCTCTACACCCAGATATCCCCCCAGCACTCTGACCCCTCTACACCCCAGATATCTCTCCAGCACTCTGACTCCTCTACACCCCAGATATCTCTCCAGCACTCTGACCCCTGTACATCCCAGATATCCCCCCAGCACTCTGACCCCTCTACATCCCAGATATCCCCCCAGCACTCTGACCCCTCTACACCCAGATATCCCCCCAGCACTCTGACCCCTCTACATCCCAGATATCCCCCCAGCACTCTGACCCCTCTACACCCCAGATATCCCCCCAGCACTCTGACCCCTCTACACCCAGATATCCCCCCAGCACTCTGACCCCTCTACACCTCAGATATCCCCCCAGCACTCTGACCCCTCTACACCCAGATATCCCCCCAGCACTCTGACCCCTCTACACCCAGATATCCCCCCAGCACTCTGACCCCTCTACACCTCAGATATCCCCCCAGCACTCTGACCCCTCTACACCTCAGATATCCCCCCAGCACTCTGACCCCTCTACACCCAGATATCCCCCCAGCACTCTGACCCCTCTACACCTCAGATATCCCCCCAGCACTCTGACCCCTCTACACCTCAGATATCCCCCCAGCACTCTGACCCCTCTACACCTCAGATATCCCCCCAGCACTCTGACCCCTCTACACCCCAGATATCCCCCCAGCACTCTGACCCCTCTACACCTCAGATATCCCCCCAGCACTCTGACCCCTCTACACCTCAGATATCCCCCCAGCACTCTGACCCCTCTACACCTCAGATATCCCCCCAGCACTCTGACCCCTCTACACCCAGATATCCCCCCAGCACTCTGACCCCTCTACACCCAGATATCCCCCCAGCACTCTGACCCCTCTACACCTCAGATATCCCCCCAGCACTCTGACCCCTCTACACCTCAGATATCCCCCCCAGCACTCTGACCCCTCTACACCTCAGATATCCCCCCAGCACTCTGACCCCTCTACACCTCAGATATCCCCCCAGCACTCTGACCCCTCTACACCTCAGATATCCCCCCAGCACTCTGACCCCTCTACACCCCAGATATCCCCCCAGCACTCTGACCCCTCTACACCCCAGATATCCCCCCAGCACTCTGACCCCTCTACACCCCAGATATCCCCCCAGCACTCTGACCCCTCTACACCCCAGATATCCCCCCAGCACTCTGACCCCTCTACACCCCAGATATCCCCCCAGCACTCTGACCCCTCTACACCCCAGATATCCCCCCCAGCACTCTGACCCCTCTACACCCCAGATATCCCCCCCAGCACTCTGACCCCTCTACACCCCAGATATCTCCCCAGCTCCTACCCCGCAGCCTTTGAGTTCCGAGCATTCAAGGAAAAATAAATAGCTGGATAGCCGCACTCCAAAAAATTCACCTTTTTTATTGTATAAAAATGGATATCAAAGCATCACAAATCGGTACAGACTACCCCTGCTTGATTGTGGAGACAGCTGAACCTAGGAGAGGTAATTAACTGTGAGCGGTGAACTTCCTCCCGAGCATTCAAGCTGCATGGGGCGGGATCAGAGCATCACTGGTGCTCCGGCCCTGCCCCCAATTTTGGGGCAGCGTGAGTTCAAGGACCAGCTGCTTTGGGGAAAGTGCAGGGGCCCCTGGGCAATGCCCAGGTGTGCCCACTCATTAAGACAGCCCTGGGACCATACACTGCTCTCTATGGAGCAATGGATGTCAACGGACATGTGTCCCAGCAGCAGGAATCGGTATATTTGCAGTGTGACAAGTTGGCAAATTACTGCAGATCAAACAGAGGCTAAGTTGCCAGCCTCCTTGGCTGTAAAGAATAGGTGTGTTTAGTACCGCTTTAAGACTGAACTTTCAACTGACCCCTGGAGCCCCGACCCGCGCTCTGCTGATCACAGTTGTAATACTCTGCAGGCTCCTAAAAAAAATAAAATAAATGCAGTTTTTTTGTACCTGCAAAAATATGTGCATTTATTCTTTTTTTTTTTAACCACTACAATACCGGGCACTTTCACTCACTTCCTTCCCAGACCAATTTTCAGCTTTCAGCGCTCTTGCGCTTTTAATAAGAATTGCGCGGTCATGCAACACTGTACCCAAATGAAATTTTTATCATTTTGTTCACACAAATAGAGCTTTCTTTTGGTGGTATTTATTCACAAATCTATTTTTTATTTTTTGCGATATAAGCGAAAAAAAGAGTGGAAATTTTGAAAAAAAATGAATATTTTCTACTTTCTGTTTTAAAACAAATCCAATAAAATCGAATTTTGTCATAAATTTAAGCCAAAATGTATTCTGCTACATGTCTTTGGCAAAAGAAATCCCGTTAAGTGTATAATAATTGGTTTGTGTGATCACGGACAGATGTGCGCAGATGATCACGGACATATGTACGCAGATGATCATTGGGACATATGATTTTAGTGTTACATATGTGCGGACAGTGTTTTGGGGACACTGTGTGTGTGTGTTTACATTGTGTGTCGGTGATCAGTGTGTAAAAACAGCTCATACTCACTGATCGCTGGCTGCAGCGATCTGCTCTCCTCTCCTCACTGACAACGTCCGTGTGAGGAGAGGAGAGCCGATCGCCTAGCAACCAGCTCTCTGTTTACATCACATGACGGCTCTGATTGGACACAGCCGTCATGTAATCAGGAGGGCCAGTCACAGAGCCCTCCTGCCGATCGAAGATGCGCCGTGTCTGGATTGCGCCGCTGCGAGGGCACGCGCGCTATCCCTCTCCTTCTGAGGGATGTTCCTGAACGTCCACTCAGAAGGAGGAAGCGCCCACCCGGCCGTATATGTGCAGTGGCCGGGTGGGAAGTGGTTAAAGGTGAACTTGGCCTATAAGAAAACATAGAACTTTTGAATTCTAGTATTGTCATCCATCTGACATTTGGGACATTCCAGGATTTTCTTTCCATGCTAGAACCATCGTTACCATGACATCCCTGCTACCCATATGAACTAATGGTAATCATGTTTTTAATAGGTTGTAGGGGTGCAACGGATCAAAAAACTCACGGTTTGGATCGTTCCTCGGATCAAGAGTCATGGTTCGGATAATTTTCGGATCAACAAAAAAAATATCTCCCCCACTGTAATATCCACAATCTCCCTATTGGCAGGGTATTGGCAGGTATATTGGCAGAGTATTGGTTGGTATATTGGCAGGGTATGGCAGAGTATTGGCAGGGTATGGCAGAGTATTGGCAGGGTATGGCAGAGTATTGGCAGGGCATTGCAGAGTATTGGCACTGCTGCCATCCGATCTCTCCCCTCCACTGTACAGATCAGTACACAGAGGGGAGAGAGGAACCGGCGTCATGACGCCGGTTTGTTACAAGTGATCGCTCCGTCATTCGACGGAGCGATCACGTGCTAAACGGCCGCCGGGTGTACCAAGATGGCCACCGCTCCGGAGCTAGGCCAAAGCCGCGGCCTTTCCTATGGCCGAGGTCACAGAGCGCTCCGCGGATCGCGGGTGTCCCGTACGGATCAACCTCCGCGGATTGGATCACGGATCGATGACGATCCGTTGCACCCCTAATAGGTTGTAGATACAGTTTTAATGCATGCGATATTTGCCATAATGATTATTTTTAGCCACATGGCTGTTATTTTTCAGCTTTCCTTTAGCTGAAAATAAAAGTGGTTGTGGCAGATTATAACTAAATGTAAATGTAACTATGGGCAAAAATAAGAAATTACATACCCTCACTGGCCAGTTTATTAGGTACGTCTTGCTAGTACCGGGTTTGACCCCCTTTTGCCTTCAGAACTGCATTAATTCTTTGTGGCATAAATTCAACAAGGTGTTGGGAACGTTCCTCAGAGATTTTGGTCCATAGTGACATGATAGCATCACGCAGTTGCTGCAGATTTGTCGGCTGCACATCCATGATGCGACTCTCCCATTCCACCACATCCCAAAGGTGCTCTATTGGATTGAGATCTGGTGACTGTGGAGGTCATTGAAGTACAGGGACCTCATTGTCATGTTCAAGAAACCAGTGGTGAGATGATTTGAGCTTTGTGACATGGTGTATTATCCTGCTGGAAGGAGCCATCAGAAGATGGGTACACTGTAGTCATAAAGGGATGGACATGGTCAGCAACAATACTCAGGAAGGCCGTGGCGTTTAATCGATTTAAACGATTTTCAATTGGTACTAAGGGGTCCAGCGCTTTGCTGGCAGTATAGCCACGCTGCCCCATTGATTTCAATGGGCATTAGCGGTGGAGGAGCGGTATACACACCGCTCCTTCACCGATCCAAAGATGCTACTAGCAGGACTTTTTTTTTGGTCTTGCCAGCGCACCGCTCCTGTGTGAGAGCCCTCGGGGCTTTCACACTGAAGAGACAGGAGCGGCTCTCTCAGGGCACTTTGCAGGCACTATTTTTAGCGCTGTAGCGCCTGCAAAGCGCCTCAGTGTGAAAGGGGTCTAATTGAGGAACTCTGGAGTGAGCCCACCCAAGACATGTCCATGATTTTGCCTGTAATGAATATGTAAATACGATGTTAGAGAATTATTCGGATAACAATGTGCTATCCGTGGTGTTCAAATTAAAAAAAAAAATAAGTCGTGGAAGATAGTGGCCACCTTTTATTTGTCAAGAACCAAAAAGCAACCAGACTATTTTTGAGCAATAGTAGGTAGTTTGGACCGCCAAGCTCTTGCTACTGCAATGATAATGATAAGAATACATCCATTCCCAGCATTTGGAAAAGCAGTGCTTGGATGACACTGGGTACTTTATAAAAAACAGTGGGTATGAGCTCCAAAGAATAACAAGACCCTGTTGCCAGACCATCATTCCCACAGGATTTTATGAATTCAAATATTTAATGCATATTATTTACCTGTAAAATGTACCGGGTGTAGACATCCAAAAGCCCTGAGACTTCTGCTGGATGCACCAACTTGGTTGTGATGTCAGCAGCTCCAGCTGGTTCAAAGTTGTCAATCGTGACCCATTATAACATTCCCCTTCACCACAGCTACATAAAATATTATGTAGGGAGGTGAAGAGTGGGCTGAAGGAGCTGGGCCAGCACAGAGAGTAATTGGACACTACCAGAGGAGGAAAGCTATGACATGCAAGGAGGGGAGGGGGCTGTCCTAGGGAAATTACTTTTTTTAATAGGTATTTATTTTTGTCACATAAACAAAAAGAAAATGTAGCCATTTACCGTATATACTCGAGTATAAGTCGAATTTTTCAGCACATTTTTTGTGCTGAAAGTGCCCCCCTTGACTTATACTCGAGTCAAGCACTTTTCTGCAGCAAAAAATTTCATTTTCCGAACCGACTTTGGGGCCCTGTATCTCAGAGCCACTTGATGCTAGGAACCCCAAATTTGGTGTGCAAACCCAGTGGAACTGGTACCATAACATATCCAAAGCTGAAGTTCCTAGCACTAAGTGGCCGTGAGATACGGGGCCCCAAAATCGGTTTGGAAAATGTCATTCTCTGCTGCCGAAAAGTGCTTGACATTTTCTGAACCGAATTTGGGGCCCCATATCTCAGGGCCACTAGGTGCTAGGAACCCCAAATTTGGTATGCAAACCCACTGGAACTGGTACCATAACATATCCAAAGCTGGGGTTCCTAGCTCTAAGTGGCCCTGAGATACGGGGCCCCAAACCGGTTTGGAAAATGTCATTCTCTGCTGCAGAAAAGTGCTTGACATTTTCTGAACTGATTTTTGGGGCCCTATATCTCGGGGCCACTTGGTGCTAGAAACCCCAGCTTTGGAAATGTTATGCTGCTAGTTCCACTGGGTTTGCATACCAAATTTGGGGTTCTTAGCACTAAGTGGCCCCGAGATACGGGGCCCTAAATTCGGTCAACTGTGTCCATCTGCAGCAATGTCATTTCGGGACCCTTTGGGTTCAGAGACCCCAAATTTTTGCTGCAGCTAGGGGGCATCTAGGAACCCTTAACTACCGAGTTTGAAGTTCAGGGGACCTATGGCTGCAAATGGGCACAGTGATGCTGCAGATGGGCATTGTTGACCCTCTTTTCCACTTACAGTAGCTGTGCATTTCTCACCCTCGTCTTATACTCGGGTCAATACGTTTTTCCCATTTTTTTGTGGTAAATTAGGGCCTCGACTTATACTCGGAACGACTTATACTCGAGTATATACGGTACTTAGTTTACATCATGTCCAAATGTAGCAAAAGGCTACGTAGGGACCAAAATATTAAAAACAATGTACACAAGATAATGTCCATCCATACAAACACACACATACCCCCCCCCCCTCCTTCCCCAAAAAAGATGGGTACACACGCCAGCAATGCGGGTTAAGTAAGAGTTAAACAGACAACAGTTGAGAGGTAGAGATATCGGTCCATTGGGGGGTGGAGGCAGGGATGTCTGGCCATGGCTGACATTTTAGTACATTTTATTTTTGGCAAGCTCTTTCTGTGCGAATGAGCTTATATTTAGGCAAAGCAGAATTCACCAGGCGATAGGCCTGTTGTATCGTAGATGGAATTGGCTCTATGGAGTAATCGCATGTTCTAGCAAGTTCAGAGGCACATTGCAAATTTAAAGAACACAAACAGGTGCATCTCAAAAAATTTGAATAGAATCAAAAGCTTAATTTATTTCAGTAATTTAATTTTAAAAGTGAAAGTCATATATTATATAGAGTGATATATTTCAACCATTTCTTTCTTTTAATTTTGATGATTATGGCTTACAGCTAGTGAAAACCCCAAATTCAGTATTCTAGGAAGTTAGAATATTGTTAAAAAAAGTTCAATATTGTAGACCAGGGATATGCAATTAGCAGACCTCCAGCTGTTGCAGAACTACAAGTCCCATGAGGCTGGGTTCACACTGGTGCGACACGACAGCCGTCCTACTTTGGATCCGACTTTGCCCTGCGACATGAAGCCGGCATGTGTCCGACTTTCAATGAACGGGGATCCGACTTGGATCCCCGCCAATGCTCGGCATTGTGTTTGGTATGAATCTTTAGGGAGAACTCCGTGCCAAATTTTAAATAAAAAACCGGCATGGGTTCCCCCTCCAAGAGCATACCAGGCCCTTGGGTCTGGTATGGACCTTAAGGGGAACCCCCTACGCCGAAAAAACGGCGTGGGGGGTCGCCCCCAATCCATACCAGACCCTTATCCGAGCACGCAGCCCGGCCGGACAGGAATGGGGTGGGGACGAGCGAGCGCCCCCCCCCCCCTCCTGAACCGTACCAGGCCGCATGCCCTCAACATGGGGGGGTTGGTGCCTTGGGGGAGGGGGCGCGCTGCGGCCCCCCACCCCAAAGCACCTCGTCCCCATGTTGATGAGGACAAGGGCCTCTTCCCGACAACCCTGGCCGTTGGTTGTCGGGGTCTGCGGGCGGAGGACTTATCGGAATCCAGGAGCCCCCTTTAATAAGGGGGCCCCCAGATCCCGGCCCCCCACCCTATGTGAATGAGTATGGGGTACAGCGTACCCCTACCCATTCACGTAGGAAAAAAGTGTCAATTTAAAAAAAAACACTACACAGATTTTTAAAGCATTTTATTAGACAGCTCCGGGGGTCTTCTTCCGACTTCGGGGGTCTCTCCGGTTCTTCTCCACGCTCTCCGGATCTTCTGCCGGGCTCCTCCGCTCTCTTCTGCTCTTTTGCCGCTCTTTTGCTAAAGCGGAGGAGCCTGGTCTTCAATCTTCTGCCTTCTGCCCTCTTCTGATGTTGACACGACGCTCTCTGGGGCTAGAATGCTCTCTGTGCGCTCTGCTCTGACTTATATAGGCGGTGACCCCGCCCCCTTATGCCGTCACAGTTCCTGGGCATGCTGGGACTATGACGGCATAATGGGGCGTGGTCATCGGGTGATGACCACGCCCCCTAAAACGTCACAGTCCCAGCATGCCCAGGGACTGTGACGGCATAAGGGGGCGGGGTCACCGCCTATATAAGTCAGAGCAGAGCGCACAGAGAGCATTCTAGCCCCAGAGAGCGTCGTGTCAACATCAGGAGAAGAGGGCAGAAGGCAGAAGATTGAAGACCAGGCTCCTCCGCTTTAGCAAAAGAGCAGAAGAGAGCGGAGGAGCCCGGCAGAAGATCCGGAGAGCGTGGAGAAGAACCGGAGAGACCCCCGAAGTCGGAAGAAGACCCCCGGAGCTGTCTAATAAAATGCTTTAAAAATCTGTGTAGTGTTTTTTTTTAAATTGACACTTTTTTCCTAGGTGAATGGGTAGGGGTACGCTGTACCCCATACTCATTCACATAGGGTGGGGGGCCGGGATCTGGGGGCCCCCTTATTAAAGGGGGCTCCCGGATTCCGATAAGCCCCCCGCCCGCAGACCCCGACAACCAACGGCCAGGGTTGTCGGGAAGAGGCCCTTGTCCTCATCAACATGGGGACAAGGTGCTTTGGGGTGGGGGGGCCGCAGCGCGCCCCCCTCCCCCAAGGCAACAACCCCCCATGTTGAGGGCATGCGGCCTGGTACGGTTCAGGAGGGGGGGGCGCTCGCTCGTCCCCACCCCCATTCCTGTCCGGCCGGGCTGCGTGCTCGGATAAGGGTCTGGTATGGATTTTGGGGGGGACCCCACGCCGATTTTTTTGGCGTAGGGGTTTCCCCTTAGATCCATACCAGACCTAAGGGCCTGGTATGCTCTTGGAGGGGGAACCCATGCCGGATTTTTATTTAAAATTTGGCGCGGAGTTCCCCCTCAAGATCATCTGAGCACAAGTCGCGTGCCGAAGTCGGATCATGCAAGACGGCAATCCGACTTTGATCCGACTTCAATGATAGTCAATAGGCTGAAGTAGGATCAAAGTCGGACCAAAGTAGTACAGGGAGCATTTCTAAAGTCGGAACGACTTGTGTCGGACTAGTTAGGACGGCTCCCATAGGGAAACATTAAATTTCACACGTCATGCGACATGAGCTCCCAATGTCGGAGCGTTTGTCGGACCAGTGTGAACCCAGCCTGAGGCATAGCAAGACTCTGATAGCCACAAGGATGACACCCAGAGGCAGAGACTTGTAGCTTTGCAACAGCTGGAGGTCCGTTAATTGCATATCCCTGTTGTAGACTCATGGTGTCACACTCTAATCAGCTAATTAACTCAAAACGCCCGTAAAGGTTTCCTGAGCCTTTAATGGTCTCTCAGTCTGGTTCAGTAGGCTACACAATCATGGGGAAGACTGCTGACTTGACAGTTGTCCAGAAGACATTGACCCCCTCCACAAGGAGGGTTAGTCAGAAAAGGCCATTGCTAAAGAAGCTGGCTGTTCACAAAGTGCTGTGGAAAGTTGAGTAGAAGGAAAAAGTATGGTAGAAAAAGGTGCACAAGCAACAGGTATAACTGCATTCTTGAGAGTATGGTGAAGTAAAGGCCATTCAAGAATTTGGTGGAGATTCACAAGGAGTGGACTACAGTTGGTGTCAGTGCTTCAAGAGCCACCATACACAGATCTAGGACATGGGCTGCAATGGTCGCAAACCCTGTGTCAAGCCACTCCTGAACCAGAGACAACGTCAGAAGCGTCTTACCTGGGCTAAGGAGAAAAAGGACTGGACTGTTGCTCAGTGGTCCAAAGTCCTCTTTTCGGATGAAAGTAATTGTTGCATTTTATTTGGAAATCGTGGTCCTAGAGTTTGGAGGAAGAGTGAAGAGGCACAGAATCCAAGTTGCATGAGGTCCAGTGTGAAGTTTTCACTGTCAGTGATGATTTGGGGAGCCATGTCATCTTCTGGTGTTGGTCCACTGTGTTTTATCAAGTCCAAAGTCAGTGCAGCCCTCTATCAGGAAATTCATGCTTCCCTCTGCTGACCAGCTTTATGGAGATGCTGATTTCATTTTTCAGCAGGACTTGGCACCTGCCCACACTGCCAAAAGTACCAATATCTGGTTTAATGATCATGGTATCACTCTGATTTGGCCAGCAAACTTGTCTGATCTAAACCTCATAGAGAATCTGGGGGGTATTGTCAAGAGGAAGATGAGAGACACCAGGCCCAACAATGCTGAAGGTCGCTATTAAAGAGGTTGTAAACCCGAGAAAAAAACCCGTAAGACAAAGGCATAAAAGTATTAATGGATAAAGGACAATCCGCAACTCCATACATGCTCTTTAAATCAGTCCAAATTTATTATATCTCCATAAAGATAAAAGTACAGCAGAGGTAGATGAGTTTCAGCAGCAACGGCCTTGTTCACAACTGCATCGCATACTAACTCATTATGAAATACTTACTTTAGAGCGAAGCACTGCAGAGGTGTCCGCACACCACTAAGACAGCTGACCTCTTCCCCGGTGTTTTTTTCTGGATTTGCGGTCTCCGGCGCTGTGAGTGGCCAGAATCGTGATGACGTCACTCCCACGCATGCGCTTAGGAGTTGCCGGTCATGGCACATACGGTCGTTCCTTCAGAGCGCATGTGCCAATGATGTAATCGGCGGCGTATGTAGTAAATATTTCCTGGTGCAAGTTTAGGAGATATTTACAGCACCTACAGGTAAGCCTTATTATAGGAATATTGGAATTTCCAATCGTGTGTACGCAAGTCCGACGCACAAAAGTTCACGCATGCTCAGAATCAAGCAGAAGGAGCCGCACTGGTTATTGAACTTCCCCACTCTCGGCTCGTCGTACGTCACCACCTTCCCACGTTCGTAATTGTTGCCCAACATTTGTGTGACCGTGTGTATGCAAGACAAGTTGCAGCCAACAACCTTCAAACAAAATTCCACGGTTTTGTTGTCGGAAAGTCTGATCGTGTGTACAGGGCATAAATCATAATCATCAAAATTAAAAGGAAGAAATGCTTGAAGTATATCACTCTGTGTGTAATTCATCTATATAAAATATGAGTTTCACTTTTTGAATTGAATTACTGAAATAAATTGAAGTGATTGTAAAGTCTCGTTTAAAAAAAAAAACAAAAAAACAAACTTACCTGCTCTGTGTAGTGGATTTGCACAGGGAAGCCTGGAACCTCCTCTTCTCAGGTCCCTCTTCGCTGCTACTGGCCCCTCCCTTCTGTTGAGTGCCCCCACAGCAAGCAGCTTGCCATGGGGGCACCTGAGCCAAGCTGTAGCTCCTTGTGTCCATTCAGAGATGGATCTGCTGTTCAGCCCCGCCCCATCTTTCTCCTGATTGGCTAACTGACTTTGACATCTGGGGGAGCCAATGGCGCCGCTGCTGTGGCTCAGCCAATCAGGAGGCAGAGTCTCGGATGGCTGAGGGACTTGTAGACACTGCTGGACAGAGAGGGAGCTCAGGTAAGTATTAGGGGGTGCTGGGGAGGCTGCTACACACAGAAGGTTTTTTATCTTAATGCATAGAATGCATTAAGATAAAAAAACTTTCTGATTTTACAACTCCTTTAACTTTTTGATATTCTAATTTTTTGAGATGCACCTGTAGATAGCTGTGAACAATTGCAACTGTCAGCACAGGCAGAAAGCACAATAGGTTGTTGGTTTACAAGATTTCTGGCAGAATCAAAAGGCGCTTATGGGACAGGTATAGCAAAGCATCTTCAATGGTATATTTACCAGACCAAAGGGATGCGACCAATAAAAATGTATTATTAGGGTTTCTTATATTTTAATGTGGAACTTGAGCCATTGGGGGCTGCAAGAGCACTTGGCATAATGTGAAAGTTCAGGATTCTTCAAACCTCTATGCTAAGTTTAGCTGTGTGGCAGACCTTGTCGCCCCTCTAAAAAATGATCCACCGTGGATTGCTTTTAAGAGGCGGCAAATTGGCGATAGGTCGCCCCCTCACCGCCTGTAAGTGCTGCATCACAGTGCAGATTGCAAAACCGTTGCATTGCAGCCCCATTCACTTGAATGTTGTGTTTGGTGGCAGTATTGCCTGCTCGACACAACAGAGTGTATCATTTTTGCTGCGAAGCAAAGCTTGAGGGGTGATACTTACACACAACCCTGTTCGGCTACCTTTGCATCTTGGGAGGAGGGTGGTTAAAACACAGCTAAACCATATCACAGGTATAAAGAGCCCTTGTACTTAACACGCACCCGCATTGTACTGCGGACAGGTGGCGGCTGTAGACAAAGCAACATACTGGTATGCGGCTGCCTACTTCTGGGTTAGGGTGTGCGCCCCAGGATTGTGATTGTACACAGTGGGAGCCTGTCTTCAAGGCCCAGCTAGTGATTCACAGTTGGGACGTGCTGATCAGCTGTGTACAATGACAGCCCAGAGCTCTTTGTTGAAAGTCAACACAGAGCTCTGTACACAGGGAGAGATCTGTTGGTTTCTCATCGCTGTAAAATGGGGATAAGAAATTTAGAGATCATTAGTAAAAAGCAGCACACATTACACCTAGTTAGGCACCTATTTAACCCCTTGATCTCCCTAGATGTTAACCCCTTCCCAGCCAGTGTCCTTAGTACAGTGACAGTGTATATTTTTAGCACTGATCACTGTAATAATGTCACTGGTGATCTCAATGGCAGTTAGTCCGTTCCCCCCCCCAGCGCCAGTTAATGTCAGATTGACCGCCGCAAAATAAGTCCCATCATAAGTCATTGATCGCCACCATTAGTGTCGGTTCACACTGAAGCAGCGCGACTGCCTCAGGCGACCTGGACACGACAGGGGCGGCGACTTGCAAAACGACTTCTATATAGAAGTCTATGCAAGTCGCCTCCAAAGTAGTACAGGAACCTTTTTCTAAGTCGGAGCGACGCAACGGTTCCATTGTACAGAACGGGACGCTACTTGTCAGGCGGCTAAGTCGCCTGACAAGTCGTCCCAGTTGTGAACCGACCCTTAGTAGTATGAAAAAAAGAAACATTCCAGTATACATACCATAGTTTGGTATGTATAACTTTTACGCAAACCAATCAATGTACACTTGTTTTTTGTTTTTTTTAACAAAAACATGTAACAGAATAAATTTTAGCCAAAATTTATTAGGAAAATTGTTTTCTAGCAGAAAGTAAAAAGTATTGTTTTTTTCCCAAAATGTTTTGTCTTTTTTTTAAATGATATCCTTTATATCGCAAAAAATAAAAAAACCACAGAGGTGATCAAATACCACCAAAAAAATAAAAATAAAAAAATAAGCTCTATTTGTGTGAAAAATATTATTTAAATTTCATATGCGCACAGCGTTGCATGACCGTGCAGTCTGCAGTTAACCACTTCCCGCCCAAGGTACGTCACATGACATCATGGACTTTGAGTGGGGATATCTGAATGATGACTGCAGCTACAGGCATCATTCAGATGATATCTTTTTCAGCTGGCGATTCTGTGCATCGTAAAAATGATCATATCGGCAGTTCAGCCGCTTGATCGTTCTTACAGGCAGCGGGAGGGGACGTTCCCCCTCCCGCCGCTCTCTGGTGCTTTTCCCGGCTCACTCGCGCGATCGGTAAGCTGGAGAACGAATCGGTCGACGCCGGACGTTTACCATAGAGATTTCTGGTGACCAGATGGCCCCCAGTCATCTCTATGTCCCACTGAGGCCCGTGCGCCACGTTATGATGTGATGTCACGTCTGGGCCGGTGGAAGTAAACAAAGCCAAGGACATGGGTGGAAAGGCTGAGAGAGTTTATTTATTTTTAAAAAAAAAAATGTTTAAAGAGAACGTGTAAAAATAAAAGTAAAATAAAGAATAGAATTTTTTTTTAAAGTGCCCCGTCCCTGCGTGCTCGCGCACAGAAGCGAACGTATACGTAAGTCGCGCCCACATATGTAAACGACGTTCAAATTACACATGTGAGGTATCGCTATGTGCATTAGAGCAAAAGCAACAATTCTAGCCCAAGACCTGTAACTTTAAACTTGTAACCTGTAAAAAATTTTAAAGCGTCGCCTATGGAAATACAATGTGGCATAAACATTTGCAGCGACCCCCATTTTATTCCCTAGGGTCTCTGCTAAAAAAAACATATAATGTTTGGGGGTTCTGAGTATTTTTCTAGAAATAAAATGATTTTTACATGTAGGAGCGAAGTGCCAGAATTGTCCCGGATGGGAAGTGGTTAAAGTAGCGCAGTGCCGAATAGCAAAAAATGGCCTGGTCATGAAGGGCATAAAATCTGCTGAACTGGTTAAAGCAGGGTTCCAGTCGTTTTTTTGTTTATTAAATGTCAGCAGCTACAATAAGACCCCTTTCACACTGGGGGCACGTTAGCGCTAAAGTGCAGCTTGTTTTAGCTGCACTTAAGCGCTGTTTAAGTGGTGCTTTTCAGCCGCTAGCGGAGAGCTTTTGACCCCAAAGAAGGGGAAAAAAGGGAAAAGCGCTTCGAAAGCGATGCCCATTCCTTTCAATGGGCAGGGTGTTTTGGGAGCTCTAAATACAGCACTCCCAAACCGCCCTTAAGATGCTGCTTGCTGGACCTTTCCTAACGTCCCACAAGTGCACCACCCCGGTGTGAAGAGTCACACTGCAATGAATGGGAGGCGCTTTTCAGGTGCTTTTAAAATGCCTGAAAACAGCCTCAGTGTGAAAGGGGTCTAACTGTAGCTGCTGACTTTTAATAAACAGACCCCCAGCATGTTTTTGTTTACCTAGTTAGAGTGATTGTAAACCCTTACCTTGTAAAACAGGCAAAACATTTGTGTATAGATACAAAAAACATCATAAATATCCCCCCCCCCCTTTTTTATTCATTTTTTCATAAATGATCACCTGTCCTCTGTTCTCAGGTGCATAAAAGCACATTGAGCTTCCCAGTGAATGGCTGTGTGTGTGTGTTCTGATCATTGGAGGAGAGCAGACTGAGAGCGACAGCTAGAGAACTGACAATGGTGTGTTCTGCTGCTTAGTGTGGTCAGTTTTTATTAGGAAAGCAGAGGGACCGACAGGAACACCAGGGACTTCACATAAAGGAAGCAATACAAAGAGAACAGGATATTTTCTCAAATTCATTCATAACAGCTTGTTGTCTAATCTGATTGACCCACAGCTATCACATGGTACTTGGGGGGCCAATCACAACACCCTGTACCATGTGCTTAGCTGTAACCAATCACAGATCATTAGTGATCACAGCTGTCACCTATGGTTAACCCATTCATGACAGTTAAAACTTTGCTGTTACAATGATATTCATTGCAACAACAAACAAAATGTTAAAAAAAAAATAATCCCTGATCACCCACTGTACAGTGTTACTATGGTGACACTGAACTACTGTGATGAAAAAAAAAACTGAATAAAAGATGACTTAATTATTTTTAACATACTGTCACCAGTCCCTGATGACCGCCACATCAATCATATGATGACGCTGTACTGCACTGGTGACGTATGTAAAAAAAATTGTGGGGAAAAAAAAAAAAGAATTGTATTCAATTCCTTAATTTAAAAAAAAAATTGTGTCACAAAATGACAACTTCCACAATCTCACCATGTGTCTTACTAAATGCTTCAGACTGACTTTCCAAAAAGGGGTTATTTTTTGGGGGGGGGGGGGGGGGCGATTTGAACTGGCCTAGTATTTTAGGGCCTCTAGCAATGGGATCGGCCATCAGTACATCAGAGTTGATCAATTTTTAAATATATATCATATGTATTTGTAGATGCTATAACTTTCACTCCAACTAATTAATATACACTTATTTGAATTTTTTTTTAAACAAAGACCTGTAGCAGAATACATTTTGACCTAAATTTATGCCCAAATTTGATTTTATTGGATGTTTTTATGACAGAAAGTAGAAAATATTTTTTTTTTTTTTTTTCAAAATGTTTTGTCTTTTTTCGCTTATCTTTCACAAATAAAAAAAAAACCCAGGGGTCAATTCACTAAGAGTTAAATAACGCTGAAAAATTGTGGTTAAATAACGCGTGCAGAAACAATTGTGCAAATGTTCAACTCACTAAGAATTGTGCGGTAAATAACTACGGCGGTAAAGTTTTGATAATCAGGTAATAACCGCATATTTTCATGCGTTAATTTATCGCATTGAGCTGGTTGCTAAGAAGCGGGCTAGAAAGCCGGCTGCCATGTCCTTAACAACAGATGACTCATCAGCTGTCAGCGGTTTCCATCTGCCCTTAGCTCAAGCATGCAGGCAGGACGGTGTGCTTAGCTGAGAAAAGCCCTCCTCCTCTCCTCCCCCCTCCTGAAGACTCCTGGGATGTATGACATCATTTGCCTAGGCAAAAAAACAGGAAGTAACCGAAGAAATGTAAAAAAATAAATAAATAAATTTTAAACAAGTAAATATGTTATAACTTCCTATCTATTTACTAATGTTAGCAACATGAGGATTTAATCCTTATTTTAAATTAATCACGCTTGATTGAGAGAGTGAAGTTCCATTTTAAGTAAAACATTTTATTAAGTACAAAAAGAACATAAGAAAGACCTAGTAGCCTCCACCACATACCATTAAGAAGGGATTTCTTCTCACTTTGGTAAGATTCCCTTCCACTTCTTGTATATCTAGGACAGGAAGTGAAAGAAAATCCCCCCCCCACACACACACAAAGAAAACCTGAAAAGGTTTAATTCTTATTTACTCTTTCCAGAACTAAAAAAGGCTTTAGAAATTGTATACAGTACATATACGGCGGCAAGGTGTACGCCGCTGGCAACCCGCTCCCGCTGTGATTCGACCCGCCGATCGTTTCCGAGAGAGGTAGAAGGGCGGTCTGCCTATGTAAACAAGGCAGATTGCCATTCTGTGACAAGGGAAGATAGATATCTGGGTTTCTGCTAAGCAGGAACACGCATCTCTGTCTTCTCACAGTTAGCAAGCACTCCCTAGGAACACATTTAACCCTTTGAACGCCCTTGATGGTTAACCCCTTCCCAGACAGTGTCATTAGTACAGTGACAGTGCATATTTTTTAGCTGTATTGGTGTTACTGGTCCCCAAAAAATGTCACTTAGTGTCTGATTTGTCCGTTGTAATGTTACAGTCCTGCTATAAGTCGCTAATCGCACATCATTACTAGTAAAAATAAATAAAAATTCCAATAACAATATCCCATAGTTTGTAGACGCTATCGCTTTTGCGCAAACCAATCAATATACGCTTATTGGGGTTTTTTGTTTTTTTTTTACCAAACATATGTAGCAGAATACATATTGGCTTAAATTTATGAAGAAATTCGTTATTTAAAAAAAAAAAATATTGGATATGTTTTATAGCACAAAGTAGAAAATGTTTTTTTTTTTTTCAAAATTGTCAGGATTTTTTTTTGTTTATAGCGCAAAAAATAAATACCGCAGAGGCGATCAAATACCACCAAAAGAAAGCGCTATTTGTGGGAAAAAAATGACATCAATTTTATTTAGGTACAGTGTCGCATGACTGCGCAATTGTCAGTTAACCACTTCAGCCCCGGAAGATTTAGCTGCTGAATGACCAAGCCATTTTTTTGCGATTCGGCACTGCGTTGATTTAACTGAGAATTGTGCAGTCGTGCGACGTTGCACCCAAACAAAATTGACGTCCTTTTTTTTCCCACAAATAGAGCTTTCTTTTGGTGGTATTTGATCACCTCTGCAGTTTTTATTTTTTGCGCTATAAACAAAAAAGGAGCGAGAATTTTGAAAAAAAACGCAATATTTTGTACCTTTTGCTATAATAAATATCCCCATTTATTTAAAAAAAAACAAAAACAAATTTTTTCTCAGTTTTGGCCGACATGTATTCTACATATTCTACATATTTTTGGTAAAAAAAATCGCAATAAGCGTATATTGTTATAGCATCTACAAAATAGGGGATAGATTTATAGCATTTTTATTATTATTATTTTTTTTTTACTAGTAATGACGGCGATCTGCGATTTTTATCAGGGCTGCGACATTATGGCGGACACATCGAACACTTTTGACACATTTTTGGGACCATTGGCATTTATACAGCGATCAGTGCTATAAAAATGCACTGATTACTGTAAAATGTAATTGGCAGAGAAGGAGGTAACACTAGGGGGCAATCAAGGGGTTAACTGTGTTCCCTAGGTGTGTTTCTAACTGTAGGGGGGAGGGGACTGACCTAGAGGAAGTGATGGATCGTGGTTCCTAGCTAATAGAAACTCACGATCTGTCACGCCTCACAGAACAGAACAGGGATTTGTGTGTTTACACACACACCTCCCTGTTCTGCCTCTCGTGGTCGCGAACGCTCGTGGCCGGCAGTCATCACGACCGTCGGTCACGAGAATCGGCACCCCCGCTGTGCAGCGTGCGCGTGCCTGCTATCCCGATCCTACGAGCCGATGTATAGCTATGCCAACACACCATGGAGCATCAGGTATCGTCCAAAACTTTTATTGCAGAAAGATCACATCACAAAGAACCAAGTGGTTTCTGCAATACAAGTTTTGGATGATCTCTGTTGATCCATGGTGTGCTGGTGAATATGTGCGTTTCATGACAAGCCTAGTTTCCAGCTGGTAGATGCTACATTACCCACTACTGAAAAGTCTATGTCCAGGAAATTGTGCGGTGGGACTAAGGACAGTACCTTGTTTTGGACTTGAACTCAATGCAACCTCCCACAAGTGTACATTGGTGTAGGTTGCACATTCAAGGTAACGTAATATGCATATTTATGTTACTTCTTTTTTTTTTTTTTTTCGTAGGGTACGTCCAGGAACTCCAGCTGCAAATTGGTTTAAAGATGCCTGCAGTTGCCTTTCTGTTGAAGAGAGCAAGCTGTTTAGAAACGTAGGAGGAAGAACTTGATACAAATCGGTAACAGAATCATCAACACATTTCTGCAGTTAATACGGTTTATAAATGTTTTATTTTAATCCAATTGTAAGATCCATTTTTTTTTTCTAACCCCCAAATAGAGACGGACAACTGCAGGACACCCCGCTATGGACCCAAGAGAGAGTCAGGTCCGAGCTCTGTCCCAGCCTGACCTAGAAATTGATGGGGACGAAGACTCTGGTATTGAAGATGAACCCAGAGCAGAAGACAGAAACTCTACTATCTTTGTTGCCTTTAAAGGGGATATAAAAGACCAAGACTTGCAACAGAAACTTGAAAAGATAATATATGGAGTGCCTGAGCTGATTAACATGGGTAAGCCTCCATATGTTGCAAGTAAGCCATTTTGTTGGAAGGTTCAGTTCACCTGAAGGTGATATTTTAGTTATAGGCAGGGCCTGGTGGATGAGTCAAACCCTATCTGGGATACTCCCAACAGCAAGATCTCCCATAATTCCTGACTCTAACCCTGTTCACTGGGGGTTTTGGTTTTTTCCACCCACTTTTCCTTGTTCCAGCTACTCCTGTTACATTTTTCATATGAAAAAACGAGTCAAAGTAAATTTGTCAAACAAGGAAATCTCACCAATAAGAACCAGAGAGATACAAAACTCCCCAACATTGAAATATAACGGTCATATATTAGGGTGGACTGATCCTTTAATCATTGCCTTATAGCTTTTTTAGAGGTAAAGCAGAGCTCCAGTTCCCATAATCATTTTTTTTCAAATGCTCCCCTATCATTGTTAGCACTTAAGATTGGCATTATGTTACTAATGTGTTCCTTCTTCTTGCTTTAAAATCTAACCTGATCTCGGAAGCAGGCAGGGGTCATTGAGGTTGTGGGCATCTGAAGCCCGCTTGTCTTTATTTCTGGGATTCGGTGCAGCTTGCTACCCAGCATGCACCTCCCGATCTCGTACCTGCGCAGTATCTTCATGACCATTTTCTATAGCAATGGTGGCGTCCGCTGAAGCTCCCACCCTGTTGTTATGGCAACCTGTCAATCAGAGGAGTTTTAGGCGATTGCCATGAACTCCTGGGATAGATGACGCCGATATCCCAGGAGTCCAAGGTAATCGCCTTATGACGACATCGCCTAGGCGGCCGGACCGGAAGTGCCGCATAAACATATCAAAATTAGGTATTTAGACACAAAAATAAAAATATTAGCCATTTAGAAATGCACTGAGGATGGGCATCTGGATGCAAGTAAATTGTAAAAATGGGTGGAACTCCGCTTTAAAGTAGTACTAAAGGCAAAACTTTTCTTTTTTCATTTTGGATATAGTAAGGGAGGGTTATAATGCCTGTGTTTTTTTTTTTTTTTTTTTTTGTTTTTTTTTTTGCTGTGTCCCGCTGGGGAGATTTCCTTTCACTACCTATCCCATGTCAAAACAGGAAGTGAGAGCAAATCCCTCCAAAGTGACCACCAGTGTCACCAGAACTAGTGTCCCCATTGGAAGATTTCCTCTCTATTCCTGTTCTGGGTACAACCCAAAATTTGTGATTTTCTTTTACTTTAACTTTTGGTTATGAAGGTAAACAGGACAAATGGAGAGGGTGAATCTCCCTAACAGGGACACAGACAGCATTACAAACCTGACAGGGGTTCTAATCTCTTTCCATGCTATCCAAAACTAAAAAAAAGTTTGGGCTTCAGTTATACTTTAACCACTTCAATACCGGCGTATAGTCATATGACATCCACAGATGGGATCTCCCATCCTGGGTGGACGTCATATGACGTCCTGGGATTCCCGGCCGCCTAGGGGGCGCGCGCACGCCGCCGCATTGCTCGGGACCCGGTGCGTGTGCCCGGCGGCCGCGATGTCCGCCGGGCACCCGCGATTGCCCGTTAACCGGGCCGGACCGTGGATGTGTGTGTGTAAACACTGATCGGTCTCCTCCCCTTGAGCGTCCCCTCCCCCTACAGTTAGAATCATTCCCCAGGAAACATATTAACCCCTCCCCGCCCCCTGGTGGTTAACCCCTTCACTGCCTGTCACATTTACACAGTAATCAATGCAATTTTATAGCATTGATTGCTGTATAAATGTGAATGGTCCCAAAAATGTGTCAAAAGTGTCTGATGTGTCCGCCATAATGTCGCAGTCACGAAAAAAAATTGCGATTGCTGCTAAAAAAAGAAATAAATATATTTTTTTTAAAAACGCCATAAATCCCGTATTTTGTAGACGCTATAACTTTTGCGCAAACCAATCTATATACGCTTATTGCGAATTTTTTTTTACCAAAAATATGTAGAAGAATACGTATTGGCCGAAACTGAGGAAAAAATTAGTTTTTTTAAAAAAAATTGGGATATTTATTAGAGCAAAAAGTAAAAAATATTGTGTTTTTTTTCAAAATTGACGCTCTTTTTTTGTTTATAGCGCAAAAAATAAAAACCGCAGAGGCGATCAAATACCACCAAAAGAAAGCTCTATTTGAGGGGAAAAAAGGACGTCAATTTTTTTTGGGTACAACGTCGCACGACGTTTAAAGTGCGACAGCGCTGAAAACTAAAAATTGGCCTGGGAAGGAAGGGGGTGAAATTGCCCTGTATTGAACCGGTTAAATAAAAACACGTCTTGACTAAAATTGCAAATAAAGTAAAACATAATTACACACAGTGGGTATAGAAAAGAATCACCCCCTTTAAAATAAACACATTTTGTTACTTTGCAACCTGGAATGAAGACAGACACAGCTTTTGTTTTATCCAGCTGTATTTACTCAGTTCAACTTATAACATCCAGGTGAAAGAAATAACACCATGTCAGAAAAAAAAACAAGAAAAAGGATCACCCCCTTCCTAAAAATGATTTGTAAACTCAGTCAGGTGTAGCTAATCACCTTCTCAATGGTACACAAAGCCAGCTGTGATCACCTGTAGTCATTTTGATTAGCGCAGCATGGTCCCTGGTAGTGTAACTGAAGCAAACAATCAACTATGGGTGGCAAGGCACTGTCAAAAGATCTCCGGGATAAAGTTGTGGACGGGCACAAGTCAGGAGATGGATACAACATTTTTTTTTAAGGGTTTAGCAATGCCTAGAAGAACAGTGAAGTCTATTATTAGGAAGTGGAAGGTATTTGGTACAACACAGACCCTCCTTGGATCAGGACGTCACTCCAAACTGGATGAAAGAGCCAGGAGGAAACTAGTCAGAGAGACTACCAAAAAGCCATCAGCAACTCTGAAAATGACCACACAGTGGTTTCAGGAGTAAAAGGTGAATGTCCTTGCATGGGTTAGTCAGAGCCCAGACTTAAACCCCATTGAAAATCTGTGGAATGATTTGAAGACTGCAGTCCACAAATGGTCACCATCACATTTATCTGAACTTAAGCAGTTCTGCAAAGAAGAGTGGGCAAATATTGCATAGTCTAGATGTGCGAAGTTAGTAGAGATATATCCCAACAGACTAAAGTCTGTAATAAAGCAAAAGGTGGTTCAACAAAATACTGACACAAGGGGGTGATCCTTTTTCCAACTCAGTGATTCTGTTTTTGATTTTTTTTTTTCTTTTTTGTGACATGTTGGTGTTATATCTTTCACTTGGATATTATAAGTTGCATAGAGTTGGATAAAACAAAAAACTGTGTCTGTCTTAATCTCAGGCTGCAAAGCAACAACGTGATTATTTTAAAGAGGGGCGATTCTTTTCTCCACCCACTGTAGCTGTGCCCATTTGTTCTGCTGAATATGTATACCTGCTAAACGTTACTTCGATCTCTGCTTTTGTGTCTTGCTGATGTTGGATGGTATAGGAGAAGTGTTTTTCTTCATTGCTTTAAATAAAAATGACTGCTAGAATCTGGTTACTGCAAGAAGGTTCTTCACATCACACTATTAAAGTGGATGTAAACCCGAAATTTTTTATTTTTACATATATATATATATATATATATATATCAATGTTGGGTTGAAAGAGAAGACAGCAAGGACCTCTCCAATTGGGTCCTGCCTCTTTTGAAAGTATTAGGACTATTACGGTACCGAAGGGATATAGACAAGGATATTATAAAAATGTTTTGTTTTATTCAAAAATAAGGTATTAAAAAGTCCAGCAAAGGACACAATATGAACCATAACATAATAACACAATCACAAATAAATTGTTACAGCAATGTTGACAATCAAATTGTATAGATAATGGCCACACAGACACATGGACGCAGGTTATATGATACTTGCAGACGTGACCTCTATAGTTTCGCAGTCACAGCCGCTTCTTCAGGAGGCGTCTATTAGTACATATTCTACAAAATGAAAAAAGTATAATATCAACATTACAAACCATACCTAGGCTAGGGAAAACACATATACATAGGAAACACACAGTTAATATTGGAGAGGGTAATCTTAGTTGAATGTTGCACTCACCAACCTATGCCCACAAGGGGTTTGGAGCGACACTGTGAGACGCCCTCAACAGGCTTATTATATATATATATATATATATATCATACTGTAGAGTATAAGATTTCCTATCATTTGAGCCCAGTCTTGCCACACAGAGTTAATCCATCTCTGAGCAATCCTCTTTTATTGTTCAGTGAGATAAATCTTGACAAACAGAGAAAAACTTTGTCAAATACTCCCTCTTGCTGTGAGTGACAGGTGATTTACATCTCGTGCACTAGCCTAAGAGACATGCATTATTTTTTAATTCCCTCCCCCACTCCTTTCTTCAGCAGCTCTGCTAGGATTGGCTGTTCTACACCTCAGTATGATTTGGCATGCTGAAGTCATGTGGTTACTTTCCTGTCTTTTCACTGGATGTTAGAGATCATAGCAGAAGTTCAGTGTAAGAAATACACAAGAGAAAATGCATATTGACAAGGGGAGTGTAGAGGTGGGCGGGGAGTCTACTGACATCACGACTCCACCCACCGAGCTCCAGACAACAGACCCGCCCACAGAATCTGTTTTTTGGGTCTAATAACAGACAGAGGGGAGACATTTGACAGGTAAAGATACATGCAGGAGGCATGTATATCCTTATAGATAACCCCTATGGCAGTAGTTTAGAAAGGATGACATTGGGTTTACATCCACTTAAACCTACAAGGCCCAATTTTCATGATTTGTGTACTTCCTAATTTCATAATTTTCTGTCTTGCCTCTTAGAGTGTGGCCAGCTGAAGTTAAAAAAGGTGGAACCATGGAACAGCGTTCGGGTCACATTCAACATCCCCAGGGAAGCTGCAGAGCGCTTGCGTCTTCTGGCTCAGGGCAACAACCAGCAGCTGCGGGATCTGGGAATTCTGTCTGTTCAGATAGAAGGTAGGAATATTATGAATGGTCACATACAGCTGTGTTTTATTATAATGCTTTCATTGCATTTAAAGCTGACCACTAGGCAAACAGCCAAATACACAGATAAAGTACAAATATTGGAGCTGTTTTACCTGCCAAATTAATTGCATTTGTGTTCATCCAGTTCTGACCTTTAAACAGCTCTGCCAAACAGCACAATCCTGCCTGGCAGGGCAGGAGGCCTGATTTGTCTGTGCTGCAGTAAAGTCACACTTACAGGTATTATTCCTTACCAGTGAAAGGATGTTTCATCTGTCTAAAACTCTACCTCCAAACTTTTTTGGATTTTGAAGTTTAGTTTTACTTTAATGAATGCAGAGCTGTAATAATGTGTACCTTATTATACCTGCCTCAGGTTCTACTTTAAAGCTGAAGTCAATGAATTCAGCCTCTTTCTAAAATATGCCAGATTACTATGGGTTAAAGTGATTGTAAGGGTAATTTTTAATTTTTTTAAAATAACAAACATGTCATAATTGCCTCCACTATGCAGCTCATTTTGCACAGAGTAGCCCCGAACCTGCTCTTCTGGAGTCCCCTGGTGGCTCCTCCCCACATCTGATAACCCCCTCGGAGAAGCGCTTCCCTGAGGGGGTTACCTTGCGGGCGCGCTCCCAAGTCCAGCATTTATGTCTATGGACACAGAATGCCGGACTCGGCACCCGCGTCATTGGATTTGATTGACAGCAGCAGGAGCCAATGGCTGCACTGCTATCAATCTGTCCAATCAAGATCCAGGAGCCTGTGGAGAAGGAGCCAGTGCGTCCCCGACGACTGAATGAAGGGGTTCAGGTAAGTAAAAAGGGGGGGGGGGGGGGCTAGGGGGCCGGTGGCTGACAGATGTTTTTTCACCTTAATGCATAGGACGCATTAAGGTGAAAAAACACATACCTTTACAAGCCCTTTAAGTCCGACTAGGTGCACATCACCTCATTGCCTTTATCTTTTTAATACTCTGATAGCTGTAGTCCTGGGGCTTAATAAAACTGTCAGTTGTAAATAACGAGGTAAGTCCATGAGGTGGCATGCACCTTGATGGACTTAACCCATACAGTAAAAGTATTGCAAGGCCTAAAAGTTCTAACCCTTCATCACACTACTAAAAACGTATGTTAGTCT
The DNA here is from genome assembly GCA_037952925.1 of Lithobates clamitans. Classification (NCBI taxonomy): domain Eukaryota; kingdom Metazoa; phylum Chordata; class Amphibia; order Anura; family Ranidae; genus Lithobates; species Lithobates clamitans. The sequence continues at coordinate 5,104,593 of JBBGZY010001206.1, forward strand.
GTGTACCCATTGGAGAGAGATCTCATCACTTCTGCCCTAGAAGAAAGTGAGGAGGAATCTCCCCAATAAAGTAACAGAAAACAATAATAACCTGACAGAGGATATAACCCTTCCCTATTCTATCAGAAACAGTTTAAGGTGTTTTTCTGTTGTTTTATTAAAATAAATGATAATGATATTAAACCCGAAAACAAACATTTTATTATATTGCAGGTTACCGATTCTTAGATTTGGTGGCTGCATTCGTTTTTTTGTTTTTAGACTTTCTTTCCTTTATTTTCACCTGGTGAGCTGGCCGCTAAGTCTGTTGGTATTTTGCAGAAAAAGCTGTACTGCAGATACTGTATAGCAATTAGAGGGATGAGACAAACGATTTACCACTACCAGAGGTGCTTACAATGATCAGCTTTTATTGTTTTCTGTAAAATCTTTATCCCAAAAGGAACCAAAATTGTTACTGTAACCCAGAGCTTGACAGATTAGCTTGGAATCTTGGAGCCAGCTAAAAAAAGTTAGGAGACTTTTAGGAGTGAAGTTTTTTTTTAACTAACATATCTTACGGGTGGAACTTGTAACATGTTCACACCGGATGCAGTTCCGTGCGCTTTTTTTCTGCACTAAAAATGCATGCACAGTGTTTTTCATGCAGAAATTGACCAGAAACTGACTGCATGGTGTGAACTAGAGCCATTGCAATACATGGAAAACACTGTGCATGCATTTTGTGCAGAAAAAAAGCACACGGAACTGCATCTGGTGTGAACTGGCCCTTAACCCAGGGCTTGACAAATTTGCTTGGAATCTAGGAGCCAGCTAAAAAAGTTAGGAGCCAGTTTATTTATTTTTTTTTTAAACGACCGACAAAGCTTTATTTTCAACATAAAAATTAACCAATCTTAAATTTACACAGAAAGACGACTAGAACGAATGTGACTGCTTTTATTTCCTGCTATGCAGGGACACAAGACCGCCATATCCCCGCTAAGAGTCCGATCAGGTCCGCCTGAAAAACTGACAGGCGAACCTGATCGGACAGCCCATGTGAAAGGGGCCAAGCAGGGAGATGACAAAAATGCATTTTAATTAACCGCTTTCTTCCCGCAGGACGACTATATACGTCCTGTCTTTGAAGAGAAATACCGTTGTTATGGTAGCAGCTAGCTACCATAACCCCGGTATCCTCTTCAGGAGCCGGTGGTTCTCTTTCAGATAAAAGTGGTCTCTGCAGCGGATTTGCCGCAAGATCACTTTTATCGACGGCGGGAGAGGGCCCCCCCTACCACCGCGCTCCGGTGTCCTTCACCGCTTACTGTGGCCGTCGGTAACGGCGGAGGAGATCCGGACCTGTCCCTGGCCTGACATGGAGACGAGTGAGGGGAAGATGGCCCCCCGCCCGTCTCCAAGTCATTGCATGGCGGAAGCGACGTCAAATCGTCACTTCCACCCATAGCTCTTAAAGGGACATTTTATTATTTTGTTTTCAAATGACATAATCACACACACAGGTTGGACTTGATGGACTTGTGTCTTTTTTCAACCTCACCTACTATGTAACTATGTAATTTTTTTTTTTTTTTTTTAATGCATTTTAGTTTAAATATGAGATCTAAGGTCTTTTTGACCCCAGATCTCATATTTAAGAGGTCCTGTCATGCTTTTTTGTATTTTTACATTCCTTGTAATAGGAATAAAAGTCACTTTTTTTTTTTTTTAAAGAACAGTGAAAAAATAAAAGTTAAAATAAATAAGAAAAAAAAGAATAATTTTTAACGCACCCCGTCCCGCCGAGCTCGCGTGCAGAAGCGAACGCATATGTGAGTAGCTCCCACATATGAAAGCTGTGTTCAAACCAGACATGTGAGGTATCGCCGCAATTGGTAGAGCGAGAACAATAATTCTAGCCCTAGACCTCCTCTAACTCAAAACATGCAACCTGTAGAATTTTTTTAAAACGTCGCCTATGGAGATTTGAAAGGGTAAAAGTTTGTTGCCATTCCACGAGCGGATGAAATTTTGAAGCGCGACATGTTGGGTATCAATTTACTCGGCGTAACATTATCTTTCACAATATAAAAAGAAATTGGGCTAACTATACTGTTGTCTTATTTTTTAATTAAAAAAAAAGTATTTTTTCCCAAAAAAATGCACTTGTAAGTCCGCTGCACAAATACGGTGTGACAGAAAGTATTGCAACGACTGCCATTTTATTCTCTAGGGTGTTAGAATAAAAAATGTATAATAATGTTTGGGGGTTCTAAGTAAAGGGAAGGAGATGGGCGGGCAGTGAAAACAGGCAGGGGAAGCTCCATTAGCATTGATGGTTGTCTTGTCATACCAATGGCCACCACAAGAGGGCGCCCGATTCCAGAAGGAACCATAGGACTGCAGAAGGCCGCAAATTACCTCAATTACCGGCGCGGCCCAACGCAATCGCTCTGGGGGGGGGTCGCACGAAGACAGGATACCCCAGCTGTGCAGCCCCAGGTCGCTAATTCTAGTCGCAAATGCAACCTGGCGCCCGGGGTTTGTCGAGCCCTGCCTTAACCCTTTCACAGCCAGAGCTGTATTTGCGTATTTTGCACACATTTAAAAAATTATTTTCGGCCTAAAGATTACATAACCGCCCCAAACATTATATATTTTCTGAAAGCAAGTACCCTAGATAATAAAATAGTGGTAGTTCCAATTTTTTATGTCACACGATATTACCACAAAGTTAATTTTAGGGGGCACAAAAACGCAATAAATTACCCAATTTTTTGGTAAAATATAAAAGCATTGAGTAAATAGATAGCTACATGTCAAACCTTAAATATGTCAGTACCCGAAATTTAAAACATCAGTTTAGCGTTACAGAGGAGGTCTTGCGCTAGATTTATTGCTCTCATTCAGGTGTACAGGGCGATATGTAACGTGTATAGCAATCAATGTTTTCAGGTGTAGGCGCCCTACCTCGTGCATTTACGTTTGTACGTGCGTATATGTTGGGGGGAGGAGGGGATTTTATGTGCTTGGGTGTAACTTTTTATTTTTTTACAATAAAAAAACAACTTTTTTTCCCATCACATAGGGGTCAAAAATATTTTTTTTTGTGACAAGTTCTCTTAAATGAGACATCCACCCTGCATATCTCCCCTGTGCTCCACGTCACTTCTTGGTCAACAACTAGAAGGGGAGGAGAGCGGAAAAAAATGGTGTCCTCTGGCTGTTAATCCAGCCATTTCCTAATTGTATCTTCGGAGCCACAAAAAAAGAGCTGGGGGTTATCACACCCGTGGATTTCAAGAACAACCTCCTGCGCTATATTGTGGTGCTTAGAGCCTGATAAGTTGTCCACTCCTCCAGCTTATAGGTATAGCGCTGACATGCCTTGCTGCCCTCTTAGGACTGTGGGTATCCCTTCATACATAACGCATGACCTAGACGGGTGTATCAAAGTATACAAGTGAGACTGCCACCAGATCTACATTACTCAGCTTGTAACACAGGAAGACTCTTCAGTGTCCAATATGGCTTACACGTTTCAAGGGGGAACCCCTCTTCTAAGTGATTTCTTGATTCAACAAGTGAAGTGGCAAGTGAAAGTTAACACTGCTTTCCAAAAAATGTGGTTAATCACAGTTTATTTATGATTTAGCAAGGGTGGGGGATTACAGCCTTGGACTGCTTTTTTCCCTCAATAAATAAAATCATCATTTAGAAACTGAATTTTGTATTTACTAAGGTTATCTGATGGGCTGAAGCATTTAAGTGTGACAAATATGCAAAAAATAAATCAGGAAGGGGGCAAATACTTTTTCACAGCACTGTATGGTCGGAGGTCCCAAGCTTTTTCATACATTTTAAGTTTTCTACATGTTTTTTTCCTGCCGTGACCCATCATGGATTTGAATTTTTTTTCTGCTGATAATTTTCAGGAGAAGGGGCGATAAATCTTGCATTAGCTCAAAACCCTGCACAGGAGGTTAGAATGAATGGACCAATGGCAGCAAGTAACACAATGAGAATTGACCCAGGTTTTGCGGTTCAGGGAAGAGCAGGTATGTTACAGCAGCTAATTCAGAAAGTCAAATCCTTTTTGTTTTTATTACTACTATAACTAAAAATATTTTTTGACTATTCTGTTACCATCTAGGCCTCATCAGGATGAACAACCCTGCTGCCGCAGGCACCATGATGTCCCAAGGTCCCCATGTTTCATCTTCTATGATGGCTGTAGGTGGCAATGCCGAACTCCAACCAAGGACTCCAAGACCTTCTTCACAGCAAGGTGTTGTAAAGAAACACTTTTCAGTCGGCTTAATCACTTCCCGCCCGCATGACATATGATGTCGTGGACTTTCAGTAGAGATATCTGAATGATACCTGCAGCTACAGGCATCATCCAGATATCTTCTTTTTTTTTCAGCCATCGATTCCCTGCAATGTAAAAGCCATCCTAGCTGCTCAATCTGCTGGATTGCTTTTACAGGCAGCGGAAGGGGACGTCTCCCACCACCTTCCGGTGCCTCTATGAAATAAATACTGGTCACTGCTGCCCTCTCTTTGTGGGCAGGGTGACTGGTCTTGCATCTGCCCTCCTGTAGATGTCTGTAGGCAGCCTTTAAGGGGTGGGTCTTCTGGATCCCTCCTACAGCTTACAGGCTATATATAGCCCAGTGATATCATAGCACAGGGATCTGATGCACAGTAAGTAGATTTGTTTATCCTTTGTGGCTGTTGAAAAATAGATATAATGATGAATGTTGTGCCCAGAGCTCAGCTTTCAAGAGAACCTGTCAGCATTAAAAAAAAAAATGGGGACTGCTATTGCTAAATTTCCTACCCTGACATGTTGCTATAAACATTTAGGCCCCTTTCACACTTGTGCGACCTGAAAGGCGCGCAATTTTTGCTGCAATTTTGGTGCAACTTTAACCACTTTCCGCCCAGCCTATAGCAAAATGACGGCCGGGCAGTGGTTCAGTTATCCTGACTGGGTGTCATATGACGTTCAGCAGGATAAGCCGCCATGCGGTGTGCCAGTCTGACACACTGCAACACTGATCTCGGTAAAGAGCCTTTGAAGGAACACAGTGTAAACAGGAAGAGCTGTTTATCGGCTTCTCCTCACTCGCGTCTGACAAACGCGAGTAGAGAGCCAATCTGCGGCTCTCCTGACAGGGGGTACTGTGCTGATTGCAGCCCCCCCCCACAGATGCTCCCCTAGGGCCACCAGGGATGATGCCAGAACCACCAGAGATGCCCACAAGGTATGCCACCCTGGGCCACCAGGGATATGCCAATCAGTGCCCAGGCAGATGCCAATCAGTGCCCATCAGCAATGCCTGCCAGTGCCGCCTATCCGTGCCTATCAGTGCCACCCATAAGTACCTATCAGTGCCCACCAGTGCCACTTATGAGTGCCCATCAGTGCCGCCAATCAATGCCCACCAGTGCTGCATATCAGTGGCGCCTATCAGTGCCCATCGTCAGTGCCGCCTTTCAGTGCCTCCTTATCAGTGCCTGTCAGTGCCCATCAGTGAAGGAGAAAACTTACTTATTTACAAAATTTTTTATTTGTTTAGCAAAAAATAAAAACTATAGAGGTGATCAAATACCACCAAAAGAAAGCTCTATTTGTGGGAACAAAATTCTAAAAATTTTGTTTGGGTACAGTGTAGCATGACTGCGCAATTTTCATTTAAAAAGTGACAGCGCTGAAAATTGACTTGGGCAGGAAGGGGGGAAAGTGCCGATATTGAAGTGGTTAAGCAATGCCTGTGTAAACATGAGGTCTATGGACCTCAAATCGCATCAAAGTCGGACCAAAGTAGTACAGGGCCTACCTTGAAGTCGCTCAGATATGAATGGTACTTATTGGAATACATGGGGAACGACTTCTCATGCGACTTTGCAGTTCCAAGTCCCAGGACAAGTCTCACAAGTGTGAAAGGGGCCATAGTAGAAAAAAACGTAGGTTTGCAGTATGTAGGCTCGGATGTTTTACATTTAGAAAAAAAGGTAAAAGTGTCAATGCCTCATGAAGTGTTTTTCCCCTTAGATGCCATGGATCCCCTTGTGTCTGGTTTGACAGTTCAGCAGCAGAGCCATCCGTCTGGTTTCCTGGCTCCTCAGCTCCACCAAATGCAGGCAGTTGTAGGCAACCGACCAGCCAATCCAGCCAACTTTCAGCAGTTTCAGCAACAGGCTCGCCTGCCGCAGCATCAGCAAGTTTCTCAAGGCATTCGTCCTCCTTTTGCAACTCCTGCACAGGTCCCTGTTCCTCCAGGCTGGAATCAGCTTGCGTCAGGAGCCTTGCAGCCTCCCCCGGCTCAGGCAAATATGGGGGCTGTTGTTCCCAATCAACAGTGGAAGAAATCTGCATTGGGTGCAGGAGGGCCATTACAACAACAGCAGCAATTTACACAGAGACCGTCTCTGTCAGCAGTGCAGACACCGTCCCACCCTCCCCCTCCTTACCCATTTGGCAGCCAGCAGGCATCCCAAGTTCACTCTAATTTCCCTTCTATGGCTAATTCAAATCAGTTCAGCACACCTCCAATGAAACCAATGCAGGGGGGACCTCCGAGGGTGATGACTCCATTGCAGCAACCCCATCTCTCCAAATCTCCGGCCTCATCTCCTTCTTCCTTCCAGCAGAGCTCACCTGCATCGTCCCCCACAGTGATCCAAACCCAGCAACAGGCCATGGGACCACGACCAGGACAAGGCAATTCATTGCCTCAGGGTTTCCAACAACAGGCTGTCAGCTCTCCGGGGCGCAGTAGTGTGATACCACAGGGGAGCACAGCAGGAAACTTTATGATGCAGCAGAATCAGGGTCCACAGGGTATTCATGCAGGTATGTCATACATAGCTGTCTGATTTAAACAGCGTGTTGACCTGATGACTGTAAATCTAGCAATGATAACTGTGTCTGAGTATTAAAGTGGTTAGATATTAGTAGTAACACTGAAAGGCTTAGGCTGGCTATAGACTGATGGATATATGGTAAGGTTCAATGAATGCTCATTAGCAAAATGATTTCATTCAAACACACATAAGCCAACACATATTAGGAACATTTGAAAGCTGAACTTCAGAGGTAATATTTTTTGCATACTTTCAGTGGGTCCGCTTGGTCCACTGCACACTGACCACAGGGGGTTGCTCGCTGGGCACAGCTGCCATTCATATCCTTTGATTGGATGAGGAGGGGCAGTGATGTCACAATCTCCCCCCCCAAGAATGTTGTCATTCATGTTCATTCTGTATTTGTTGAATCTTCTCAGATTTGTCACAATAATGGTGAATTTTGCTGTTTAAAGGGGAATTTATGCTTTATGCCCCCCTCCCCTTCTTTTGGAACTTTTTGTGGGGTGGAGCAGGTACCACGGTGGCGATTCCACCAGAAGTTCTCCCAGCCCCTCCTCCTGCAACCTTCTGAGACAAGTCATAGGTCCCAGAAGGCTGCGGGACCACTCACAAAGCACAGCGTGGCGCACACATGCGCAGTGGTCAGCCGACTGTGAAGCCGCAAGGTGTCACAGCTGGCTTCCCACAGTAAACATTCTGGCGCCAGGGACCTGAAGACCTGCAAACCTGGTACAGGTGAGGTTGGTGCTGGTTTCCTGAACAGGTAAGTGTCCTTTTACTAAAAGTCAACAGCTACAGTATTTTTAACTGCTGACTTTTTTTCAAATAGGTTGGAGAACCTTTTTAAGCTCACCAAAGAGAGAATGCCTTGTCGTTGGATAAGACAAAGATTTTTCTGGAGTGTTTCATTTAGAAAACCAATTGCAAAATTGACAATAAATTGGTAGATAAACTGTTTCAGGTCAGGTCAGTTGATAACGAGAGATTTTTGATCGTCTGATTCAGACATAAATTCATTGCATCTGTAGCCAGCCTAACCCTTTGATTTGTTTTCTGTTGCTTTTGTTCCATTACTGAGTTTCACTGTTTTTCGCTTACAGTTGGCAATTTTTTGATGCTCTGTTTCTGGATTAATATGAAAGCACTTTGGACTTTTTGCTAAAAATTACCTTCAGCTGGATTGCCTCAGGGGTTATTCTTAAACCAAATTAATCAAATTTGAAATAGATGTCATATGACAGCTTTCTTCTGTCCATGGAGAGGAATTATTAAAACATATAGGCTGACTTTCTACAAAAAATATCAGTAGTTTGGCTTCTGTAATGTTTGAATCGGTGACCTAGAACAAGTATGCAGCATGTGAAGACCCTACTCCTGGTGTGCATAATTATTCCAGGTCACCAGGTGCTTTAAAGCAGGCCTACACTTTCCGTAAAATGCTTCTACTTCCTTCCTTCATTTTTTTTTCCTTTTTTGTAAATACCGTACCTTTTTTTTTTTCCCCCCAAGATGACCTCACTTCCATTATTTTCACCTAGGCTTCAATGGCATACCCCAGCTTCCTGAAGCCTCCTGAGATACTTGCAACATGCATTCTAAAAGGATTTGGCCATCCTCATTCACCCGCAGCCGTCTGGGACTAGTCACAGGTCCCAGAAGGCTGCGGGACCATTCACAAAGTGTAGTAGGAAGGTGGCTGTGAAGCTACAAGCAGTCGTAGCCGACTTCCAAAACTAAACATGCTGGCCCCTGGACCCGAAGACCTGCGAAAAGCCTGCCTCGAGCGAGGATGGCGCCGGATCCCTGGACAGGAAAGTATGCTATTAAAAGTCAGCAGCTACAGTATTTGTAGCTGCTGACTTTTTTCTTTTTTTTTTTTGTTTCTAGTGTGAAGAACCGCTTTAGTCACTTAATCTGTGGAAGAATTACCCCCCTTCATGACCAGGCCATTTTTTGCAATACAGCACTCTGTTACTTTAACTGACAATTGCGTAGTCATGCAACACTATACCCAAATAAAATGTAGGTAATTTTTTTCCCCCACAAATAGAGCTTTCTTTTGGTGGTATTTGATCACCACTGTGTTTTTTATTTTTTGCGCTATAAACAAAAAAAGCTACCAACTTAAAAAAAATATATACATATTTTTTACTTTCTGCTGTAAAACGTATTCAGTAGAAAAATGTAAAAAAATCTAATTTCATCATAAATTTAGGCCAATATGTATTCTGCTTTTGGTAAGAGAATCCCAGTAAGCGTATATTGATTGGTTTACGCGAACGATAAAAAAAAAGAAGAAAACTAGTGCGCAAAACCAAGGCGAGCCAAAGCAGCTAAAGAGAACTAATACGGCAGTGTTCCCACACAGAAAAACAATAAGGTAAATAGAGATATGTGGCGCTAACTCAAAGTGCATAAATGTGATGAAATAAATATAATCCAATTCTTCGAGTAAAGTGCATATGCGTAAAGAGCAAAATCACATAAATAAAGTGACTAAACATCCATTAAATTCATAAGAAGTGACATCGGATAAAATGAAGTGACAGTGAAAGTTCATGAAATATGACATCACATAAATAAACAAATCCAAATGAAGGTGAATAAATCCAAAGATGGTCTAAAAGTGCATCAAGATAAAAAAAAAATCACGAATTTAGAATTTTTTTTTTAAAAAAATCGTATGAGATAAAAAAAAGTTGCATGCAAAAACAAAAATCGCATAGAGTGCAAAAAAGTGCAGAAACGCTATACAAATAGCCAAAAGTTGATCCAATTAATGTAATACAGTTCCAACGTGAACAAAGTGAGTCTTCAAAAAACAGTTTGTGCAAAAAAATAGATGAAAAAAGTGCAAGTGCACCTATCATCGTTTGCACTTGCACTTTTTTCATCTATTTTTTTGCACAAACTGTTTTTTGAAGACTCATTTTGTTCACGTTGGAACTGTATTACATTAATTGGATCAACTTGTGGCTATTTTTGTAGCGTTTCTGCATTTTTTTGCACTTTATGCGATTTTTGTTATTGCATGTGACTTTTTTTATCTCATGCGATTTTTTTTTTTTTTTTTTTTTTTTTTTTTTCTAAATTTGTGATTTTTTTTTTTTTTTTTATCTTGATGCACTTTTAGACTATCTTTGGATTTGTTTATTTATTTGATGTCATATTTCATGAATTTTCACCGTTATTTATCCGATGTCACTTCTTATGAATTTAATGGATGTTTGATCACTTTATTTATGTTATTTTGCTCTTTAGGCATATGCACTTTACTTGAAGAATTGGATTATATTTATTTCATCACATTTATTCACTTTGAGTTAGCGCCACATATCTCTATTTACTTTACGCAAACATTTTAGTGTCTACAATCTATGGTATATTTATGGGTTTTGGATTAATTTTTTTATGCTAGTAATGGCGGCAATCAGCAATTTATAGCAGGACAGCGATATTGCAGCAGACAGTCGGACTCTAACTGACACTTTGCAGAAACCTGTGACACTAATACTAAAAATATGCACTGTCACTGTAATAATAACTTGCTGGGAAGGGGTTAAACATCTAGAGCAAGCAAAGGGTTAACTGTGTGCCTAGCCAGTGTTTTTTTGTGTACACAGTGTGCTGCTTTTACTAGGGGAAGAGATGGATTCCAGTCCTTGCTTTGCAGAAACACAGAATCCATCCCTTCCCCCTGTCAAAACGGCGATCTGCCTTGTTTACATAGGCAGATCCCCCTTCTGTGTTGTTTACCCCCTACATGCAAAAGTGCAGGATCATGTGTATATAGTAAAACTGCTATAGGGCAGTCAGCAAATGGTTAAGCAAAGAGCATATTTCACCCACTAGAGGTTTTCTATACAAACTAGTTGTGTAAACTGCAAAATACTAATCTAAATTTTACAAAGAGCTCTTCCTTTACTCTACTCTCCCAGGAATTCCTAAGCGACTGCTGCCTGGCTTTTCAGCAGGGCAAGCAAATGCCAGTTTTCTGCAGGGGCAGACCCCACCCAGCAATGCAGGGTCACCAACTAATGGTGGCACAGCTCAGCAGCAAGCTACCGCCGCTGGTCAAGGAGCAGGTAAGACCCATTGCTATCAACTACAGCAAGTTTCACGAAATTGATGATTGTCTTCATATCTAAACAGGTTATGCTTTGTGGTTTAATTCCTTATTTGCTTTTTCTTTTTTCTTTTTTTAGACTGATAGTTGAAAAGATGACCTCTAGGGAAAAATGACCACCACAGCTAGAGTTTTTATAGTTAAATACATCAAATATATGTCAAAGAAAAAAATTCTGAAACATTAGCAGCGCTAGTGCACAAATAGCAAGGATTTAAATAAATAAATAACAATAGATTTGCTTAAGAGTCCACTTAAACAAGGAGTGAAATGGTGATCCACTCACTTGTTGTCACAGTCGTGTAGGTATTCCACTTACCAGATCATGCTGGTTTACACGCTTATCGATCAAATAATCACTGTTCTCTGGACACTTTCCATCTGTGTTTTGCTCATCACAAGAAGGTTTGCATAATATAAGGGCATGTAACAACAATACTGTATTAGTCATGCATTCCCATCTAACCTCTCACCGCTCCCGCGGGGTTCCCGGGAAGGAAAGACAAGGAGAAGCCGACACTGTAGACTGCTGCGTAGCGACACGCTGACGCGTTTCTGTCATCACTTTCGTCAGAGGGCGCCCTCTGACCAAAGTGATGACAGAAACGCGTCGAGTGTCGCTACGCAGCAGTCTACATTGTCGGCTTCGCCTTGTCTTTCCATTCCCAGGAACACCGCGGGAGCGGTGAGAGGTTAGAAGGGAATGCGCGACTAATGCGTACACGCGGTCGGACTTTTCGACTGGACTTGTCTGACGGACCAGATTCGGCGCACAATCCGATCGTGTGTGGGCTTCACCGGACCTTCAGGGGACTTTTCCAGTCACAAATCTGACGGACTTTAGATTTGGAACATGCTTCAAATCTTTACGTCGTAACTCCGCCGGACCCAGAAATCCGCTCATCTGTATGCTAGTCCGACGGACAAAAACCCACGCTAGGGCAGCTATTGGCTACTGGCTATCAACTTCCTCACTTTAGTCCGGTGTACGTCATCACGTACGAAACCGTCGGACTTTTGTGTGATCGTATGTAGTTAAGTCCATTCGTTATCAAGTCTGTCGGACGGGCTATCAGTTTTTTGTAGCCGAAAAGTCTGACCGTGTGTACGCGGCATTATACAGTATTGTTGTTACATGCCCTTATATTATGCAAACCTTCTTGTGATGAACAAAACACAGATGGAAAGTGTCCAGAGAACAGTGATTATTTGATCAATAAGCGTGTAAACCAGCATGATCTAGTAAGTGGAATATCTACAGGGCTGTGACACAAGTGGTGTGGTGAAGGAGATCGTACCATATTGGGATCGTTGTTAATGCTTTCCTCCACGATGGTTTATGTTACTCACCTGTTTTCTCTTAACCACTTCAAGACCGCCGCACGACTATATACGTCCAAACTTTGAACGGGGATATCGTTGTTATGGCAGCAGCTAGCTGCCATAACCCCGGTATCCCCGTTTTCGTGCGGCGGCCGGCTTTCAGATAAAAGTGGTCCCTGCGGCGGATTCGCCCTGAGATCACTTTTATCGGTGGCGGGAGAGGGCCCCCCTCCCGCCGCGATCTGGTGCCCTCCGCCGCTTACCGGAGCCGTCGGTAGCGGTGGAGGCGATCGCGTCCTTCTGTGTGGTGTGTCTGGAGATGAGTGAGGCTAAGATGGCACCCACTCGTCTCCATGACACTGGTGGGCGGAAGCGACGTCAAAATGTCACTTCCGTCCACGCCTCTTAAAGGCACATTTTGTCAAATGTCATTTTTCTAAATGACTTTTTTTTTTTTTTATTGCATTTTAGTGTAAATATGAGATCTGAGGTCTTTTTGACCCCAGATCTCATATTTAAGAGGACCTGTCATGCTTTTTTCTATTACAAGGGATGTTTACATTCCTTGTAATAGGAATAAAAGTGACACCATTTTTTTTTTTTTTTTTAAACATTATAAAAATAAATAAAATATTGTAAAATAAATAATAAAAATTAAAAATTTTTTTTTTAAAACCCCCCTTTCCCGACAAGCTCGCGCGCAGAAGCGAACGCATACGGAGTAGTGCCCGCATATGAAAACTGTGGTCAAACCACACATGTGAGGTATCGCAGCGACCGGTAGAGCGAAAGCAATAATTCTAGCCCTAGACCTCCTCTGTACCGCAAAATATGCAACCTGTAGAATTTTTTAAACGTCGCCTATGGAGATTTTTGAGGGTAAAAGTTTGACGCCATTCCAAGAGTGGGCGCAATTTTCAAGCGTGACTTGTTGGGTATCAGTTTACTTGGCGTAACATTATATTTCACAATATAAAAAAAAAATTGGGCTAACTTTACTGTTGTGTTATTTTTTTATTCAAAAAAGTGAATTTTTTCCAAAAAAAGTGCGCTTTTAAGACCGCTGCGCAAATACAGTGCAAAAAAAAGTATTGCAATGACCGCCATTTTATTCTCTAGGGTGTTAGAAGAAAAACCATATAGAATGTTTGGGGGTTCTAAGTAATTTTCTAGCAGAAAAACCTGTTTTAAACATGTAAATGGACTTTAGTTAATGGACTTTCGTGGACTCTTAAGCAAATCTATTGTTATTTTTAAATGCTTGCTATTTGTGCACTAGCGCTGCTAATGCTTTAGAAAATCTTCTTTGACATATATTTGATGTATTTTTCTTCTAGTATAGCAGCTGCTTATTATTGTTTTATTAACATCCTGTCTGTGTGCGCTGAGGGAGGGATACTGAACATGGTTTTATTATTCCTCAGTTTTTGATATTAGTTTTTATAGTGAATAGTGACTTTAGCATGTAACTTTATATAGTATAGACAACAGTAATGTCCTACTCTATTTTTACAATTTCTGCTTATGAAATCAATACTGACATACACCTCTTGCCATTCCATAGGATTAGTTTGTTAGTGTGGTATGTTGGGGAGAGCAAAGGGTCAGTTGTTGCGAAGTAAGCCCTACTTAAAATGAATTTGAACTAAAAAAAGTGAAGATTTTCTATGTTATCCACTTGGCCTCTGAAAGCTCCCCCCCCCCCCCCCCTTCATGACCATGCCATTTTTTTCTATACGACACTGCGTTATTTTAACTGACAAGTTCTTTTTTTTTCTCCCACAAATAGAGCTTTCTTTTGGTGGTATTTGATCACCACTGTTTTTTTTTATATTTTGCACTATAAACAAAAAAAGACTTTCTGCAATAAAACACATGCAATAAAAAAATTAAAAAATCAAATTTCTTCATCAATTTAAGCCAATATGTATTCTGCTACATATTCTTGGTAAAAAAAATCCCAATAAACGTATACTGATTGGTTTGCGCAAAAGTTATAGCATCTACAAACTATGGGGTATATATAATGGATTTTTTTTTATACTAGTAATGGTGGCAATCAGTGACTTGTAGCGGGACTGCGATATTGCGGTGGACAATCTGACACTGGCACTTTTGACAATTTGTGGGAACCAGTGACACTTAAACAGTGATCAGTGCTAAAAATATGCACTGTCACTGTACTAATGACACTGACCAGAAAGGATTAAACATCTACGGTAATCAGAGGGTTAAATGTCTGCCTAATAAGTGTTTTATGTGTACACAGTGTGGTGTATTTACTAAGGGATGTGTTGGACTTCATTCCCTGCTTTGCAGGGAAACAAAATCCACCACATACCTGCTGACAGGACGGAGCTCTGAATTTTTTACCTAGGCAGAGCTCCATCCTGTGTCTCACCTCGATCAGCGAGTGCTGGTGGACATCCATTGACTAACAATGTCCGGAGTGTACACGCTTGCCACTGTTGTGTCAAAACAGCAACTCCTCTAAATCTCCAATTACTGATGCTTTACAGTAACCGGAAGGAACGTGATTAGAGATCTCCATGAATTGGCTATTTTGACAGAACACCAGCACCCACTGATCAGCTTCTGTTGTGACTAATCACAGCAGAAGCGGCATGCGTACCGAAACCCAGACGTGCCGAATCACGTACTAAGTGCGTGATCCGGCACATAATATCTATTCTGCCACCGTATAACTACAGTCGGCAAGTGGTTAAAAGGAACATCTAGAAATGTTAATGGTGCCTAAAGCAGTACCCTGAAACATCTACATTTTGTCTGGAATTTCTCCTAAAAAATAGTAGTGTACTTCCTGGTATGTGAGCATGCAATCAGACTGAGCATAAAATGAAAAATGCATAAATGTGTTACGTTTAATGCAATCTGATTTTCATAATAGTAAGTTGATCTGGAAATACAGGCAGATGAAGTTAAATAGAATGATTTACATTTCCAGTAGGTGTCGAGCTTGGTCCTGCTCATATGCACATGAGGCTCCTCCCTGTTGGTCGTTATTCGTGATAACTGTCTCACTGACTTATGAAAAAAAAATGTCAAGATTTGCGTATAATTTGAGGATTAAGGAATTACTTTGACATTCAGCTAACGTTAACCCCTGCTTTTATTTGTGTTTATTTTGTGGGACAGTTTTTGTGGAATACAGATGAGGAAGTGTCTAAAACGCTTATTTTTTGAGAAGCGACCAGAAAAAGAAAAAATGGTTTAGGAAGGAACACTTTTTCCTATTTATAACAATGTAGGACACATACTGTTTTCTGTAGTTGTGTTTATTGTGCATAAAGTGTGATGAGTAACACTAATGATTTGCTTAACTCTTAGGTGGCCAGGCTAATGGATCATCCCATGGTCAGCTGCAAGGGTCTCATAGTGGTGCCAACATGATGCAGACCAATCTGATTGGACTTCATAACAACCTAAATAACCAGCAAACCAGTGGTAGTGGTGTGAATCAAGTTAGTATTGGTGGACTGCATGGTCAGGCCCAGCAAGGACAACAGTCCCAGATACTTAGCATGCATCAACAAATCATTAACTCCCAAGGACAAATGGTTAACCTTCAAGGACAGGCTCCTCTGAATGCCCAAGGTCAACTGGTACTTTCAAGAGCACAGCTCATGTCGCAGGGACAGATGCTGGCAGGACCTCAAAATCTGGGTCAGACACCCCAAAGGATGACACCTCCGAAGCAAATGATTCCTTCTCACAGTCAGATGATGACAGCCCAGAATCAGGCTGTAATGGAGCAGATAATGCAGGGAAATAAACAAGGATTTAACAACCAAAATCCAGGGAGTGTTATGGTAGGAACTAGTCAGATAATAAGGGGACCAGCCTCTGGTCTAGCCAACAGCATGGTTCAGTTCTCAGGGCAGAACATTTCCCAGCAGGGAACAGTGGGTGGTAATCCTTCACAGGGTGTCAATATACAGACTCAGGTCCTCCGACAAGCTGGACCAGGACAGCATCTTCAGCAGCCCCATGCAGAAACTTCTCAAGCTACTGGTGACTTAGGGAATATGTTGTCTGATTTACCCATGCAGCAAACAGGCAATATGGCTCCACAACATCCTCAACACTTGCAGAACATGCCTGGGAATAACGGACCTGGACAACACTTTCCTGGACACGGCCTCTCCTTCAGTTCTCCATTTGGTCAGGGTGGCAATGGAAATCAGCTGTCCTGTGGACAAAATTCAAGCTTCCCTGTCAACAAAGATGTCACATTGACCAGCCCTCTCCTGGTAAATCTTCTTCAGAGTGACATATCTGCTGGTCACTTTGGTGTAAACAGCAAACAGAACACGACTGCTGCCAAGCCAAAGAAGAAGAAGCCACCAAGGAAGAAAAAGAACCAACAGGGGGAGGAACATATGAAGTAAGTGATTAATGGTACCAGCAGAAGAATATGTTGTGGTTGATATATTAAGTATGCTGAGTATTCTGTGCTCTCCAGGCCCGCCCGGCCTGGAGAACACAATGGCTCCGCTAGATTGCTACCAGGAAAACAGAAAACTTTCCTCGTTGGGTTAGTTCAGATGTGCGTGCACACTCAGCATTTGGATCTGTGCACCTCACATCAAATATTGACATGCAGCTGTGTCTGTGAAGCCACTGCTTCTGCATTCACCCGGGTGGATGCAGTCGCAAAATCAAAGGGAGCCTGTATGCAGGATGGGTGTCAGCGCCCATCTGAACAATGTTTTTCGAAGGCTTTGGTTAAAGAGGTATCAACCTCTTGTTTTCTTTGCTAAGGTTATGCCAGTGCTTGTTTAGATCACTGAATTTTTCAGCAGTCGTCCACAGCAGGGAATTGGTAGCAGCTATACCTGAAACTGAGAAATATGTAGGCTGCCATTGTTGACCTTCTCTTGAAAAAGGTACCTACCTGTCTGATTTTTACTTCAGTCTTTTCAGAATTACGACCTGGAACAAATATGAAAATTAGGAAAGTCGAAATTTCTAATTTGCAAACTTGCTCCAGGTCTAGTACTATTTGGATCATCGGGACAGCCAGGGAAGTAGAGTTTTCTAAAGAAGAAACTAGAAGTTATAGCCTCCCATGCCTCATTAGTATGGGATTGTTTTATGTGTTTTTAGCTGCTTTTACCTTGTGCAGTGGCTCCAAGTCTATTGAATCTGTTGGCCTTTAAAGTGATTGTAAGAGCTCTTTTTTTTTTTTTTTTAAATAACAAACATGTCATACTTACCTCCACTGTGCAGCTCGTTTTGCACATAGTGGCCCCGATCCTCGACTTCTGGGGTCCCCTGTCGGTTCTCGCAGCTCCTCACTTCAGATACCCCCTAGCAGAAGCGCTCTCCCAGGGGGTTACCTTGCGGGTGCGCTCCCGAGTCCAGCATTTGCGCCCTTAGCCATGAATGCCGGCCCCGGCGCCTGCATCATCGCTTGTGATTAAGAGCAGCGGGAGCCAACGGCTGCGCTGCTATCAATCTATCCAAGGTCCCGTTTTTTTTTCTTGCATCAAAAGTTGTTTCCTCTGCCTTCTGTGTAATGGGCTCTGCCACTCCCCCCCCTCATGTTGGGTCTGCAGACTCGAAAGCCACGGGAATATTTTTCAAAAGAAAAGGAGAGAGCGAGTTTACGAAGGGGGCGGGGCCTAGGCGCGGCACCTTGCAACGCCCACGAGGATGCACGGAGGATTGTAGGATCAGTTGGAGGAAGTCTCTCCTCGGCAGCGAGGAGGAAGCAAGCAGCCTACACTGGGACACAGGAGCGATGGGGCACGCCCATAGATGCCATTAAAGATTCTATTCACCAGGTGTCCCGCTTTACGCTTATGCTAGTACATATGCATAGAATCCTGTGGTTAAAAAGTTGGTCAGCCGAAGCACCATGTAAAAAAGCTCCTGACTGGGTTCTCTTTTCACGGGGATCGGCTATTTGGGGATGATTTGGACAAATACATCCAAACAATTTCTAGTGGGAAAAGTACTCTTTTGCCAGTCAAAAAAAAGTATAAACGCCCTTCATTTAAACGGGCTCTTTCTCCTGCGCCAGGGGCTTCCGCATCTAGGCAGTGGCGACGGCCACTGCCGTCAGACTCTAGAGGAAAACCTCACGGTCAGGCCCAGGCTCAAAAGAAGTCCTGGGACCGGAAACCTGCAAAGCAGAATCCTAAAGCCTCATGAAGTGGCACCCCCCCCCCCCCCTCGCTAGGGTGGGGGGAAGACTTCTGCAGTTTTCAGAAGTCTGGCAAGAGGAAATTCAGGACAGATGGGTCATCTCCACGGTAACTCTGGGGTACAAGCTGGAATTTCGGGACTTTCCACCGTTTCGTTTCCTGAGGTCAAACGTTCCCAAAGATCCAGAGAAAAGGCAATCTCTGTTTCGTGCACTAGACCGATTAGTGGCTCAGGGGGTGATCATATCCCCACAGAAGAGCAAGGTTTGGGGTTCAGACCCATTCTAGATCTAAAGAATCTAAATCAGTTCCTGAAGATCTGCTTCTTTCTCATGGAGACGATCAGGTCAGTAGTTTCTGTCCTACTAGGAGAAGAACTTCTGGCATCTATCGACATCAGGGATGCATATCTGCATGTTCCTATATTTCCCGCTCGCCAAAGGTTTCTGCGGTTCAAGGTAGAACAGCAGCATTTCCAGATTGTAGCTTTGCCCTTCGGGCTAGCTACAGCACCCCGGGTGTTTACAAAAGTCCTGGCTCCACCTTTAGCCAGGTTAAGGGCACAGGGCATAACAGTCTTGGCGTACTTAGATGATCTGTTGCTAATAGACCAGTCGGTGGCTCGTTTGGACCAAAGTGCGCGCATTATACAACCAGTTACCTGGAAAGTTTGGGTTGGATTCTCAACCTAGAGAAGTCTTCCTTAAAACCAATAAAAAGGCTGGAGTACTTGGGTCTGATCATAGACACAGCCCAGAAAAAGGTGTTCTTGCCTCAGGCAAAGATCAACTCCATAAGAGAGCTGGTGCGGATGGTCAGGTCAAAAGGCGATCCCTCCATTCGCCTTTGCATGAGGTTGCTAGGAAACATGGTGGCTTCATTAGAAGCGGTTCCCTATGCCCAGTGCCATTCAAGGCTGTTGCAAAACAGTATCCTGTCTACTTGGAACAAAACAATTCAAGCTTTAGACTTCCAATGCGGCTGTCCCCAAGGGTGTCCCAAAGCCTGGTTACTAACCCAGAATCTGCTGATAGGAAAATCCTTCAGACCTGTTATCTGGAAAGTGGTAACGACAGATGCCAGTCTTTCAGGCTGGGGAGCAGTACTAGAAAAGATTACTGTCCAGGGACAGTGGTCAAGAGCCGAAAGACCCTTGCCCATCAATATCCTAGAGATTCGGGCAGTGCGTCTGGCTCTGAATACCTGGACGTCCAGGTTACGGGATTGTCCTGTCAGGATCCAATCGGACAACGCCACAGCTGTGGCCTATATCAATCACCAAGGGGGGGGCACCAAGAGTCTCGAGGCGCAGACGGAGGTAAACCATATTCTAACTTGGGCAGAAAAGAATCTTCCATGGCTATCGGCAGTCTTCATTCCGGGAGTAGAAATTTGTCAGGTTGACTATCTGAGTCGCCAGCAGTTATTCCCAGGGGAATGTTTTTTTCAAAACATTTTTCGGGCTATTTGCCAAAGATGGGGGACTCCGGACGTAGATCTTCTAGCGTCCAGATTCAACATGAAGTTACCGTATTTATCGGCGTATAACACGCACCGGCGTATAACACGCACCCAAATTTAGGAGGGAATTTTAAGGAAAAAAAACTTTTAGGAGGGAAGTTGAAGGGAAAAAAACTTACATTTAAATGCCCTTCATTGCAGCCTTGTCAGTGCAGCCTTCCCCAGTGCAGCCTTGTCAGTGCAGCCTTCCCCAGTGCAGCCTTGTCAGTGCAGCCTTCCCCAGTGCAGCCTTGTCAGTGCAGCCTTGTCAGTGCAGCCTTGTCAGTGCAGCCTTGTCAGTGCAGCCTTCCCCAGTGCAGCCTTCCCCAGTGCAGCCTTCCCCAGTGCAGCCTTGTCAGTGCAGCCTTGTCAGTGCAGCCTTGTCAGTGCAGCCTTCCCCAGTGCAGCCTTCCCCAGTGCAGCCTTCCCCAGTGCAGCCTTCCCCAGTGCAGCCTTCCCCAGTGCAGCCTTCCCCAAGTGCAGCCTTCCCCAGTGCAGCCTTCCCCAGTGCAGCCTTGCCCCAGTGCAGCCTGGTATCCCCTGTCCCTGCTTCCAGGGCTTCAAAATCGCGGTCCGCGATTTGAAAATGGCGCCGCCGGCGCCGAAGTACACAGAGCCGGTCCTCGGCTCTTTCCGGCGGCTCTCGTTTACTTTCGGTTTCACTCGTAGTCCGGAGCGGAGCTATCCGAGTAGGTTCGGATAGCTCCGCTCGGGACTACGAGTGGAGCCGAAAGTAAACGAGAGCCGCCGGAAAGAGCCGAGGACCGGCTCTGTGTACTTCGGCTCCGGCGGCGCCATTTTCAAATCGCGGACCGCGATTTTGACATTTTGACAGATCGGGATCGGCGTATAACACGCACCTGCGACTTTCCCCTGATTTTAAGGGGAAAAAAGTGCGTGTTATACGCCGATAAATACGGTAATTAGAAATTTCGTATCTCCATAGAGTGGTGCTGTGGATACAACACTAAGTTAAAATTAATTTGTCACTTCCCGATATTTTAAGTATAGAAGAATGGATGATGGACTTTTTAGGCATAAGACATTCTTATAAAAAATTAATATTTATTACAAATTTTAAAATAAAAACAATTACACAGATTTCTCATATAATTCATTCACAGAAAATAGCCTATGAGCATGAATAGCACACCACCTATATACAATATAGTCAAACCCCGGAGGACCAGACTGATCACTCTTGAAATTTTTATAGAGCTTGACGAGGTAGCGTGTCATCAAGTGCTCAACCCTGCTCTACATGTTGCGCGTAACGAAACGCTTCTTCAGGAGCTATGGCGAATTATTCAATCATAGGTAAAAAAAGAAAGAAAAGGGATGAGGCAGAGAGTAGTATCCTCAATGATGGTAGAGATTCACAATGATTCAGAGGAACTTAGGAGGCTAACACTTCAGGAACCATATAGGTTTAATCTAAAGGGTAATTCTATGCCAATGTCAACAATTAGAAAGTGGTCTTTAAGGTAAAAGATGGTGCCCAGGACTGCTATTAAAATACTGGCTTGTTCAGTGTAGGGAATCCTCCCGTTGTGTCCATGCCTATTATCCCATAAATATTGGTCCCTTAAACACTAAGTTCCTGGCAGAGTCTCCTCTTTGCGACCGCCCCACACAAATGGCAAAGGCAACACAATAGCAGTCCTGGGCACCATCTTTTACCTTAAAGACCACTTTCTAATTGTTGACAGTGACATAGAATTACCCTTTAGTTTAAACCTATATGGTTCCTGAAGTGTTACCCTCCTAAGTTCCTCTGAATCATTGTGAATCTCTACAATCATTGAGGATACTACTCTCTGCCTCATCCCTTTTCTTTCTTTTTTACCTATGATTGAATAAGAAGAAGCGTTTCATTACGCGCAACATGTAGAGCAGAGTTAAGCACTTTATGACACGCTACCTCGTCAAGCTCTATACATTTCAAGAGTGATCAGTCTGGTACTCCGGTGTTTGACTATATTGTATATAGGTGGTGTGCTATTCATGCTCATAGTCTATTTTCTGTGAATGAATTATATGAGAAATCTGTGTAATTGTTTTGATTTTAAAAATTGTAATAAATCTTATTTTTTTTTAAGAATCTGTTATGCCTAAAAAGTCCATCATCCAAAAACCTTATATTTTCAACATGAAGTTAGTCAACTTTGTGTCCAGGGCTCTGGATCCACTCGCATGCGGTTCAGATGCATTGGTGACCCCATGGGATCAGTTCTCACTGATCAATGCATTTCCCCCTATTCAGTTGCTGCCACGACTTCTTTTCAGGATCAAGATGGAAAGAAAGACGGTAATTCTGGTAGCACCAGCATGGCCCAGAAGGTCATGGTATGCAGAAATTGTAAAGATGGCAGTGGAGGGTCCATGGTCCCTCCCACTACGGCCAGACCTACTCTTACAGGGGCCTATATTCCATCCTACCTTACGGTCTCTAAATTTAACGGCTTGGCTATTGAAACCCATATTCTGAAGAAACGTGGGCTTTCTGGGTCAGTTATCTCTACCCTGATTAATGCAAGGAAGCCAGTTTCCAGAGCTAAATATTATAGAGTCTGGAGGGCTTATGTTTCCTGGTGTGAATGTAAGGGTTGGCACCCTCGGAGGTATATCATAAGCAGGATTCTTGCCTTTTTACAATTAGGGGTAGAGATGAAGTTGGCCTTGAGTACAGGGCCAAGTCTCAGCTTTATCTGTCTTATTTCAAAGACCGCTTGCTACACATTCTTTAGTCCAGGGTTTTATGCAAGGGGTGATGCGGCTTAATCTGCCAGTCAAACCTCCTTTGAACCTTTGGGACTTGAACTTAGTTTTGTCAGTGTTACAAAAACAGCCATTTGAACTGATACAGCATATTCCCTTAGTCCTGACAAGGAAGCTGGTGTTCTTGGTTATCCTTAGCAAGAAGGATTTCGGAATTGGCTGCTCTTTCATGTAAAGAGCCATGCTTGATTATTCATGAGGACAGAGTGGTGTTACGCCCTCATCCAGACTTTTTGCCAAAAGTGGTCTCAGGTTTTCACCTGAACCAAGATATTGTCCTGCCATTGTTTTTTCCAAAACCATGTTCCAGGGAAGAGAAGTCACTACATTGTCTTGATGTGGTGAGAGCAGTGAAATTCTATTTAAAGACAACTGCTCAGATTAGAAAGACTGATGTCTTATTTATTCTGCCAGAGGGTCCTAGAAAAGGACAGGCAGCGTCAAAATCCACTGTCGCTAAGTGGATTCGGTAGGTTATAATTCAGACTTATAATTTAAGGGGTAACCAGGCCTTCATGGCTAAGACCTGTAAGACCGCAACTTGGTCTTCAGTACATACATTCACCAAGTTTTATCAAGTGGATGTAAGGAGGTATGAGGATAACGCCTTTGGGCGCAGTGTGCTGCAAGCAGCAATATAGGTCCTCAAGTCTGGGGGTACCCTACGGGTCTTGTCTCCCTCCCCTCAAATAGCATTGCTATGGGAGGTCCCATTAGGTTATTAACTTAGGCTCTGTGTCCCATGATGTACGATAAAGAAAATAGGGTTTTTATAACAGCTTACCTTTAAAATCCTTTTCTTGGAGTACATCATGGGACACAGAGGTCCCTCCCCTCTTTTGGGGTTTAAGTATATTGCTTTATTAAAAAAACTGAGGTACTCCTGATAGGAGGAGGGGTTATATAGGGAGTGAACTTCCTGGATTGAGTATACCAGTGTCCATCACCTGAAGGTGCCTATATACCCATTAAGTTATTAACTTAGGCTCTGTGTCCCATGATGTACTCCAAGAAAAGGATTTTACAGGTAAAAATCCTATTTTTTTTTCAAAAAAAAAAAAAAAAAAAGAACATTACAATATATGCCCAATAAGGACCAGCGATGTACTGTTATGTTGCTGGACTTTGAGTGGTTATACCAGAATGATGCCTGCAGGTTTAGGTATCATCTTGGTATCGTTCTTTTCAGCTGGTGGTTGGCTTTCATGTAAAAGCAATCCAAGCAGCTAATTTGCTGCTAGACTGCTTTTACAAGCAGTGGGAGGGAACATCCCCCTCCCTCCCGCCTTCTTGCATGATTTTCTCGTGCTCTCTTGTCCCACTGGGGAACCCGAGAATGCAGCTGGTGGTTCCGCCAGCTGATCAGAGCCCAGAACGGCTCCAATCATCTCTATGGCCTAAGAAACTGGAAGCTACGAGCATTTCATGACTTCAGTTTCGCCATATATAAACAGCCCCATTGGAAAATTGGGAAAGCATCTTCTCACACTGATCTTGGTGTGGTCAGATGCTTTGAGGGCTGAGGAGAGATCTAGAGTCTAATAGACACAAATTTTTTTTTAAAAAGAGTACCTGTCACTACATATTGCTATCATAGGGGATATTTCCATTCCCTGTAATAAAAAAATAAAGAAACAGTTTAAAAATAAACTAAAAAAGCAAAAAAATAAAGCACCCCTGTTCCCCCGTGCTCGTGTACAAAGGCGAGCAAGCATCAGTATCGTGTCATAAGTAAACCGCAATTGCACCATGCATGCTGAGATATCGCCGCGAACGTCAGATCGAGGGCAGTAATTTTAGCAGTAGACCTCCTCCAAATCTAAAGTGGTAATCTTGAAAGGCTTTTAAAAATGTATGTAGTTTTTTGCCGCTGCACGGTTGTACGAAATTTTTAAGCATGTCATGTTTGGTGTCTATGTACTCGGCATAAGATCATTTATATTTTACCAAACATTTGGGCAATACAGTGTGTTTTAGTGCATTAAAATTCAAAAGTGTTTCTTTTTTCCAAAAAAGTTGCGTTTGAAAAAATGTATAATGTTTGGGGCTTCAAAGTAATTTTCTTGCAAAAAAAAAATATTTTTTCATGTAAACAAAAAGTGTCAGGGCTTTGTCTTCAAGTTGTTAGAAGAGTGGGTAATGTGTGACATAAGCTTCTACTGTTGTGCATAAAATGCCAGGAGAGTTCAAACCCCCCCCCCCCCCATGACCCCATTTTGGAAAGTAGACACCACAAGCTATTTGCCGATAGGCATGTTGAGTCCATGGATTATTTTATAATTTTGCCACAAGTTTCGGGAAAATGTCATGGGCATATGTGAAATTACACCCCAAAACACATTCTGCTGCTTCTTCTGAGTATGAGGATACCACATGCGTGAGAATTTTTATGGAGCCTAGCCGTGTACAGGACCCTGAAAACCAATCACTGCCTTCAGGATTTCTAAAGCCTCATACACACGATCGGACTTCAAACAAATTTTTCCGTGGATTTCTGTCCAAAGGGCGTTGGCCGTGAACTTGGTATGCATACACACGGCAGGACTTTTTCAGCCAACTTTCATCAAATCACGTGGTTTTTCAGCTCTTTACCGCCACCCTTTGGTCAACTTCTGTATTGTTGTTTGATCTTTTGCATTGGTTCTGAGCATGCGTGTTTGTACTTTGGACTAAAGTCTTATGGACTTGTGTACACACGATAGGATTTTGCACCATAGGACTTTTGTTGCTGGAAAGTTTGTTTGCACAACTAACATTTGTCCGATGAAAACTGAAAAAGTTTGCCCGATGGATCGTACACACGGTCGGATGTTGCCTTAAAACAGGTATTTTGCATGTTTGTTGTCAAAAAGTCCGATCGTGTGTATGGGCCTTTAGGGCGTAAAATGGTGATTTTACTTCCTCACTACCTGACACAGTTTCGGAGGGCCTGAAATGTCCAGATAGCACAACCCCCCACAAATGACCCCATATTGGAAAGTAGACACCCCAAGGTATTTGCTAAGAGGCATGGTGATTATTTTTCAGCTCTCGTTTGTTTTGGAAAATGAAGAAAGAAAAGGAAATTTTTTTTTTTTTCAATTTTCAAAACTTTGTGACAAAAAGCGAGATCTGCAAAATACTAAACATGCCTCTCAGCAAATAGCTTGGGGTGTCTACTTTCCAAAATGGGGTCATTTGGGGGGGTTTGTGCTATCTTGTCATTTCATGAGCTCCGAAACCGTGATAGGTAATGAAGAGTGAAATTTAAATTTACGCCCTTAGAAATCCTGAAGGCGGTGATTGGTTTTCGGGGTCCTATACACGGCTACACCGCCAAAAAGTTCCACACATGCGGTATCCCCGTACTCGGGAGAAGCAGTAGAATGTATTTTGGGGTGTAATACCACATATAACCATGACCTGTGTGAGCAATAAATAATTTTAGTGACAACTTTTGTGTTTTTATTTATTTTTTTGTCATTTTTCAATCACTTGTGACAAAAAAATTAAATATTCAATGTGCTCACCATGCCTCTCAGCAAATTCCTTGGGGTGTCTACTTTTTAAAATGCGGTCATTGGGGGGGGGGGGGGGTTGTACTGCCCTTCCATTATAGCACCTCAAGAAATGAGATAGGCAGTCATAAACTAAAAGTTGCGTAAATTCCAGAAAATGTACCCTGTTTGTAGACGCTATAACTTTTGCACAAACCAATAAATATACGCTTGTTTTTTATTTATTTTTTTGGCTGAATGCATTTTGACCTAAATGTATGACTAAAATTGAGTTTATTATAATTTTTTTATAACAAAAAGTAGAAAACATAATTCTTTCCCAAATTTTTCGGTCTTTTCGGTCTCTAAAAACCACAGAGGTGATCAAATACCACCAAAAGAAAGCTCTATTTGTAGGAAAAAAAGGATGCAAATTCCGTTTGGGTACAGCATTGCATGACCACGCAATTACCAGTTAAAACAGCGCAGTGCCAAATTGTAAAAAATGCTCTGGTCATTAAAGTGGAGGTCCACCACAAAAAAAAAAATCACACCAAAAAATCCCTAAAAAATTGGAGGAAAAAAATAAAAATTTTAAACTCACCTGAAATGGCTGTTGCTAGGCAGTCTTCCTAATCTGCCTCTTTCTACGCCGCGGTGATTTTCTGTCTTCTCCTCCCTGCGTTGTCTTCTGGGGAATGGGGCGCGGTGTGTTATGGGAACTATGTGTGTCCCACAACACATCGCGTCCCATTCACAAAGCACTGCGCGACTCACGCATGTGCAATAGGAAACGGGCAGTGAAGCCGTAAGGCTCCACTGCCTGTTTCCCTTTGTTAGGATGGCAGTGCCGGGACCCGAGAGCCGAGGGATGGGTCGGCCTCTGGCGGCCAACATCACGGGCACCCAGGACAGGTAAGTCTACTTAATTAAAGTCAGCAGCTACAGTATTTGTAGCTGCTGACTTTTTTAAAAAAAAAAATTGCGGCCTGAACCCCGCTGAGTGGTTAATGTCAACAAAACATCTGCACCAAAAACAACTGCAGCAATTTACAAAAGCCATAAATATCTACAAGTAACCCAGCAAGATTTGGAACCATTATTGTGTAAATGTATTTAAACACAACAATTGCAAAGCTTTTATCACACTCCTTATCACAATTAAAGCATATATATATATATAAACCCTTAAAAAAAAAAAAAAAAAAAAAAAAAAAAGATAATAACCATAAAGATTGTATTGCATAAATTCTTGTTAAGCCTTTTTAAAGCTATAAAGGGTACTACGGTGTGTTTGTAGGAAATATGCATAAATTTCTAACCAATTTGTTATTTCTTTAGTGCTGCTGAACCTCGTATGGAAGACTCTGATCAATCTGGAATGGTTGGAGATCAATTAGGAGCCTTGGATGCTGGTCAGAAACTCTCAGAATTCCAAAACAGGCCACCAGGTGAGAACCAACAAAATTACAACTGCAAATGTGTGCCTTTTACTCATTTAGATTTTTTTAAATATCAGGTAATACTAAATGTAACTGGAATAATATAGTTTAGGATAAGAGCTGCTGCAGACATGCACAATGCTGATCGAGATCAGGCTCAGGTGAGTATGGGGAGAATGCATTAAACTAAACAACCTCTTACCAACCATTTTTAGTGGACCCTGTTAAAGTGGCAGTAAAGTAATTTTTTTTAAAACTCGCTGACAGGCAGGGTTCTTATAACAGAAGAAACCCTAGAGGTCTCTTCTGTCATATATTCCACCCCTACCTGTCAGCAAGTAATTTGATGTGAGCCGCACAAGCGCAACTCAGACCACATTTATGGTCCGCTCTGTGTGCTGCTGAGATGTGACTCCCATGCGCATGCACGGGAGTGTCATTGCCCTGGCAGAGCCAATCAAGCAGCCGAAGATCGCAAACCCTGAAGAAAGACTGGGTGAAGATGGGAGCGGCAGGGACAAGGGAGAGCAATGAGAGCGCAGCGCTGGAGGGCTGCGTTTGTAGGCAAGTCTGTCATAATGTCCTAGTATGCAGTGCATACTAGGACATTATGACTTGGAGCTTCCGGGGGACCCATTTGTTAAAAAAACATCTAAAGACTTTACTACCACTTTATTGAGCTCTTCAGAAATGCTTGTTATTAAGAGATTGATATACAGTATTTGAAAATATCCCTCCAGTTCCTTTTTATGTAAAAAAATGATCTTAGCCTGCCTTTGGCTGCCATTCTGTTTGGCTGCCTAGAATAAAGAAAATACCCAGTATTTAAGGTATGGAGACCTGTTCTATGTGACAGCACAGGGTCAATATCCAATATATTAGTCCTACTCCGAGAAGCTGAATAGAACTGCGGGAAATTAAGGTGAATGTGCTGGTCGGGGGTTAAATTGAACCAATTGCTCTGTCCTCCATGGGCACTGATTGGTGAGAAAAATGTGTTTACAGTCTGTGGGTGTCCAGATTAATGTTACACTGTAATATTAGATTCAAATTCACTGTTGGTGTGTTTTTTTTGTTTTTTTTTTAAAGGGGACCTGTCAGGAAAGAAATTAGGGAGTTGCCATTACTGACCTATTTTGAAGGTGCATGCTCCAGGGCAGTTCTGTTTATTTTTGCTTCACTGATACGTAATAACCTGTGTTCCTAGGTTTCATGCATTTGCTTGTTCTAGAAATACATGAATGCGGTAGCACCGGATCTTTTTTGGAATTGTAGAAAAATGATGTTTAAAATCTAATTTCAGGCTACCCAACACAAGGACTTGAGCAGAGACAGCTTCAGCAGATTCCTCCTCAGTTAATGCAGCTTGGACAGCAACAGGGTCAAAGCGGGCAGAATCAGCAGCCCACCCCTTCTCAGCAGATGATGATGATGCTGATGATGCAACAGCAGCAGCAGCAACAACAACAACAGCAGCAGCAGGAACAGAAAACAGTGCGGCTTCCTTTGCAACAGAACATCTTTAACCCCCGGGCTGCTATGAACACAGATGCTCAGAGAATGCCCATGCAGCAAGGAGGCAGCATGCAAGCTATGGTGAATTTGCAAAGTACTGGTTCCATACCACCTTCACCTGACAAGCAGAGAATGGCAATGATATCCAGTGCATCATTAGGAGGCAGTGGTAGAAAAATGGGCTTTCCAGAGAGTGGGCAAAATCTAACAGGGTCACCTCTGGGAGATGGATCCTCAGCTGCTCCACTTGGTGACATTCCTGAGCTTCCCCCAGCTCCTGGATCTCAAAACAATATGGCCCCACATATGCTTATGCCTCAAAATCCAATGATGATGGCTGGATCTAAACCAGGGACTGCCTCCTCTCTTTCTCTTACACAAGGCACAAGCCCTCAACAGCAGCACTCCAATACTATGGGTGGATCCCATGGGCACCATTACCAAAATGTTCAGACTCCATCTCAGTCTTCAAGGCCGAAGACGCCCAATAGAGCAAGTCCAAGACCTTACTACCCTCAGACACCCAATAATCGCCCTCCTAGTACTGAGCCTTCAGAAATTAGCCTTTCTCCAGAAAGACTCAATGCCTCCATTGCTGGTCTTTTTCCTCCTCAGATCAATATTCCATTACCTCCTCGGCCCACCCTCAATCGAGGTTTTGATCAGCAAGGACTGAATCCAACTACTCTAAAAGCAATTGGACAAGCTCCTCCAGGGTTGACTGTGAACAGCCAGTCTAATTTTGCTTCACACATGAATAAGATGGATAATGGAGCAGGAAAGCCGCCATCTGGTGGTGCTAGCAAACGAGCAAGTCCAAGCAATAGTAGGCGCTCAAGTCCCGCATCAAGTCGCAAAACAACACCAAGTCCTGGTAGGCAGAACTCTAAGACTCCTAAGATGGTACTTGGAGGACAGACCCCTGGAATATTACATAATATGGAGATGCAGAGAAACATGTTGGCAGGCCAACCATCTGTACCACCACCTCAAACAGCACCCTTAATAGGACAATACTCAACACAATCTATACCAAGTGCAGCTGTTACCTCTGAGGAGATCAAAGAAAGTTCAAGCTTGATTCAAGAAAATGAGAACCAAACCATGCAGATGATCCCCAGGGAGCACTCAGTAGCAGAACATAAAACAGATGTTCACCAAGAAATGAAAATGGTGTCCCCAGAAGAGCTAGCTAAGAAGGAAGCACTGTTCCTAGAAGCATCAAAAATCCCACGTCCCGAAGATCTGTCTGCCATTTCACCAGCCATGAGAGATGCCCCAACATCCCTGAGTCAACTACTGGACCACTCTGGTGCTCCCAATTTTAATATCAAGCCACCGGGTCCACTTCCTGAAACATCCATAATGTTGCCACCAACAGAAGACTCAAAAACAATGGATGTTACTTCTTTGTCAGGGGACACTCTAAAAGATACAGCTTGTGTGCCTAATACTCATCCTTATGCAGAGGCATCCAATGTCCAGTCAAGGACTGACACAGTGGAGAATAACACTAATGTGCCGTTGAACCTACCAGGTAACAGTTTGAAGAGGCCTGGTGGTCCACCTTCTGCTTCCAGTTCGATGACACCAAATCAAATAACTGTTTTTGTAACATCAAATCCTATAACCCCTTCATCCAGCGTGTCAGCCACGATGGCTTCTCAGTTGCAGCCCACTTTGGTACCAACTGTAGTCACTATGGCCAATGTTGGAAACAAAGTGATAGTGTCTGAAGGACAGCCTTCTGTACAGTCTAGTACACGCCCACAGTTTATCACTCCAGTCTTTTTCAATTCCTCTTCTATTATCCAAGTAATGAAAGGATCACAGCAAAATAACATGCCATCTCCCAACACTAACTTAATGCCTCAGTCTGTTGCAGTTGTTGGACCTTTGCATATCCCCCAAAATATTCAGTTCCCTGGACCCTCAACATCTACTGTCCCTTCCAGTAGCACCAACAGTTTACCTACAACCCGACCAGCCCTCACAAGCCCGGTACAAATGACTGCCCAACGTACACCATCTCAGTCTCCTTCCCCACTCCCACAACCATCAGCCAAAATGCAGTACGGTTCAGATGACCTTAGCACTCAACTTGGCTCTGCTTCTGACTTATCTTCACCTGTTAATATGAAGCCCACTTTGTCACCAACAGTTGGCAGCAATATGGACCCATCTGGCAACAAGTTACTAACCACGCCTTCCATGGGTCAAGGCAAAGTTGCCAATCAAGATCATATGGAAAGCTCTGAAGCCGGCTGCTCTGGTGTGGGTGGACCAGGAAGGTCACCATCCCTAACCAGTCAGACCAGTACAGAGAGTAGCAGCACTTCTACACTGTCCTTGGAACCAATTGTCCATGCATCCAGCAATCCCAATGACCTTCTGCCGTTTCCATCTCCAAATCCACCAATGATGCTATTGGCTGAAAAAAGTAGCACGGGCACATTAGCTGAGCAAATTGGCACCACCTTCGATGACACTGTTCCAGAACAAATTTTAGAAACAGGTATGCTATCTATTTTATATATTAGAGTAACAAAATGCATTCACATTTTGGAATATTCTGTAAAGTTAAAGAATATCTAAACCCAAAAACAAAAAATTACATTTATTGCAGATTACTGGTCAGGTCTGGTGGCTACATTGGTTTTCTTTAGCTTAAATTTGTTTTCCTTATTTATGGTGATCTGTCAATAACTTCCTGTTTTAGGGTGACAATGCTAACTCAACATACTGTATCTATGGAGAAGCAGCATTGCCACCCGGGCAAAGGGCCACAGAACCACTCCTCCCCCCCCCCCCCCATAACATAATGTGGAAGGGTTCTGTAATCTGCAAAGGTAGTTGAGAATAGTGTAACTGGTAGAAGTGCAGCACAAATCGGGAACAAAGAAGGTTTTTAGCTGACAAGATTTCTGGCAGGATCAACAGGTATATTTTGCATATAACACTTTCAGTGGTTTTTAAAGGATAGGTTCACTTTAAAAAAATAAATGCACAATTTTTTACAGGTAAAAAAATGTGCATTTACTAGTTTTTTTCTTATAAGGAGCCTGTAAAGCGTTGCACCTGCGATCAGCGAATCCCTGAAGCCATGCAGGTCACCTGCAGACTTTGAGTGTGAGCTGGCTGTCCGTACATTGTACCGCCAGGCAGTTTTACACTGCCAGGAAAACTCAATGAACTACCACAGCACTCAATAGCGCTGTGGTAGTTCATTCAGAACTACAAGCTGACAGCCGAAAAGGATGTCGGGACTTGTAGTTCATCCATTCTCTGTGAATGAATGATGTGGCTGCGTGGGCGGAGCCCAGCACGGCCGTTCTCGTTTCAAAAAGTGACAGCTAATACTGGGAACATCTCACTGTACTGCTGTCACTGAGAGCAGCTGCAGGATCGGGAACATGTTACATGTTCCACTCTAAAAACGGGTAGAACATGTAACACGTTCCCGAAGGTGAACTTATCCCTTAACAAACTAAAAGGCACCAAATAAGTGAAATTCATTGTTTGGATTTATATACCCTTTAGGGGTATATAAATCACTTTTGTTTGAAATAAAATCTGCTCAGTTACTTACATTGTAAGGAATTAAAGTATATTTCCACTTTTGCAGTCAAATTTGAGAAGTTGACACTATGGGGGAGATTTACTAAAACTGGAGCAATCTGGGGCAGCTGTGCATGGTAGCCAATCAGCTTCTAACTTCAGATTCATTGTTCAATTAAGCTTTGACAATAAAACCTGGAAGCTGATTGGTTTGTATGCAGAGATGCACCAGATTTTTCACTCTCCAGTTTTAGAAATCAACCCCTAAATGTTTTTTTATGTGTTCACTTTCACAAAGCATACCTAAAATAATTCTACGTAGGATTCTATAGGCAGCTTCTATTGTGCTTTAGAAAACTAAATGTGCAATTATGGGACAGACTAAGCCCTGCTTCACATTGGAGCAATTTGGCATGCGATTTGATATGTCAAATCGCATGCCAAACCGGCTGCAATTGCCAGTAATGGCACCGTCCAAATCCGTACGACGCCGCACCGACTCCCAAAAGTAGTTTCTGTACTACTTTTGGCGACTTCAGGGTGCGATTTCCATTGACATCTGTGCAGCAACCCGCACAGATGTCTCTGAAATCGCCCCTGAAAGTCGGGACTGACATGCAGGAATGAAATGAACTCGCACGATTTTATTCTCGCTGTCAGTGTGAACCTGGGCTCAAGCTTCGGCCTGTTTGTACAGCTCCTCATCCGGCAGAACGAGCTAGCTGGAAAACCAGCATCCGCTCAGCGCTCACAGCCAATTGCTGCGACCGCTGATCAGTGTGTTCTGGCAGGGGGCAGTCCCCATGTCAGAACGCAATAGCTCAGCGAGGAGATCGCCGCACTAACATTGGATGTGTTAGTACGGCGAACTGTATGTTTGTTAGTTTTTTGGAGTTTTTTTCAGCCCGCTGGATTGAACGGAGAAAAACAAATTCCCGTGTGTACCCAGCATAGGGGAAAGTTGTTTTTTTTACAGCAGTAACATACAAGCATTGAGATCTTTTAACCCTTTGTCAGAACAGTGTGCACAACTAGTTTACAAATGATGATGAGATCTGCCAGTACAGTACGACAGGGTTAATTATAGTAAAGATAACTCCTCAGCCTCAGCTTGAAGGGGAAAACCAGGCAGTGTTTATAAACAAATAGGAAAGGTAAGCAGTGATGCGCACGGGAGCCGCGATTAACGCCACAGGCTAGGGAAGAAACGGCACTTAATTTCATTTCTTTCCCATGCATGCGCTGTTGGAATTTTCGGCGGACTACAAGTGAAATATCTCCTAAACGGCGCATGTTTAGGAGTAATTTCCACTACCTATAGGTAAGCCTTATTCTAGGTAGAAGTCCAGAAAGTGGGTTCACAACCACTTTAAAGTAAACTTACCACAAGCCTGAGCAATTCAAACTGAACACAAAAATACCCAGACAGATGGTATCCTTACTGAAAGCTGCACATAAAAAAAAAAAAAGTTGTGATATAGGCAGCTGGAATTAATATCTAATTTTTCCTTACAAAAGTCATTTTTGAAAATGTTGTGTTTTATATATATCTGTTGGTCAGTGATCTCCCATCATGTAAACGGCCAATAGAAAAGATCAGGAGGCAGGTCCAAGCTTGATTTTCTAATATTCTAATGTGTCATCTGTTTACTTTTCAATATCTAAAGGTCATTACAAATTAGTTTATGTAAAGTAAAGCGGTAGCAAACTCTGCTAACAAAATTTGGTTACATGGCCCCCCTGCAGTGCTGTGCCATGCTGTGCCATGCTGTGCCAGTATGCAATGTCAAGCGGCGCCCTCCAGCGGCGCACTGTCTCCGCACCAGGCGCTTTTATTTTCACCCAGTCTTTCTTCCTTGTTCTCGCTGTCCAGACGTTTGAATGGCCAGGCCACAATTATGTCACTCCTACGCATGCATGCGGAAGTCCATCGCGGCACAGCACTCTCTGCATTGACGGCACACTCAGGGTGCCCTGAATGCAGAGCGCATTGCGCATGCACAGCAAATGTGTAGTTCTCCATTGTCCATTGAATACAGTCAGGTAATGCTGCATTCTTCAGGATGTTTGGACACTGGCAAACAAGTTTGTAAGCCAGCCCCAGTATAACCCCTCTCCCAGCATGTTTTTCTGTTTGTTTCCAGACGACAAATGTTATTTCTCTGCTCTGCTGAGAAAAGTCTAACCTCATTTGCTCGCCATTTTGCTCTTGCAATCAAGATGACATCTTGATTTGGGATGCTTTAGCTGGTCTCTATATGCAAATATTCAGGTCTGTGTTTCCTCAGCAATAGCTTTGGAGGCAATACCCACCTTGCTGGACTGGTTGATTGCACGGCTAACCTGGAATGCAACCTTCAGGCACTTGGTTCTGCATTGTGACACTTTGCAGACCTGACTGTAATGGTTACGTTAGCCGCTTTCTGGGTCCAGAGCCATGGCACAGACTCGGTATGACCCTTTCTCCAAAGATTTGCTCTGTGAGTAGGCCTCTGGACTCTGCAAGCCTTCTCTGACTTGTGACCTTCAGACAGTGGGCTCTGCATTATGGCACTTTCCAAACCTTTGTGATTTGTGGTAGCCATGGAGTGCTTTATGGGTCCAGAGCCATGGAACAGCCTCTGGTGTGACGTGCCTCTTCTCTGACGTCTCACTCGGCGAGTAAGGCTGGTCGGGCTGAAACACCAGGAGCTACC
Organism: Lithobates clamitans; assembly: GCA_037952925.1. Taxonomy (NCBI): domain Eukaryota; kingdom Metazoa; phylum Chordata; class Amphibia; order Anura; family Ranidae; genus Lithobates; species Lithobates clamitans. Next base: position 5,140,035 of record JBBGZY010001206.1, read on the forward strand.
TTACTGTGCCACTAGGTACATTTTTAAATTCCCCTCCCTGCTGGTTTTACCATGGTAAGGCATACGGCTAAGGGATCAAGTGCTGACATTACTTGGTAAAGTGCTTGCCATTCAGCTGTTCAGCCTGGGGGAGGCACTATGCCGCTACTGTTCCTGCTCCAGAAACACCACTTGGATCTCCGGTCTCTGGACTCCACTGCCACCGACATTGAGTTGGTCACCTCAGGCCACATGAAGCCCTCTTTAGCACCAGCTGCCTGGATTTGTGAGGCTTTGTCTAACATTGGGCCTAGTTGCTTACTATCACGTGGCACAACATATCCTCCTGAAGACAAACAGTGGACAGTTGTGCTGTCATGGGTGACCTTAGCCCACACTCCCCTAGTGGTTCTGAGTGGCATTTTCCCATTATCTCCAAATTTGACCGACACTAGTAATCTGCAATCCCTATTATTATAGTGTTGCCATCTGTCAGAAGGCGCCTGGCCTTCCCCATGCCCACTGGTATTTCTTAACTGTTTGTACATGGTTACTGGAGCATTCTGCTGACACAGGATCTAAGTGTGCACCGGCACCATTCCCTGCAGAGCCTGTCCCTGACCCTCTTGAGCTCATAAATAATTCTGGGCTTGCAGTTCCTGTTATTTTCTCTGATTCGGAGTCCCAACAGTCTGTATTGGGAGAGACTGTTTTTAGGTCACTGTAGTCTCTTGATATACAATGGGTTGTTTGAAACCTTAGTGAAGCAGTGCATATCCCTTTGCATCTGGAGGATCAGCCTGCTGTTTCAGGCCTTTGTTATATCAAAGTAAGTGTGTGCTTTAAATTTCCTACAGCATTGCTCCTGTTTCTTCTTTCTGGAGGCTGACATTTTGCCGAAGCCCAGAGCCCCTGAACAGCAGTAAATCATAAAGTGAAACTAAATGCTTCGTTGTAAAGTGGTAGTAAACCACACCTTTTTTTTTTTTTTAACTCTGCAAGGCAATTGCATAATGTGCTGGTATGCATCGCATACCAGCACATTATGAAATACTTACCTTAGAATGAAGTCCTCCAGTGACGTGCTCTCGCTGCTGACAGGGCTTCCATCTTCACCCGGTCTTCTTTCCGGGGTCGCATCCTCCGGCCATCTGAATGGGCGCGGTGCGATGATGTCACTCCCGGGCATGCGCAATGGAGTCATGGACCGCGGCACGGAGCTCTGAAGGGACGGCACCGATATGCCTTCCCTTCAGACTGCATGCGCCGGTTACATCACCAGCTGCATGCAGTGTGACTATCTCCTAAACCGTGCAGGTTTAGAAGATATTCACTGTACCTACTGGTAAGCCTTATTATTATTATAATACAGGATTTATATAGCGTCAACACTTTGCGCAGCTCTTTAAAACATGAGGGCAGACAGTACAGTTACAATACAATTCGATACAGCAGGAATTAGGCTTACCTGTAGGTACACGTGCCAAAAAAAGACTTTACTACCACTTTAAAGTGGAGCTCCACCCAAAAGGGGAAGCTCCGCTTAAACGCACCCTCCTGCCCTCCACTGCCACATTTGGCCCTTTTTTTGGGGGGGGGTGTGGGGGCCTGTCAAAACCAGGTACCCACTCCCACTTTCAGGAAAGATCGCTGCACACTGATCGTGGCAGTCTTTGAAATTTCCAGCAACCCCCCTCCACTGCCCGCTGCCTTGTGGGACACACAGAAGACAGCGAGACCATTCAGAAAGCACAGCACAACTCCTCGCACATGCACAGTGGGAAACAGGCTGTGAAGCAGCAAGGTTTCACTTCCTGTTTCCCTTAGTGAAGATGCCGGTGCCTGCACCCAAAGCCGATTGACGAATCAGCTAGGCATGCTGACATCGCTGGACATGTGTCCTTATATTAAATGTTAGCAGCTACAGTATTTATTTTTACAGGCTGGAACTCTGATTTAACAGTTTCAAAAAAGTTACGTGTCGGGAATGCTAACTGTCACATTTGCTTGTGTCCTTAGCCAAACTGTCAAACCATCAAATGGCTGGTGTCATAACTGATCACGTGTGTAGCACCATGGCAGTTGCAGATCAAACAGAAGCAGTTTCCGTGGCTGTAAATGATAAGAGGGTTTAATTTTCTTTGAGTGTCAGCGAATCGGCCTCTACAAATTTGGCACTGCCTAAAAATGGAGAACACCTGAATATGTGCAGAGCAGGGTAAGATAGAGTAAGACAGAGTATTACTGGATTTTAAACAGTATAGGCACTTATTTTTAATGTTTTACATAGCTATACCTGCAAAAGGGTTCAGCATGAAGTGATCTAGCAGGACTTCATTTTCTGACTAAAGCTCCACTTTAAAAAGTCACAGCTACATGTGTAGATTTTTATATTATTATTTATCCTCGCTATTGGTATCTATGAGCCTGGTCTTGAGATGAGACATTCAGATGGTCCCTATGAACTAACCTGTTCCTGGCATGAACCTTCAGTCACTTATGTATAATGGAGTGCCCCCCAACCCTGGGAGGATGCCTTTGGTAGGGTTGTCTTCATTCTGGGAATTGAGTTTAATTCCTCCGAACAGTGTGTCCCAATTTCTTCAAGGGATCCGATTGTGAGTAGGTCCCTTGACTTGGACTCTGTTATTATTATTATTATTATTATTCAGGATTTATATAGCGCCAACAGTTTACGCAGCGCTTTACAATATAAAAGGGAGACAATACAGTTATAATACAATACAATACAATTAAGAGGGCCCAGCTCAGAAGAGCTTACAATCTAATAGGGTGGGGCAGGTGGTACAAAAGGTTGTAACTGTGGGGAATGAGCTGGTGGAAGTGGTAGGAGATTAGTTGGAGACGTGATAGGCTTTCCTGAAGAGATGAGTTTTCAGGGATTGCCTGAAGGTAGCAAGAGTAGGGGATAGCCGGATAGATGGAGGTCCTGTTGGATATCCCTTTAATGCTTTAATACCTGGCTCTATGCTGGTGTGCTTTTCTCAACCTATACTCCCCATTTTGGAGAACCCATTCCTGCATGGCAGGAAGAAACCGGATTGGAAGAACCTGTGTTCCTATAGATTGTCAGCAGAAAGCCATCGTTGGAGTCCTGCTGCACATACTCCTTGTTGGGAATAGTGTATGCCCACTTATTCAGTCTAGCTGACCTCAGGGTTACATATAGTTAGCAGAAAACAAATACTCCTGTGCACTAGTGGGCCAACCAGGTGGGCTAGAGTTCGTAATGGACAATGTCTCAGGCCTTGCTGCCCTCAAGGATAGAGATGTCCTAGTAGTCAAAGGAGAAATAAAAAAAAGAGGGCTCCCCGACCTTGTGCATTATCCTTTTAATGTATTTTATTAAAGAAGTCAATTAAAAACTACTCACAAACGTGGACGAAAACCGCAATATAAAAACCCTTTAGATGATGGCCATCGGTCTCACGATAACAGACTCCAGATGGTAATAGAGAAGATTATAAGGACCTTCTTCCTCAGAGCCCAGCAGTTCTATCTGCTTCAGTTTCCTATATATATACACACACACACGAGAGAATGTGCACCAATGAGGCACCTCCCAGAGGGGCTCAGGGATCACACCCATAAATTGTGGGGGTACTTAACAAAAGGGTGACGCCCAAATAAACTAAATGGACGACCACACCTCCATCCATTAATCAGGTACCCATCGGACAGATGCAGATAGTGTAACCTACATCTGTATTCGCAGAGAGCCATCAAAAAAACTCTCTCTGCCAGTGCATAGACCAGACAAATACAATAAAAGGGCCAAACACAATTAAACCCAATCGAAAGACTACAAACAATCCAAACCAGTAGGAAGGTGGGCACACATAGCTAGCAAACGTGGCAATCTGGGATTGACATCTCATAGCAACATATTGAATACTGGTTAATGACAGCAAGAGTACAAAGCTCACCCATTTAGATCATCACTTCACAGCGCCATGCACCATTACCCTGGAGGTCCAAAGCTTGTCTCCTCGACGCAGTATTTAGCAGCGCGATGTGCCGCCAGTGAATATAGTAATAATAGCTGCCACCACAGTGGCGTTTGTGGCTTCCCCTCGCGACCGGATCTGTACCTGGAACGCACGCCATGTTGTTTGCGTTCCATAGGACCAGAAGTACCGACCAGGCGTCACTTCCCGTGTGTCCGCCGTCGCGCAGGGATGACGTCAACCATGATAGTCAGCCGCCGCCATTTTACCTCAGACTGTCATATAGAGAGCAGACCAGACATTTCTGCTGCTCCCTTTGGGGCCCAATACAACCCAGTGGATGAAAAACATATAGTTGCGTAGTAGATGAGGTTGAAAAAAAGACACAAGTCTATCAAGTCCAACCTATGTTGGTACCCTTGGGGATATCTCCAGTTCCTATGGTCCATTGGTTAACCCTTTGGGATATGTTCCTGAAAGTTCTTTCCATCTTAAATATTACCTAGCAGGATTGGGGTGTCTTGTCAGGCAGCCTTATTCTTTCTGGGATCCTTCCTTCCCTGGTTACAGGGGCCAAAGGTATAAAACTTAGGCCTTTTTTCACCTGTTTGTCCAATGTTCCCTCTAAGGATCTGTTTTTTTTTATCTTGGGAAAAATCTCAGTGTTCTTATTGTGACCCTATCTTGTTTCTCTCCTATTGGATAATTTTGTTGCTCCACCTATTTGTTGTTTTGGCTCACAGCTGTTGCTAGGGTAGGTTTAGTGTCCCGTTTAGTGTAGGCATTCCCCTTGGCAGTGGTTCTTCTGTCCTAGTTTGAGCATCCATTTGATCCTCTGTGACCTCACCTTGGTCATTGACAGATACCCCTGTCCTGTAGGGCAGCGGTCCCCAACCCCCCCACCCCGGTACCAGGGACCTTAATGGACTGGGAGAAGGGGTGGGGGTGGTGTGATGCCTGTTACCTCTGAGGGGGGGGGCTTTGAGTGTGCAGCCTGTTACCTCCCTTGTATAAGCAACACCTGTCACCTCCATGGGGAGGTGTGTGTGCAGCCTGTCACTGGGAGGGAGGGTGTGTGTTGGCGCAACCTGTCACCTCCAGAGGGTTTGGGCATGTGCAGCCTGTCACCTCTGGGCCAGCTTGGCTCTCCTCCCTTCTCTTCTTCTCACCCTTCCTCTCCATAGATAAGGTCACAGAGAGGGAAGGGAGTAGTGGTGCCATGAGAAGGGGAGCAGGGACCCTCTGGTGGTGGGAGGGTGACAGTGCAGGTTGTGCTGCCTGGGCCCCAACAGGCCACAGACTGGCATCGGTCTGCAGCCTGGGGGTTGAGGACCCCTGCTGTTAGGGGGCTTCACCTCCTCTGATTTAGATTTGGGCGTTGGTCCTTCTATAGCAGATGGTTCCTTAATCTGTCATAGTTCCGGCAATGGCTGTTGCTCAGCTCTCAGTTGGACTTCTTTTGAACATCCTGACTGTTTCTAAATTTCTGAGTCCCTTAATGTATTATGGAGAAAATAAGATTTTTGCACTTACAGTGAAATCTTTTTCTTTGAGTACATTAAGGGACACAGCTCCCATCCCTCTGTTTTATGCCCGGGGTTATACTCCGGCTGGCTTACAACTTTTCTGATTGCCAGTGTCCATTTCTCCTTAAGGTGAAGCATGATCCAAGTACAAAAATTTTATCAGCGAATGTTCTACGAACAATTGCCTTCCATGTTCCCCTTACCCGTCTTCTCTTGATTAGTTTTTCCTCAGAATCACGGGCCAGAGGAAGGGACCAGCAGTGACAATCAGAATGCATCAGAGAAAAAAGGTAAAATGTTATGGCAATGGGTTTATTTCCTGAAGAAGAAATAAATATGGTCTTCCTGCAACATTGCCATGCATCATCTTATGAAAAAAATACTTTTTTCTTTTCAGATGCTGATATGCCAGAGAATATGGAGTGGTGAGTTTATGTTATTTTTTTGTGTGCTTTGTTGAATTTAAATGGGAGTTTTCAAAAAAGAATCCTAGAACAATGGAATAGTAATATAGTAGGGTACTTCCCATCCCACAGGCCCCCTAATAAGAAGTTGCATGAACACTGTCTAGATATTTATTAAACTGACCATACACTGATTTTTGCAGGCTGAATGAAAGGAAAAATCTTACAGATTCCTCCATGCATGCTTTACAGCTCAGATTGACAAATTTGCAGTGCCAGCTACTGCAGAATACCCGAACAACAGCTTCATCTTATTGGAAGCAGCTACTGTTCGGCTGTCCGTTTTTAATTGACAGCTTTTTTGAAAGAAGTCTAAAGGGAGGGTGCCAACAGAGGGGTATGTTTAAACAACCTTCTTATACAGGGGATTGCTGGAGTTCTTCACTTGGCATCTGGGTCAGTTTAAATAGACTTGCAACCTCCCATACAAAAGGGAGCTGCAGCACTCCATTGTAAGTTTGTTTTTTTTGATTCCCTGCATAGTTCCATAAATCCATGTAGAACCTGCCAGTGAAATCCAGCTATTGCGCATCCTATGATGGTGTGGCAACAATGCTGCACTGCTCCTAAATTCAGAGCAGAGTTGCCACTCTCATGTAGGGTGTGCCTGACTGCAATACAGTGGGATGAGTGTAATCTGCATGGTCACATTTAATTCACAAGAATATAGCCACACCTAGTCCTGCCTACTGCTTTCTGGATTGACAGCACTGCCTTTGTTGCTGCAATCCTCTCACTGTGATTTGCAGTGTCTGGGAGGAGAGTGTAAGACACACAGGGAGAATTTTACTCAGGAACTCAACTTCGGGGAACAATTAAAGTGGTTGTAAAGCCTCAAGGTTTTTCACCTTAATGCATTCTATGCATTAAGGTGAAAATCCTTCTGTGCTACAGCTCCCCCCCTTTTTTTTTTCTTACCTGAGCCCGATTCGATTCAGCGATGTGCACAAGCACACTGGCTCCAGCCGCTGTTTTTCTCCTCATTGGACAGATTGACAGCAGCGGGAGCCATTGGCTCCCGCTGCTGTCAATCATATCCAGTGGCACGGCAGCAAGGGAAGGCTGAGTCCCGCTGTCTGTGTCAATTGACGCAGCAGCGGGACTCGGGAGCAAGCCTGAACGAGTGCCCCCAGGGAAACCTGGTTTCCATGTGGGCACCCGATGAAGAAGAGGGGCCTGGAGCGCGAGCGGGGCACCCCAGAAGAAGATGATCAGGACTACTCTGTGCAAAACGATTGCACAGAGCAGGTAAGTACAGGCCTGTTTGTCATTTTTATTTTTAAAATAATGTAATTTTTTATTTTTACAACCCCTTGGATGCTCCCTTTGCAACGGGTCCCCTCCCGCATTGCAGGAGTGAATGCAATGGTATTGCACAGAGCAGGGGCTTACCTCCCTGTTTTGGGGTCCCCCGCAGCACTGTCCCCTCCTTCTGTTCTGTGAGTGCCCCATAACACAAACAACATGTCTCAGACATGCCCCCTACACTCTTTGTATGATTTGATTAACAGCAGCGGGAGCCAATGGCTCCCGCTGCTGCTTCTGTGTCCTGTGAATACAGGAAGAGGAGAGAGAAAAACTGCAGATGGGTACAGTGCTGGATCGATACATGACTCAAGTGAGTGGGTATTGGAATTTTTTTTTTTTTTTTTTTACCTTATTGCATTTAGAACCACTTTAGTCTTCACTCTAGCAGGCTTTCCTCCCTCTGTGCTATTTCTGTTTAGCATTCCAACAGGTGGTTGCACTCTTCCATCATGTACAATGCAAGATCAACAGTCCTGCATTTATAAGTGAGGATGTTGAGGGCCTGCCCACAACCAAGAGGGAGGAGATGAGCTCTGTCTGCCAGGGGAGCAAGGGATATGGTCAGTAAAAACTTACTTTAAAGCGACCCTATGCAAAAACAAGCATTTAACATGAGGCATTTCTTTAAAGCTGAACTATGGGGGAAAATTTAAACTACCTTTGCCATGGGGCTCCCAGAGTTCAGCTCTAAAGAAAAGCTGCTTTGCAAGTATAAACTGCCCTCCAATGTGGGATGTCCTATGTGTGTAGATGCTTCTGCGATGTGTAAAAGTGTGGGTTCACTTTTTACATTTTTGAATGGGGTGCTTCAAGATTGTGCAGAGTTTTAAAAGGTGATTTTACTGAAAAAAGGTTGAGAATCACTGATATAAAACACATTAAGAACACAGTAAAACAGACATGTTGCATAGAGGTGTCCTTTGCTCACTGATATTATCTTATTCCATTTAGTGAGCCAGAAGAAAGGCCCAGGCCCCCAAGTCGTAGAAATTCCAGAATGGAAGAATTTTCCATCCCACAAGACATCTTGGAGAGTGGACAACGAAAACGTACGGCCCGTCCCAGCGCTACATCCATTTCTGCGAAAGGTGAAGGAAACCAGCCAACTGATATGCAGTAGATATACAAGATGTGTTTTAGCGGGTTGTTGCAAGGTCAACATGTTTAGGATGATGGATGGTTGTGGAGAAACTGTTGGACATCTACCAGAGACTGTGAGAAAGGAGAACTTTAAAGTGGTCTCGTCACATTCTGTGGCTTACAAGCGACACGTTTCCACAAATATTAATTCAAAGGGCCTGTTTAAAGAGAATATTTGAGGCCAGTGTTAAGTTGCCACACCTGGCTAATATGTGTCTTTGACAGGCGCTCGCTGGTGACTTCTCTTTTGGCTGATTTTCACATTACCATACCTGGCCGACCCAGTAGCTTCCCGTGACTTCACCGCCACCATGACCTTACCAGGATGACTTTGGAGCAGCTCAGCTTCCTGATTGGGGTCTAGTTCCTCTACTTAAAAGGTCCGACAGTGGATGGAGTGCCTGGCTCAGCCCCCCACTCATGTCTAGGCCACCAGTACTTCGCCCCTTTACCTTCCCATTGATTGCCCATGTTGAAAATTTTCTACTTTGTGGGCTAGTATGAAGAAGCTGCACAGGCAGTATATGCACCTCCTCTGGCTTTGACTGCATAGGTACACTGGTGACTAATCCACTTTAAAAGTTGTGTGTTGAAAATGATGGCACCGATGCAATGCTTGGTTTTATTAGGGGTATTGGAGAGCCAGCATGGGACCAAATCTGACTGATGAGGACACAGCCTGAATGTTTTTCTGTTTTAATAATGGGAACTGGGATAGCACTGTCGTAGAAAGTCATGTGTGTTACCTGTAGCAAACAACTGGACTTTATGTGATGTCTTAAGCCTATTGGTATGTAAGGCCCCTTTCAGATGGATCGGATCCGTCCAAGCGGAATCCGCCTGCTCAGCGGGGATCTCTCCACTGATACTCGCTGAGTAGGCAGATGTCAGGTCCGTGTCCGCTCCGTTATGCAAAGCGGACACAGACACAGCCCGCTCTACTCTATGGGGCGGTCAGATGGAAACAGACTGCACATTCATTACCGATTGTCATCCGATCCGCTGGACGGATGGGGAACGTATCGCCATACGTCTATTTTTCGTGAATTTTATCGGTTCAGATGCCTGGTGGGTGCTGACATCCGCCGCCCCTTAGAGACCAATGGGTGGTCCGATCGGGTTACCTAAAAGACTGACAGGTGGACTTGATTGGTCCACTGGTGTGAAAGGGGACTACAGCAGACTTGCACTTTGTGTTTATTTCTGCTTTGGAAAATTACAGGGAAATTAGAAAGGCAGAATCGGGGTTCCTTAATTGTAAGCACTCAACTGTCAGCACTTCTGGATCATGTGACTTGAAGCACATATGATGGGTCACTTGACCCACAGCAGCTCTGGATTGTAGACACTGGCAGCAAAGTCTTCAATAACACTGAGGACTCTATTGGTCTCACCTCCCCTGGACGCCACGACTGGATCAGTATTTTTAAGCGGTCCAAAAAATCAATACAAGGGACATAATTTACAGTCAGTAGGATGTGTCCCTTGTGCTGATTCCTCTTTGGTTAGTAAAAATCTTCTTTCGTCCTGCCTCCCCACCTCCTCAGTCTTCTGGCGCGACGGGGGTTAATGCAGCTAATGGGACTGCCATTAAAGCAGCCTGACTATGCCTGCCCTTTGTGCCCAGCTGTTCCATTCATAGAAGCCGTACTACTGCTTCTGTGAATGGAACACAATCTATGATTGGAGTACGGGTGGATGATTGCTAGTTCCACCCCCTCGATTCATAGATCTGTTTTCATTCATAGAAACGGTAGTACGGCTTCAATGAATGAAGCAGCTGGGCAGACAGGACAGGCATAGTTCAGCTCTCTTAATGAGAACCTGTGAAAGCCAGTTAGTTGTATTACCCCCACCTTTCCAGAAGATTGCAGGAGCATGTGGGTGAGGGTTGCCAGGACGGGAGGAGATTTTCACTAACAGAAGAGAAATCAGCACAAGGGACATCCTACTTGACTGTAAGATATGTTCCTTGTGCTGATTTTTTCTGTTTGTGATTTTTGGCTGCATGTTGGCTTTATTGAAGTTTTTATGATTCAGTAAAACATTAAGGCCTCATGCACACTGGGTGTTATTGAAGCTTCTTCTAGGGGCGTCAGGCTTTTTTTTTTTTCCTTACCTCTAAATTTTCCTGCATGTTATCCTGTGTTCAAGCCTCCAGCAGCGTTTTCAGGCAGGAGAGTTTAGTGGCAGAAAAAAAAAACCCAGTGCGTCCTGGAGCGGCGGCGTTTTGGCAGAAAAAAATGACTGAAGCTGCTAAACGTGCCTAAACGCTATGAGCGTTAATTTATTTCAGTGGACAGAATAAATGATTTATTCTGGCCAATGAAATGTAATTAACTCCCAAACGCTAGACATTGGTAAACGCTTGTAAATGCAGTGCACACTTTTACAAGCGTCAGGCTTTTTTTTTTTCTGCTCAAAACAGGAGGCTTCTAGGGGAGTTTAAAAAAAAATGCCAGTTTGCACGAGGCGTAAAATGTGTAATTTCAGTGGATAGCGCTTTTAATTTCATTCTGGCCTCTGTCCTCTGCTCAAAAACACACATATACACACATACTGTATACACTATATAGGCAAAAGTTTGTGGACCTGACCACTACCTATATGAGCTTATTGCACATTTTCCAAAATCATGGGCATTTGTTTGGATTGGCCTCCTCCCCTTTTGTGGCCATCCAATTCCAAAATTTAGCATGCATTTATATCTGCTCTCTACCCCCCACCCCCAATCTACTTTGTAGCCATCACAAACAGCCTCCATTCTTGTGGGAAGATTTCCACAAGATTTTGAGTTTGCATGTGGAAATTTACAGCTGTGCTCAAAAGTTTGCATACCCTGGCAGGAATCAAGATATATTTTGGCATTATTATTGAAAATATGACTGATCATGCCAAAAAAACTCTCTTTTATTTAAAGATGGTGATCATATGAAACCATTTAGTTTGTTTGACTCCTTTTTAAATCATATTGATAATAGAAATCCACCAAATGGCCCTGATCAAAAGCTGACATACCCTGAAATGGTTGGCCTTGGTACAGACACAGATGGTGGCACACAGGTTAAAATGGTAAATAAAGGTTCATTTCCCACATCTGTGGCTTTTTAAATTGCAATTAGTGTCTGTATAAATAATCAATCAGTTTGTTAGCTCTCGCATGGATGCACTGAGCAGGCTGGATACTAAGCCATGGAGAGCAGAAAAGAACTGTAAAAAGACCTGCGTAACAAGGTAATGGAAAAGATATAAAAGGATATAAAAAGATATCCAAAGCCTTGAAATTTGCCAGTAAGTACTCTTCAACCACTTATTAAGAAGTGGAAAACTTGAGGATCTCTTATATCAAACCGAGGTCAGGTAGACCAAGACAGATTGCAGTATAATCTGCCAAAGGAACTGTTCAGGATACAAAGAAAAACCCACAGGTAACCTCAGGAAAAATACAGGCTGTTCTGGAAAAAGATGGTATGGTTGTTTTTAAAGAGCACAATACCACAATACTTTAACAAAAATGAGCTGCATGGTCTAGTTGCCACTAAGAAGCCAATGCCGCAAAAAAACCCGGTGAGGCATGGCAAGGTGGTGGTGGGCATATTGTAACCAGGCTTTTTTTGTGGAATTAGCACAGTAAAGGCTTCTCTTTGGCAACTAGAGCATGCCAGTAATTTTTGTTCAAGTATCATATTGTGCTCCTTAAAAACAACCACACCATTTTTTTTGCAGAGCAGCCTGTATTTCTCCTGAGGTTACCTGTGGGTTTTTCTTTGTATCCCGAACAATTCTTCTGGCAGTTGTGGCTGCAGTCTTTCTTGGTCTAAAGAAAAAATGAAAAAAGCAGAGAGGGCGCACCGACCTAGTGCATTACCAAAACAAAGATTTATTAAGAGTATAAAAGCAAAGATACTTCTCACAAGCGAGCATTAAAAACAGGCTTTTCTTAACGGTAGCAGCTGTATCCTTCGCTGCCTGATGACAAGAGGTAGACGATAGAAAGAGAAATAAAGGGATCTTTCTTGGTCTACTTGACCTTGGTTGGTTTGGTATCAAGAGATCCCTGAATTTTCCACTTCTTAATAAGTGATTGAACAGTACTGACTGGCAAATGTAATGCTTTGGATATCTTTTTATATCCGTATACAGCTTTATAAAGTTCTTTTCTGCTCCAAATGGCTCAGCATCTGGTCTGCTCCATGCATTTGCGTGAGAGCTAACAAACTAATTGATAATTTATACACAGACACAAATTGCAATTTAAAAAGCCACAGATGTGGGAAATTAACCTTTTATTTGCCATTTTAACCTGTATGTGTCACCTTGTGTGTTTGTACCAAGGCCAAACATTCCAGGGTATATAAACTTTTGATCAGGGCCATTTGGGTGATTTCTGTTATCATCATGATTTAAAAAGGAGTCAAACAACTATGTGATAATAAATGGCTTCATATGATCACTATCCTTAAGGCGGAGCTCCACCCAAAAGGGAAAGTTACGCTTTAAGCACTCCCCCTTCCTCTGCCACATTTGGCATGCCATTTTTTGGGGGGGGAGCGGGTACCTAGTTTTGACAGGTACCCACTCCCTCTTCTGCTCCGATCGCTTAGGGCAGTGGTTCTCAACTCCTACCCTCAGGACCCACTAATAGGCCAAGTTTGCAAGATAACTGAAATACATCACAGGTTATATCATTTGCTGCTCAGTGATTGCTGTATTCTTGTCTGCATCTCCCCAAGGTAATACTTAAATGTGGCCTGTTAGTGGGTCCTGGGGACAGGAGTTGAGAACCACTGGCTTAGGCGATCTGAGCTGAAGTTCTCCTCTTCTCTTCCCTCCCTGCAGTCTTCTGTGACATGTCACAGTTACCAGAAGACTGCCTGACCACGCAAGAGGCGCAGCGAGCCTCGGCATTCGCAGTGCGCATCCGGCTGTGAAGCCGCAAGCTGTCACAGCCGGATGCCCACAGTTGTAATTCTGGCGCCGGGGAGAGGGAGAGAATTGAGGGTTCTGGCGGCTGGATCCTGGGACAGGTGAGTGTGTTTATTAGGTCAGCAGCTACACTTTTTGTAACTGCAGGTTTTTAATAAACACAAAAATGACCGGAGCGCCACTTTAAATAAAAGAGTTTTTTACCATGATCAGTCATATTTTCAATATTAATGCCAAAATTTCACAACTTCTGCCAAGGTATGCAAACTTTTGAGCACAGCTGTATGGCCATTCCGCATAAAGAGTATTGTGATCAGATACCAATGTTGGATGGGAAAACAAAGTTCAAATCAGTGTTCCAAATAATCCAAAAGGTGTTCATTTTCAGGACTCTGTGCAAACCATTTAAGTCTTCCAAACCAAACTCATCATAGCATGTTTTTTATAAAGCTGGCTTTGTAGACAGGGGCACAGTCCTGCTGAAACTAAAAAGGGTTTTCCCCAAAGTGCTTACACCATGTTGGAGGTGCATGTTTGACACATTCACAGCCTCTGGTGTGCAGTGTAATGCAGTGGTGCCAATGACCAATCCCTGAACTGTCTTTAATTTTTTGCAAAGTTTATTGAAATGTTGCAAAGTTCTGTTGGCTGCAGTGTGGTGCAATGCAGTGGATTGTGTTGCACTGTGCATAGTACCACAGCATGGTGCTGTGAACTAGCCTCATAGGAAACAAACCTTTTTGCCTGGTGTTGCTTTAGGAATGAATTGGGCAAGGTAGCTCAGCGCAGTCCCAACACACTTCATGTGAACAGGCCCTGAAATGTCTTTGCATGCTGTAGCATTACCTTTTGCTGGAAACCCCTAAGCTCTAGGGTCTTCCACATACTTTTGGCCATGTAGTGGGTTTTATGGTTACGTATACACAAACTTCTGGCCGCATATATTGTACATTGGCATATATACTACAATATTCTTATTTTGTTTGTGCATAAATAGAAGGGGCTGCTCCCAAGTACAGTATTGCTCCCCCTCCCCCCTCTTACAAGCCCTGTGTGTTGGTAGGTATAGTATAGAGAGGGCACCATTCAACACACTGACTGATGAAGTCTGATTGGTTGCTATGGGTCACAGCTATCTGCTTCAATATGCGTAATGCATTCATGTGTGTTTCATAGAATTCATAATTATACAAAATTGCTTTGCTTATGTTGCTGATGGCTTGCAGGTAGCTTATATTGCAGTATAACGTGACCGTGGTGCAGTATTATGCTGTTGGGGTCTATAGATGATGCATTACATTCCCTCTGCAGAGCAGACCCTATAGAGTACATACTATCTGGTTCTTATTTGCAAGGATACAGTAAGTTGTCACTGGGACGTTAAAACGGTCTCTGCACCCTCAGAAAACACCCCCAACAGTCAAAAGGGCCCCCAATGTGAGCTACAAAGCTACTAATGATTACAACATCAACCCCTTGACTGCCGGAGGGGCAGCCAGTGCCAGTGCTCTGTTCCCTGTTGGCAGTGAAGAGGTTAATCAACCACTGTTTTTTCCTTGCAGAACCTGGAGCCAGTTCCAACCAATCCAAACGGAGGAAGTCCAAGTAGACTTTTTTATTTTTATTTTTTTCTTCTTTTTTTTATTGGCACATCTGCTGACAGATCTGTAAATGTTCGTGAGCTGTGATATATCTCTATTTTTTTATCAACTGGAGGTGAATATGTTTGTACAGTTCTCATAGTTTTTATTGTCTGTTGTTTTCCTGTGTCTTTTGGGGAAACGTAGTACTTCTTTCTTATTTTAATGAACTGAGATTTTAAACTACCTACCCGCCCCCAATTTTACCTAAAGTCTTTTCCTTTGCGGCCCATTTAATACTGGGAAAAGACTTAATAAGAAAGTTAGGGAATATAAAATTGTCTTTGCTTTTTTTTTTATTTAAATTCACAGTAGCATATATTTAAAAAACGGTCACAGTTTACTTACTAGTTCAGCTAATGGCTTCCTTTTAGACAGGAAATTAGGTAGTTTTGACTTCGGCACCTTGAAGCAAAGGTCATTAACTCAGAGCAACACAGGTCAGAAGAATCTATTAAAATGTGGTTGCTATAGTTATGCAGTCATAATTGCTCCTTTTGCTGCCCTACTAAATAATTTCCAGTTTTAATTGCTTGCAAAGAGATTAAAAATGAAAGGCAACGTTTGACCGGTTAATGTGTTTGAACAATTTGGGTTCATTGACTACAGCCGTGCAAGGTGCAATGCAGTAACCACAAAGTGCTGTGCCCAGGGCAACCAGCCAGAATCCATTTAGTATGAATGAAAACTTCAGTAAGCTGAACTCTGATAACTAACTCTGGTTATTGTGGGTTTTGGCACATTACTCCTTGCACTGTTTTTTGAATAGAAGCCTTTAGCCTTCAGATACGTTATTAGAATACCCTTGTTAGAGCACAAACACACATTTAAAACCTATTGTGGAATTAATATCCTCATATGGTTGAGTTTAAAGTGGAACTAAACCCTCCTAATGTTTTCAGCCAAGGAAGCTGCCATCCTGGCCTCTGTTTGAACTTCAGCTGCCATGGTGCTGCACATGTGATCAGTTATGGCACCAGACATTTGATGTTTTGACAGTTTGGTTGAGAGCACAAGCAAATGTGACAGTTACATTCCTGGCACGTGTCGGGAATGTAACTGTTTTTTTAAACTGTTAATCAATGGGTTTAGTTCCGCTTTAAGATGTTAAAAATGATTGGTTTTGTCAGTATGTATCTTATGGCTAGATTGCAAGGAGGAAAAATAAGTCTTATTTCAGTCCTGAGGCTGGCCAGTATAAATTCTCAGATTGAAGCTGTTAGATTCCAAGTCTCATTTTCTCTTAGATGTTGAAAATTGGCTGCTATGGGATGCCTTCTTTCCAAGGACTGTAAAACATACTAGCCACTTATACCCCTTTGGCATTAATCAAAAGATCCGATTGGAAGACTAATTAGTTTTTTTCAGTTTGTATCATTTTAGCAAACATACCACAATAGCAACAGACAGATGCCATCTTTAGTTTTTCACCCTCCACTGGGAAAACACAACAAGGTATTTGGTTACAACATCACTCGTCATTGTTCAGTGGTCATCGGTCAGAACTTGTTGGCCTTATTAATCAAGATGTCTGGGGGGATGAATTTCTTCACATGGTCTGCATTACCCCAATAGTGGTCAGGTTTGAAATCTGAACTCCAGGCACAAACATTTAAATATATTCCTCTATAGCGGGGGTCTTCAAACTTTCTAAACAAAGGGGCAGTTTATGGTCCTTCAGAATTTAGGGGGGCTGGACTGCGGCTATTGGGAGAAGAAATTGTCCTGGTTTCAGTGGGAGTAAACAATGCCTCTTTGGTATTGGGTTGAGTAATAGTGCCCCATCCTTGGCGTCAATAGGAGATCTAGTGCCCCATTGCTGATGTCAGTAGCAGAAATTACTACCATTGTTGGTGTCAGTTGGAGGAATAGTGTCCTTTATCAGTGGGAAGAAAAGTTCCCCCGAGAGGCACAGTTTGGAGACCACTGCTCTATAGCCACAAGGATATGAAAAACCAACGTGTGTGTACCAAATGCATTTAGAAACCCAGAGAGCAGTGCTGTGGAGGGAACCCCAGCAGAAAACTCTGGCAGATGGGGGAGGGGATGCATGACCAGTCACCTGACACAGTGAGAGAGCAATAGTGACTGGTCTTCATTACAGGAAACTCCTGCACAAAGGCAAAGTGCAGATGTTTCATGCTGGAATACTGCACAGTAATACACAAAGGAAAAGAGGATTGAAGTAGGAATACCTATGGCTTTGCTGACATGAACATGGGAGGTTGCCACTGCCAAACCACTGGTTTCATTACTTTGAGTTACTGACACAGAACAAGTATATCCATAAGGACTTTTAGCTCTTCTTGAATCTACAGGCATTCTTAGAAAAGGTGATCACCAATGACAGCCCCTATGTTTCTCCTAGATTTACTTTAAAGCAAACTAGATATGAAGAGAGAATATAATTAGGTTGTACAATACTCAGACATGTTCTGGTATGGTGGCCATTCCCCCATCTGCCAGCCTAGTATATCTTTTGGACAAGGATCAGGACACAAAGGGCGAACCTAATTCTACGAGTGGAAGCACAAAGAAAACTGTTGCATGACAGGACTGATCCATCTACTGCACATAGAGATGTATTAACCTTGCATGCACCCCTGCTGTCAATCAGGTAAATTTCAAGACATGTAGCAGTGGGTGTGGGCACTATCAAAGACTACCAGATGTCTTCCTTATTTGTTTTTCACAAAAGATATAGTAGGTTAGCTTTTGGCCAAAATGTTCATTTTACATATATTTGATGCGAGTTCCAGTATCCGTACTTAGTCTCATGTTAATACTTTGGTTCTATAAAGGGAATATTACAGCAAAAGGTATAGTAAGCACTCAAAGAACTTTCATCAAGCGATGATAAAGATCACATAGTTGCCTTATTACACCAACATTTCACTGAGGCACAGCCCAACCTTCTCAAGGTTATATGCATGTAATAGTAAACCTAGCCTATACTATCATCATCCTCTCTGGGAAGTCTGTTGAGTGCCTACTGCACCTTTTGCAGCTTTATACTGATATACATATAAAAAATGTGTAATATGTATAAAACGGATGTTGTGGCCAAAAGCTCACCACACCCTTGAAGCAAAAGACAAAACAGGGATGTACTTATATACCTTACCAACACATTTGCCAATCACATTCTACATTGCTGCAAAGTGAGGTCTGGTTGGTTGCTGTGGTGTAATGCAGACCATCTGATGAAACCTTCTTTCTTCACACACTTACTGTAATTGTGTTGTGAAAGTGTACATATGGTGTCGAGGTTGCACTGTTCCTCTCTTGATCTTCAGCTCAGATTGGCCAGGCGCATAGGGATGCAGAGAGCCTTAGTATCTGGACACATAGGTTAGCGGTACAAAGCATTCTGGGACAGAATGGACTCTTTTTTTTTTTTTTTTTTTTTTTAAATTCACATATTGGGTAACTGGATACACTGCACACCTTAGCTGAAGGGCAGTCATTCAGGAAAGAGTCAGACTGGATCGCCTGCAGGGTCACGGCTCATGTGTATTCATTGTTGCATATATTAGTTATATATAGTAGCTTCTGACTTCAGTAAATTTATTATAAATCATCTGCTTTAGTTTTCTCATTGCCAAAAGACAATGCAGGTTGCCATTTTTTTAGACTTAACCAATATGAGAATCCATCCTAGGCTATTTTCTAACTGAAAAGTCAAGTAGTTCAAGTCAAAAAATAGCATCCTTGTACTGCATAGGGCAATGGGGACACTTTAACAGAACATGTACATATTGTAGTATACATCCAGCAGTATAAAGACTTCCGGTGATTTCCTTTAAACGAGACCACAGAATAGCAGAACATTGTGTCCCCTGTACTTTCTTTGGTTTTTGTAATAGATTTATTATTGAATAATGCGAACACCCCTTATTTCGTCTTGTCAAAGTACTGTATTTATATAGCAGAGTTTATTAAAGCATCAGCTAGGAGTCTGAAATGTTGTAAATAATTTTAACAATCATGGTTAATTTGTTGTAGAATTGGACCAGTTGAAACATTGTTTGTAACAAATATGTTGATGTTTTAAAATTAAATGTTTTTTTTTCTTACTGAAACAGCTCAGTTTTTGTTATCTTGTGTATGTATGTGTGTGTGTGTATATACCGTATTTATCGGCGTATAACACGCACTTTTTTCCCCTTAAAATCAGGGGGAAATCGTGGGTGCGTGTTATGCGCTGATCCCCCACCGATTGTGAGCCTTTTGGCGGCTCTTGGCCATTCTCGGCGGCTCTCGCAGTCCCGCATGAGCCGCCGAAAACCGCCGAGAGCAGCTGAGAATGACGGAGACATGACAAGAATGGCCGCGCCATTTTTAAAGGCAGTAGTCTGCAAATAACACAGGGACAAGGCTGCAATGATGGGTAAGGCTACACTAACACTGACAAGGCTGCAATGATGGACAAGGCTACAGATGGACACTGACAAGGCTGCTTTGATGGGCATTTAAATGTACCGTATATACTCGAGTATAAGTCGTTCCGAGTATAAGTCGAGCCACTAATTTACCACAAAAAAATGGGAAAAACTTATTGACCCGAGTATAAGACGAGGGTGAGAAATGCACAGCTACTGTAAGTGGAAAAGAGGGTCAACAATGCCCATTTGCAGCATCACTGTGCCCATTTGCATGCCTCACTGTGCCCATTTGCAGCCATAGGTCCCCTGAACTTCAAACTCGGTAGTTAAGGGTTCCTAGATGCCCCCTAGCTGCAGCCAAAACTTGGGGTCTCTGAACCCAAAGGGTCCCGAAATGACATTGCTGCAGATGGACACAGTTGACCGAATTTGGGGCCCCATATCTCGGGGCCACTTAGTGCTAAGAACCCCAAATTTAGTGTGCAAACCCAGTGGAACTAGCACCATCAAATTTCCAAAGCTGGTGTTTCTAGCACCAAGTGGCCCCGAGATACAGGGCCCCAAAATTCAGTTCAGAAAATGTCAAGCACTTTATGCAGCAGAGAATGACATTTTCCGAACTGATTTTGGGGCACAATATCTCTTGGCCACTTGGTGCTAGGAACTTCAGCTTTGAATATGTTATGGTACAAGTTCCACTGGGTTAGCACACCAAATTTGGGGTTCCTAGCACGAAGTGGCCCTGAGATATGGGGACCCAAAGTCGGTTCAGAAAATGTCAAGCACTTTTCTGCAGCAGAGAATGACATTTTCCAAACCGATTTTGGGGCCCCGTATCCCGGGGCCACTTAGTGCTAGGAACTTCAGCTTTGAATATGTTGTGGGATCAGTCTCACTGGGTTTGCACATCAAATTTGGGGTTCCTAGCACCAAGTGGCCCTGAGATATGGGGACCCAAAGTCGGTTCAGAAAATGTCAAGCACTTTTCTGCAGCAGAGAATGACATTTTCCGAACCGATTTTGGGGCCCAGTATCTCGGGGCCACTTAGTGCTAGGAACTTCAGCTTTGGATATGTTGTGGGTCCAGTTCCACTGGGTTTGCACACCAAATTTGGGGTTCCTAGCACTAAGTGGCCCTGAGATACGGGGCCCCAAAATCGGTTTGGAAAATTAAATTTTTTGCTGCAGAAAAGTGCTTGACTCGAGTATAAGTCGAGGGGGGGCACTTTCAGCACAAAAAAATGTGCTGAAAAATTCGACTTATACTCGAGTATATACGGTAAGTTTTTTTCCTTAACATTCCCTCCTAAACTTGGGGTGCGTGTTATACGCCGATAAATATGGTATATATTTATCTTCATCTGCAGGTTTGCTGTAGCTGAATCAAATAGCGAATCTAATGCATATTGTTCTATTGTGTTTATTATTGAAGAAAGGAACTTCTGTCAGTGGCTGCCAAATTGGCAGTGGGTCCCATTGGGAGCTTCCACAATAATTGGGTGTCAGTAGAATGTTCTGGAGCAGCCATTCTCAAACTTTTTTTTTTTTTTTTAACACAGACGAACCTTTGAAATAACTTTTCGGTCTCAGTGAACCCCTTATAACAATAGCTCAGGTGTAAACAGTAATCCAAACGATAAGAATAAATAAAAGAATAAGGATTGTGGCCAACTTAAGCTGACCATAGATGGAGTGATTTTTGGTGCAGGAAAGAAAATCTCTTGATTCTCCCATCAATACAAGTGTTGATGGAGGAATCCCTCCTGTGGAGCCATTGTGAAAGCTATCCCCGCTGGTTGTACCCAAGTTGATTGATCGCACGAGCAACTTGGGTACATGTATCCTGCCCATACATGGTTTGAATCTCTGCCGGTTCCTGCTGAACTGGCCAAGATTTTAACTGTCTATGGCCAGCTTTACGCCCCTTGCACATGTAGCTATCCTGCTGTAGTGCATCCCTCCCAGCATTATAGCATGCCCAGGAGAGACTGGTGCAAGGTCCATGGCCACTGTCAAATTCCTGTGTGTTCCTGACCTTTGTCCCTGGGCAGACAGGGTGCCCATGCCTCTGGGTACAACATTCAGCCCTATCCACTACTACAAGTAGTGTCATGTCACAACTGAGTATAAAAGAGAAGATAAGCGCCTCTTAGTGCCAGTTCACACAGGGGCGACTTGTCAGGCGACCTAGCCGCCTGACAAGTCGCCTCCCGTTCTGTACTACGGAACCGTTCTAATAGGAGCGACGGAAGTCGCTCCAACTTAGAAAAAGGTTCCTGTAGTATTTCTGGGGCGACTTCAGGCGACTTGCATTGACTTCTATACAGAAGTCGTTTTGCAAGTCGCCGCGGAAGTCATTTGCAGGTCGCCTCGCCGAGGCGACCTGCAAGTCGTGCCGCCCTTGTGTGAACCGGGGCTAAGTATAGCAATATGGTTACATTTAAAGAAGGTAAATTATTTAGCAACATATTGCTACTCTTAGAGGCGCCTCTCTTCTCTTTAATACTCTGTAGCTCCTGCTGGATTTTGCTTCTAATCCCCTTGTAGAGGCATTTTATGGTTACACAACCTATCACATTGCTATAATCTTTTTGTATGGACTATAAACTACAGAACCTATGAGTAAATGGTTGTGGAACGAATCATTTGAGTTTCCATTATTTCTTATGGGGAAATTTGCTTTGATATACAAGCAAGTTTCTGGAAGGAATTATGCTCGCAATCCATGGTTTTACTGTATATTGCTTCTACTTTTACGGATATGTAAGTGTATATCAGTGACCATGGTGGTAAACCCCGCTTGGTGATTTTTACCTACAGGTAAGCCTATAATAAGGCTTACCTGTAGGTAAAAAGAATATCTCATAAACCTGCACGGTTTAGGAGATATTGACCCTGTATGCAGCTGCTGATGTCAGCAGGGCATGCGCTCTGCAGGTCCGGCGTATCCTGTCGGAACGGAGGGCTCCCGCGCGCATGCGCCAGAGTGACATTGTCGCGGCTCCAGACACTCACAGCGCCGGAGTCAGGGATCCTGGAAGAAACGCTGAGGGAACATGTCAGCACCCTCAGCGGTAACCGGGTGCTGCTGCGGAGCTTCGTTCTAAGGTAAGTATTTCCTGATGTGCTAGTATGTGATGTTGGTCTTTAGTCTTGCATGTTTTGTTTTTGTTTTATTTTCTCTCAGCGGTTTACTACCGCTTTAAGTGTATGGTGTGATTCTAACAGCTGTATTTTTGCACTGATTTTATACAAATATATGAACACCTTTACTTGTTCAAGTAAATCTTTAGTCTTTAAGCTGAATTCCAGGTATGTTTTGTTTTTTTGCATAGTTTCATTAGTTCAGCTTGGACCGATGTATGTATGCATATTCCATACCTGGTAGATTCTGTACTAGTGGAGAATCTAGAATGCTACTTCAGTCATCTTCGCTGTCTTCTGAGTCCTGGGCAGCTTCCCTGCTGCATGGTAACTACAGGGGTTTGCTCACTCAGCACGAGTGCCATTCAGAGAATGCTATGTATTGTTTTTTAACTAAAGCAAGACGTTCATCCCCATCTTCTAAACTAAGGTTTTTAGGAAATGGCAACAGGATATCCCCTCCCTCACTGATGAGGACTGGGAAAGCTGTGTTTCCTCCTATGTCACCAATCTGATTTCTACTAGAGGTCGCTTCATACAACTTCAATTTTTACACAGGGCTTACTTTACACCACGCAGACTGGCAGCTATCTACCCGGATAGATCCTCGTCCTGCCCACGATGTGGAAACCTGGAGGCTTCCTTTATACATATGATATGGTCCCGACCCCTTTTGCAGAGCTTCTGGGAACAGGTTCGCAGGGGATGTTAACCAGGTTGCGGGGGCCCTGGTCCGAGTAAGTGACAAAATCTGGTTCTTCTGGATAGATTCCTGGGGTTCTTTACAGCTGGAGGAAGCTGAGCCTTCGTTTTATCTATAATAGTTGGCTGGGTGGACCCTAGGCTGGTTGTATTCTGTCTACCCCCCCCATCCTCTCCCTTCCCTTCTACATATCCTCCCAGCCCCCCCCCCCCCGTCCTCTCCGCCATACCTATCCCCCCCTCTTTCCTTAGCCCCCAACCCCCCCCCCCCCCCTCCGGCGATCCTCCAGTGTTTGTCCAAGACTCACTGGTCCGGGTGGGAGTGTTCTAGTAACCTCCTTTTTCTAGTAGTCATCCTGTTGAATACGGTTGACTGGTATTCCCTTATACAGACATGTGTAAACAATGCCTACTATGTATATTTTTGTACCATCTTTTTTTTTACCCTGCAATGTGTTGTGATACTGACATGAATATTGCTTTTCAATAACATTTGCTCAGTTAAAAAAAAAAAAGCAAGACTTTCTCTTATTAGATGAGGTGGACAGGTGGGCGGTAACGTCACAATCTCCACCTAATCCAATAAGAGAAAGCTTTAAATGCTTTGAGAAAAACAAAAGGTGTTCTCTGAATGGTGCCCATGCAGAGCAGGCTACCCCTGTGGTTACAGGGCAGCTGCCTGGCACAGGACCCAGAAGACAGAGGATCACTGTAGTAGGGGTGGCCAACTACATTTTCTTCTTTCAAAGGAATCGGACAGGTATGGAATATGCATACTTAGCGCCAGTTCACACTATATGCGGTGACAGACGTTTTACTGCTTGGTATAATGTCTGTCACCCCAGGGACACGCCGGAAACCGTTGTTTCCCATTCACATTGCAATGCAACCTGGTGCTGCACTAAAATGCAGACATGCTGCATTTTATCACAGCGTATTAAGGCAAATTGCACTGCAGTGTCAGGCAGCGCCATGCACCGTGCTGCTCAACATTGCAGTGAATGAAGTGTACGTTTTGTACACTTCAAATAAAGTTTGTACGAAAAAAAAGGGGGAGCCTTTATGTTTTATAAGCTTGTTTCTATTTTCCAGTAGAATAGTCCCTGTCCTTACTGTAAGTCATTTAGCAAGGATGCAGATTTGATTGTGGATGTTTGGCGTTGAGGAACTTGACTGGCCTCCACAAAGTCCTGACCTCAACCTGATAGAACACCTTTGGGATGAATTAGAGCAGAGACTGCGAGCCAGGCTTTGTCGTCTTCGTCAGTGCCTGACCTCACAAATGTGCTTTTGGAAGAATGGTCAAACATTCCTATAGAAACACTCCTAAACCTTGTGGACAGCCTTCCCAGAAGAATTGAAGCTGTAAAGGGTGGGCCAACTCCGTATTGAACCCTACAGACTAAAGGCCCGTACACACACTTTGATTTTCGGACGTCAATTGTGTTGCGACGACCGATCGTCCGCAAATCTTACCGTTAGTACGGTGCTTTCGACAGCCGATTTCACTTTTTCATCAGGCAAAAACTGGATGTGCAGACTATAACATTTTTGTCGGATGTGAACTCAACGTTTGATTTTCATTTCATTAGTACGGTTTTCGTACGAAAAAAATTGTAAGAGCAAGACTACGCATGCTCAGAAACGAAAGAATACATACAAAACAATTCAACACGTTACGCCACTTCTGACGTTGTATTCGGTCATACGAAAATTCTCGTATTATGAGTAACCTCTTCACTTTCGACATGAGACTAGCATGGAACAAAAATCAAACGTTCTGTCGTCCGAAAATCAATGTGTGTGTACAAGGCTTAAGACTGGGATGCCATTAAAGTTCATGTGTGTGTAAAGCAGGGGGTCTCAAACTGGAGGCCCTCAGGCTGTTGCGAAACTACAAGTCCCATCATGCCTCTGCCTGTGGGAGTCATGCTTGTAACTGTCAGCTTTGCATTGCCTCATGGGACTTGTAGTTTTGCATCAGCTGGAGGGCCACCAGTTTGAGACCCCTGGTGTAAAGGCAGGTGTCCCAATACTTTTGACAATATAGTGTTTGTGCGAAGCTGGAGAAATGTAAGTATGCAATAATGCAAACAATTCCTGGAATTCAGCTTTATACAAATGCTCAAACTATTCATTACGAATTCATAGTGTGCTGGTAACATGCAGTTTATTATTATCTTTCTGGTGTAGACACAATAAAAGCAAACGGGTTATAACCCTTCTTCTATCCAAACCCAGAAAAAGCATTGGCTGGAGTTCTCATGTTGCTGCTGCATCTACTAGTAAAAAAAAAATGCAAAGAGCCAAGAAAATAGAATAAATTAATATTTTATTTATTTCTTTATATTTTATCCTTTTATACTTTTTTTTTTGTCAGTGACATGTTACAGTAGAACAGACTCACTTCAAAAAACAAAGGGGAAAAAAAAATATACAGTTATAAATTGCATACAGCCATACCAGAATAAATGAATTACACTCCGCTGTACTCAGCCATCTTACCCACTAGTGATTAATGCATTATCTTACATCTGCGCACACCAATAGCAAACACACTATATATATATAGAATCACATTTGCTTCCCTTTAAGAGGGAGACAAAAACACACTCACTGTAAACCGTTAACATCCAGGGAACACATACTTGTTACTCAGTGCCAGCGGATGGGTTGTTTTAACTACTACAGGGAAAAAAAGAAAAAAAAAAAAAAAAGTGAACCTCAGAAATGAGAGGTCACTTAACAGGCAAGGAGACAATTGTATACAGCAACTAAAACACGCTGTAGGAAGCTGCTAGTATGAGAGATTTACATTTCTCGTTTAACAGTGCCTGCCAAACCCTTAATGTCCATCCTCCGAAATGATGTTCTGTTGTAAGGCATACAATGGGTTAAAAGGCTTCACCGCCTGCCACGGCAGGGATGAATGTTGTATATTCTATTAATTGCATTACGCTTCTTATTACCAGAACATTAACCACACATACACATACACACACATACAGACAGTACAGAGGGCAGAGAGCTCTACCGGGTTACGGGTTACATAGTTGCATTGCTTCCACACTGAAGAGATCCTTCTTTCCACCTATACACAGCAGAGCATTTTGTTCATATTGTGTTGCGTCTCTAGAAACATCAGTAGTGTCTTCTATTTGTAAGGCTGGTCTTGTGAATATTACTTAAACCAACAAAATGCTCACTGCTATATATAGGTGAATGACTCCCCAATGAGGCAATCTTATACTTGATCCAAGAGTTGATGAAAATGTCCTTTCAACCCAAACTAGTATCAAAACGTTAAAAGGAGAAGTAGGGCAAAGTTCTTTTGGCCCGACGTCTCCTGTAGGTCACAAGAGTGCACTTAGTTCTGCATTTCTGTAACCCAGATTCAGCTGACAAGTGGGCTGACGTCACTCGGCCGGGCCAGATGCTGGTGGGATCACAACTTTAATTTCAGGATCTACCCAGATGCCTGACCAGCAGCTGGCTCAGCCTCTTAGCATGTTGCCGAGTGCCTGAGCCAGCCGCTTCTGCCCCCTCCACAGCCTGGCGCTCCAGTGTGTGCTGGAGGGGCAAAATGGAGAGTGGTAACTGACAGTCACTGCTCTCTGCTCTGTGAAGACCAAGAAATTGGTGATCAGTGGTCTTTGATCGCTGAGTTCTCGGGCTTAGAGGTGGTGGAGGACCGATGCTGCAGTCACCTAGGTGAGTATGAATAATTGGGTTTTTTTTTTTTTTTAAGCCCACACTTCTGTTTTTTAAGCTGATCTCCAGCTTTTAGGGAAGTTTAAATAGTTTGGACCAAGCTGGTCCAAACAAACATATGACTTCACTAAGACACGCAGCAGCTCTCAGTGCCACATGGACTGTAGGTAGCCTCAGCTACCTACAGTACAGGCACTCCCTGGGTTACAAATAAGAGAGATACTGTAGGTTTGTTCTTAAGATGAATTTGTATGTAGGTTGGAACAGGTACAATTTTTTAGGTGTAACTTCAGCCAAAAATTTTTCTTTTCAAGTTTTAGATTTAGCATATGGCAGGATTAACACCCCTGTAACATTTGTTTTGCTGTCTGGGCCCCTGTTCAGAAGATTTCACCTCACTTCCTGTCCCAATGACAATTGGATTTGGAAAGTTTTTGGTTGATGTGGAAATAAGGATCGCTGATAAAGCTTCAGTGGAGACCCCCTTTTTCCCCATGATAACTCTTACAGGAGTAAATTTACCCTCACTTCCTATTGTCTCCCTCCGTTTGTAAGTATGAGTTACCACTATATTACCAAAAGTATTGTGACGCCTGCCTTCATGTTGGAACAGGAAGGATCCATCCCCAAACTGTTCCCACAAAGTTCGGAGCGTGAAATTGTCCAAAATGTCTTGGTATGCCGATGCCTTAAGAATTCCCTTCACTGGAAATGAGGGGCCAGGCCCAACCCCTGAAAAACAACCCCACACCATAATCCCCCCTCCACCAAATGTTTTGGACCAGTGCATAAAGCAAGGTCCATAAAAGACATGGATGAGTGAATTTGGGGTGGAGGGACTTGACCCGATAGAACACCTTTGGGATAAATTAGAGTGGAGACTGCGAGCCAGGCCTATTTGTCCAAAGCATCAGTGCCTGACCTCATAATTGAGCTTCTGGAAGAATGGTCAAACATTCCCATAGACACACTCCTAAACCTTGTGGACAGCCTTCCCAGAAGCGTTGAAGCTCTTATAGCTGCAAAGGGTGGCCCAACTCAATATTGAACCCTACGGACTAAGACTGGGATGCTATTAAAATTTATTTGCATGTAAATGCAGGTGTCCCAATTCTTTGGTAATATAATGTATGTAAGTTGAGTGCATGTAACTCCTCGGGATTGCCTGTATACAGGGCTGTGTTCCAGCAGCAGGATGGAGACTTCCCTTCCCACTCCCGAACAAAACGGAGTGCCGCTCAGCCATTAACAGGGAGCTTTGCATTTTATGAATAACTTCAACGCTTCCTCTAATTGGATGAGATTGTAACGTTATCCACCCGCCTTGGCCAATCAGAGGAAGGTTTGTATCTAGCAACCCTTATTTTGTAGCAACTCTTGAATTTACTAAAGGTCAAGAAGTCTAGAATTTACATTGAAAAAAAGTGAACTGAAATAATTGCTTACATTAATTCCCATTGACTTCCATCTCTAACACACACACACACACACTCAAGCTCTCGCTCTGCCTGTTGCTGGTTTTAACCCTATAAAAAGGGATATTGTAGGTTTTTTGTTTTATTTTTAAATTATAAAACTCATTTGCTCACAAAGCAGTAGATCGCATACAGTGTTCTTGCTAGAGAACATCAACCAGTCCAATACTTCACCATAATCTGTGACTTAAAATTCCATGCAAAAATGACTAGAAAGGCACATGCATTGTATATACTGCAGAGATGTACAACTACTACATAGTGCATCTATTTTAGATTTTTTTTTTTCTTTTTCATATTGCTGCAATTGATTTCACTGCACACAAAACTATTGTTTGGACTTGGAGACTCCTATTATAGTTTTATGATCTGTTACTGAACCCACAAACACTGGAATAGCATAGCCACTAAAAACTGCAAAATATCAAAACTAGCACCTAAAACATGACACCAGATCCACGCCATGAAGGATTTTATTCCTTACAGAATCTGGTGCAACTTTAAGAAAAAAAAAAACAAAAAAAACTTTGATATAGCTTTGACCTGAAACAGCACCATAAAGCTTTGTGATATTGGGTTGCATCTAATGACATACATACAGCAATATACAACTAAAATAGAAGTAGAAATAAAACGCACAGCTACGAGGTTAGATGGCATATCAATGGTCATTTGACAGATCTAAAAGGCTGGATATTCTAAGGTGAAATAAATCAGCTATTTTACATGTGATCCTGTTGCAGCATTTTTAGCCATGCCGAATTCAGATGCAGATAGAAGACTGCTAGGAGGAAGCACCTTGCAATTCAGGTAAATGGGAAAAGGTGGGGAAGTCTTAGGCCTCTTTCACACGAGTGGTCCTATCCGGTCCGCCTGTCTGTTTACCAGGTGGACCCGATCGGACCCTCCATTCTCTTTAATGGAGCGGCGGAGGTAAACTGACTTGTCTCCTGCCTCCAATCTGGCAAAAGCAAACGTAAGGGGATCCATTCCCCTCCGTCTGATTGGAGGGCAGTCTGGTGTAAACAGTCAGCTGGTTCATTTAAATCCAACTGCAGAGAGGGCTGTGTCCGTGTCTGTTCTGCATGAGCAGACACAGACCTATCATCCGCCCCTTCCACTCAGCATGGGATCAGCAGACAGATCCACTGCTGAGAATGGATCCAGCCTGTGTGAAAGGGGCCTTAAGATGGGGGGGGTTTAGGGAATGCGACCATGTTTCATGTTGCCTCCCAAATATGGGTATTATACAAAACATGGTCAGAAAGGTAGACTAAGGCTCCTTACACATATGCCGCGACTCACAGCATGGGGTCCGGTGCGTCCCTTTTCACCGATTCAGGTGCAATTTAGGTCAGAATTTTTGCCTGAATTTGCACCTGAAGCAGAACCAAAGATGCACAGGACCCTGTTTAAGTGCAGACTGAGGCCGCCCTGGAGCTGTGTGAACAGGCTCCATTGAGAGCCGGTCAAAGTCTCCTGTCATGCGAATTGGATGCGGTGGAAAATCCACATCCAATTCGCATGTGTATGAACCTGGCCTAAGCCTTTAAATTAATTTGCTGCTGCAATGCAATGTTGTGAATGTTGCTCATTAATGTTTAATTTCTAAAACTTAATAGCATAATGACTGCAAACTGATAGCTATGAAAACTCTTCATATGCACCTAGATGGTGTTTAATATTCAATTATAAAGGTTACAACTTAAATCTTTATTTCACCAACTACATGAGCCCCTAGGTCATGCATTGATAGAATGATCTCTCGAAAAATGGTTATGTGCCTGTGTAGCAACATGAACAGCACAACTTCATTAGATGTGTTCAAAACAGAGCCTGTTGCATTTTATCTTTCAAGTCAACTGAATAGGCCAATACATTTTAATGCAATACATATCCAGCATTTATCATAAATCGCAGTTACAGTGGTTCCAAGACTTGCCACCTGATGGTAGAATTTGGTTTTGCAGAGCATTTATAAAAAGACAGAGGTCCTTCAAAAGAAATGATGTTTTCATCAGCTGGACCAAGCCATGCCAAGCAATAAAATGGGGTCATATTCTTGTAATATATATTTTTTTATATCTATATAATATAATGTATATATTTTTAGGGGGATCCTCTTTGTTAGTAAGTAATAATGAATGGCTGGCATAGTTTGTAAGGATTCACCACAAAATACAGTGAATGTATGCCGAATGTGGGTGACCAATAGGTTGAAATTAGGCTGATCACCCGGTGAATTTCAAATACTTCTCAGCAAAGTGTCAGTAAGCACTGACAACTGCATTCATGTTGCATTAGTGTTTCTCTGCAGTGGAATAAGCCTCTCACTGCTCTGGGGAGACAGTAAACATCCACACTGGCAGAGCTGATAACACTATAGACACAGTGGGGTTGATTTACTAAAACTGGAAAGTGCAAAATCTGGTGCAGCTCTGCATACAAACGATTCAGCTTCCAGTTTTTTTTTTGTTTTTTTTGTCAAAGTTTAATTGAAGAAGCTGATTGGCTACCATGCACAGCTGCACCAGATTTTTCACTCTCCAGTTTTAGTAAATCAATCCCATAGTCTACAATAGGTAAAACGGTTTCAGATTAAATGTGAATGTTCTGCACTACGATAATATATACACACACAGCATAGCCATGGAACTAGCCATGGCACTATTCTAGAATATCATATGTATGTAATCAAGATGGCGGCTATTTTGTAGCTACAATCTACAGATTAAGTATTAAAATAACTGAACAGATGCATGGTTGCTTAGGATTAAAATGCTAAAATAAAATAGACAGAAAAGTCTAAACAGATACTAAAGCTCATAATTAAACAGAGTGAGAGAAGCACCATTGTCTCAGCTTCCTGAGGAAATGACCAACTTCTGAAACAGGCTGGCCAAGTCCCCCTCCGCCTGGTTACATATGATGCTGGAAGTCTTGACAGCTGTCAATACACAAGGAACTAGGGACATCTCTAAGTCCGGAGGCACAAAGCTTGTTTGCGCCTTAAGGAAATCTGCAGTTGGAGGCTGACCATTGCTGACCTGAAAATGATACAGAATTGTAGAAAGAAGGTCCACATAGTTGTGCGCCAAACATCAGTAGGTTTTATTATAAACTCTGATGATCCAAATAAGTGATTATGACATGCTGCTTTAAGGAGAGTCTGCCAAGTCTTTAAAGAACTGAAAAGGACAGCTTTCTACAAATACTTGTTTCTCCAGTAGCCTGTGTCTTCCACCTTCTCTCGGTTTCAGTGCTGCAGCCTCCGTGTATTCGTAATTCAACATTTCTGGGAGTATCTGATGCCTTTGTCCCCCACCATGACCCTTTACTCTAACTCCTACATCACTACTAAGTTCTGTAGTGGCACTGATTCGACGTATTGGGAACCATGGTGCGTGGTGGAGGAGCACAGGCATCTGTGGAAGTGTTGAATGCTGAAGACAATGATGGAGGCTGCAGCACTGGACCGGAGGAAAGATGGGAAGCATGGGCCGCCAGAGAGATGAGTATAATACGTCTTTTATGGCAGGAAACTGCCACTTTCCATTCTTTAAAGATCTTGACTTAAAGCCTTCTGATTAGGCACTTGTGTGAAATGCAGATGTGAGCCATCCAACTTTATAATAAATCTTCTGATGTATAGCATGTATCTACATGTCCCTTCCTTCTTTATCTGAATTTTTTCTACTGGACCAAGCTAGGCTGAGGAACTACTATGCATGCCACAGAGTAGACAACCTGCCAGAATTCCTCAGTGATAGCAATGTTTTAGCTTGCACTTTCCTAAAAATCCCTGTGGATGCAATCCCCTGAGCACTGGCCTGGAAGATGTCATAGCCAGGAGCTGCTAATGTATAAATCTGTTACACATAAGCAACTTAGGTGCCCCATACATTTATCGTTTTTGTTTTTTCATTCAACCAGGGTGCCCATACATGGATTGAAATTCAGCCAGTTCACCAGGGACCAGCGGAATTTCGATCTATGTATGGTTGGCTTTGGAAAGCATGAAGTCCTAATACTAAAATTTTCAGGAGAGATCAGCTAAGGAGGCCAGCATACTTGCTCACTGCAGTTTTCCCTTCAAAAGTGACCCTAAAATAAGATACAAATGTGCTTAAAAGTCTCCCTGCACTATCAACACAGAACGTACACCATAATAAAACATGCACATCAAATTGTCTTTTATCACTAGCTGTTAGGGTCCCTGAGTCCACACAGATTTGCTCTAAATCACATATGCTTCCAAAAAGAGCCTGAACGGCTCTATAAAAGTCAATCTGTTACAAAACATAATGGAGCAAAACAATATTCTTATAGCCGTGAGGTGTCTCTGTGTCTAAATAGAATGGATGACACCAACCATGCACGTTCCCAGTTGTAAAAACACTGTCACCAAATATTCACACATGCTTCGATAGTGTTCTAAGATATATTTACACGTTGTTAAAGAAAATTATTAAGCACCTTTTTTTTTTGTTTGTTTTTAGGATTTATGTACAAGTTGGATTACAAAGTGGTGGGTTACTAAACAGTGATGACAGGATAAATGCTGTCTCAGTTATTTTGTTCTATAACCCGTCTCTTAGCCGTAATCTGAAAATGTTAACAGTTAATACAAAGCTCTACATAAAGTCATTGATCAAGTTCTGGAGGGTGATGAGGGCACTTGAAGCGAGGATTTATACCTAACCGCCAAAGCTTCACTGTGAAGATAAGTTGTTCGGTTTTGAACGCCCAAATCCAAGTTTTAGATGGAGGAAGGGTTTTTGATTGCCCAAATCTTAGTTTTAGATAGAGGAAGGGTTGTGAACACCAAAATCTTAGTTTTAGATGGAGGAAGGGTTTTGAAAGCCTAAATCCTAGTTTTGGATAGAGGAAGGATTTTGATAGCCCAAATCTTAGTTTTAGATGGAGGAAGGGTTTTGAACGCCCAAATCCGAGTTTTAGATAGAGGAAAGGTAAGAATTTCTATCAAGTTTGGCTGCTGTCTGTGGCTCCCTTGGGGGGATATTTGCCCTCACTTTCTGTCTGGACAAACGGCTGGAATACTTGTTGGGTTTTTTGTTGATTTTTGGGTCTTCCTGTGTCAGCAACACATGCACCTAAATTTCTTGTCCTGGTATTACCGAGACAGAAAGTGGTGGGAAATCTTCCCAATAAAGACACGGGCAGCAATAAAACTTGAGAGGTTCTGACTCTTACCCACTCTGTCTTAAATTAAAATTAAAAGGGGAAGTTATGAACTAGCTTACTGACTCCAAGAAAGAATCTTCTATATCCCGATATAGTTACCAAGCACAAAGGGAATAAGACAAAGAAAATTAAAGGCAACCAATGCTCATGCTGCAGATCCATACAGAAAGTATAACCTTTTAACAGCAAGCATCCTAATCACCCTCCATTTAAAGGAAAACTATACTAAAAGAAAAACAGAAGCTGCCAGATTCTTAAACCACTAGTTGTGTGGATGTCTCTGGCTTTGGTAGTTTTAGACACGGATCTGGAACAAGCACGCAAATCAGTAAAGTTTGGAGTGAGGTTCCTGATGACTTTAAAAAAGGTACTGAATCGTGACAGCCAGGAAACCCAACTGCTTTTCTTTAGAATTGTTTGTTGGCATTTTCATTTATTCCCACCAAAC
This sequence comes from Lithobates clamitans, assembly GCA_037952925.1. Lineage (NCBI taxonomy): Eukaryota > Metazoa > Chordata > Amphibia > Anura > Ranidae > Lithobates > Lithobates clamitans. The sequence goes on from JBBGZY010001206.1 coordinate 5,174,056, forward strand.
CTCTTTGAAAAGCACAATACATAAAAAGGAGCAGTAGTATTCTTTTAAACATCATGACAACCTTACACAATCTGAATCTGTGCTGACTGTCTGCATTCAGGAAATCTCAGTATTCTGTAATATATATGGATTATGTGCAAATGCTCAGAAACCGATCCGTGTACCAAAACACGTTAGGCAATCAACAGTCAGCATTTTACTGAAAGGAACTGGAGGCTAGGAGTTTGTGAGTACCTGAAACCTAGCAAGCAGGCTTACTTAATAAGGCAGTACATAGAGCAGTTCACTAGATTGGATTCCACCTTGAGCAGTGAAACAGTGAGAGAAGACTGCTGGTTGATTGACATGGGTTACTGCACCTTGCACATAGCCCTTATTTATAGTGACCAGTAAAGGGACTTGCAATGCTTCAGCTCAGTTCTAATCTATCAGAGTAGGGTTGCTGTCCTGAAATAGCGGCTTATATAATTTTTTATTGTTTTAAGGCTAACCTAACTTCAGGAGTTTAGGTCCACCTCTGAAAACTACTGAGGCATTAGGCAGATAAGTAGGGTTGGGCCTATCAAACTGTAAAAACTAACCAGTTAAAAACAGCAGGTCCTGCTGTTCCTCAGACCCAGGTCACAGGTTGTGAAGTTGCAGCAGCAGTGCCCTCAAGAAATGAGGATTGCAAAGTCTTTATTGATAAAGTGCTTGAAGACTTTACCGAAATATAAAGCTGCTGCGGGTCATCTGACCTAACAAGATGTCATGGGACTTAGCGTTTCCTACTGAAGTTTTAACAGTTTGAGAATGCTAACCTACCTTCCTAATGCCTCTGTATTTTTCTAAAGCGTATCCAAACTGAGTTTAAATCTGCTTCGTGGTTGTTTTTTTTTTTTTTTTTTTTTATAACAGCAATGCAAATTCAGAATCCCCCACACAGAAAACAGAAATGCATTTAAAATGTAATCTTTAGTAAGTATCTTATCTCTTCAATTGAATTCATCTTAGAAAATCCTAATGTACATAATCAACTAAAAGAGGTAATTGATAACCAATATATTCAAAGGTAAGAAAGGCAGGACCTTTTTTTGTAGTCACCACCAGTCTCGTGTTGCCCTTATGGCTGAGCTGTGGTGCCTTCAGATGCTATAAGGCCTTATGCATACTGTAGTCTGTCTGTACAAGAGAAGTGCATATAGCAAGCTTTCAGAAAGATTTCAGCAGCTTTCCTAAAGTCTCTTAATGTATCTTTCAGCTCTTGCAGGCTTTCTGTAAAGAATATAGAGATACAACCATTCCGAATTGGGATTATTGCAGGTTGTAAAGTCTCATTGGAGGAAAAGGGGTGTCTACCACCCAAAAAAAATAGAGACGCAACCATAAATTCTATATGTTTATACAATTTGAGCACTTGTTTCCTTATTGGGATTATCAGTGGCAACCTTTAAAGTCCCTTTTTGTTTGTTTGCTTCTTTTATGTATCTTGCAGGCATTCTATTTGTTTAACGTAGTGCTGAAGCTTTCAATTCTACCGAATGGTAGCAGGAGCCACAGCACAGCTACATAGGAGAAACCCAAATAAATAAAAAGAATATTATATACACATGTACTCAGAATTGTTCCTCTATTAAATTGGCCTTCCAGCAACCCTACTTTTTAACCATTTAACACTCTCAATATTTCCATGCTACTTTAAAAACTCTATTACCAATTGCCTTTTCTAAACAGAAGTCCACTCTCTTCATACCCGTTCATCTACATCCACTTGCCATCGTAAACCTGCTCCTACTTTCTACTAATGTGAAGCATTGCAGGTCCCTTTGGCAAGAGATGTGATTGCTACAGACCTGTGTATGGTCTTCATACCAACCTTATGTGTACGGTGCAAAGCCTTGTACAAGACTTTTTATTTAATAGGACAAACTACTGCACTACATTTAGCCTAGGTTCACATATATGCGATGCGGGAACCAGCGCGATTCCTGCGCCGTTTCCTGCATCGCATCTCTCCCGCAGGCAGTTCACACTGCCCTCTGCGAACCGCTGCGGGTGTCAATACAAAGTTAATGACACCCCCAGATCCATTCACAGATCGCAGTGCGAAGGACCGACAGGAATCGGATTGCATAGGTGAGAACACCCATGTGATCCGATTTCCAGTGCGGGGGAAAAAAAAAAAACTGTATGGCTGAACTCGCATCGCACAGACATCGCATGTGATTGGCGCCTGTGGTGTGGTTGCGAATCACAGGCGATGTCTGACATCACTATAGTGTGAACCTGGGCTAAAAGAGAAGGAGAGCCACCAATTCCCCTGTGGATCACAGGAGTGCAGTTCGTTCTGCACTCCTGTGACCTGTTTTCAGCAGACAGCGGGCTGAAGCATGCTGTCGGCTGATGTCACCGAGCCGGTCTAGGCTCTGAAAGGATTGTGACCATATGGTCGGGATTCGCCCACATGCCTGGACCGGCACCTGGCTCAACCTATCAGCAAGCCGCTGAGAGCCTGAGCCGGCCTCTCCTACCCCTACACAGCAAAGTGTTTCAGAAGGGGGGCTGGGCAGAGCAGAGAGACGGTGACTGACAGTCACCAGCTCTCTACTCGGGAGCCCTGGGAACTGAGCAATCGGTGGTGGTTGATCGCTCGGTTCTCAGTGTTAAAGCTGGCGGGGGCCAGATGCAGCATTGGACCGATGCTGCATCCACCTAGGTAAGTATGATTCAGAAAACCCAAACTCCATACTCTTTTAAATAAAGCACTAAATAATGCATTGTACACATCCTTTCAGTTTTGTCTGGTCTAACTCCCTGATAATGAGTTTCAAAGAGGTTTCTGAAAGATGCTCACTTGTAGTAGTGAGGGTGTGGATTTAAAGTTATCAATTTCAATATTCCAACCCATTCTTTAGTACCTGGAAAATAAAGCCTGATTATTGACAAAGACCAATACCCTCAAATGCAGAGCTTCAACAGAAACTTGGCCATAATAAAACGTGTGTTAAAAAGCAGCTAAAATCTAAACAAGTACATAAAAAAAAAGCCTTTTGAGGGTTTGGTGAGCTTTTTACCTAGAGGAAGCTTCCAACACCCTTCCTCACTTTACCATTATTAGCTACTTAAAACACCCCATTACAATGGAGTACATTCAGCACCAAAACAGCAAGAGAGAAGGGTGATGGTGATCTTGTACTTAGGGTAGGGGACAGTAGAGGCAAGAGACGGTACTGACAAACCATGAGGCAGGATGGACGGACGGGGGTTCTGAGGATAGATAATGCCCTTGTTCATGTAAACAGCTAAAAAGAGTAGTTCAGTGGTTGAGCTGGCGCTGCCTAGGCTGGCACACAAAGTTGCGTTGTCGCATTGCATTGCGGCCCTGGAACGACTGTGCCAGATTTTGCCGTTGCAGATTTTTACGTCCCAGCTTGCGCTTGTCCACCTGAGCTTTGGCGCGTTGGATCCGCGAGACTTGACCCACTTTTCCTAATATGGCGGCTTTGGCAGAGACAGAGGTGGCGTGATGAGGTGTGCGTCGTTCCACTCTGGTTTTGCTCGGTGACCTGGAAAGAAGGCAATGATGCATTATGAACTCATCTCAGTGTAGTTATTTAAAAATATTTTCAATCCTTACAACATTAGATTTGCTTTCTTTGACATCGCAACTTATAGTCTCAAAGTAGAGTTTGCATAAAATTACATTTACTCACCTACTTTGATAAAGTAAAATGCTACCTTTGTTGCATTTTTTTTATAAAAGCTTGAGACCTCTCATTCCATGCTGTTGATTTAGTTTTGCATTCATGGAATGCCAAATTGCTGAGCCAGTTGAGACCCTGGTACGATGGTCATGTAATGACAATTACTTCTCCTGCCCACATATTCTGCAGTTTTAACATCTGTACCTTGGTGATGTAACAATTCACACCTTTTAAGCTTCATTCACACTTGTGCCACTCCAGAGTGCAATTTGATGCAACTTTGGATTGGTGCGACTTGGATTCAACTTTGGCTTTAACCAATAATAATTTACAACTGTTGCACAATGGTCAAATGTATAACATTCAGGTTTGACTTTCATGCAACTTTTGAGGTCTTACATTGCAGTCTACGGCACCTAATCTCCCTGGCGGTATTACCGAGTGTGGCTTGGGGTGAATTTTCAGTACCAAAAGCGGTAACCCTGAGCCCCACTCGGGGTTGCATCGCAGGATCCAGTTACTTATCTTGTCCCCAGGATCCTACGATATCTCCCCGCTGTGTGTGCGGGTCGTGTCCTCCGCTCGATCTATCACAGTGCCAGGCTTCGTTCTCTGCGAGCGTTGCGACGTGCGGGGACGGAGCACGGTGCCAAATTCAAAAAGTGAAAAACACACAATACATACAGTACACTGTAATCTTACAGATTACATTACTGTATCAAATTATTTCACATCCCTTTTATCCCTATTGCTGTGTCCATTCCCCTGCATGCAGTTTTATATTATATATACTGTTTTTTTCTGCCTGGAAACTTGAGATTGTCCATGGCAACCAAAAGTGTCCCTTTAGGTCAAAAGCCATTTTAGACCAGCTTGAAAAAAGCGATAGTAAATTAGAATCTTGCAGAATTGAGTGATAGTGATTCGTTGGGAAATTCGTCAAACACTGAAAGTAACGACAGCGACTATTCTGCAACTGAGCAAATTTCAGTATTTTTGATTTGATTACATTATTGAATACATTTTATTATTATATTATTATTTGTTATAATTATTTATAGTCATTTATTATATTATTAATTATGATTTTGTGTTTTAAACTTTATCATTCTTGGGAGGTCTACTAGACTCTTGTTTGGACAGATTTAAGTGTGTTATTCCTAAGAATTACAGGCCTACAATATAAAACGCCAAATTTCCATGAAAAACAACGTACCACTTTGAGCATCAAAAATCTGACATAATCATACCACCAGGGAGGTTAAGGAACCTTTTTAAAGTCACACATATTTGAATGATTGCCATTGAAAAACATGGGGGTGTGACTTGTCATGCCACTTTAGTGTCCAAAGTCGCACAAGTGTGAATGGAGCCTTAGCCATTTAGAGTGAGGAACTATGAATGTTTCCTGACTAACAATAGGATCATGTAACTAGAACAGGGTGGTCACACAACTTTAACACCTCCCACCCTGTTCTTGGGCAATCAACATTTACCCATTCCATAGTGATTGGATTAAGGTGTGGATTTAAATACTGGGGTAACTTCCTGGAACTCATTGGAACGAAAGAAGTGGCTTGGGTAAGCTGCAAAATGTCATCACCAATATAGAACAAGTCCAGTTGAATGTGACTAAAGGCAGCCATAGATGATTAGAATCTCGGCCGATCCCTGCTGAACCGGCCGAGATTCTAACTATCTATGGGCAGGCTGATTGTACCCAATTGTTGAATTGGGTACAGCTGCTTCGATTTTTGAATTGGGTATAGCCGCTAGCAATATTTACTGTGTTCTCCCGGCAAGAATGACTCCCCCTTGTGCTCCACCCCAACCCCCGCAATCGCATCAGCTATGGTTGGTTTAACTACTACTATCAACTCTTTCCTCTTTCTTAGTTTGGTACTTCAGCTGAGATCTCTCTAGGTAGGTAGGAAGAGTATAACATGAAGAAATACTTTCTGGACATTTAAAGTGGTTCTAAAGGCAGAAGGGTTTTTTTTACTTTAATGCATTCTATGCATTGAAGCGGTTGTAACCCAAAAAAAAAAAAAAAAGATTTAACAGCATAGTGCTTGTGCCGTCTAATCTGCCCCTTTCTAAGGTGTAAAAAAACTGGTTGATCCTGCCAGTTCCTGTGCCCCCCTCTGTGTACTGACCACATTAATCATGGCTGCCGAGCCCCGATTACCGGGGTCAGTTCATGTGCCTCCGTCATCTGCTGCTCTCCCCACCCCCTGCCGCTATTAGTAGCTGGCAGTAAAAGTAAAGAACAATTACAGCCAGCTCCTATGTTACACTAATCTCTCCTACAATATGTAATTGTTTTTGTAAAACTATGCCTGCAAATACCTTATCTTAGATCTCTTCTGGCTGGTCACACCAGTGAAGTGACCTTCCCGGCTGATGTGAAATGGAGAACAGGGACACACTGCTGTGAGCCACATCTGGCATCAACCCAACCTTAATATTCGCTAATGTCTTCCTGCTTCTCCTCCAGGCCAATCAGGAAGCAGGTCCTGAGACCCGATTGGCCAGGGAGTCTTAGGACTCCTGGCCAATCAGGTCTTAGGACCCACATCCTGCTCGGCCAGGAGGAGAAGCAATGGCCCCAGCTCTTCCCCCGGCAAGCTGAAGGGGCGAGCCTCTTTAAGCTTCCAGGAGCCCTCCCTTGATCCAGCACCACCTCGTCATCGGCCTCCCAAGGTAAGACCACTAATCACCGGGAGGCCTAAAATATTGAGCACATGCCACCACTGGTATCCACACTGCCACATTTTAGTGGTAGCTTACTCCCCATCCTTATTTTACAGGTTGAGGAACTGCTGCAATCTGGTGTCATTAAAGGGCACCAAACATGACAATTAGCACATCTTATAGCACAAGCCACTGCTTGGACACAGTACCAGGGTTAAACCCAAAGCCAAAAATTTATTATATTGCAGCTTACCAAACATTAGTTTAATTTAATCTAGTTATAGTGGTGGCTGCAATAGGCTGCTTTGTTTAGGCTTTTTTCCCTCTATTCTCACATGGTGATCTGGCCAGTAACACACCTCCTGTATTAGAGCGCCCCCACTCTGAATGGATTAGCACAGGGGGCACCTTTGGGACAGCAGACTTGTCAGTCTGGGAGTAGATGAGTGTTAGACGGGCTAGCAGATTTTGATATACTAACAAACTGAAGTCATACTCCAGTTCACACCTAATAAGCAGCTACAGCAACCGTTTTTTCCTTTTGGTATAAAGGTTTTATATTTTTATTTATTTTAAATAAAAGCTGATAATTGTAAGCACCACTGTCAGTGGTAAATAGTTTGTATTATCCCTGTAACTGCTACATCTGCAAGAGAGCTTGTTCTTTCGAAATACAACAGACGTACTGACTGGATCACCAGGTTAAAAAAAGGGAAATCAAGCCTAAAAAAAAATAATGCAGCCACCACACATAAGAATTGGCAAGCTGCAATATAATAAATGTTTGCTTTTGGGTTTAATACTGCTTTATGCATTACTAAACTCTTTCATTATCGATAGTATATACTGTATGTACAACAATTACCTGTCTCTGATAACTGTGATTTCACTGGCGTCTCGCCCCACCACGATGCTTCCGCTTGTGATGTAGACCGACATGCTGGGATGTTCTATAAGGAGGTCTTCCAGTGGACTGCTTCCCACCGCAGTTTGGCCAGGACCCTCTGCAGTAAAACAGGGGGGAGGGGTAACAAACCAGCTCTCGTCCATCGAGTGGGGTGGGCGGGGGGGAATAGACCAACCGATCCTATCACCCAAGGAGTGTGGCAGTGGGCTGGAAGCATCACTGTCCTCCTGGCCTTCTGCCACATCGTCCCTGCTTGAGGTTAATGTGTAGCTTTCTGATATGGTGAGGGAGTCATGTTAGGAGAAAGGCAGTACACAAGCCATGGGACAAAGACAGATGGAGTACCATACACACAGTGTTCAAAAAAAAAAAAGGGGGGATGGGAGAAATGATGGAGAAGTTATTAGTTACAAATATAACAATACAAATCATTTTGATATTTAAAATCTGCTCTTACATTTTCTGGGTACAATCTGAGGACATGCACTATATGGCTAAACCTTTATGGACACCTGACCATCACACCTACCATATGGCCCAAAGTACTGTATCTGGCCACCCCTCCAAAATAATTAAGTTCAAGTGCACTGTTAATACTACAGCATACAGAGACATATTAGACAATTGTGCTTTTCCATTTTTTTACAATTGTGTGCTTGTGGGAACAGTTTCGGAAGGCTCTTCTCTGTTCCAGCACGACTGTGCACAAAGCCTACTCCATAAAGACATTGTTGGACCATTCCTTTTTTTTTTTTTCCTATTGGCTAAGCTAGATGGTTTTGTGTTTTTTTTTCAACCCAACTATGACCACTTTGGTGTGGAGAAACTCAGTGGCCTGGCCTCAGTGGCCACAGACCCCTGGCCTCGACCCTACTGAACATCTTTGGGTTATGCTGGAACAGTGACTGTGAGCCAGGTCTTCTCATCCAACATCAACCTCACAAACACTCTTTTGGCTGAGCAAGCACAAATTCCACAGTCTGGCAGAAAGCCTTCCCAGAATAGTGGAGGCTGTTATACCTGCAACGGAGGGGGCAGGGGTTAACACCATATTTATGCTCAACGTTTTAGAATGGGATGTCCAGCAAGCTCATATAAGATGATGGTCAGTTGTTCACAAACCTTTGGCCATCTAGTGTAAAACTATAGCAAAAGCTGACCCTACAACATACAGTACATGGGCTACAACAGCCCAGTGAGATATATATATATATATATATATACATACACACAAAAAAGTCAAACTTCCAATTTCTCCAACTACTCCATCAAAACCATGATATGATATTGAAGATAATTAGGCTCAGTCCTCTTAAAAATCATATCATCATCAATGTTTCCTCCAAATCCCCCCTCCCCCCCCTCCAAAAAAAAACAAAACTATATTTGGCCATACACATCAATTGAACGCTCAATTTGGTCAAAACAATCGCAAAGCAATGCAAGGCATTAAATGGTGATTTTAATCTACAAGGAGATAAAATAAAAAATGCCAGCTTCACAATTGATCGAGTTCTGGTGATTGACTGAACTCATGGTGGTGCATGGTTTCCTTTATGGCAATTACTTGCGACTGTACTTCCAATTCCTATTGGATTGCCATCTGCATGGCCAGCTTATGCATTCATGTATTTACCTTTTCCTTGACAGATGCACTTAAAGCGCAACTAAGGGCAAAACTGTTTTTTTCATTTTGGATAGAGTAAGGCTCGATTCACACTAATGCGTTTTTTGATGCATTTTGCAGAAATGCAGGGAAATTTTTTAACATGGGTTCCTATGGAACATGTTCACATCAATGCATTTTTGTGCCTCTGCGTTTTTGGAAAGGGTTCGGGACTTTTTTCCGCAAAATGCTGCGTTTTGCATGTAATAGAATTTAATGGACCCGCATCCAAAATGCAAGTACCGAGTTTTTACAGCAATTTTGCTGCACTTGCGTTTAGAGTTTTTTATTTCTTTTTTTTACACTGTATATAGCTGGTTGCTAAGGGAGGGGCCGGGAAGCCGGCTGCCGCGTCCGTAACAACCGATGAGTAATCAGTTGTCAGCTGGCTTCCCGCTCAATGTAAAAAAAAATGCCGGCTAAAAAAAAACAAAAAAAAAAAAAAAAAAAAACAGCATGGGGTCTCCCCCCAGGTCCATACCAGGCCCTTAGGTCTAGTATGGATTCGGAGGGGACCCCCATGCCAAAATTTAAAAAAATGCCGTGGGGGTCCCCCCAAGATCCATACCAGACCCTTATCCGAGCATGCAGCCTGGCAGGTCAGGAAAGGGACGAGCGAGCACCCCCCCTCCTGAGCCATACCAGGCTGCATCCCCCCCCCACCCCAAAGCACCTTGCCCCCATGTTGATGGGGACAAGGGCCTCTTCCTAACAACCCTTGCCCGGTGGTTGTCGGGGTTTGCGGGCAGGGGGCTTATCGGAATCTGGAAACCCCCTTTAATAAGGGGGCCCCAGATCCCGGCCCCCCCTATGTGAATGAGTATGGGGTACACTGTACTCCTACCCAATTACCTGGAAAAAAAGTAGTGTAGTGTTAAAAAATACAGTAGACAGTTTTTGATAAGTCTTTTATTAAAAATCTTCTTCTTCTTCTCTGCTTTTTCTTCCGGTCTTCCTCCATCTTCCTCCGGTCTTCCTTCATCTTCTCCCGCATCTTCATCCTCCTGCTTCTTCTTTCGCTGTTCTTCTGTCTTCTTTGTCCTGTCTTCTTCCTCTGTCGCCGCTCCCACCGACGACCTTCCTCCCATGCTGAGTCCCGCTGATCTGTCGGCGCCCATGTTCTACATTTCTTAAATAATGATAGGGACGTGGAAATTGGATGACCTCATCCGAAGGCCATGCCCCCTTTTGACGTCAGGGACCCATCATGACCCGGGCTGTGACATCATAAGGGGCGGAGTCACCGGATGACATCACCCGGTGACCCCGCCCCATGCCTATTTAAGTCGTTGCGCACCGCACACACGGCATTACAATGGGAGAGAGCGTTGAGTCAACATCGGAAGAAGAGAAGAGGGAAGAAGACGAAGGAAAAGAGCAGAATAACCCGACAGAAGGCACTGGACAGCGGGAGAAGAACCGGAGAGTGCGGAGGAGAGTGGAGAAGTCGGAAGAGACCCCCGGAGCTGCCTAATAAAAGACTTGTCAATAACTGTCTACTGTATTTTTTAACACTACACTACTTTTTTTCCAGGTGAATGGGTAGGGGTACAATGTACCCCATACTCATTCATATGGGGGGGGCCGGGATCTGGGGACCCCCTTATTAAAGGGGGCTTCCAGATTCCGATAAGCCCCCCGCCCGCAAACCCCGACAACCACCGGGCAAGGGTTGTTGAGAAGAGGCCCTTGTCCCCATCAACATGGGGCAAGGTGCTTAGGGGTGGGGGGCGGGTGCAGAGTCCCCCCTGCCCCAAAGCACCCATCCCCCATGTTGAGGGCATGCGGCCTGGTATGGTTCAGGAGGGGGGGGCGCTCGCTCGTCCCCTCCCTTTCTTGACCTGCCAGGCTGCATGCTCGGATAAGGGTCTGGTATGGATTTTGGGGGGACCCCCCACGCCATTTTTTTTTAAAATTATGGCATGGGGGTCCCCTCTGAATCCATACTAGACCCAAGGACCTGGTATGGACCTGGGGGGGGGGACCCCACGCCGTCTTTTATCTCGATTTTTTTTTTTAGCCAGCAATTCATTTTTTTTATACATTGAGCGGGAAGCCGCTGACTGATGACTCATCGGTTGTTAAGGACGTGGCACCCAGCTTCGTGGCCCCCTCCTTAGCAACCGGCTATATACAGTGTAAAAAAAATGCAAACCACGGCAAAATCGCGGTAAAAACGCTTGTCAACAAACGTGGCAAGCACCGCAAAAAGCACTGCAGAAACGCTCAAAAGCAACATGCATAGATGTGAATCGAGCCTAAGGGAGGGTTATAACGCCTATCAGTTTTTTTTTTGCCATCTGTGTCCCATTGGGGAGATTTCCCCTTACTTCCCATCCCTGGGCAAAACAGGAAGTGAGAGAAATCTCTCTAAAGTAAGGAAATCCCAGTGTATCACCTGAACGAGTGTCCCCATTGGAAGATTTCCCCTTTATTATTGTTCCGATGTCAACCCAAAATTTGGGAATTGCTTTCACTTTCGATGATGATGGTAAACAGCACAAATAGAAAAGGTGAATCTACCTAGCAGTGTTCTATTCCCTCTCCTCTCTATCCAAAACTTAAACAAAAAAAAAAAAATTTGCCTTTAGATACACAGTAAGTCATCCTAACATTATTCACCAAGCAGAGCTTCGTCTACTGGTAGGCTGCATGAGTACAAACATGTAACCCTTCAATTTTTGCTACCAGTAAGAGGTCTTATGTACATTACAGGAGAACTTCATGGAGGCTAAGGGTGCACACAGACTATACTGCCATATACATGTCTTCTATTGCTAAAAAGAAAAGGTACACTCTTCTAACCTCACAGTTGGGGTTCCCAGAAAGATATGAGAAGGACACAATTTAACTTTAAAACATCTATGAAAGTCAACCATCTGTTCTGGTGGCCTGACCTGTTAAGGAGAAACTGCTTACGACCTCTTTAATATCAGTTTGTGGGTTCCTATAACTCGACTATGAATTCTGGAAAATGCCCATGTCCAACCGAGTACATTGTATGATCTTATTTGCATATTCTTGGTTATTTATGCTCTTGTGCCCTGGCTTACCTTCTTGGCCGATATAAAGATTTAATCTTAAATAGAACCCATCACTACTGGGATTAAGGAATCACATGAAATTGCAGTTTTAAGTTATTATAGCTGTCCAGGATTACTTAGCAAAAGACAGAGTCCCACTTTAGAGATTGCCATAACACTGTTAAGCAGTTGGCAGTTGATAAGGTAGACACTGTCCAGGGGTGGGGTCAGGGCAGTGGTCATCAACCCTGTCCTCAGGGCCCACTAACAGGCCAGGTTTTATTTATTACCTTGGGGAGATGCAGACTAGAATACTGCAATCACTGAGCAGCAAATAATATCACCTGTGATGTATTTCAGTTATCTTGAAAACCTGGCCTGTTAGTGGGCCCTGAGGACAGGAGTTGATGACCACTGGGTTAGGGGATCCAAACCCTCCTAGAGCATCTGTGGTGCAACAGATAGTGCTGACAGCCATTGTGCATGCAGAGCACTGCAACCACCACTCCTGCTGCCTGTCAGGTCTAGGACACGGGGAGGCTCGCCTGATCTTCTCTGCTCTGGTCGCATGACACAGCAAAGGAGGAACATCTTCTCAATCTAAACTGTCTGGTTTGACTGGTGAATGTGTTTGACCTAGGAGAACTGTACTAAGGGTGAGAGAGTATCTTTTTTGGGGGAGAGTCTGTACTTGAGGGATCTGTACTTGGGGGGGGGGGGGGGGGGTTAAGAGATCTTTGGCTGTACTTCTCCTGTGGACTTCTCCAGCTCGTTCTGCACTCCCGTGACCCGTTTTCAGCAGACAGCAGGCTGAAGTCCGCTCTTGGCTGAAGTCACAGAGCCGGTCCAAGCTTGGGCAAGATCGTGACAATGAAGTCAGGATCTGCCCGCTTGCCTGAACTGGCACCCAGCTCAGGCTTTCAGCAAGCTGCTGAGAGCCTGAGCCAGCCGCTCCCTCCACAGCCCAGTGTACCAGTGAGTGCAAGGGGGGGGGGGGGGCAGAGCAGAGAGCCGGTGACTAATAGTCACCGGCTCTCTGCTCAGGGAGCCCTGAGAACCGAGCGATCGGTGGTGTTTTAAGCTGGGCTGAATGCAGAAAAGCATATGAAATGGAAGCGTTTCATTTATTTTTGCAAATGATTGCACTGAGCTTTATTTGGGTCTGTTACACTCCTGCTTGTGGCACAGTAATTATAGAATATTTTTAGGGTACATGGACTGTTGCAAATATTACCATGTACAGCAAGTAGGCTCAAGTTTTAAGCCCCTCCTACTGTTAACATAATTTTCCCTATTCACAATTCACCTATTTTCCCTCTTACTGCCTAATGCTAAACCTTCCCCTTTGAAAAAAAAAATATATCTTTAGCCCTGACAGTGTCACGTGTTAGAAAATGCTAACAGCAGAGCATAGACTGGCAGCACAAGGAGCCAATCAGGTATGTGCAATGCTCATGTGCCAACAATAACAAAGGGAAGAGCTCATCAGTCTTTAAGGCTGGGTTCACATATGAGCACGTAGCGGCTCACAGCAGGAGTCTGGTGTGTTCTTCGTTTCAGGTCTGATTTCAGCCCGAATCAGCTTCCAGGTTTTATTGTCAAAGCCTATTTGAACAAGCTGAAGTTAGAAGCTGGTTGTCTACCATGCACAGCTGTACCAGATTCTGAGCGCTGCAGTTTTAGTAAGTCTCCCCCTTTGTATACTTACCTGTTCTGTACAATGGCTTAGCACAGAGCAGCCCCAAACTTCCTCTTCTGGGGTCTCCCGCCGGTGCTCTGGGTTCCTCCTCCCTTCCGATTGCCCTCATAGCAAGCTGCTTGCTACAGAAGCACATGTGTGAGCTTGACCCCGAGCTGGGCTGTGTGTGTCTATTCAGACACATAGGGGGTTAGTTATGAAAGGGAAATCCACTTTGCACTACAAGTGCACTGCAAGTGCAGTCACTGTAGAACTGAGGGGAAGATCTGAAATGAGGGGAAGCTCTGCTGATTTTCTCATCCAATCATGTGCAAGCTAAAATGCTGTTTTTTATTTTCCTTGCATCTCCCTGTTAGAGCTACAGCGACTGAACTTCCAAGTGCACTTGTAGTGCAAAGTGGATTTGCCTTTAGTAAATAAACCCCATAGTGTGGCTCAGTCCTGCCCCCCCCCCGCTCTCTCTCGCCAATGGCTCCTTCTGCTCCCAGCCAAGCCTGTGAGAGCAGGGAGAGAGAAGAGCTACTGCAGATGTCCACAGCGCTGAATCAAGATCAGGCTCAGGTAAGTATTTTTGGGGGGGGGGGGGGGTTGGAGGGAAGCCACTATTAAAAGGCTTTTTACCTTAAAGTGATTGTAAAGTCTCAGTTTTTTTGTTAAAAATAAAAAACATGTTATACTTACCTGCTCTGTGTAGTGGTTTTGCACAGGGCAGCCCAGATCCTCCTCTTCTCGGGCCCCTCTTTGCCACTCCTGGCCCCTCCCTCCTGTTGAGTACCCCCACAGCTTGCTATGGGGGCACCTGAGCCGAGCCGCAGTTCCGTGTGTCCATTCAGACACAGAGCTGCGGCCCGGCCCCACCCCTTCTCTCTCCTCATTGGCTCACTGACTTTGGATTGACAGCAGCGGGAGCCAACAGCGCACGCTGTTGTCTCAGCCAATCAGGGGGGGAGTTCCGAGCAGCTGAGTCTCTCGAGCAACATTGCTGGATTGAGATGGGCTCATGTAATTATTAGAAGGGCTGCCTTTACAACCACTTTAATGCAAAGAATACATTAGGCTAAAATACCTTTTACGACCACTTTAAATCAGGTCTCCTTCTCTGCCAGACAGTGCTATGCTGTATGGCAGATCTGTATAAATCTCAGGACTGGTTGGACAGAAATGCAAATCCTTTGGCAGATAAAAAAAAAAAAATAAAAGCTCCCATATTGTGTATCATCTGTGTATTCTGCCAGTAGCCAAGAGTTTAGCTATAAAGAAAACTGCTCTTTGATTAAACCAATTCAGCATACTATAATTGGTTCTGAGCTTTCGTTCAGTTTTAAGCCTGAAATATTCCCAGTTGTGACGATTTCCCTTTAAGCTCTGCAAAACAGCTGATCCCGAGAAAGATATCTTGCCTGGAAACAGTGATGGGTAGCTTTTCCTTGACCATTTTCCATTACATGGTATCATGTGACAGTCAGCAGGCGCATACTGGGCCCAGAGCTAAATTTAAGGCAAACCTCCGCAGCACGCTTCTAGGAATGTTAATTGCTGCAGCTGAAGAGAACAAGCATTGAAGCTAGGCTAGGAAGGCAAGAAGGGAGGGTAAGGGAAGGGAAAGGGTTACTGTCACTATCCTTTAAGTCTCACCTGGGATGTCAATAATAAGCCAGCCATCATCTTCCTCCTCGGAGACAAAATCTTTGGGCTCTTCGGCTTCACAGGCTGGTCCCTCACTGAAGAATAGACGGGTAAGTCGCTGGAACATGTTTGGATGGGCCCCCCGGGGAAGTGCACTGAAGATTCTTCTTGGACGGGAAGTCGCAGTGGGGTAGGCGATTGGCTAATGTGGTGTTTCGGGGGTCAGCAAAGTCCCACAGAAGGGATTGTAAACATCGAGCTTCTGTATAACGAGAAATAGCCCTGCAGGATAACAAAAAACATATAAGAGATGAGAAGAATGTCCCAGGCCTATGTAACCCGTTGTAAATGGTGTACATGGAGAGACCCCGCTCACCTATCACATTGCATTCTGTATAGAGTAACGCCCAGGCCCTTATAATGGGCTCACCAGAGTCAGCAGAAACATATGTATGGAGGGATACACAGATCTGTAACATTCGCCACTGCAGCTGTGGTCAGGCTGCTTCTCCCAGAATCCTTTGCTCCAGGAGCACACTGACACTCATGGCTGTTATGGATTAACAGCTGCTCACCGTATAATTAACCTCTTCAGCTCTCACACCCCCAACAATTTCTGCAGCCTGGAGCAATTTGTACATTTCTACTACAGGCCTTTGTAAAGACTTAGCCCGGGTTCACACTATAGAGAACACAGATATTGCATTTGTGATTCGCACCCGCACTATGGTGCCGATCTCATGCGATGTCTGTGCAATGCAAGTGTATTGTATATCTGTGCAATGCAAGTGTATGGCTGAACTCACATAGGATTCACATAAAAAAGGTGCAGCGACTTTTTTTTCCACGCACTGGAATCGGAACGCATGGGTGTTCTCACCCATGCGATCCGATTCCTGCCAAAATCCACAGTTTGCACTGCGATCAGTGAACTGTTCTGGGGGTGTCATTAACATTGCATTGACACCCGCAGCGGTTCACAGAAGCAGGGCCGTCTTTAAGGCACGGCAAAAGGGGCAGCTGCCCTGGGCCCTGTCATTGTTGTGGGGCCCAAAGCAGTTGCCTTATACTTGCCAACTATCCCAGTTTAAATTCCCTTGTCCCTTGAAGTTTTAGTCCTGTGCTGTGTCCTGATATCTCAGTGCGAAGTTCTGCTACTAATGCTGCCCAGCTCTGCCCTATTGTTGTGTACAGATGACTCACCTGCAGACCCTGTGTTTACATGTAAATAACCGGCATTCACATGTAAATAGTGGTGGCATTACTATCTAAATAGCTTCGGCCGGCGGCATTGATATGTAAAGGCGGCATTCATATGTTTATCATGCTCCCCTGGCCCCTGCAGTGAGGAGATGATGTGCTGTAACCTCTAGCAACTAATCAGTGAGCCGTAATGTGTGCTGTAACCTCTAGCAACCAGTCAATAAGCAGTAATGATATGCTGTAACTGCTGGCAACCAATCACAATTTCTGCCTGATCTGATACAGTAAACTGATTTTAAGTCTAGCTGCTATTTATTGTATGTCTCAGAGCAGGTGGAGAGTGAAATTGCAATGGGGGGGGGGCCCAAGAAAATTTTTGCCCAGGGTCCAATCAGTATTAAAGACGGCCCTGCACAGAAGGCAGTGTGAACTGCCTGCTGGAGAGATGCGGGAACCGGTGCTGGAATCGCGCTGGTTCCCGCAACACTACAGTGTGAACCTAGGCTTAGGCCTGATTCACACCTATGCAGGTTGCAGTTTGCATATTTCAGGTGCAGTTTGCGTTTTTCAATACACATTTTTGATCCATTGAAATCTATGGAACCAAAAACCAGAAAAAAGTCCCTGACCCTTTCCATAAAAATGCACAGATGTGAACTACATCCATAGTAAACTATGGTAAATATACTGTATTGTGCTTCTGCAAAACTGAAAATGCACTAAAAAATGCATAGGTGTAAACCAGGCCTTAAAGTGTTACTAAACCCAGGACTCTGTATTCACTATATCTGGTCTCCCACAGTACACAGAACATGGAAATGCAATTATTTTAGTAAATATAAACTGCTAAATACCTTTTCTCATCAGCAATATATAGCAGTCTTGTGACTTCTATCAGTGTCCAGCCGAGCACTGGTTAAAACTTGTAGGAGGAGTTTTCTGACTGTCCTATGAGACTTCAAGACCCCTGACTTTCTGTCTGGACCATGCTGATTGGCCCTGTGCTGATTACATGCACTCTCCCAAGAAAAAGAAAAACTAGCAATACACACCAAACTGAGCATGTGCAGCCTGACTTCATAGACTCTGTGTTATCAGGAAATTATCAGGGGGCAGTGGAAGGAGAGGAGGATCAGAAGTCAGGATCAAACAGCCTTTTTACACAATGCAGAAGATTAACCCCTTAGGTTGCACAGTGAGTATAACATGCATGCTTTACTGCATTTTAGTGTTGTGGGTTTAGTAACACTTTAAAGAGATTGTAAAGGTATTTTTTTTATTTTAAACATAACAAACATCTCTAAACCTCCTCTTCACAGGTCCCCCGCCAGCGCTCCTGGCCCCTCCTCTCTGTCCAGTGCCCCCCATGGGGGAACTCGTGCTGCTGCATCCATTGACACTTGGCCCCGCCCCCCACTCCCTCATCACTGGCTCTGATTGGCAGCACTGGGAGCCAATGGCTCCCGATGCCCCAGCAAAGCCAGTGAGACCCAGAAGTGAGGGGGGAGAAGAGCACCCAGATCCGCCATCCGCCTGCTCAGCAGGGATGAACTGACAGATCCCCCGCTGCGCATTCGGACTTCAACAAAGCGTGCCCCGTGTGTCCTAAACCTAATTATTTTTTTCTTTAAAATAACAAACATGTTATACTTACCGGCTCTGTGAAATGGTTTTGCACAGAGCAGCATCCTCTTCTCTGGTATCCTGCCAGAGCTTTGCTTGCTATGGGGGCAATTGTGCATGCTCACGGCTGAGCACTCGTGACACACTGGGGTTGATTTACTAAAGGCCAATAGACTGTGCACCTTGGAGAGTGCAATTGCACTCTGCAAGTGCAGCTGCTCCAGAGCTTAGTAAATGAGGTAAAGCTTCACTTTGCAAAGAATACCCAAACACATGTAAGGAAAATAAAAAAAAAACAACATTTTTGCTTGCACGTGATTGGTTGATGAAAGTCAGCAGAGCTTCTGCTCATTTACTAAGCTCTGGAGCAACTGCTCTTGCAGTGTGCAACTGCACTTTCCAAAGTGCACAGTCTTTTTGCCTTTAGTAAATCAACCCCACAGAGCGTGGCTCAGCTCCACCCCCACTCCTTCCTCACTTGCATTGCTCCCACTGCTGCCTCTCTGTCCAATGGGGAGAGAGAGAGCTGCTACTCTCATGCACATTGCTGGATCAAGATTGGGCTCAGGTAAGTATAAGATAAACAATCTTCTGCCTTTAGAACCACTTTAATACAACTAAGGGGCTGTCACAGGCTCTCATCAAGAGAGCCCGACTAATCCCGCTCTTTCCGCCCAATCATGATCTGCCAGCATTGCATTGAAAAGGACTGAGACAAGTCTCTACAAGAATCAGATAACACCACTGGGTCCGGAATAAGGTAGGTAATGAAAACAGAAAGGATTTATTGATAATTATATCAAAAGTCACTCAGATTCACATTCACTTTGCACATGGACACAGACAAACAACTATTTCAGAACAATGAAGTGTAGGAATCTGCAACAAAGATTGTTAAAGTGTTACTAAACCCAGGACCCTGCATTCACTATATCTGGTCTCCAACAGATATACCCTTTCTCATCAGCAGTATATAGCAGTCTTGTGACTTCTATCAGTGTCTGGTTAAAGCTTGTAGGAGGGAATTTCATTCTACTCTGACTGTCCTATGAGGCTGCATGTCCTCTGACCCCCTGTCTGGACAGTGCTGATCACATGCACCCTCCCAAGAAAAGAAAAGTGTCACATTCCACAGACAAAATAAAAATAATAAGCAAACTTATAAAAGTTATATATGTGGTGCCACAAACGTGAATCATAAAGTGCTATAGTGCATATAACAGTGACATTCTAATCAAAACGCAGATCAGTCCAACATAATCAGTATATAGTCCTTATTATATGTATAATGGTGACTTCATAAAAACGTGAAAACAACATGTTGCAGGGTCCACACTCAGGTGCTCCCCCACCCTTAGGCAATGGCCGCTCACCTTAGAGCGTGTAAACCTTTTTTATGAAGTCATCATTATACCTTTAATAAGGACTACATACAGATTATGTTGGACTGATCTACGTTTGATCAGAATGTCACTGTAATATGCACTATATATATATATATACATATATACACACACACACACACACACACACACACACACACACACACACACACATACATACATACATACATACATACATATATATATATATATATACACACACATACATACACATCTCTTTTATAAGTTTGCTAAATTACCATGCGCACAATTTTATAATATGGACACATGAATGCACAGTACATTTATAAAAATACTACAACAGAACACCAAGTTCCACTGTTACTCTTCAGTATTCAGGGACTGGCATTTCTATGTAGAGCAAAGACCAAGCTTCACTAATCTCCTTACTACTGAGCCCGTGACCGGCACAGAAACCTCCTATTAAAACAAGTCATAAGTCTGGATTTAAAGGACACAGGACCGGTGGATTGGCCCTCGTCTGCTTAATCTGATGCCTGACTAACATGGCGGCTACAGGCCAAGAAACTGATGGCTGCTCCTGAGTCCGTACTGATTGATAGCAGAGAGTCAGGGTGCCTGGACTACTTATATCAAGTATGGATGGATCTCATAATACAGAGATGTTGGCCTCTTATATAATCAACTATCAGACTTAGCTAAAACCTGTCATGAGAGATATACAAGGTCTGCTATTGCTGACAAAATGCTAGTTGCCTGACTGCTATTGACCCAGAATGAGAGTATCTGAAGTTATATAGTTTACTCTAGTTCCTTTGTTGCTGGCCTGTTCTAGGTGTGAGGAGGCGGTTGTAGGTGTGTGAAGGCACCTTATAAAGGAACAGCATTGTTCATTAAAGAGGACAAGGGGGCACTCTTTACGTCTGGAGGAACAGAGATTTAACATTCACGTACTGAAAGGATTCTTCATAGTAAGAGCTGTGAAAATGTGGAATAGACTACCACAAGAACTAGTTCTGGCAAGCTCAGTAAATTGTTTTAAAAAGAGCTAGATGCATTCCTAAATGCACAAAATATAACTGGATACTAACTTTTAGTAATGCCAGGGGTAACGGATTCAGGGAATAGCCGATTGCCTTCCAGGGAATGAATTTCCTCCCCCACTGGAGTGAATTGACCATGCTTTACTGTTTTTTTTTTTTTGCTTACTCTGGATCAACTGTGAGTATAGGATAGTGTATATGGAGGTCTTCTTTTTTCAATTTGTGTATAGTGTTTGCTGGTCTTTAATTTAAGTGACAGAATTGTTTTAAAGTGGAACTCCAGCTGTAAAAGCATAATGATGTCTGAGCACCCCCCCCCCCCCCCCAGTGCAGCAGGATCCTGAGCCCAGGACTCCCTCCAGTGGGTGTGTCCATGACAGCCATGAAAGGATAGATCTTCTCCTGGGTCTATGTTGTTGTCTGTGTACTCACTTGGGATATTACCCCTCAATTCCTGTTCTAGTGTCACCAAAGGCACTGCTGTTAGCTACACTTCCCAGTTTCCTTCTTTGGAGCACATTCTCCATAAGTTTCTCTACAAAATCCATGAAGACACTCAGTAGGAGGTCCCAAAAAGTCTATGGGGATTGAATGTGCAGGTGTTGCCAGACCAAAGAAGACTTCATGGCAGGGTCTAAGGCCATGGCATACAGGCAAGTAGACATGTTGTGGGGGGAGAAGTTCACTTTGCGTGAAAGTGCACTAATCCTTTAACTGTCAGGGAAGGGGAGATGTAAAGGCGACCATAGATGGTTCGAATCTCGGCCGGTTCAGCAGGGAGCGGCTAAGATGCGAATCGTGTATGGGCAGGCTGAATGTACATAAGCTGATCAATCAACTTGGGTACAACCAGCTTGTCGGATTTTACATGTGATTATTGCCAGCAGCTATTGCAGCCGCTAGCAGTAATCACTGTGTTCTCCTGGTGGGAGCGGCTTCCCCAACCCCCCCCCCCCCCCCACCAGGAGAACACAATGGCTCCACAAGGGGGGGATTCCCTTATCAACACTGACTGTGCTTATGGGGGAATCAAGCTATTTTCTTTCCTGCAACCCGTGGTTGCAGGAAAGAAATTTGCTTCATCTATGACTGGCTTACCTGCTTTGCTATAACGTTCAGCTTCAGCTATTGAGCTCTGTATACTTTTTAGCAAGTAATTCTGTCCTGGAAACAGGCAAAAAGGAAACTAGAACTCCACCTGCTAGCTGGAAATGAAAATATATTGTATGATAAATCTATTATTTAAAACCTTAGATAGAAGACTCCAGACGTGCAAAAAAGATCCTATCCATCTTCTGTACATATACATACAAGCAGATGCGGCTCTCTAATTAGGCAAATAAGGCAGCCGCCTAAGGTCTTGCGGCCGCCTAATATGCCTAACACGTGTGTGGGATTAGCTGGGAATGTCCCCCGGTCGGTGGCCCCGTCTTGCGTTCGGGGCCGCAACTCATTTTCCCCACCCAGGGGCGAACTGTCACTCACCACTGCCCGAGGTCAGAGGGTCAGTGGGTGGAACCATCTACTCCTCTCCCCCGGTTCCTCCCTCCTGCCGTGCACCGCGGATCTCTGACTCTAGCTATGTGCAGAGCTTGGATAATGCCTGCAGTGGCTGAGCAGCTCCCCTGGCTCCCCGATCTCCTCTGCAGGGTGGACGATCTGAAATGGAGGACCCGTCAGAGCTGATGCCCGGCGAACATCCAGGAGCCAGTCTGCAACTAACAGCCTCAAAGGTACAGTCCTGCCCGTGCCCGACACTGACACATCCCGACCCATGACGTCACCTCCTGACTGAGGGCCCCAAGAGAATTACCGCTGCCTTCCGCCCCTCTGACCTCACACACACTGCCCTGAGTGATGATATACATGCAATCCGGCATATGATGCCACCTACTGACCCCATGCTATCATCATTATCCTCCTCATCCCCCTGTTCCTGGCATCCTACCTCCTATAATACTTCCCACTGTCAGCTTCCTACCAACTTACCCCTGTCATCATCTCCATCCTCATCCTAACCCCCCTGTTCCTGGCATACCACCACCCTACCATCATCTCTGCTGTACCCCACTGCCAGCTGACTACCACCTCACCCCCTGTCATCACCATCCCCTGTCATTATCATCGCCAAGTACCCCACCTCTAGCATCCACCACCCTACCCCTGTTGTACCCCACTGTCAGCTGCCTACCACCCCACGTCATCATCATCATCCCCCCCGTACCCCACTGTCAGCTGCCTACCACCCCACGTCATCATCATCCCCCCTGTACCCCACTGTCAGCTGCCTACCACCTCACGTCATCATCCCTCCTGTACCCCACTGCCAGCTGCCTACCACCCCACGTCATCATCATCCCCCCTATACCCCACTGTCAGCTGCCTACCACCCCACGTCATCATCATCCCCCCCTGTACCCCACTGTCAGCTGCCTACCACCTCACGTCATCATCATCCCCCCTGTACCCCACTGTCAGCTGCCTACCACCTCACGTCATCATCCCTCCTGTACCCCACTGCCAGCTGCCTACCACCCCATGTCATCATCATCACCCCCCCTGTACCCCACTGTCAGCTGCCTACCACCCAACGTCATCATCATCATCCCCCCTGTACCCCCCTGTCAGCTGCATACCACCCCACGTCATCATCATCACCCCCCCTCCCCTGTACCCCACTGCTGACATCCCACTCGTCAACATCCCCATCACTCCTCTGTATCCCACCTCTGGCATCCTACCACCCCCACCCCCTGTCATTAATCCTTCCTGGTACTCCACTGCCAGCTTCCTACCACCCCACCCCCTGCTGTCATCACCCCCCCCCGTACCCCAACCCCGACATCCTCCCACCCTGCCTCCTGTCATCATCATCCCCATGTAACCCACCTCTAGCATACACCACCCTACCCCTGTTATCATCCTCATCTTTATGCCCACGTACCCCACCTCTAGAATCCACCACCCTACCCCCGTTATCATTCTCTTCATCCCCTGTACCCCACTGTCAGCTGCCTACTACTCAACCTCATCATTACCCCCCCTGTACCCCACTGCTGACATCCTACCACCGCGCCTATTATCAACATCCCCATCATCCCTGTACCCCACCTCTGGCATACTACCACCCTACCTCCTGTCATTATCATCCTCATCCCTCCTGTACCCCACCTCTGACATCCTAT
Organism: Lithobates clamitans; assembly: GCA_037952925.1. Classification (NCBI taxonomy): domain Eukaryota; kingdom Metazoa; phylum Chordata; class Amphibia; order Anura; family Ranidae; genus Lithobates; species Lithobates clamitans. The sequence continues at coordinate 5,197,772 of JBBGZY010001206.1, forward strand.
CACCCTACCCCCTATCATTAAAGGGGAGATATGATCTTAGCCTCTCCCCAATACTGCCACCATTACCCCAAACTGCATCCTGTTATCCAACCAACTGTACCCCAACAGTTGCATCACACCCCATAATACTGCCCTGCCACCCAGTGAGCAAACAGTAAGTCATAATGATAAGCAGTAACCCATAGCAACCAATCAGTGAGCAGTAATAATGTGCAGTAACCTCTAGCAACCCACCAGTGAGCGGTAATAATGTGCAGTAACCTCTAGCAACCAATGAGTAAGCGGTAATGACATGCAGTAACCTCTAGCAACCAATGAGTAAGCTGTAATGATGTGCAGTAACCTCTAGCAACCCATCAGTGAGCGGTAGTAAAGGTGCAGTAACCTCTAGCAACCCATCAGTGAGCTGTAATAATGTGCAGTAGCTTCTAGCAACCAATCAGTAAGCAGTAATGATGTGCAGGGACCTCTAGAAAACAATCAATCAGTGAGCCTGGAGCAATCAGTGAGTGTGAACTAGATCTTTATGTTTACATTATTAAAGTTTTTTTTTAGATAAGTCTATGTGCAATTGTTTTTTAAGATGTTGGGATGGGAAGCGAAATTGCTAGGGGTGGGGGCCAGGAAAATGTTTATTGTCAATGGAAAATGTCATTATGGGCGTGAGTGGGGCCTCATGTCTAAGATTTGCCTGAGGCCTCACAAAGCCTAGAGCTGCCTCTGCATACAAGGCTACCTTTGGTATGCATTGACAAACATTTGCTGTGCTCAAGACCAGCATGTTTACGTCTGTATCCTAGAAGATTGTTTACAGGGTAAACAGGCTTACTGCAGAAATACGATGTAGGTGAGAGTTCATGTATCTCAATACACAGGGCGTACTGATGCAACCTCAGTATCTGCAATATTTAAGGGCTGTGCACAAAGCGTAGCTGTTAGGGCCCATTCACACCTGAGCGTTTTCAGCTTGTAAAACGCTCATTAAAAGCTCATCTCAAAAGTTCCAAAACGTCCAACAAGCAAAATCCCATTCATTCAAATGGCCCCTGTTCACATCTGAGTGTTCTGTCCCCCGAAGCAAAACGCCTGAAGCTCAAAAAAGTACACGAGCTTCTTTTTAAGCAGATATCAGGCGTTTTTCTGCTTTTTACATTGGCTAACTTTTTGACCTGTACAAAATCGCGGTAAAAATCACGCCAAAATCATGACTCTCCGCCTGAAACGATTCGCTCAGGTGTGAATGCAGCCTAAACGCCTTTTACATATTTTTAGGTCTTGCTTTGCATCAGTCCTCACACCCCATAGATACAAACAACAGTCATTTCAACATTTTAAAGAATAAACGCACTGAAAAGAGGTGTCAGTCTTTGGCGGACACCAGAACTACCTTCTGTCTTCTATTCCAGCAATGATGTTTCCTTGCCCAAAGTGTGCTTCACCAGCAAGCAAGATTTGCTCCTTGTGCCGCATTCTCCATGAGGTGCACTGTGGCTAAGTGGTTCGCACTTCTGCCTGGCAGCACTAGGTTGTCGGTTTGAATCCCAAACATGGTACTACAGTAAAACCTTGGTTTGAGTGTAACTTGGTTTGAGAGCGTTTTGCAAGACAAGCAACATTTTGATAAATGTTGACTTGATATAAAAGCGATGTCTTGATGTACAAGTAGCGTCATGTCACAACTGAGTATAAAAGAGAAGAGAGGCGCCTCTAAGGCTCGGTTCACACAGGGACGACTTGTCAGGCGACCTAGTCGCCTGACAAGTCGCCTCCCGTTCTGTGCTATGGAACCGTTCTAAGGGGAGCGACGCAAGTTGCTCCGACTTAGAAAAAGGTTCCTGTACAACTTTGGGGGCGACTTGCATAGACTTCTATACAGAAGTCGTTTTGCAAGTCGCCTGGGCAGTCGTGTGCAGGTCGCCTCGGTAAGGCCACCTGCAAGTCGTGCCGCCTCTGGTGTGAACCGAGGCTAAGTGTAGCAATATGGTTACATTTAATGAAGGTTCAACATTTAGCAACATATTGCTACACTTAGAGGCGCCTCTCTTCTCTTTAATATTCTGTAGCTACTGCTGGATGGACATTTTATGGTTACACAACCTATCATTTTGCTATAACCTTTTTATATGTACTATAAACTGAAGGACCTATGGTTGTGGAATGAATCATTTGAGTTTCCATTATTTCTTATGTGGAATTTTGCTTTGATATACAAGTGCTTTGGATTACAAACATGTTTTTGGAACGAATTATGCTCGCAATCCAAGGTTTTACTGTACTTGCCTGGAGTTTGCATGTTCTCTCTGTGGCTGCATGCGATTCCTCCGGTTTCCTCCCACACTCCAAAGACATGCTGGTAGATAATTGGCTCTTATCTATACTGGCCCCAGTATGTGTATGAATGTGAGTAAGGGACCTTAGATTGTAAGCTCCTTGAGGGCAGGGAGTGATGTGAATGACCAATATATATGTGCAGAGTGCTGTGTAAATGGACAGTGCTATATAAGAACCAGTAATAAATAAATTAATGCAGCAAGACTGGGACCACCTGAAAAGACAATAACAGGTAGGTGGAGCTGGGAACCCAAGTGCAGAGTTCTCTCTGCCCAATTTTTTGGGGAATTTGACTTTTGGAGGTGTATCTAAAGGGAACCCAATTGTTTTGGGTTGGTATTTTTATGTGTCTATTAAGTTTAGAAATTCTTAGGCACCTTTCACACAGGAGTTCCGATCATGTCCGCCTGTCAGTCTTTCATTGGACTGGAAAGTCCATGGAGCCCTATATACAGATAGATGTAAATGGACTTGTGTCTGTTTACCTCCCGGTCCAAACAGGTCTGGTAATAAAAAAAGAAAAAAAAAAGAAAAAGGACTGCATCCTTTTCTGTTTTGGTGGACCAAATCAGAGGTCGCCTGGAGTCTGTTTACACCCTTGCCGCCCACAGTGCTCAACAGGGTCTGCCTGTGTCTGCTCTGCTCCAATCAGCAGGGGATGTGCTCACAGAACTCCTGCTGGTCGGAGCAGACCGTGCTTTGTGCGGATGAGGCCTTAAAGTGGTTGTAAACCCTTACAGACCACTTTTTGCTACAGGTAGCTACCCAGGTAGCTACCCAAATCTCTCCTAAACCTGCACGGTTTAGGAGATATCCCCTGTATTTGCATGTGCCGACGTCTTCGACACTTGCGCACTGAAGCAAATGGCACATACGCGCATGAGTGACGTCATTGCGGCTCCGGCCAATCGCAGCGCCGGAGCCACAATACCTGGAAGTAACCCCTGGAGATTGATGTCGCCGGCCGGAACTGTGTACGGGCACCGCAGCGAGGGCTTCGATCTCAGGTGAGTATTACATAATGAGCTAGTATGCTATGCATACTAGCTTATTATGCCTTTGTCTTGCAGGTGTTAGTTTTTTTTTGTTTTTTTTTTTTAAAGTGGGTTTACAACCACTTTAACTCCTATGCGGCCTCTCGGTGGGTGGTTCTTGGCACGGAGTGGCTGCATATTTGCATACCAATTAGCCCACACAGCTGTGCCGAGAACAGACTCCCAACACAGTTACTGGCGGCTAGCAGAAAGCTAACAGACAGCCAATCACGGCGGTCACATGATCATAAACCAAACCTCCTAAAGGACCGGGAGGTGCTGGCGAAAAATGGTTAAAAGTACGCTTTAGATGTATTCTTTACTATATGTATACAATATTTGTTTTACTAAGAAACATTTAAAGAAACCAAAATATCATATAAGCTGAAAACTTATTTCCAAAGTAATTTTCAATCATTTTAAATCTGCAGCTTTATTTTAAAAAATAACTGGTGATCCTGCCACAAAGGTCCTTGTTCAGGCACTTTCTGTTGTATCCTTGTCTCCTAGTTGCCACCCTGCCGTACAAGCTTGCAATGGAGACCACAACATCGGCGGCCAGTCCATAAGGGGCGCCACCCCACTAATTTCCATGTGGGTCGCCGGACTCGTAGGTTTACATGAGGTTTTTTTTTTTGGAAGCACATGATTAGAGCCTGAGGCTCTAATTGGCTTCAAAAAGGTTGGGCTCTGCACCCCGAACCCACCCACTTGTGAAATTAGTGAATCAATCTTCACTATTGTCTTCTTAAGACCGTATTAGCCGGGGAAGCCACGACCATGGATGGGGTGAGTGCGGAGCTGGCAGGGGGTATGTTTGCCCCCCCCCCCCCAAAAAAAAATTGAGCACCAGCCACCACTGGACCACAAGTAGCGGTTTTAACACACATCATCTGGATACCTGTCCTGAAAAATGCCAGGCAGACCTTGCTTGGGGTGCATGTAGACTGGAAGTGTCTGAATATAGGCTACAGGAGATCAGCAGCACTCAGATGCAACAAAAAGATGTAAAAAAAAAAAAAACAACCAAAAAAAATATATAAAAATGTGACATATAATAAATTAAAAAGGTTTTGAAACACTGTGCTTCAGCGAAATGTATTTCGATTAGCGTTCAATCTACCCAACAAACATCTTAAGCCAGCCACAGATGAATCGAATCTTGGGTGGTTCAGCAGGGACCAGCTGAGATTCGATCCATCTATGGGCAGGCTGGGTGAACTGAAGTCAACCCATCGATCTTTGGAGAAGATAGAGTATTGGCTTTGCATTTACACACAGCAAGCGTCCTTGGTGGGAACTGAACCCAAGACACTAGTGATGCAAGGCCACAGAGCCAACCAGTTGCTGTTTGCTGGTCCATAGATTGCTTTATTCACATTACAGTGTTAAAATTCAAAGTATTTAAAATATCTGTGGATTCGTTTAAAAAGAAAAAAAAAGGCATCATGGGAAAACATGTGAACCGAATCACCCGATTTAAAATCTGTTGTCTGAAGAAAGACATCTGTTTGTGAAGATATTATCTCTGATCATGTGCAAAGCTACAGAGAACAGGCAGACACGGGTCAACTAAAATGCTTTTTCTTTAGTAAAAATGAATGTGGATATACAGTATACTGCATCCAATCAATCGTTTTCTTCATGTAAGATTATATATAGGACAGTATGTGTGTATGTGAAATAATCTGCGCTTGCCCAATCACTCATATATAAAATACCTAAATTAAAAAAGGTGAAAAACCGTGATCAAACAATTATTAAAATATGTGAATGCTGCTATCTCCTAACAAATTGAAATACTTACATTTCAACATGAATTTATAAACACAAAAGAGATGCGCAAACTATATCAACACAATATATATATATATATATAAAAAAAAAGTGTACAATAAATGGATCTAAAGTGACTAAATCACAAAAAAATTATTAAGTGATGTTGTGTAAACATCCCAAGTGAAAACTCAGAAAAAAAATGAAGTGTTCACAAAAATATTTATGTTAATGTGTCAAAAATGTCCAAACTGAAACAATCAAACGAAAAAAAAAAAAAAAAAGTTTAAAAAGTTTTTTTTTTTTACCTTTTAGGTAAAGCAGAGATTTGGGATCTTTTTTGACCCCAGATTTCTCCATAAAGAGGACCTGTCATCATTATTTCTATTACAAGGGATGTTTACATTCTTTGTAATAGGAATAAAAGTGATAAAATTAAAATAAAATTAAAAAAGGGACAGTGTAAAAATAAAAAGTTAAATAAATAAGAAAATAAAAAAATTAAAAGCGCCCCCATCCCTCCATGCTCACGCACAGAAGCGAACGCATATGTAAGTCACACATGCATATGTAAACAGTATTCACACCACACATGTGAGGTATCACTGCGAACATTAGAGCGAGAGAGCAATAATTCTAGTGCTAGACCTCCTCTGTAATAGGGCGTACACACGGTCAGACTTTGTTCTGACATTCCGACAACAAAATCCTAGGATTTTTTCCGATGTTGGCTCAAACTTGTCTTGCATACACACGGTCACACAAATTTGTCGGAAAATCCGATCGTTCTAAACACGGTGACGTAAAACACGTACGTCGGGACTATAAACGGGGCAGTGGCCAATAGCTTTCATCTCTTTATTTATTCTGAGCATGCGTGGCACTTTGTCCGCCGGATTTGTGTACACACGATCGGAATTTCCGACAACGGATTTTGTTGTCGGAAAATTTTATCTCCTGCTCTCCAACTTTGTGTGTCGGAAAATCCGATGGAAAATGTCCGCTGGAGCGCACACACGGTCGGAATTTCCGACAACACGCTCCGATCGGACATTTTCCATCGGAAAATCCGACCGTGTGTACGGGGCATTACTCTAAAAAAGGTAACATGTAAAGGCGTTTAAAGCTTTGCCTATGGAGATTTTTTAAGTAGTGTAGTTTGTTGCCATTCCACGAGCGTATGCAATTTTAAAGCGTGACATGTTAGGTATCTATTTACTCGGCGTAACATCTTCTTTCACATTTCCCAAAAAAATGGGGTATATATTGTGTGGTTTTTTTTTTAAATTAATGACAGTGTATTTTTTTTCCCCAAAAAAAATTGCATTTGCAAAATACTGTGCGACATGAAAACTGCAACGAGCGCCATTTTATTCCCTAGGGCAGTGGTTCTCAACTCCTGTCCAGTCTTAGGACCCACTAACAGGCCAGATTTTAATGCTGGATACACACTATACAGTTTTCTTAAGATTTTTTTCTTTTAAAATTTACAAAAAACATATAATATGAGGTCAAACCTAAATTTGTATGCAATCAGGCAGGCCCTTGCACTACATAGTTGAAGGTAGATCTAAAGGAAATTGAACAACAAAAGTTGTATAGTGTGTATCCAGCTTAAAGGCCCGTACACACGATACGAAAATCAGAAGTAAAATTTTGTCCCACGAATGATCTGCAGAGTTTCGGATCGTTAATTACGGTGCTTTCGACAGCCAACTCCGTTTTTTGTCCGACAAAAGCTGGATGTGCTATAAAATTAGTGTCAGATGTGAACACAACGTCTGATTTTCGGATAATTAGTACGGTTTTCGAACGAAAAAAAAACGTAAGAGCAAGACTACTCATGCTCAGGAACGAGAGAATACATACAAAACTATTCAACACATTACGTCACTTCTGAAGTTGTATTCTGTCTTACGAGAATTTTCATATGGTGAGTAGCCTCTTCACTTTCGACATGAGACTAGCATGCAACAAAAAAAAATGGACGAACGGTCGTCCAAAAATCTGATCGTGTGTACGAGGCTTTAGTACTACCTTGGGGAGATGCAGACTAGTATATAGCAAACACTGAGCAGGAAATGATATCACCTGTGACCTATTTCAACTATCTTGCAAACCTGGCCTGTTAAGCCGCGTACACACGATCGGATTTTCCGACGGGAAATGTGTGATGACAGGCTGTTGGCAGAAAATCCGACCGTTTGTACGCTCCATCGGACAACTGTTGTCGGATTTTCCACGGACAAATGTTGTATGTTGGAGTACTAAAGCAACCAATTTTTGGTCCAAGAAATCCTCCTCCTCCTGTTCCTGGACTGGACTTGGGTCAAAGCAATAACTCCAAGGCCAATAATAAATAACACGTTATCTCCTCCGATTCCGCAACATGCCTGGTTGACGAATCAGCCGTTCAGAAACAAACTGAAATGCGCAAAATGAAAAGCGCGAATCAACACTCACCAAACTTCTAACACGAAATTAGCAGAAGGAGCCTAAAGGGTGGCGCTAAAGAGCTGAAAAACCACGTAGTATGTCCGTGTTTGTTGGCTGACAATTCCTTGCCCTTTGGATGCAAGACAAAATCCAGGCACATGCCTTCAGACAAAAGTTTGAGGTTTTGTCTGCGGAAAATCCGATCATGTGTGCGAGGCTTTAGTGGGCCCTGAGGACAGGTTATGAGAACCACTGCCCTAGGGTCTCTGCTAAAAAAAAAAAAAAAAAAAAATAATGTTTGGGGGGGGGGTATAAGTCATTTTCTAGCAAAAATAGTGGTTTAAACTAGTAAACAAAACATGCCAGAAAAAGCCTGGTCTTATATGTTATATATGACAGGGTGAGAATACAATATGAATGTGTGAAAACGCTAAGGAATCCATTAAAATTGATTTAACCTTCAATTCTGCCGTACAGCAGTAAAAAGAGACTGCCTAGTAAGAAAGCTAGAATAATGAAGAAGAGACAATCTGATTGGCTGAATGGTTAATCCCTTATGAGGTCCTCTCACATCTAATATTATTCCTACTTTGACGCAAGTGAGAAATCGGAGAGTGCAGTTTAAGGACAGACAGGACATAGGACATTCCTATAGTTCTTCGACCGCTTTACACAGTCACCTCTGCTCTACAAATATAAGAATTTCAAGTTCTCGGACAGGTACCAGTAGCTACAAAAGGCCTTTGGTGCCTCAAGGCAAATGTTAACCATTAAATGCCCACTAATCTGGAATGTTTATAGGAAGCTATTTTCGATGTGTGAGAATTCTATAAACAGTAGCAGTGTCCTGTCCTTCTAAGTGGAAGAGGTGGACTCTGGTATAATGAGATTAGGTGCAGAACACGATGTCCTATGCGGACACTCAGCTGTGCCGTTAGCAAGGCGGGTCCTGGAATAAACCTTTACATATCAGAAAACGGACTCCGAGATTCTAAAAATAGGCTCTCTAGGATACAATATTAACCTTCTACCTGACGGCAGGCTGGTACTACATTACCAGTTCCCTGGCCAAGGCAGAACTGCACAGAGCTGTCTGCCAATTCTTGGGAAAACAAAGTACACAAGAGAAGCTGATCGATGGTAGAGCGGGCTTTGTTACAGTGTTGTCAAGCTGTACTGGCAACATTAGAAGGTTAAAGCTATGGACCATGAAAGGGATAAAGGACGTGTCCTGAAAGAAAAGGGTGGGCTGACACTGCTGACCAACCTCTGTAAATGCTGGCTGCTTGGCTGTCAGGCTGATCCTTTGGATTTAGTACATTGAGTCACTGATCCAGAATGGATCAAGTATGCAGCTCAGGAAGGTAGGAGAGAAGTCAGAGCTCTGAATCTGTACATTCATTCTAAGTATTCTAGAAAATGCTGAAGAAGTTAGGCTTAAAGTAATATTAAAAGGTTATTTTTTTTTTTTTAAAGAAAAAAAAAAAACAAAAAAAAAAAACTTTCCCCTGTAAGACAAATGCTATTGTGCTAGGACGCATCACATACTAGCACATTATGCGAGACTTACCTTAAAACTAAGCCCTCCACCGCTGACAGGGCTTCCATCTTCACTGGGTCTTCCCTTCCAGATACATGAGTGACCGGGCCCGTGATGACCTCACTCCCGTGCATGCACGCCAGAGCCCTCGTTTACGGCACAAGTTCTGAAGGTCTGGTATGACGGACATTCAGAGCGCAAACGTGGCAACGTCACCACCTGCATGCAGCCTTCAGGTCCAAATTCAGCCCAAAAAATTGGTTCCGAAATCGGACCTGAAACGGTGAACAGGGACACACCCGACCCCTGCTGTGTGCTCCGCACGACAGTGTGAACCCAGCCTTAAGCATCATGATAAACCAGGAGGAACGAACCTTCTCTTTATTCTTAAGGGGTGCAGATCATCATTTTTCTCACATCACCGAAACGTGTACTGAAAGTTCTCAATACCCGAAAGCTTTCACAGGCCAATCAGAATCATGCGTTACATTTTTACATCATATAAGGCAAGCATTGATCTGTATAAATGAAAGCGCAGGCCCCAACTCCACTGTCCACCTGTTAACTATGCATGCTTGTTAATGTGATGGGATGTTACTTTACACTTAGCATATTTTTTTAAATAATCTTATGTCAAAAAAAAAAGTTCATTAACATGAAGGTAATTCATATGTTTTAATTGAAAATTGTATTTCGGGAAAGGATAGAGCCTCTTCTAAAATGTTATTTGTGTCCTTTTTGGGGTCGAGAGGAATTTCCCCTTACTTCCTGCCTCAGTGACAATTTGTCTCACCCTGATCTGGAATCTGGAAGTGAGCTCTATAGCGGGGACAGCAAAAATACAAAAAATGTTAGACATACCACCCAAAATTTTGAGATGGGAATGAGGGACGCCTACTAGCAAATGTATGTAGGTATGGGACACGCCCACTGCCACACCCCCTTAAAGGAGAATTAACCAAAAAAAATGTTAATTAAATCCACAAGTGCTTTTTTTTACCACTACTATTCCTTTATATTGGTTTTTAAAATTTACAAATGAAGCAATTTAGAATTTGGATGAAAGGTTTAGCACTGGGAAACACTTTTTGAAAGATAAAAAGTGCATTTTATATACAACTATATAGATCAGACCAAAATGAGGGACAAATGAGGGGGAAAGAGGGACAGAGGGACATTGCTCCAAATCAGGGACAGTTATGATGTTGGATATTCTAACCTTTTACAGATATTTGCCCCTCACTTCCTATTCCACAGACAGAGTATTATCAGATATTGAGAGGACATTTTTCCAAACAGGAAAACATCAATACAGAGGTGGCTCCTTATGTACTATGAATGTAGCTTCCCTGTAAAAATGTAATTGTATAAATATAATTAAAGTAATTTCAAATACCAGTTTACACCTGCCACAACTATTTTTATATACATCATCACTAGGCTGACCAATTGTCCTCCATTAGTAATCAGCAAGCACGGCATATTTATTTATGGGTGGCTCCAGAGCAACCAGATTATTCCTACGTGAACAGCGATCTCCGTGTCTGAAGCCAACACCTTAAACACAATACACCTTGCATGAGATGTGTGCTAAACATTACAAGTATGCACTGACTGCACACAGCTGATCCCTGTGACAGCATCTCTGGCCCTGCCCATTCAAAGACAGGTCTGTGGCTCAATTCGCAAAGCTAACAAACCAGGATAATGATTTTTACTTTCAAAAAATAAAAATTCAGCGGAGTCCAACAAAGTTTAAAAATAAAGCTTGTTGTCCTTGTGTTAAAGTTTTGTGAATTGAGACTATTATGTCCAAACAACAAACCAATCTTTGTACATATAGGGACAGAGCTGGATTTCAGTCGACTTGGAACGCTCAACAAACTAACGAGATTACGAGACTACCATTCCCGACATCTTATTCTCCAGATGCTAGATAACGGTTGTCATCCTGACCCTCTGACTTTAAAGTGAAACTCCACTTTTGTTGAGAAAAAAAAAAATCTCTCTGAGTGATCTATGTACCTTGCAGGGATTTTAACAAACTTTGTTGCCAATTTCTCCCTTTTGTTACTCTGAAGAAATAGCTGTTTGTCTGTGTCCATGTACAGAGTGATTTTATAATTATCAATCAGCCGCTGCACCTGCAGGGTTCTAATGAGGAAATTTGCAGGGTCTGGTGTGTCGGAGGAGAGAAGGTCATCTAGTCTATGGACGCACACATCTAGATTCCTAGCTATACATGTGGATGCCAGGGCTGGACCAAGAGAGAAGGCTGAGGCCTCCCAGGCTTTACGGAGTAAAGCATCAGCTTTCCTATCTATCTGATCCTTAAGCACACCAGAGTCTTCAAATGAGAGAGCTGATTTTTTGGACACCTGTGACATAGGAGCATCCAGCCTGGGACATTTGAAAAACATTTCTTCAACGTCTGACTGAAAGGAAAACCTCCTCTTATGCCCTCTGGACTGGAACAACCTTCTCTCAGGTTCTTTCCATTCAGAAAGGACCATGTCCTTAAGCGACTGGTGTACAGGAAAAAACTTAGGCTTACACCCCTGAAGACCCCTGTACATTCTATCCTGAACCAACCAAGTCTGCTGTGGCGACTGAATCTGCTCAGAAGTATAAACTGCTTTCAACAGTTCCTCAATATCTTCAATTGGGAATAGATATCTGGCCGTGTTAACAGTCTCCTCAATTTCTGACGTGGACTCCTCGTCAGACGTAGAATCCGAGTTCTCCCCCTCCTCCGGGTCAGAGACCACCCATGAACTCACGGGTCTCTAACACTAAGGGAGGTAGAGACCTCACCGAGACCGAAGGGACCTAGGACATTGTCACAGCTGATGAAGTGGAAGGACCTAACCCTGATAATCTATCATTAAAGGACTGGAAGGAAGAAACCACTTCTTTCATGGAAACCATTAAGAAAAAAACAGAATCAGCCCCTGCCACTGAAGAAATACAAGTATCACACAATAGTTTTCTACAGCTATCAGGAAGCTTAGATCTACAGTTCCCACATTTTCTTCTAACAGATTTGTTAACCTAGGAGAGAAAAAAAATCAAAATAAGAAAGGCATATAAACTGACAATTTCTCTCTAAATCCACCCCTGGCCCTAATAGCTCTCAATTAACTGTAGGAGAGGTACTAATCTTGGGGGTAGTACTGGACCCGGATGCAGTCGCTGGGTCAGTTTGAGCGGGTGCTCCATCTTCAGAGTGTCCTCAGTCTCCATAACGAGGAGGACTTGAGCCAGGCAGGAAAGCGATCTGTAGCTGCTGAACGCTGTCCGCTTGTAGTGCTGCAATCCTAGCAGAACATCCCCAGCAGTGTAACATACCGAGCCGGTCCTTTAAATGAAAATGACTCAGGGACCGGAAGTCCGTCACGCAACTTTCGGTTCCAGCACCATCTTGCCGCGTCACCGGAAGTGCATCATCCGACGCCATCTTGGTACACCCCAAAGGAGAAATACACAAGGGAAGCGCTCCTCCGCTTCCCCAGGTACTCAGATGCCGGACAACCACGCTGGGGGGTGGCAGTTGCAAATGTCTCCACAAAGGCAAATAGCCAACAAAAGGGGGGGGGGGGCGCCTTTTCAAATACTGCAGACACGGCCACAACCGGTCTGAGTACTACTGAAAAAAGGGGGGTCCGCTAACCACAGTCACCAGACCTAAAGAAAAAAACAAACATAGCGGTGCGTACTCCTGGAGGTCTGAAAACACAAAACAACTGAGGGTCAGAGGAGAGGGAGGGGCCTTTTAAATTGTGTCTGGTTTGTGTTTAATGTAAAAGGCGAAGCCAATCATTTCTCAAATAGCTGTCCTGGAAGATGAAGGGGGGAAAACTTCTATATGTTTACTGGCCAGTCAGAATTTATCAACAATCATGGAGTATGAAGAGCGACTTTAATCAGATTATATGTAGGTAAACCCTCAAACCAGACCCTCAGTAAATTTTCTGGCTATGACAGGTGGAAATTTGATTGGGCATGGCTAGCTTTTATATGGCCATACACAGAGATCTGACTCCTGGATTAGCCCTCACTGGACAGACATCCATTATTCATTGCATCTCAAGCAGCACCATATGGCACAAGGTTACCTCTATTCATTTTTAATATATCAGTTGGACAAAACTTTCCAGGCAGCTTGATTCCTTATAGCCCTGAGATCAGTCTCCGAAGGCCTCATGGGGTATTTTAATTATGTAAATTCTGCACAGCTGTTAAGCTGGTCACAGGCCTTAAGGGCCATACACACTGGCCTGAATATTGGGCGGCATCAGCCGGTTCAATAGAAGCCGGCCAACATTCGGCCCGTGTGTATGGCAGCTGGTCTGATAAAGGGGTAGTACCGAAAAAGGCCTGCTGATCGGCATCGGATCAGCACTCTCAGCCAATGGCTGAGAGCGCTGACTGGTGTGTTCTGGCGAGGGGGCCGTCCCCCTTTCAGAACACAATAGCTCAGCGGGTGAGATCACTGTACTAACATTGCATAGTTAGAACAGCGGCTCCTCCCAAGCTCTTCAGTTTTTGTTGTTATGTTCTGCTCACTGGGATGAATAAAAAAAAACGAATATGCCCCGTACACACAGTCGGATTCTCCAACGGAAAATGTTCGATGGGAGCTTCCGACCGTGTGTAGGCTCCATCGGACATTTTCCATCGGAATTTCCGTCACACAAAATTTGAGATCTGGATCTCAAATTTTCCGACAACAAAATCCGCTGTAAATTCTGATCGTGTGTATACAATTCCGATGCACAAAGTTCCACGCATGCTCGGAATCAAGCAGAAGAGCCGCACTGGCTATTGAACTTAACTTTTCTCAGCTCGTCGTACGTGTTGTACATCACCGCGTTCTTGACGTTTGGAATTTCCAACAAGATTTTGTGACCGTGTGTATGTGTAAGACAAGTTTGTGCCAACATCCGTCGGAAAAAATCCATGGATTTTGTTGTCGGAATGTCCGATCGTGTGTACGGGGCAATAGAGTGTACTATTATCTGATTGTACAATCTCCATGCAATCTCTTTTAAAAATGTACCAACAACTTAACAAGGGGTGACCAAAACAGTCTATGCGATGAATATCCAATCAGGAAGGCTCTCATGTTATATAGTAAACCTAAAGGAGGTTGCATGGATTGCAATAGCAATGCCAACTCTAAACCTCAGCAGCCGCTTAGAGGAGGTGTCCAGCCTATATAACACCCAACTGCTGGAACTATCCTGTTTGCTCCCATCAGCAGTACAAATACAATGGCATAAGGTTATAGGCCAGATGCTCTTTGTGAGATATTTAGGATGAGTTACTAAAGGCAAATAGACTGTGCATTCTTCAAGGGCATTTGCTCCAGAACTTAGTAAATGAGTGGAAGCTCTGCTGACATCCATTATCCAATCACGTGCAAGCAAAAATTTTTTTATTTTTTTTTTGTGTTTTTTAATTTACCTTGCATGTGATTGGGTATTCTTTGCAAAGTGAAGTTTCTCTCATTTACTAAGCTCTGGAGAAAATGTCCTTGCAGTCATGAGTCATAGGCGTGTGCAAGGGGTGTGCCAGGTGCGCCTGGGCACACCCTAATCACTATGTGCTGTGCCAATTCCCTCTACTGCCCCCGCCCTGCAGTGCTGCTGGCTTCCCTTCTCCCGTCTCCCAGAGCACTTCCCATTCATTCACTGCCCTGTGCAACTGAGGCTGCAGAGAAAGGCATGTGTTTTTGTGCTTTGGGGTGCACACCCTAATGCAATAGGCTGCGCACACCTATGCTCATAGTTCACCCTATACCAGGGGTGTCCAAACTACGGCCCTCCAGCTGTTGCAGGACTACACTTCCCATGAAGCATTGTAAAACTCTGAAATTCACAGACATTACTAGGCATGATGGGAATTGTAGTTCCTGAACAACTGGAGGGCCATAGTTTGGACACCCCTGCCCTAAACAATCAAGCCTAATACAAAAAGATATGCTTGCACATTTGCACCAAACACCCTAAAGCGGAACTAAAGTCTCCATACTTATCTATCCAATGGTCTGGCATCTTCTCCTGGGTGCCAGTATTCGGGCCTCTTTATTGACCAGCGGGGGATGATGTCACACATGTGCAGAAGGCCGTAATCCTGGCACTCGGAGATCGGCTGGGCACTGTAAGATGGGCTGCGCCTGCCTGATCGCAGTTTTTTAACAGCAGGAGTTTCATTTCTGCTTTAAGACATATGTACAAAAGAATGAGCAAAGCTATGCAAATTAGCCCCCCTGAAGTTGCTACCATGCACCAAACATTTGCCACCTTCGACTGTTGCGATCTTTGGCTGCAAAAAGTATTGTAGCTGCTTTCATCAACAGGTGCATTTTATTAATAGAGCAAATATTTCTCTGGAAATGTGTTTATATTGCGACTTGTCCTGTGTACCTTTAGCATTATACAAATGACTTCATTGGTATCAAACACAAACAACAATTTTCAAGGGTGTCTGATAGAAATACTTTTAATCATTTGCCACCCACACATATAAAAAAGTATGTGCAAAGTTCAAATCTTAGTTGCAATGGCCAAAACTTTGTCTTCTCCACGGCCTGTTTATGATCAGCAGAGATACAAAGTATCAACAAAAGAGACCCCAACAAGGAACAACCTGTAGCCACACAAATGTTGCAAAATTTGCATCTCATCAGAGGCCGTTAATAGCTATAGAGTGACATGTACTTAAAGTTGAACATCCGATTGCCACATCTACAGGACTGAATATTTGTCCTATGTGGGAAGAGGATTAGAAGTTAACACCTTCAGGCCTGGTTCACACTAATGCGGCAAGCGCTTTGGAGCACATGTCGCATCAGAAGTCGCACCCCATACAGTGCAATGGAACCATTGTAATCGGTGCGACTTGAGTTGCTCCGACATAGAAAAAGGTTCCTGCATTAATTTTAATCAACTTTGGTCCGACTTCCATTAACTTCTGGTAAAGAAGTCGCATGCAAGTTGTGGAATTGGCTTCAATGTCGCACAACTTTGAAGCCACATCAGAGTGAACTGGGGCTAAGGCCCTTTTCACACCTGAGTGATCAGAAGCATCGGCGATTGTCTTTTTAGTAAATATCTCCTTACCTACAGGTAAGACTATATTAAGGCTTACCTGTAGGTGCTTGAAATATCTCCTAAACCTCCACGGTTTAGGAGATATTTACTAATAAGACGATCGCCGATGACTACAGCGCATGCGCCCTTTAGAAAGGGCACATTGTGCCGTTTCCTTTTGGGGTCATGCCGTGACTGACGGCACTTGCGCGGGAGTGACGTCACGTGACTCCGGCCAGTCACAGAGCCAGAGTTCACCGCCCCGGAAGGAAGAGTGGCGAAGATTGAAGCTCCCTGCTCATGGGGACAACAGCGACAGCGCAGGCTTCTGTGTCAGGTAAGTGACATATAATGGACTACTATGTGATGCATAGTAGCCCATTATGCTTTACCTTTGCAGGGAAATAAAGAGGAAGTAAAACCCACCAGGGTTTACTTCCTCTTTAAAGTGTTACTAAACCCACAGCAGCAAAATCATTCTATAGGTAGTAAATCATGCTTGTTATACTCAACGTTGAACCTAAGGGGTTAATACTCTACATTGTGTAAAAAGGATGTTTTTATCCTGTCTTCTCTGTTCCTCCCCTTCTTCCACAATCCCCAATCTATCTGCTGACAAAACACAGGCAAAGGGATAAGCTGCACATGCTCAGTTTGGTGTGTATTGCTGGAGAGTTTTTTTTTCTTCCTGGGAGGGTGCATGTGATCAGCACAGGGCCAATCAGCACTGTCCAGACAGAGGGTTAGGGGTCCTACAGCCTCATAGGACAGTCAGAGGAGGAAGAAAACTCCTCCGACAAGCTTTAATCAGACACTGATAGACGTCACAAGATTGCTATATACTGCTGATGAAAAAAAAGGTATTTAGCAGTTTATATTTACTAAAATAATTGCATTTCCATGTTCTGTGTATTGTGGGAGATCAGATATAGTGAATGCAGAGTGCTGGGTTTAGTAACACTTTAAACTTTCGACACTAGGATTTAGAATCATATTCAAGGATTTCCATTATATTCAGTGGTGCCCATTCACACCTGAGGGCAGCGTCACCTGAAGCTCTCTGGTTGAAAAAGTACACAAACTTATTTTTAGTGCAGTCATTTGTTTTGACCCCACTAGATTTCAATAGGAGAGCCTGAAAAACATTCTTTTTTTGTGCATTTCCTTGCCTATTAACTAGCTTCTCATTACCTAAAAATAATAATAATAAAAAAGGTCAAAAACACCAGTACAAATGCTAAAAAAAAAAAAAAAAAAAGTATGAAAAATGACCAAAGACACTCGGCCCAAGTGTGAATGGAGCCTTATATAGTGGAGCATGGGGATAGCAGTCAAAGCTTTATTGCCTGTATGTGATCAGCAGAGATACAATGTATCAAAGATAGAGACGCCAGCAAGGAACAACCTGTAGCCTCTCAAGTGTTGCAGACTTTTTGTCTTGTCAGAGGCTACGGTGAAAAGCTACAGAGCTACAATGTCAACGTCTGATCGCCATTTCTGTAGGATAGAATATTCGAATTGCAATGTGTGAAAAGGCTGTAAGGTAAACACCTTAAAGTGGTGGTAAACCCTTCCATATACCCAGTGAAGTGACTGGTCTCAGGTGATACACAGAGATAAAACAAATCCTCCTACATAAGTTGTACCTGCAGTCTTCTCTTCTCTACATCTCTTCAAAGTGCTAAATTTATAAGCTTGTCTGAGACTTCAGAAAAAAGGGGGAGGAGAACTGAAGTTCCACTCTGCAGAGCTCAGCGAGGAGAGCTCTGAGAGCTGATTGGAGGGAAATGACGCACCACCTTCACACAGCACAAAGGAACAGAGCTGAGGCTGTCAATCAGTTGGAGGTCCCTCCCCATCACCATTTTTTTCTTGGTGTTAGGAAAACTTGTCAGAAGTGATTCATGTTGACAGCAGAGGAATAAAGCAGCAGGCAGAAATGACACTTAGTGCTCTTAATTGACATATGTACACAACACTATAGAGGGATATGCTTTGTTCATATTTCATGTCTGAGGTTTATAACCGCTTTAAGGTCCCGTTAACACCTGAGCTATTTGAAGCTCCACCAAAAGTTTTTTAACGCTCAATACTAGTATTGCCATTATACTGAATGGTGCCCATTCACATCTGAGTGTAGTGCCGCTTGAAGACAGTAGCTCAAAAAAGTAGATAAGCTTCTTCTAGATCAGAGTCGACTGTTTTTGGGAGGGCCTGAATGGCATGTGTTTTTATCTGGTAACTTTCAATTGCCTAAAAAGAATTCTATATAAAAAAAAAAGCTAGAAACAAAAAAGTCCAAAAACATACCCATAAAATGGCCGAAGATGTTCACCCCAAAAAATGACCACAGACCAGAGATACAATGTATCAAGAATAAAGACACCAACAAGGGACCACCTGCAGCAATGGCGGAACTACCAGGGCCACAAAGGTTGCTCTTGCGACTGGGCCCTGGCATTCCGCCTACTGTGGAGGGTCCTCAAGATGGCAGAGTTCGATTCACACTGCTGTGACCCAAAGTCATGTGACTTTCTTGCAACTTTTATGATTTAACATTGCACTCAAATTGCACCAAAATCCCATAAAATTACTGGAATTACTGTCCCCGCGCCTTTAGTCACATTGCTTAAGACTGCACCCACTGAATTGAACGTGTTTGGATTTGTCAAGCAACTTTATGGGGTTGATTTACTAAAGCTAGAGAGTGAAAAATTGGGTGCAGCTCTGCATGGAAACCAATCAGCTTCCAGGTTTTTTGTCAAAGCTTAATTGAAGAAGCTGACATTAGAAGCTGGTTGGCTACCATGCACAGCTGCACCAAATTTTGCACTCTCCAGTTTTAGTAAATCATCCTCAAGCTGTCTCAAGTTATATGATAAGTCGCAGCAGTATGCAGCTGCAGTCACACCCCCCCCCCGGTATTGTTTATTAGAGCTGTTGGTTAGCTCTCTTGTAATGGCAATCGGAGCGGCTGCTCGATTGCTATTACAAGCAGCGGGAAGGGAAACCCCCCTTTTGCCGTGGCTCTCTTCCCACCGGGAGACCCAAGCAACCAGCAGGCAAATCCACTGGCAGGCCACACAGCGAAGCAAAGTCGGGATCGGCTTTGTTCGGCTGTTTCTAACAGTAAACCTGAAGAGGTAAACAGTAAACCTGAAGAGGTAAACAGTAAACCTGAAGAGGTAAACAGTAAACCTGAAGAGGTAAACAGTAAACCTGAAGCGATGACATGACGTCACTTCCGGTTTACTCGGAAACCATTGGTGCAGGTTTTTAAAAATCAGAAGCATTCAAAAACACCAATTTTTGAATGCTTTTAAATGCAAAGGAGGGATTTGAGGTCTTTTAGACCTCAGATCTCTCCATAAAGAGGACCTGTCACATGCCTATTGCTGTCTACAAGGATGTTTACATTCCTTGTGACAGCAATAAAAGTGATAAAAAAAAAATGAAAGCAACAGTGTAAAAATAAAATAAATTAATAATAATAAAAAAAAAACAATTAAAGTGCCCTCGTCCTTCCTGCTCGTACGCAAAGGAGAAAGCACGTGTCGGTCCCGCATGCACACAAACAGTGAGTGTCCCACACATGTGAGGTATCACCGCGAACGTCAGATCATGGGCAGTAATTCTAGCACTAGACCTTCTCTGTACATCTAAATTGGTAAAATGTAAAGGCTTTTAAAGTGTCACCTATGGATAGTAAAATCTACATTGTTTGTTGCCGCTGCACGGGTGTGCGCAATTTTAAAGCGACTGGGATGGGACAAATTTAGATGGGGGGGGGGGGGAGCACACAATTTTAGTCCTGCCCAGGGCAGAACAAAACCAAAATACACCACTGGCAATGGGAGTAAAAGGCCCTGGGCTCAGAGGAAAGGGCCAGAAGACCAATGGAAAGGGCCCTGGGACAGATGGAAAGGGCCCCGGCAGTCAGGGGGGCCCTTAATGGTTTCTTGCACTGGGGCCCTGAAGCTAATTATTATGCCTCTGACCTGCAGCCTCACAAGTAGGGGTGCAACGGATCATCATCGATCCGTGATCCGATCCGCGGAGGTTGATCTGATCCGCGGAGGTTGATCCGTACCGGACACCTCTGTGGCCTCGGCCATAAGAAGGGCCGCGGCTTTGGCCTAGCTCCGGAGCGGCGGCCATCTTGGTACACCCGGTGGCCGTTTAGCACGTCGAATGACCGAGAGATCACTTGTAACAGACCGGTGTCATGTCATGACGCCGGTTCCTCTCTCTCTCCTCTGTGTACTGATCTGTACATTGGAGGGGAGAGATCGGATGGCAGCAGTGCCAATACTCTGCAATGCCCTGCCAATACTCTGCAATGCCCTGCCAATACTCTGCAATGCCCTGCCAATACTCTGCAATGCCCTGCCAATACTCTGCAATGCCCTGCCAATACCCTTCCAATAGTCTGCCATACCCTGCCAATACTCTGCCAATATACCCGCCAATACCCAATACACTGCCAATATACCTGCCAATACCCTGCAATACCCTGCAATACTCTGCCAATACTCTGCCAATAGGGAGATTGTGGATATTACTGTGGGGGAGATTTTTTTTTTTGTTGATCCGAAAATGATCCGAACTATGACTCCTGATCCAAGGAACGATCCGAACCGTGAGTTTTTTGATCCGTTGCACCCCTACTCACAAGTGTTGCGGAATTTGCATCTTGTCAGAGGCCACCATGAAAAGCTACAGAAAACGTATAGAGTGCCATGTTCCTCAAGTTAAACCTCGGATCACCACATCTGTAGAATAGAATATCTGTGCCGCAATGTGTGAATAGGATGAAAAGTGAACACCTTTATACAACAGATCAGCAGGAAATCGGTCACAACATTGTCCCCTCCGCAGCCTATAAATAATCAGCAGAGATACAAAGTATCAAGAATAAAGACGCCAACATGGAACCACCTGCAGTCACACAAGTGTTGCAGAATTTTCATTCTGTTGCAGGCCACCATGAAAAGCTACAAAGTGACATGTCCCCCGGGTTGAACCTCAGATCACCACATCTATACGATAGAATATCCGTGTTGCAATGTGTGATTAGGATGAAAGGTACAAAAAAGAAAGGAGGGTGCACCAACATTGTGCATTTCCAATGGTAGAATTTTATTAAAAGCAGAAAAACAATGTTTATACTCACAAACGAGCATGTAAATGAGGCTTGTCAATTGGTGATAATTGCTAAACACCGGCAAACCGGACCTGATGTTGAGGGGATCAGACGATATACCAAATGGCTTATATCGGTCAAAACACTGTCCCTTCCGTAGCCTATATAGGATCAGCATAGATACAATGAAACCAGGAACAACCTGTAGTCACACAAGTGCTGCAAGTGAACTTGTGTTTCATCAGAGGCCACCATGAAAAGCAAAAATGACATGTCCTTTGGGTTGAACCACAGATCGCCATATCTATACCATAGAATGTCCGAGTTGCAATGCCTGAATAGGATGAAAGGTAAACACCTATATTTAGCAGAGTAGTGGGGAAATTGGTCAAAACATTGACCTTGACCCTTCCATACATACATATACATATACATATATATATATATATATATATATATATATATATATATATATATATATATATATATATATATATATATATATATATATATATATATATATATATATATATATATATATATATATATATATAGATAGATTCAATGGAACCAGGAACAACCTGTAGACATACAAGTGTTGCATGTCCCCCGGGTTGAACATCTGATCACATCTATAGGATAGAATATCTGTGTTGCAACGCAAGGATGAAAGGTAAACATCTTTATATAGCGGAACAGCGGGGATATCGGGCAAAACATTGTCCCCTCTGCAACCTATATATGATCAGCAGAGATACAAAGCATCAAGAATAAAGGCACCAACGTGCAACCACCTGCAGCCTCACAAGTGATGCAGAATTTTCATCTTGTCAGAGGCCACCCCAGGTTGAACATCTGATCATCAGATCCATACGATAGAATATCTGTGTTGCAATGTGTGAATCGGATGAAAGGTAAACACCTATATTTAGCAGAGCAGTGGAGATATCGGTAAAAACGTTGTCGCCTCCATAGCCTATATATGATCAGCATAGATACAATGGAAACAAGAACAACCTGTAGTCACACAAGTGTTGCAGAACTTGTGTTTCATCAGAGGCCACCATGAAAAGCTACAGTGACATGTCCTCCAGGTTGAACATCTGATCAGCACATCTATAGTATAGAATATCCGTGTTGCAACGCAATGATGAAAGGTAAACACCTTTATATAGCGGAGCAGTGGGGATATTCTCATTACGTCCTTGCAGTTCAACAGAGGACAGTCTGAGAAAGCGTGACGCTCAATGTCATATGCAAATCAGCCCCACGTCACCGGGTGCATCCATGTGAAAAATAAAACGGGTGAAATTCCTGCACACTATGAGACTTAACAAGGCATATTTAGAATGACTGTGTACGCTAATGGAGCAGCCAGTAAATACGTCCCTAGCAGGTCTCACCACTGCTTCATCTTATGGTTACCTACAAAATATCCGGTTTTTCCGTATTCCCAGGCTCCTCCCACTGATCTCCTGCGCCGTTCCACATAAGTTTTTTTTTCCCCTTTAACACTCTTTAGAGCTTAAAGGCACATTTTCAAGAAGGGATTAATCTTTCATGATGAAACTCCAAAAATAAAGATAAGTGCGGTTCATTAAATCTGACCTAAATATTTTATCAGTCACAGATCCTAATAATTAAATGGCACATAGTCATCTAAGTGAAAGAGCACAATATGGGGACAGCCTAGGGCCAGAGGATATTAACCCCTAAGTCACCAGCAAGCCTTCTACAGCAAGCGTACGTCTTGACGTCTAGGCGAATCTGTGCTGACTTATTAGGCTCGGACCGCCATCCCCACACAAGACACCTGACAATAATTCCCATTTCCATAGAAGGACTAAAAATTCAAGCACAATTCCCCTGCAGAGGACACCCCACCCCCTGCATAGAGCATCCCAGCTTTCAGCAGACACGGGATTATGGATTTGCATATTGACAGAGCAAGCTAGGCAGAAGGAGGGGGGGGGGGGGGGCAGGGACGGTTATTAACACATCAACCCAATAAGTTATCGTCTATATGAAATCACAAGCTGGTCACCTCCCCCCCCCCCTCCTTCTGCATTATAGAGGGGCCTAATAGGAGGAGGGGATCGGTGACAAGGGAGCGGGATACACAGAGCTCACTCAGGGAGAAGGAGGAGAAACCAGGAGGAGGAGGAGGAGGAGGGGGGGAGGGAGAGGTACAGATGGAGGAACGAAGATGAAGAACTACACAGGGAAGAGAGGACAGGAAGAGACAGCAGGACCAGGATATGGAGAAGGAAAACAAGGGAGGCGGCACAGAGATCTGCCAAGAGAACAAGAGGACAACAAACGCTGGTCATCAAGGATAGGAAGTTCAATACAAATAGAACAAAAAAAATAAACAAAATTAACAAAAATAAATAACAAAAAAAAAGACTCAAAGTCAACTAGAAGATCTGGAGTCACTGGACATGAATAGAACACTAATTAACTCTAAGTGATTAAGGCAGATGTGAAATCAATTTTTAATAAAACAAAGATGATAAAAAAGGGAGTTATGTACTAAAACTACACGGTGCAAAATCAGGTGCAGTTCTGCATAGAAACCAATCAGCTTCCAGGTTTTATTGTCAAAGCCTAAATTGAACAAGCTGAAGTTAGAAGCTGATTGGCTACCATGCACATCTGCACCAGATTCTGAGTGCACCAGTTTTAGTAAATCTCCCCCAAAGTGCCCCCTTGTATTTCCCTTCCGTAATACAGGAAGGATGTGCAACCTGTCCCCATAGGTATGCCTTCTTCAGTAATACAGAAAAGATATACATTATTACTACCTGTCCCCATGTATAAGGGACAAATATGGGGACACAAGTGATCTCTTTTTTGGTAATAGTGATGTCATGGTTTACCCTGTATCTTCTTTATTTTAAAAACATGATTGCCCTGTGTCCCCTTGTATACAGGACATACACGGGGACACGGTTTATTATCACTGACATTTAGCAATTGTGATATCATTGTGTCTCCGTGTATATTCCTCCATCATGTTTAATAATGAAGGATATAATTACTGTGTCCCCATGTATACAGGACGAACTTGGGGACACAGTTTGTTACCTGATTTTTAGCAATTGTGGTGCCCTAGTTGTCCCCATGTATATCCCTTTATCCTCCTTATTAGGATTACTATGTGTCCCTTTGCATACAAGACATATATGGGGACTCAGTTTGTTACCACTGTCCCCATGCATATCCGCCTATCCTTAATAATAAAGAAAGAATATACATAGGGACACAACTGTGACCCGTATAAGAGATATAAATGGGGCCATCTTGTTATCTTTGTCATCATGTCCCCATGTATATCCGTTATACATGGGGACACAGTAATCGCCCCTCCTCCTCCCTCTTGTATATCCGTTCTGTGTTGTCTTGGAGCCTACACAAAGCCTGGATCATCCTATGGATACAAAGGCACCTCTTCTGTCCACCCCTCCCCCGCACTGGCCATCCACCATCACCTATGACATTTGTCCCCAGCAGCTGACATCATAGAGCAGGGGGGTGATGACAGCCTGTCATTATAGTATGTAGAGTGTAGGATGGTGTCTGATCCTGGACAGGTCCAGTGACCTCCAGATTGGGGGAGGGGGGAGCTGTGACCTCCAGGCTGGTGTGATGGCAGGGGGGGGGTCACAGCTCTCCAGGGGGACAAGACTTATTCACCATGGATAGTTAACCATTGTCCTGCTGGACACAACAAAGAGCAGCCACCCCTGAGCCCTGTGATAGAAGGAATGCAGTGTACAGGTCATAGAGAGAAGAGGAAGGCTAGAGGTGCATTACCTTACCGTGCAGCAGAGGATACAGAGCGAGCCTGTCCTAGAGTCGCTATACAGAAGCCCGGCTTGAGGTAGGTGCAGAGTGCGGGGTACGGCTCAGCCTCTGCCGGCTCATCTCACTGCTCAACAATCAGCCTTCAACAGCTGACGGCTACGTCACCCGACCACTCCCCCGCCCGTGGCGTCACCTTCTGCAGTGTAAATTGTTGAAAGAGGGGGCGGGGCTAGGGCTGAAAAGAGCTGGTATTGTAATCCCGGGTGACGTCATTGGGGGGGAGCGTCCACTACACTTTGTATGATCCCATAGAATCCAATGTACACCTATAGAATCCAATGTACACCTTACAATCCACTGTACACCTATATAATCCAATGTACACCTATACAATCCACTGTATACCTATACGATCCACTATACACCTATACGATCCAATGTACACCTATACAATCCAATGTACACCTATACAATCCACTGTACACCTATACAATCCACTGTACACCTATACAATCCAATGTACACCTATACAATCCAATGTACTCCTATAGAATCCACTGTACACCTATACAATCCAATGTACACCTATACAATCCACTGTACACCTATACAATCCACTGTACACCGATACAATCCAATGTACACCTATACAAGCCACTATACACCTATACAAGCCACTATACACCTATACAATCCAATGTACACCTATACAAGCCACTGTACACCTATACAATCCAATGTACACCTATACAATCCACTGTACAACTATACAATCCACTGTACACCTATACAAGCCACTATACACCTATACAATCCAATGTACACCTATACAAGCCACTGTACACCTAAACAATCCACTGTACACCTATACAATCCAATATACACCTATACAATCCACTGTACACCTATACAAGCCACTATACACCTATACAATCCAATGTACACCTATACAAGCCACTGTACACCTATACAATCCAATGTACACCTATACAATCCAATGTACACCTATACAAGCCACTGTACAACTATACAATCCAATGTACACCTATACAATCCACTGTACAACTATACAATGCAATGTACACCCATACAAGCCACTGTACACCTATACAATCCACTGTACACCTATACAATCCAATGTACACCTATACAATCCACTGTACACCTATGCAATTCAATTTACACCTATACAATCCAATGTACACCTATACAAGCCACTGTACACCTATACAATCCACTGTACACCTATACAATCCAATGTACACCTATAAAAGCCACTATACACTTATACAATCCAATGTACACCTATACAAGCCACTGTACACCTATACAAGCCACTGTACTCCTATAGAATCCAATGTACACCTATACAAGCCACTGTACACCTATACAATCCAATGTACACCTATAAAAGCCACTGTACTCCTATACAAGCCACTGTACTCCTATAGAATCCAATGTGCACCTATACAATCCAATGTACACCCATACAATCCAATGTACACCTATACAAGCCACTGTACACCTATACAAGCCACTGTACATCCATACAAGCCACTGTACACCTATACAATCCACTGTACACCTATACAAGCCACTGTACTCCAATGCAATCCAATGTACACCTATACAATCCAATGTACACCTATACAAGCCACTGTACACCTATACAATCCAATGTAAACCTATACAATCCACTGTACACCTATACATTCCACTGTACTCCTATAGAATCCAATGTACACCTATACAATCCACTGTACTCCTATAGAATCCAATGTACAACTATACAATCCACTGTACACCTATACAATCCACTGTACTCCTCCAGAATCCAATGTACACCTATACAATCCACTGTACACCTATGCAAGCCACTGTACACCTATACAATCCAATGTACACCTATACAAGCCACTGTACCCCTATACAATCCACTGTACTCCTATAGAATCCAATGTGCACCTATACAATCCAATGTACACCTATACAATCCACTGTACACCTATACAAGCCACTGTACATCCATACAATCCACTGTACACCTATACAATCCACTGTGCTCATATGCAATCCAATGTACACCTATACAATCCACTGTACACCTATACAATCCAATGTACACCTATACAAGCCACTGTACACCTATACAATCCAATGTACACCTATACAAGCCACGGTACTCCTATACAATCCACTGTACTCCTATACAATCCACTGTACACTTATACAATCCACTGTACTCCTATAGAATCCAATGTACAACTATACAATCCAATGTACACCTATACAAGCCACTGTACATCCATACAAGCCACTGTACACCTATACAAGCCACTGTACACCTATAGAAGCCACCGTACACCTATACAATCCAATGTACACCTATACAATCCACTCTACACCTATACAAGCCACTGTACACCTATACAAGCCACTGTACACCTATAGAAGCCACCGTACACCTATACAATCCAATGTACACCTATACAATCCACTCTACACCTATACAAGCCACTGTACACCTACACAAGCCACTGTACACCTATATAATCCAATGTACACCTAAAATCCAAATTCAGCCGGATTTTCACAGTGCTTTTGGGTACATAAAAACAGCTTTTTCGTGTAATGTTTCTGTGTTCTGCAAGCTCTCTTTCCAAGATTATATTTCCCCAGGTTCCACTTTAGAGTGAGCAATCAGAGATACATTATATTACCAAAAGTATTGGGACACCTGCCTTTACATGCACCTGAACATTAAGGGCTTCCCAGTCTTAAGCTGACCATACACCTATAGATTATCTGCAGATTTTCTACGGTTAGATGGGAAAAGTGGGAGATTCCTCCATCCACACAGTTTAGCGAACATGGAGAAATCTGTTGCACTTTTTCCATCTAACCATAGAAAATCTGCAGATAATCTATAGGTGTATGGCCAGCTTTAGTCCATAGGGTTCAATATTGAGTTGGCCCACCCTTTGCAGCTATAACAGCTTCAACTCTTCTGGAAAGGCTGTCCACAAGGTTTAGGAGTGTGTCTATGGGAATGTTTGACCATTCTTCCAGAAGTGAATTTGTGAGGTCAGGCACTGATGTTGGACAAGAAGGTCTGGCTCACAGTTTCCACTCTAATACATCCCAAAGGTTTTCTATCGGGTTGAGGTCAGGTCTCTGTGCAGACCAGTCAAGTTTCTCCATCCCAAACTCGATCATCCATGTCTTTATGGTGCACAGTCATGTTGGAACAGGAAGGGGCCATCCCCAAACTGTTCCCACAAAGTTGGGAGCATGAAATTGTCCAAAATGTCTTGGTATGCTGACGCCGTAAGAGTTCCCTTCACTGGAACTAAGGGGCCAAGCCCAACCCCTGAAAAACAACTTCACACTATAATCCCCCCTCCACCAAATGATTTGGACCAGTACACAAAGCAAGGTCCATAAATACATGGATGAGCGAGTTTGGGATGGAGAAACTTGACTGGCCTCAATCCGATTGAACCCCTTTGGGATGAATTACAGCGGAGACTGCGAGCCAGGCCTTCTCATCCAACATCAGTGCCTAACCTCACAAATGCGCTTCTGGAAGAATGGTCAAACATTCCCATGGACACACTCCTAAACCTTGTGGACAGCCTTCCCAGAAGAGTTGAAGCTGTTATAGCTGCAAAAGGTGGGCCAACTCAATATTGAACCCTACGGACTAAGACTGGGATGCCATTAAAGTTCATGTGCGTGTAAGGGCAGATGTCCCAATACTTTTGGTAATATAGTATATGTAGCACGCAGCGTAGCCAACTGCAGAAGATGCCAATATAAAACAAATCAGGCACTCACTACTTGCCTAAAGCTGGATATACACTAGTAGAATTAAAAAATTCTTAGGAAAATTCCTATAAAAATTCTCAGAGCATTCAAATGTCATTCAAAAGAACTGAAATTACAAAACAAAAAACACACAAACTGTTAGAGGATTAGCTGAGCTGCTTTGTAAGTTGTCAGAACTTCTGGCCCTGAACACAAACTGGTGCATCACGTTAAAGCATGTGCGCTTAATGTGCGTTTTCCCTGCATCATCATACATTGCGGTAAGGCAGCCCATTCCATTGAATATGCTGGCAAGCAACAAAATATCCCCCCAAAAAAAGGGGCATGCCCCATTTTTGATAACGCAGCACACTAAAACACATGGTAGTGCATTACCGTGCATTGTGGTGCATTGCAATGCAGTCAAAATGAATGCAACCACAACAAGCTAACACTGTATACAGCAGCAGAGTGGCTTAGGACGTGGTTAGTACATCTGCCTTCCAGCACTGGGGTCCTCAGTTTGAATCCTGGCCAGGGCACTATCTGCTTGCAGAACGTTGCTTCCTATACTCCAGACATGGAGAGACTGGCTACATTCACACTGCAGCGTTTTGTGAACATAGGCAAAATTGTGCGTTTGCAAAAAGTTCAAAAAATGTGCATCATTAAGACCCCTTTCACACTGGGGCTGTGGCCTTTACCGCTGTTTAAGCTTCACTTTTCGGCCTCTAGCGGGGTGCTGTTAACTCCAAAGAAGGGGTTAAAAACTCCAGTGTTGCGGCGCTATCAAAACGCTTTTCACAGTTTACTATGCTTCAGTTATTATTGAGCGTGCTCACTGTGTTCATTTAGAAAAGGAAGGGGCTGGTAAATACCATATTGATTAGCCGCTTTCCCCTCTCTCCATCCTGAAACATCCCCCGCAGCAGCTGGGGGGATGGAAGCCAGCAGCACGGGGGGAAGCCCAGGCAGTAGGAGGAATCGGCACCGCACAGAGTGATTAGGGCATGCCCAGGCACACCAAAAATAGAAAGACCCCTTTCACACCGAGCCGCCTATAGCGTGGGCGATAAATTGCCGCTATTTTTAGCGGCGTTTTACCGTCGGATTTGCGGCGCATTACGGCCGCTAGCGGGGCGCTTTTACCCCCCGCTAGCGGCCGAGAAAGGGTTAAGACCGCCTGCAATACTCCGCAATAGCGGCATTTTGCCGGCGGTATGCCAGCGCTGCCCCATTGATTTCAATGGGGAGCAGCGGTGGAGGAGCGGTAAACTCACTGCTCCAAAGAAGCTGCTGGCAGGACTTTTCCTGACGTCCTGCCAGCGCAGCGCTCCGGTGTGAAAGCCCTCGGGCTTTTACACTGGAAACAATGGAGCAGCTGTTTGAGGGCGGATTGCAGGCGCTATTTTTAACGCTATAGCGCCTGCAAAACGCCCACGGTGTGAAAGGGGTCTCAATGTTAAAATATATAAGTGCAGCGCAAACATAAATTCCAAAACGTTGGTGAACAACAAGTCCCAGAATAACATTTTCAATAATTATCAATAAAATGATGAGAAAAAGTTGACAACCAGTCCCAGAAAGCCTTCACCAGTGATGATAAATCCACATAAGGTGACAGTCCCTCCACCTCCGGTCTTATTATCTACTCTCACCTCAAAGCATGGACTCCTGAACTAACAGGTAGTCATGCAAGCAGATTCCAATATACCAAATTGGTTGGAGCGAATCACACACTTATCTCCAGAATCCATAAATGAAAGAAAGGAACAGATCTAAGTGCTCACTGTATGTTTAATAAAATTAAAAATGTGTCCAATACGGACTACTCACATTTCAGCAGTTTGGCACAGGCATAAAAAACACAAACATGTGTCAAACAGATTCTGAAAGACAGCAGCGGGTGACGGCTGAAATGTGAGTAGTCCGTGTTTGGACAGATTTTAAATTTTTATTAAACATACAGTGAGCACTTAGATCTGTTCCTTTCTATCATTTATGGTCTGACGTCCACATTTGGTTCTGAGGATTCTGGAGATACAGTGGGGCAAAAAAGTATTTAATCAGCCACCAATTGTGCAAGTTCTCCCACCTAAATAGATGAGAGAGGCCTGTAATTGTCATCATAGGTTTACCTCAACTATGAGAGACAAAATGTGGAAACAAGTCCGCACAATCACATTGTCTGATTTTTGAAAGAATTTATTTGCAAATTATGGTGGAAAATAAGTATTTTGTCAATATCAAAAGTTCATCTCAATACCTTGTTATATATCCTTTGTTGGCAATGACAGAGGTCAAATGTTTTCTGTAAGTCTTCACTTCAAGTTGTCACACACTGTTGCTGCTATGTTGGCCCATTCCTCCATGCAGATCTCCTCTAGAGCAGTAATGTTTTGGGGCTGTCGCTGGGCAACACGGACTTTCAACTCTCTCCAAAGGTTTTCTATGGGGTTGAGATCTGGAGACTGGCTAGGCCACTCCAGGACCTTGAAATGCTTCTTACGAAGCCACTCCTTCATTGCCCGGGCGGTGTGTTTGGGATCATTGTCATGCTGAAAGACCCAGCCACGTTTTATCTTCAATGCCCTTGCTGATAGGAGGAGGTTTGCACTCAAAATCTCACGATACATGGCCCCATTCAAACTTTCATGTACACGGATCAGTCGTCCTGTTCCCTTTGCAGAGAAACAGCCCCAAAGCATGATGTTGCCACCCCCATGCTTCACAGTAGGTATGGTGTTCTTTGGTTGCAACTCAGCATTCTCTCTCCTCCAAACACGACGCGTTGTGTTTCATCCAAACAGTTCTCCTTTGGTTTCATCTGACCATATGACATTCTCCCAATCCTCTTCTGGATCATCCAAATACTCTCTAGCAAACCTCAGATGGGCCCGGACATGTACTGGCTTAAGCAGGGGGACACGTCTGGCACTGCAGGATCTGAGTCCCTGGCTGTGTAGTGTGTTACTGATGGTAGCCTTTGTTACGTTGGTCCCAGCTCTCTGGAGGTCATTCACTAGGTCCCCCCGTGTGGTTCTGGGATTTTTGCTCACCGTTCTTGTGATCATTTTGACCCCACGGGGTGAGATCTTGCGTGGAGCCCCAGATCGAGGGAGATTATCAGTGGTCTTGTATGTCTTCCATTTTCTAATTATTGCTCCCACAGTTGATTTTTCACACCAAGCTGCTTGCCTATTGCAGATTCAGTCTTCCCAGCCTGGTGCAGGTCTACAATTTTGTTTCTGGTGTCCTTCGACAGCTCTTTGGTCTTCACCATAGTGGAGTTTGGAGTGTGACTGTTTGAGGTTGTGGACAGGTGTCTTTTATACTGATAACAAGTTCAAACAGGTGCCATTAATACAGGTAATGAGTGGAGGACAGAGGAGCCTCTTAAAGAAGCAGATTCCGGAGAGCCGGAAATCTTGCTTGTTTGTAGGTGACCAAATACTTTTTTTCCACCATAATTTGCAAATAAATTCTTTAAAAAATCAGACAATGTGATTGTCTGGATTTGTTTCCACATTTTGTCTCTCATAGTTGAGGTATACCTATGATGACAATTACAGACCTCTATCATTTTTTTAAGTTGGAGAACTTGCACAATTGGTGGCTGACTAAATACTTTTTTGCCCCACTGTAAGTGTGTGATTCGCTCCAACCCATTTGGTATATTGGGATCTGCTTGCATGACTACCTGTTAGTTCAGGAGTCCATGCTTTGAGGTGAGAGTAGATAATAAGACCGGAGGTAGAGGGACTGTCACCTTATGTGGATTTATCATCACTGGCGAAGGCTTTCTGGGACTGGTTGTCCACCAACTATCTGGAATTTTTCTCATCATTTTATTGATAATTATTGAAAATTTTATTCTGGGACTTGTTGTTCACCAACGTTTTGGAATTTATGTTTGCGCTGCACTTATATATTTTAACATTTACTATTTTTGGATTTTTGTGAAAACTCCTTCAGTGTCCAGCTTGCATACAAAAAAGGGGGTTTGTTGTTATTTTTGCGCTGATTGCACCCTCTGGGCCACCCCCGGCACTGGTGCCACAAGCGGCATGCCAAGCCTCGCTTGCCGGTACTCGACTCTCTCCCCATCTGGAGAGCAGCACAGGGAAGAGTCAGTGAGACATTAATGCATTCCAATTTCAGAATTCAACACACTGCACTGAGGGGGAGGCTGCGATCGTCAGCTTTTGTGATGGGGAAGAGATTGGGTGCAGTTCTGCTAGAGGGAGTGGTCCCTGTTTCCAGGAGGAGGACTGTCATTGACCACTGCTAAAGCCAATCACAGTCCTGCTAGCCCCATCCACCATCTGGAGGAAGATGACTCGCTTGGTTGCCACTACTAATCTCAGAAAGAAGGGATTTCACTGATTGAGAAAAACACATCAGGTGACAGTTTGTGGAATTACTGTTGAGTTTCTGGGAACTTTGTTGAAATTATTCCTAAACCTTTGCGTAACTTACTACTGAACCCCGGCACTATGTGTCCCTTTAAGCCACAACCAGTATTTAGCGCAATGAAAATCACTCCCACCCACTTTTTCTCAGCTGCGGGGGCCCAACTTATGATCTTGCACACAGGCCCACTGCTTTCAGAAAATGCCTCTGACCTGAGCTCATCATTGCACATCTATTTCATATGCTTGTATGTGACATCAAATACATCACATACAAGCACGTGGGCTGGATGCGAGAGGTAGATCAGCGGGGATGAGTGTGCAAGGACAGGCAGATGTGTCTCATCCAGGGCCGGTACATAGCAGGGGCGGAAGGGGCGGATACCCTGGGCGGCCCAATTTCCTGGAGGAAGGGGAGGGCGCAGGTGAAGTGTCCGTAGTGTGCTGCTAGAACCTTGCTGGTCATCAAGCACATTGTAACCGATTACCGCTGGCCGCGCTACAATACGGGAGAGCCAAAGCTGCTTGCAACGATGTGTCCAGTGCGCTCCTGCACCCGGCACAAGCCTGGAAGCTCCCCTTCACTTCCCTGTTAGGGGGAGCAGCAGAGTAATCTCTGCCCAACAGGCGCTTCTTAGGCGCGGCAAGGCATGACGTCACCTAGCTGGCTGGGAGGCTGGATAAAGAGGACCATAGAGAGCTGCTTGCGCACTGAGCGCGACCTAGAGGAGGAACCAACCGCGCTGTATATTGAACAAGTAAGCAGGCATATGCAGATTAATTAGTTAACTCTGGGGGGGGGGGGGGGGAATTAATTCTGAATGGTATTTGTAATATGCAGCAAGAAGGAGGTTAATGTACTTTCACTGGTCACTGATGCATTGGTTACCAGTGGCAGTTAATTAACCTCATTGTGCTGCATTAGTGGTGCCAGTGTCAGTGTTAATTAAACCCTGTATGCTGCTGCTTGAAGGGGGGTTCATAAACACTTGCACTGGTACCACTAATGCCACTGCCACTGGTAACCAATGCATCAATGACCAGAGAAAGTACATTATCCCCCTTCTTGCTGCATATTACAAATACCCTTCATAATTAACCACTTGCCAACCCGCTGCAGTACATATACTGCGATGGGGCGGCAGCTACAGGCACCGCAATGTACCCATATATCGCTGCCTGTTTCGGGAACATGCCGGGGGGAAGGGGTGGGGATGGATGCAGTTTGTCAACTTTACCCTGGCCACTGGATGACCTTGTCCCGGCACTGGTCTCATCTCTGCTTCCTTTCCCACTATGCATATCATAGATGAGAAGCATCTATCAGTGGTACAGCAGTGGAGCAGATGAGCAGGAGGGTAGAGAGGTTGGGAAAATTAGCAGGATGGGTTTAGAGGTGGGACAAGAAGCAGGAGGGTACAGCGTTGGGGTAGATGTGCAGGGAGGTACAGTGGTGGAAGAGATGAGAAGGGGGTTCAGCAGTGGGACAGAAGAGCAGGGGGGGTACAGTGATGGGCCAGATGAGCAGGGGTGTTCGGTGTTGGGCCAGATGAGCAGGAGGGTAGAGCAGTGGGGCAGATGTATTGGTGGGGCAGATGAGCAGGGGGTTACAATGGTGGGGCAGGAGAGCAGTGGGAACAGAGGTGAGGCAGAAGAGCAGGGGGGTACAGAGGTGAGATAGATGTGCAGAAGGTACATTGGTGGGGCAGATGGGAAAGCGGGTTACAGTGGTGCGGCAGATGAGCAGATCGGTTCAGTGTTAGGACAGATGAGAAGACGATTCAGTAGTGAGACGGAAGAGCATGGGGATACGGCAGTGGAGCAGACGTGCAGGGAGGTACAGTGGTGGGGCAGATAAGAAAAGGGGTACATTGATGGGGCAGATGAGCAGGGGGGTTACAGTGGTGGGACAGAAAAGCAAGGGGGTATAGTGGTGGGAGGGGTGAGAAGAGGGTTCAGCGGTGGGACAGAAAAGCAGGGGGGTACAGTGATGGGGCAGATGAGCAGGGGGTTACAGTGGTGGGACAGATGAGCAGGGGGGGTTCAGTGTTGGGCAAGATGAGAAGAGAGTAACAGTAGAGGGAAAGATGAGCAGGGGGGGTTCAGTGTTGGGGTAGAGGAGAAAGGAGGTACATTTGTGGGACAGATGAGCAGGGGGTTACAGTGGTGGGGCAATGGAGCAGGAGGAACAGAGGTGGGACAGATGTGCAGGAGCAAAAGTCGTGGGGCAGATGAGATAGGGGGTTACAGTGGTGGGGCAGATGAGCAGATAAGTTCAGTGTTAGGACACATGAGAAGATGGTTCAGTGGTGGAGCAGACGTGCATAGAGGTACAGTGGTGAGGCAGATGAGAAAGGGAGAACATTGGTGGGGCAGATGAGCAGGGGGTTACAGTGGTGGGGCAAAAAAGTAGGGGATTACAGTGGTGGGGCAGATGTACAGGGGGTTACAGTGGTGGGGCAGATGTACAGGGGGTTACAGTGGTGGGACAGATTAGCAGGGGGGTACAGAGATGGGGCAGATGTGTAGGGTAGTACAGTGTTGGGGCAGATGTGCAGGGTAGTACAGTGTGGGGCAGATGTGCAGGGGGTTACAGTGGTGGGGAAGACGTGCAGGTGGTTACAGTGGTGGGGCAGATGTGCAGGGGGTTACAGTGGTGGGGCAGATGTGCAGGGGGTTACAGTGGTGGGGCAGATGAGAAAGGGCATACATTGGTGGGGAAGATGAGAAAGGGGGTAAATTGGTGGGACAGTTGAGCTGGGTGGTACAGTGGTGAGGCAGATGTATAGGGGGTTACAGTGGTGGGGCACTAGTATAGGGGGTTACAGGGGTGGGGCAGATGAGCAGGGGGGGTTACAGTGGTGGAGCAGAAAAGCAGGGGGGTGGAGCAGGGGGGCAGATGTGAAAGGAGGTGTATTGGTGGGGCAGATGTACAGGGGGTTACAGTGGTGGGACAGATGAGCCGGGGGGTACAGTGGTAGGGCAGATGTGCAGGGTAGTACAGTGGTGAGGCAGATGTACAGTGGTGGGGCAGATTTGCAGGGGGGAAAGTGATCTGAGGTGTGGAGTTGCAGGATTTGGGACTGATCTGAGGCGAGAGAGTGCAGGATGTTAATTTCTCACTACTAAAGTAGTTTACAGCATTTACTTTAATCTTTTTCGGTATTGAGAGTGTGAAGTTGACATTTTTTTCTTATAAAATTGTCATGCTCAATTTCTTTGAAAACATTTTTCGGCACACTGTGCTCAAAAGCATGCCACCCCTGGTCTAGTTATAAAATGTAAGCTGATGAAACACTTCCTAGACATTGTATCAGTCTGCATATTTCTTCATAACAGATTTAGATCAGCAGTTCTCCTTTACAAATGCATTAGATAGAGATGAAAGGTCAAATTCTACTGAGGGCACAGTAAATCTAAAATATCGGCTATGTATGTAATATAAAGATCTACTCAGATCAGCCACATTTTATCTTTTTATATCACTTTTATTTCTGCTTCATCAAGAATATATCCTTCAGTGTTCAAACACGCAACATTTCAAGTATAGATGAAGTACAATTAACAATTGGAAATAACAATTGACAAATATAGTATAGACGTTGATGGAGAGTATTTTTCAGATATAGATATAACATTGCAAAAGAAAAAAAAAACTGGAATAACCGGAGGATCTGGGAATGGGGGAGGGGGAGAAAGGGAGTGAATTGGAAGGTTAACCATAGAGGAGAAAAAAACAGTACGATTGAGCGTATTAACTATCAGTAATTGAGACCAATACGTAAAAGGTGCTAATGGAAGAGGGGGATGGCGCAACCACCAAACAATGAACTTGCCATTTGAATGGGCTGATCAGGTTAAAAAGAAAAGAGGAAGGTGATTATTACACTGGAAGTATCTAGAACAGTCTTTACCAACCTTTTTACCCCAGAGGGATCCTTGAAGTAATTTTCAGGTTTCAGGGAACAACTGCAAAAACAATATTATCTGGGAAGATCCAGTACCTGATCACTTCTATGGTAAGCCAGCGGAACAGCCAGCTTCAATCCTGGGCTCCCCGGTGGGATGGGAGAGCCCAGAGAAACAACAGAGGGCATCAGGTGAAGAAAACCCCATTCCGCGCCCTGTAAGAGCAATCCAGCAACTAATTAGCTGCTAGGATTGCTTTTACATAAAAGCCCATTGCCCGCTGAAAAAACAATCATCCCGTATATCCACTAAGGTGTCCGTTTATGAAGCAGTGATCAGCGGTGATCCTGAGGATCACCGCTGATCACAGTCCATAAACAGTTTATGAAACAGAGATAATTGGGGAGAACATGTTTGAACTTGTTCTCCCGCCGATTATCTCTACACAAGGAGAATC
Organism: Lithobates clamitans; assembly: GCA_037952925.1. NCBI lineage: Eukaryota > Metazoa > Chordata > Amphibia > Anura > Ranidae > Lithobates > Lithobates clamitans. Next base: position 5,235,518 of record JBBGZY010001206.1, read on the forward strand.
TTCATTGAATGACACAGTAAAGACCAGTTTATGAAGCGGTGATCTCACCGCTTCACTGGCGATCTGTGTCAGAATTCACACTCCCAGGTTCACCAGCTCAGAGGTGGTGAATCGGGGAGTGAAGAGGAAATCTGGGGGGGATCTAAGGGGGTAGGAGGAAGATTTTTAACTTCCTTATGCCTCGTTCAGACCCCCCAACACTATAAGCATGTCCCCCTGTCTTATTTATGTGTATACATATTTATACATATATACATATAATGTGTATATATATATCATGTGTGTGTATATACATGTATATATAGTGTGTGTGTGTGTGTACATATGTGTATAATGTAGGGGGACACATTATTTTATTAACATTAATCCACGCCGTTGAGCGGTGATAATTTATCACTGCTTGATAAACTGACATCTGGTACTGTAATCTCGTAAAGTCTCACGAGATTCCAGTATCAGGAGCTGTTCTCCACTATTTGAAGCATTTGTAGATCTCTTCACTCCTCCAAAGGTGAAGCGATCTACACCGCTTCATAAACAGGCACACAGAGGAGAAAAATCTTCACTGTGAATGCCGGAGAACGAAGCAGTGAATAGATTTCACTGCTTCATAAACGGACACCTAAGCCTGCAGTCACACCGGGTACGATTTAAAGTAGAGCGATTTAATTTTATAGACACAGGTATGATTTGCAGCACAATTTACATTATGGTCTATGGCAGTGAAATCGTGCTGAAGTCCTGAAAAAGTAAAACATGAACTTCTTCTCAAATCGTACTACTTGAAATCGTATTTATTAAGACACTGCCATAGAAACACAGTAGATGCTACTTCAGGTACGATTTGTAAATCGCATATCTTACCTGAAGTCGTACTAGTGTGACCGGGGGCTTAGACCTGATGACATACATGAATGTTACCTGGTCTTAAAGTGGTTAATCAAGGATCGGTGAGAAAAATGCCACTTAGATTGGTGTAATAGAAAAGAAGGCGTGCCCAATGTCCAAAGAAATGCAAGTTTGATGGTAAATTAATTTTCCATTAAACTTGCATGCTTTTGGACATCAGGCGCTTCTTTACTATTATTCCAAGTCTACATGTGGAAATTACCTTAAGGCCGTACTAGAAAGGCGGCGGCTTAAGCCCTAAGAGTGTTCACCACCAGTATTCACCATTGGACACAACCTGCTGGGTCGATCATCTCCTTACATTGGTGGTCAGTGAGAAGAATGCTCCCAATACAGTGATAGTCAGAATATCACCCTTACAGACAGCTAAAAAGTTCATTGGTGTAATGCAGCTGGCTCTGCCAACTGGTTCTAGCCCCAGAATTACGCAGGCACCATCAGGAAGACCAATCAGTCACAGATTAGGGAATGCCTAGCAACCAATGGAGAAACCCTATGGTTCCATGGAACCCTGGCTGAGAATGGCTGGTCTAAGGGCTACATGCTTGGATTTTGTGCATTGGTCAAAAATGGTTAGGTGGTTATTGAGGAATTTTTACTTGGATGGTGTATCCAAGGTTCCCGAATCTCATAAAATTTGTCATATTTGTCTCTCTGAGAAAATCACCAGTGTTCGGCCTCCAAATTATTGAACCTTCAAATCCAGTTAACAATTGGTGCAGCGCTGGGACCTCTTTCAGAAAGCTGGATAAGGGTTTTGACAGTTTTAATAAGATGTGGTAATATACTTTTCTTATATAAGAATTCATAAGCTGAGACACATTATGGTACACCGAGGTGGGCGTCTGGGAGAAGTGTGTCTTGGACTTGAGATATGTGCACCTTGACCCCATTCCAAAGTTGAGTAAAAACAGGACAGTCCCACCAGATATGTAAGAATGTGCCTTCCTAACCACAACCTCTCCAGCACTTTCTCAACCTTGTTACCCTGGAAACATTTTTAGGTCTCATGGAACCCTTAGTAAAAATTATTATATCTATAGATCACAGTATAAATAAACATAAATGATGTAGCGCAACTTTACATGCATATTATATCCTTCTTTTGAGACACCGTGGTGGAGATTTACTAAAACTGGTGCACACAGAATCTGGTGCAGCTGTGCATAGTAACCAATCAGCTTCCAGGTTTTATTGTCAAAGCTTAATTGAACAAGCTGAAAATTGGAAGCAGACTGATAACTATGCACAGCTGCCAAAGATTCTGAGTGCATCAGTTTTAATAAATCTCCCCCCCAAAATGTCCATAATAAAATAGAGTCAATGAAGAATATATATTTCCAACCACCAGCGTGAAAATAGTGCACAAAGCCTTCCAAAATTCATGCATCTATTGTGCCATGCGTGCTCCAGCTTTGTGCTGTAAATTAAATGCTCACCTCCATTTTTGACCTCTAGGAGTAAAATTAGGTCAAAATGCATTTTCTACCACATATAACTTTATCCACATCACATATACCATTCAGGAATATAAATGGCATGTCAGAACAAAGAAAAGGATCAATAGTGCTCCTGCCACTGTAAAAAATTCCCACAGCATGATGCTGCTACCACCATGCTTCACTGTAGGGATAGTATTGACCAAGTGATGAGCAGTGCCTGGTTTCCTCCATACATGACACTTGCAATTCAGACCAAAGAGTTCAATCCTGACTAGTCTCCCAGTTCCTGCCACTGAAAAACATCCCCGCAGTATGCCATTCAGACCAAAGAGTTCAATCTTAGTTTCATCCGACCAGAGAATTTTGTTTCTCATGGTCTGAGGGTCCTTCAGGTGCCTTTTGGCAAATTCCAGGCGGGCTGTCACTTGCCTTTTACCGAGGAGTGGAGGAGTGGCTTCCGTCTGGCCACTCTACCATACAGGCCTGATTGGTGGAATGCTGCAGAGATGGTTGTTCTTCTGGAAGTTTCTCCTTTCTCCATAGAGAAACCCTTGGAGCTCTGTCAGAGTGACCATCGGGTTCTTGGTCACCTTCCAGACTAAGGATCTTCTCCCCCCGATCGCTCAGTTTGGCAGAGCAACCCGCTCTAGGAAGAGCCCTGGTGGTTCCAAACTTCTTCCATTTACGGATGATGGAGGCCGCTGTGCTCATTAGAACCTTCAATGCTGCAGACATTTTTCTGTACCCTTCCCCAGATCTGTGCCTGAATACAATCCTGTCTCGAAGGTCTACAGACAATTCCTTGGACTTCATGGCTTTGTTTGTGCTTTGACATGCACTGTTAACTGTGGGACCTTATATAGACAGGTGCGTGTCTTTCCAAATCTTGTCCAATCAACTGAATTCACCACAGGTGAACTCCAATCAAATTGTGGAAACATCTCAAGGCTGATCAGTGGAAACCGGATGCACCTGAGCTCAATTTTGAGTGTCAGTCTGGGTTCACACATGTGCGGTGCGAATTGAAGCTCCGTTTTCACAGCTATTCGACAAAGTAGTTGTTCAGGGTTTCAGGTCCGTTTTTGATCAGTATCAGGTCAGGATTACATCAAGATCAAGTCAGGATTTTATCCTGTTCACAACTGAATGACATATGCGATTCAGAAGCGCTCCCATAGAAGTCAATGGGTCTGAATTTGCACCTGAGCTGGACCGCACTGCTCAGAAAACTGACAGGACTCTTTTACAATTCGCACTGAATCCGCACTCTGGCTGCACCGGACTTATGTGAACAGGCCCAATAGAAAGCAATGTTCTTGCACATGTCATGGGATCATGACATCATTGGATGTGGTTCAAAATGCATCCAATTTGCATATGTGTGAACCGAGCCTCATGGCAAAGGGTGTCAATACTTATGTACATGTGATTTTTTTGTTTTTTGATTTTTAATACATTTTGATTTCAAACAAACTTCTTTCACGTTGTCATTATGGGGTATTGTTTGTAGAATTTTGAGGAAAATAATGAAGTTAATCCATTTTGGAATAACAAAACGTAGAAAAAGTGAAGCGCTGTGAATACTTTCTGGATGCACGGGATGCGATATTTTTTGTTAGCAATTGTGTAATGATGGTATTAGGATGCACCAAACTAAATTCTTACACCTGGTGCCATGTAACCTAATGCCATCCCTATGTGCACTTATCACATGGATACATCAGCCATTTATCATACATAGACATGTGGCAGGATGTGGTTACCTCTTATACGGCTTACTAGAAGGTACAATTTAGTGATCTAATTCTCATGGCAGTTTATGACATTCAAAGCACTAATTCATTTTGTAAATATCAAGTTAGTGTGCTGTAAATCCTTTGTGGCAATGCATTGATCACACATGACCAATATCTATTTCCAAATCATCCAGAGATCATGAAGATTGAAAGGAAGAGCTTAAGATTACAGTTTGCTCATGCTCTAACCATGCTTTGCTGTATCAAAGGGCTGACTTCCTCCTACAGCTGTTGCAGAACTACAAGTCCCATGAGGCATAGCAAGACTCTGACAGCCACAAGCATGACACCCAGAGGCAGAGGCATGATGGGACTTACAGTTTTGCAACAGCTGGAGGTCCGCTAATTGCATATCCCTGTCCTACAGGATCAGTTAAAGTGTTTCTAAACCCAAAAACAAAAAAGTAATATATTGCAGCTTATTGGTCCTTAGATTTGGTAGATCATCCACCGTGGATGCATTAGTTTACATTTTTGTAGCTGCTTTCTTTCTTCTGTTTTCAATTGGCTGGTAAGTCTGTTGTTTTTCAAAAGATCAAGCTCTCTTGCAGTTACAGGGATGAGACAAACCATTTTAACACTGACAGAGGTGCTTCCAATCATCAGCTATATATTTATTTATATTTATATAAAACCTTTATCCCCAAAGGAAAAACCTGTTGCTGTAACTGCTTATTACAGCAGATCTCCAGACCCCCCCCCCCCAACAATTTTTTTTGTAGCTGCTGACTTTTATTGTTAGAGCACTTACCTGTCCAGGCATTCAGCCATGTCCTCACCTGAGCCGATTCATCAATACTGGCCCCTCCATCCTGACTAAGGGAAGCCTTGCAGCTTCACATCCGGCTACCTACAGCGCATGCTCGATATGCACTGCGCTTTATGAATGGGCCGCAGTCTTCTGGGACCTGTGAAGTGTCCCCGAAGGCTGCAGGGGAAGCGGGGGGGGGGGCACTTCCGGCTCAATTTGCCACGGCATGCTTGTGAAAACCATGTACCTCCCCCCCAAAAGGTGCCAGATGTGGCAGCAGAGGGGTAGGAGGCAGACATGTGGAGCTTCCCCTTTTGGGTTGAGCTCTGATTTAAGTGTGAGCTGGAGTTCAGCTTCAGTTTGTTTGTGTATTTAAATCTGCTAGTGCATTTAACCCTCCCAGACTGACAATGCTGCTGTCCAAAGGGGCCTCCTGTGTTCCTTCATCCAGAGTGGGAACATTCTAATACAGAAGGTGTGTTACTGGCCAGATCACCAGGTGAAAACAGAAGGAAAAAAAGAAAACTAATACAGCCATCTAATGGTTGATATGCTGCAATCTATTACATTTTTGGTTTTGGATTTAATATCGCATTAAAAAATGTGTAATGTCGGTGTCCCGTCCTTACCCTGTATATGCAGGATATAGTGTTTGTTTTGTGTAGGTTGGTTCTAATACTTACCTTATTCTGCAGTTCTGTGGCAGCTGGCACTCCGCTCTTCTTCTCTGCCTCCCCGGTTAGTGGGTGGGCCCTTCACACCATGATGGACAATGTGGGGTCAGCGGTGGCTGCCAGTCCTGCTTTGTACAGGACGACATTGGCAAGAGGGGCAGCAACATGAATGGAAAATACAGGCATACCCCACTTTTAAGTACACATTGGGCTTTATTTACTAAACCTGAAAGTGCAAAATCAGGCTCAATTCTGCATAGAAACCAATGATCTTCTAGGTTTTATTACCAAAGCTTAATTGAACAAGCTGGGGTTAGAAGCTCATTGGTTTCTATGCAGCAGTGAGCCTGATTTTGCACTTTCCAGGTTTAGTAAATAAAGCCCAATGTGTACTTAAAAGCGGGATATGCCTGTAGTAGATTTCACTACCAGACAAAATTAGCATTATAAGAGGGGGGACACCCACATTTCACTTTTATTTATGACCAACCTTGAATTAGGGCTATAATGCGAATGGCTAACTTTATCACTTTCAATCAAGGCAATTCAGACAGAACATACACTATATTGTCAAAAGTATTGGGACACCTGCCTTTACACGCACATGAGCTTTAATGGCATCCCAGTCTTAGTCCGTAGGGTTCAATATTTAGTTGGCCCACCCTTTGCAGCTATAACACCTTCAACTCTTCTGGGAAGGCTGTCCACAAGGTTTAGGAGTGTCTATGGGAGTGTGTCCTAAACCTTGTGGACAGCCTTCCCAGAAGAGTTGAAGCTGTTATAGCTGTAAAGAGTGGGCAACTCAATATTAAAGCCTATGGACTGGGATGCCATTAAAGTTCATGTACATGTAAAGGCAGGTGTCCCAATACTTTTGACAATATTGTGTATGTTAGTCCCGTATCCTTTCTATATGTCCTAATCTCTTCCTATGCCCTATTCATATATCATCACTCCCGCACCTGTTCCTCTTCTCCCGGTTCTCATGCATCAAGTTTCAAAATAACAACAAACAGCCGTGTGGTTATGCAACATGTTTACGATGCAGCGCTATTGGCATGTCTGTAATATATGTCACCCACATATATATGAGTGAGTTATACAGGAATGTAATAATATTAAATCAAATAGGACTTCAATACCTTCTCATTGTTAATCCCGTCAGTATCATATGTTACACTGCTGTTCTATTTTTATCAGGCTGATTGTCAGTGTCTGTAAACTCCCTGTTATAAGTATGCATCTTAGAAGTAATTGAACGCTAAACTCCAGGCAGATATAAAGGACACTGATTAATGCAGCTAAGTGCTTATTATTCCATTATTAAATGTATTTTGTTAAAAACAAGCAGGGTGAGTAGCTAAATTCGACTTGGTATCAGCTTTAACGCCTATGTACGAGCTCAGACTTGGTGAGGAGGGAGCAGCACAAGAAGCTGTGCTGCATTTCATTTCAATCAATCAATCATTTCAATCAATGAATCAAAAAAAGGTTCCTGCACTTTGCGACTTTGGTCTGATTTAAGTGCTATAGACTACAATGTTAAATCACAAAAGTCGCAAGCAAGTTCTTCCAAAGTCCTAGCAGTGTGAACCAAGCCTCTTACTTTCCACGACTTGGCTAACAGTCCCTGTTAGCTTTACCAACTCCGGGTCCATCTCGGGCAAGCTCAACTCAATGTTATTATCTACATCGCAGCATCCATGGCCGTCCTCTTACTTTCCATCGCTTCCAACCACCCATGGAACCACTTTTTACCACTTATTTACTCTTTTAACCAGAGGAGGAACACCAAGACCAGTTGCAAGTGTGACATTTGCGACCCTAGGAGTTCCACCACTGGTTAAAAGGGTAGATAAGTGGTTCCATGGGTGGCTGGAAGCGATGGAAAGTAAGAGCAAGGCCATGGATGCTGCGATGTAGACACTAACATTGAGTTGATCTTGCTTGAGATGGTCCCAGAGTTGGGAAAGCACACAAAGACTGTTAGCCAAGTGAATGAGAAGCATCCCATCTAAAGGCATGTGCACCACTGCCACAGTCTATGCCCTTCTCACAGCTAAGCCCTATTTCTAAATACTTAAACTACCTCTGTAAAGTGTTGTCACAGGGATGTTACTAAAGCAAGAATTCTTCTGAACTGAACTATGCTGATGCAATGTATAACGTGTTAAGATATGGTCTTCGGAAAAGAAGTTCAGTTAATTCAAAAAGAGCCTGATCTGGTCACTGAATAGAGAAGTGTTGGGTGATTACAGTGTATGCTATAAAAGGGAACAAAGTGTAAGTAAGTAAAATAAAGAAACAACTCAGAGTTTATCATCTATATGTACAGCCAGTTCAGGATGAGAATTGTGGTGGTTGGTGATGGAAGGTTCCAGTTGGAAGGATGGTTTGGTGTTTGCCTAAACATGCTCTTGTCAGAGGTGGGTCTTTTACCTTGGACCAATGCAACTATGTATTGTATGTACCATACCTAGCCCCCTGTATGCCCCTGGGAGCTGGAAATGGCTGAAGTAGACACCTCTACTCAAGGGATCTCCACTTTCTTCCAGGTCCCATAATGATTGGCTGGCCTTCTGCATTTTGAACACAGGAGCACTGACACCATTCAGAGAATGCTTTGTATTTTCTGAATGAATGCAAAGTGTTCTCTGATTGGACGAGATGGAGAGATGGGGTGGAAATGTCACACTCTCCACCTCGTCCAATCAGAGAACACTTTTCATGAATTCAGAAAATGCAAAACATCCCTTGAATGGAGTCCGTGTTGAGTGGCCATCCTCCTGTGTTCACAATTCATCAGGTTGGCCGCTCAGCACGGGACCTGGAAGCAAGTCAGAATCACTAGAGTAGGGGTGTCTGGTTCAGTCACTGTCCGGCTTCCAGGGGCATTGGCTAAGCTCTGTCATATCATACCCCCCAACTGTTCCTGATTTGGAGGGACAGTCGGTGATTTGGAACAAAGTCCTTCTGTTCCTCTTTCCTCCTCATTTGTCCCTCATTTTGGTCATTTTGGTAATAATCATTCAATCACGTGAAAAAGAAAAAATATAATCCATAAACAATCCATAAAGTCCCTATGGGATGGATGGATGGATGGATGCCAGGATTCCAAATGCACAAAACCAAGCAAACAGGATGATCCACTATCAACCGCTGGGACCCAAGGTGGAAGTATACCTGGGCCTAAACCCAAAATCCCTATGGGATGGTTCCCAAGAGCAAGGGTTCTAAGATGCATAGATAATGCAGTCAAAACGGTCCAGCAGTGCACTCAATGAGAAGAGGAAACAGAGGAGGAACTCATATGCCGCGTACACACAGTTGGATTTTCCGACGGGAAATGTTGGATGTGAGCATGTTGTCGGAAAGTCCGACCGTGTGTAGGACTTTTTTACTTGGTTTTACTTGTGTTATGTAGATTCCCAAAAAAGAAAATATTGCTGAGTTTCTTTACCTTCCAGTTGTATGCACTTAAACAAATAATTATATTCTGAAATGTAAGGACCTGGCAATGATAGAGTTACCAGTCATATGCCTCAATCAGCATTTTAGTTTTATCAGAAGTGACAAGTGAAAGATAAATACTGGCAGAAAAAAAAAGATAAATGGACAGATGTTGCCATAGATATATGGTAAGACACAAATAAATTCATCTCAGTATTCATTAATACATCTATAAATGTATATTTTAAATGTAGACACTGTAAGCACCTGAAATCGGCATCAGTCTTTTGCATTCTCTGCACAGAAGAACTCAGACCTGGGGAGGAAGAAGCAGCACAAGTAGGGAACAGACACAAAAGATACACTCCGCATCTTTCCAAATAACTGTTCTGCTTTATTATAACGCAATTGACGGTTTTTATACACATGAGTACGTAGGTATCACATTAATATTACAATTGTACTTTATGGTAACAAGGGGCGTAACTTAGGCAGGCTAATTCTAAACAGGACTCAAAAGAATGCAAACATGTACTGAAAACATTATTAGTGCCGTATGCACAGTGAGGGCAGTGTGCAATACATATAAAATAGAATACAGCATAGATTATCCCGAGTACATAAGCTGGGCTCGGAGAGGTCACTCCTAACGTCATTCCTTTACAATCCCAGAATGCCTGCAGGCCTTACACATCAGATGTCTTTCCCATGGGCGACAAGAAATTTATTCCACTTTGGTCATCTGGTGCATCCATGTACACGTAGAATGCTCTCATTCCTAGAACTTCAAAAGAAATTTGACTTACCCCGCCAGGTATTCTATGGGTACCTGCAGATTAGACATTATGCCCAATCTTTCGCCCCGAACCCACAATTCTCAGCGCCAACTCCATTTGAGAGCTTGATGTTGGAGGGTTCGGCACGCCGAGGCTTAATTTCAGACATATACCGGGTGCTAAATTCTTACTGCTTTACCACCCAGGGTAAGCATGCATATATGCTTCGCTGGGAGAGGGCATTGGGAGAGGATATCCCAGAAACGACATGGCGGACGATTTGGTCTCAGGCAGCTAAGAGTTCCTTTTGTACACTCTACAAGGAGAACGCCTAGAAAATACTTTTTTTTTTGGTATCTGACGTCTGACGTTCTAAACGCCATTTACCCTTCCAGTTCGGATAGATGCTGGCATTGCCAGGGAGACAGAGGGACCTTGTACCACACCTACTGGACTTGTCCTAAGATAGTGCCTTTCTGAACGGAGACGCAGCTTTTACTGACTCACCTTTTAGGTGTGCAGGTTCCCAGAACCTTGAAATCATTCCTCCTTGGAGTTTCTGCTTTACAGATTCCTAAACATTCCAAAAAATTGCTTAGACATGTCCTAACGGCCGCGAGATGCCTTATTGCCCTTTATTGGAAATGACGGGACCCGCCTACTCAAACGGACCTATACACCAGAATAAAAGACATAGAGCTGATGGAAAAAATGACAGCTAGATTGCAAGATAGATTGGAAGCACATGATAAGGTATGGGAAGAATGGCATAGACGAGAAGACCCACCCTGAACCAATGGCTGAGCCTCCCCCTCCCTTCCCACCTTATTCTCTCTTTCTTTTCTCTATTGTACTCTTTCCTCTTTTTTCTCTTTGGATTTTATTGAGGTCCATGTTGAAACCTACTTGTTAACTACTGAATTTTATATGGAACTTGATATGAATCTTTTATATTTGGTTTATTATTTACTGATGCTTGATATCTGTTGGCTTTACTGCTGGCCTGTTGAAATTTGTACAACACAGTATCAATGTCCTCTTTATTCATCTGCATATATGTTTAATAAAAAACGTTATTTGAAAAAAAAAGAATAGAATACAATTATATACAGAACTTACAAATTTCCTTTACAGAGCCAATTTCTTGTGCTGCAGTGCAAGAAACATGGTGATAGGAGGGGAGAGCAGAGTGACAGCGAGATGAGCTTATCAGTCTGCCGCTTCTCTTTTTTCTGTTCAGTCACAGGCTGGGGGAGGGACAAGATATGTAAATGGTACAGGCATACCCCACTTTTAGGTACGCAATGGGGTTTATTTACTAAAGCTGGAAAGTGCAAAATCAGGCTCACTTCTGCATAGAAACCAATGAGCTTGTAACCCCAGCTTGTTCAATTAAGCTTTGGTAATAAAACCTGGAAGCTCATTGGTTTCTATGCAGAAGTAAGCCTGATTTTGCACTTTCCAGCTTTAGTAAATAAACCCCATTGTGTACTTAAAAGTGGGGTATCCCTGTATTGCACGGCAGCAGAGAAAAAATCATGTCTCCAACCCTACTAGGCTGGGCTGTGCTGTGTGGCAGAGCTGTGTAAATCTTAGGACTGGGTGGACAGAAACACAAATGCTTTGGCATGTAAAACAGCTCCCATATCTGTGTTTCGTTTGTTTATTTGGCTGTTTACTTGTAGTTCAGCTTTAAAATGACCACTCTAACCAGGTAAATTTTTTTGCAGAATCTAATTTGTTTTTCAGGGGGTGTTGGTCTATTTAGGGTAGTATTATTAGTTTATTTCATTAAAGGGTGTATTTATTAAGCAGTGAATGTGACTTTTACAAAGCACTCATTGCAGGTGAATCTTCCTGGTACAAATGTTTTACATAACTGTGATTGATTCATCTGCAGTGAATGTTTGGTGAATGCCATATTCGCTGCTTTAGCAATAGGCCCCTTGGTATTATGTATATTTGTGTCTTCCCTCTTTTTGTTATTTGTGTACTGTTGCTTTACATTTTACTGATTTTCAATGTCTGGTTCATTGTTTCTGTGAAAAAAAATGTAAAAAAAAAGTAAAATAATGCAATAAGGAGCTATTTTTGGCACAAGAGCAGATCCAGGATTATAAATATATACAAAAGCAGTGCTATAAATCTGACAAATAAAATGCAATAAATGCTATATGAAACAGCAACCAATTAAGCGTGCATATTAGAATAATTCCTCAAGTAATGAATTAAAAAGCTGTTACAGTAGCAAACTAATGAAAGTATAACGAGAAAGATAAAGTGCATGTAAGTGCCCATGTACCATACATGAAATACAAAGGCAGATGTGTAGTGTGAACCATTGTGAACATAAAACCTTTAACATATGATCTTGCAACTCAAGTGCAAAGAGATCCACCACCGGCTAGTAAAGATCATCATGCCTCTTACCAGAGCAGATGGGCCAAAGACTATAATGGCCAAAAATACATGAGATGTTACCACAGGCTGGACAATCACTATGGGAGAAGATGGGCATCACTCCACAGTCAGTATCACATATGTAGTATGTATGTAGTAGTACCAAAAAAATATATATATATATCTCCATTGTGAAGTCCATATTTATTAAAAGCTTACAGATATCACTAACAAGCTAGTTTTCCCAGCAGGATGGAGCAGCAGGCTGAAAGCTACAAAGCACAGAACAGTGCTCAATGACTATTGCGGACGTACGCCATGAGTGTCCCTACATGTTTCGTCAGCAGGGATGTCTTCTGGGGGGATGGGCCATACCAAGATGGGCAGATCCAGGATTATTGAAAGGAGCTTCTGTTGAACTTTAGGGGCAATATAAAGCCCTTTGCACCAATAAAGCCCTCCAAAACCATTGTAATTTCTCCTTCATCATTCAATCCTACTCATTTTGCCAATCTGCCAACTTTTCACTAAATTCCTCTGATTTATACTCTCTGTTTTGTTCATTTCTACTCTTCTGTATATACCAAAAAATTGAATTATCAATTTGTACTGGATTGAACCTTTAAAGCCGTTGTAAACCGCCTATGTTCAAAGACAATGGCATAATTGTGGTAGTATGCCACGCATACTAATACAATATGAAATACTCACCTTGGAACAAAGCCCTCCAGCACTGTAAAGTCACCGCTGAGAGGTCTGACATGTTCCCCCATCTGTCTTCCTTGTTTGAGAGCTCCGGCTATGTGATTGGCCGGAGCTGCAAGGACATCAACCCCGTGCATGTGCGCGGGAGCCGCCATTTTTGGCATGGGCTCTGAAGGCACTGTAAGCCAGATCTTCAGAGCGCATGTGCCGATGATATCATCAGCTGCATGGACTCTGAATATCTCCTAAATTGTACAAGTTTAGGAGATATTCACAGTACATATGGGTAAGCCTTATTTTAGGCTTACCTGTAGGTACAAGTGGTAGTACAGAGTTTACTACCACTTTAATGGAAGCAGATAAAAATGCAGGGTCTATTTTTATTCCTGATTTTCAGTTTTGTACATTGATTAGTTAACTTTCTGTGTGCATCGTGTGCATACTGAAGCAAAGGTTATTTATTCAATATGTATAATTTGGCATTACGTGCAAGAACACTAAAGCCCCATACACACTATTAGATTTTCTGCAGATTTTTGTCTTCAGGTTTACCAAAATCATATAATACAAGGTCAAACCTTAAGAGTTTCAATTTGTATGTAATCAGGCAGGCCCTTGCACTACATGGTTTTGGTAAATCTGAAGACAAAAATCTGCAGAAAATCTAATAGTGTATATGGGGCTTAAGCCAATGAGTGATAGAGAACTACTGAAGAAGGCAGTTTCTAATTCAAATATTTCACTATGATGTTGAAATGTTTGGCAGGAAACATTCAGGCAGTGGGTGTAACGCTCATCAAGTACATCAAGGCATTTCAGCACTCATCCTAATAGGCAATGGAAGTGATTAGGGACTGCTGGCTTCTATTCATTTGTAAGATACACTGCCCAAAAAACAGCAATTTGTAGCCAAGTCACTGAGTGATTGACTTTTTGGAGCATTTGGAGCTAACTACAGAATTGCTGACTAAGGTAGCTACTCTTGTTATGCAGGGTAGCTGCTGATGATCACTGTAATTGTATACAACTGGCCAGAAAAAGCACATAGAGAGGTGTGTAGCTGCTACAAATTCTTGCTGTGAAGTTACTAGTCTAAGCCCCCATTTATACCTGAGCATCTTGAAGAGCATTTCCACAAGCTCTTCAACGTTCAATGTTATTCTATTGTGCCCGTTCACTTCTGAGTGATGCGCTGTCGCTCAAGGCTCAGAAAAAATACAGGAGACTCTTTGGGACATGATTGCTTGAATTTTTGGCCCAATAGACTGAATTAGAGTGCCTGAAAAACACACATAACGTGCGTTTTCCTCAAAATTTCACACCTAACCATGATCTCCTCCGCCTATTAACTAGCATTCCATTGGCTAAAATAAAACACTCAAGCCTGGAAACACACACACAAAAAAACCACATGTGCAAACGTGCAAAGGAAAAGCGTGACAAATGTCCAAAGACACCAATGCTCAAGTATAAATGTAGCCTTAGGGTGGTCAAATGGGGTGACATCTAAAGAACCATGTGGGAAGACTTCTGATTGTCCTTGATCATACTGTGACTTGTCGCTAATGCCCCGTACACACGGTCGGATTCTCCGACGAAAAATGTGTGATAGGACCTTGTTGTCGGAAATTCCAACCGTGTGTGGGCTCCATCACACATTTTCCATCGGAATTTCCGAAAAACAAAGTTTGAGAGCAGGCTATAAAATTTTTCGACAACAAAATTCGTTGTCGGAAATTTCGATCGTGTGTACACAAATCCGACGCACAAAGTTTCACGCATGCTCAGAATAAATTAAGAGACGAAAGCTATTGGCTACTGCCCCGTTTATAGTCCCGACGTACGTGTTTTACGTCACCGCGTTCAGAATGATCAGATTTTCCGATAACTTTGTGTGACCGTGTGTATGCAAGACAAGTTTGAGCCAACATCCGTCGGAAAAAATCCATGGATTTTGTTGTTGGAATGTCCGATCAATGTCCAACCGTGTGTACGGGGCATATATGTCTCACACAGGGCTTTTTTCAGTGGGAAAGCGGGGAAACGCAGCTCTGACACCTACAGCATTGAATAGGGTTCTGGGGTGTGTTGGAGGGTCTACTGATGCTGGCTGCTGGGGGATCTATTGTCGCTGGAGGAGATCCATTGTTGTGGAGGGTCTATTGTTGCTGGGGAAGTCTGATGTTGCTAGTGGGGATCTCTTGTTGCTGGAGAGGTCTTATGTGGTTGAGGCGTCAATTGTTGCTGGCCACTGGATTGTCTCTTGATGCTGGCTGCTGGGAGATTTACTGTATTGTTGCTGGCAGGGATCCGTTGTTGTTGTTGGGGGTATTTTGTTGCAGGGGTTGTATTGTTGCAAGGGGATATATTGTTGCTGGGGGGATCTATTGTTACTGAAGCTGTATTTTGTATATGGAGGTAATCTATATTATTGCTTTTCTTGTTATCATTAAGTGATACTTGGTTCTGTAGTCTCTGAAAGGAGAGGAACTGGGGGGTGGGTAGGGGATGGAACAAGGGACAGTGCTTGGAGGTGGGTAGGGGCAGAGACAAGGGGAGACTCAGAAGGGCGGAGTAGCTGCACCTATTTGAGAAACAAAGCCCTGGTCTTACAAACTGGATGATGAACTGTAGCAAGCAAACGTCAATAATTACATTATATGGCCAAATTTTTTTGAACACCTGATCATCACACCTAATATATGGCCAAGAGTATGTGGACACCTCTCTAAATTATTGAGTTTAGTGTTTCCAGTGAAGGGTACTGTTAATGCTACAACATACAAAGACATTTAAGACAATTGTACTTCCAACTTTGTGGCAACAGTTTGGGGAAAGCCCTTTTCATATAGTTGTGATGGTCTAGTGTCCAGGGCCGTCTTTAATAGTGACTGGACCCTGGGCAAACATTTTATTATCACTGACAACGAATGTAATGGGGGATTTTACATCAACAACCAATAAAGGGGGATTTCTACGCTGGCCACCAATGTAAGGGGGATATTTACACTCACCACCCATTTAAAGGGGGCTTCTTCATGGACCACTAATGTAAGGGAGCATTCAAAACTGACCACAAATGCAAGTTTGGATTTTTTTACCAATATGAAAAGGAGTTTCTACACTGGCCACCAATGTAATGGGGATTTACACTGATCTCTAATGTAATGAGGATTTACACTGGCCATTAATGTATTGAGTATTTACACTGACCACTAATGTAATGAGAATTTACACTAACCACTAATGTAATGGGGATTTACACTAACCACTAATGTAATGAGGATTTACACTGACCATGTATGTAATGAGGATTTACACTGACCATTAATGTATTGGGGATTTACACTGACCACTAATGTAATGGGGATTTACACTGACCACTAATGTATTGGGGATTTACACTAACCACTAATGTAAGGGGGACCTTCACACTGGCCACTAATGTAAGGAGGGATTTACACTGACCACTAATGTAAGAAGGGATTTACAGTGACTACTAATGTGAGGGGGACCTTGACACTGGCCACTAGTGTGAATGAAAGGATTGTACACCAAGCCCCAATGTAATGAGAAGATTTACTCTGACCACCAATTTAACTGAGACATTTAGCCTGCATTCACATTTGTGTGTATAGGGAATGCATGCAAAATCGCTTTCCTGACTCCACAGAAACGTGCTGCCCTTTAACAGATACACAGCAGTGCCATTAATTGATAATACCACCCTTACGCATCAGCTGAGATGTGCATATTCACATGCAACAAAATTCACAGTGCTGTGGTACCATGTTATTTTGAAAAAAGGGTTCCACCTCCGATTTGCTTACCTTTGCAGAACAGGCTGATGGTAGATTTAATGAGCACAGATGTAGGCAGGACTTTCAAGCTTGCCCCTTTACCTCCACAGTGGGCAGCATTCAACAGTATATATAAGTACCTGAAATAAATAATTAAATAAATAAAACAGAAGTGATGGTGGATATAAGCTTAGGGGGGCATGATATACATATGAATGCCACCTCTATTTACATATCAATGCAGCAGTCTGCGACTTTTTACATATTAATGCTGCTGCTATTTACATATCAATGCTGGTTATTTACATGTAAACACAGGGTCTGCAGGTGAGTCATCTGTATATGGCAATAGGGCAGAGCTGGGCAGCATTAGTAACAGAACTTCACATTGAGATATCGGGACACAGCACAGGACTAAAACTTTAAGGGACAAGGGAATTTAAATTAGGATAGTTGGCAAGTATGAGGCAGCTCCTTTGGGCCTCAAAAGGCCTCAAAAGGGGCAGCTGCCCCTTTTGCCCTGCCTTAAAGATGGCCCTGCTAGTGTCCATGAACGTTTAGTTATATAGTGCACTTCCTTCCTCTTTTAAGTAAGAAATGTAAAGATAATTTCAAATCTCATACTGTTGTCAAATTAGCAGGCTCAAATCTGTTTATGATCACCTATTAATGATTGCCCTGTAAGAGATGCAATTCATGTAAGTTTACCTCTACTTATCACTGCCATAATACCTTTTCAAAAGACCCAGTAACTAAAGAACTATAAAATCTGGAAGCAAAGCATATCATGATATGGCTTGTTATCTGCTGTGCTAAATATTCAAGAGCAGGTCAAAGTGACTTTTCTTGCAAACTAGACAAAAGTAATCTGTATGAAAGCTGACCATACAAAAAAAATGGCAAAAGGTCAGAGAACAGTGCAACTGTCAAGAAAGAAGGACTAATGCAACAGGGTTTTCAAGGTTTTTTCTTGGAGCGATAAACAGGGTAATTTACGGTACTCATTCGTATTTGCATTCATTGTTGTCTTATACTTGCTGATGTTAAGACTGTGGTATATTAATATTTAGTTTGTTTTTAGTTGATATGCTCTCTTGGAGTTGTCCCTCTTCTTAAATTAAGAATTTCTTTTAAAAAGGTGAGTAGATTATATGGGAATAAGAATTAGAAGTATGTGTAAATCTTGGGTGAAAGCTGTGTGAATTTTGTGTGAAAACATTTATAAATTGACCTTTAAGGCCTCACGTACACTACAGCTGGTAAATGGACGTTTAGGAGCATTTGGGTGTTTTTTTCACCAGCCCCTGAACTTTCCTCAATGTTATCTTATGGGTACATGTACACTCAGGTGTTTATAGTAGTTTAGAAGCAGTTTAAGTTAGAAGCATTTGTTTGAAAGCAGAAAATCGCGTTTAGGACTGTAGTTTAGTGACATTTGAAACGGCGAATGCTTGTAACAGTGTGTAAACGCATCTAAACACGGCAACTCGTGTTTTTTAAGCGTTTTCGTTTATGGCATTTTCAATGGGAAACATTTCTGACCATTTACAATGTGGAAAAACACACTTTTCATAACCTTTGCTGGGGGGGGAGGAGAGAGAATACTTGTTTTTCCTGCATTGTGGGCATTTGTGAGGGCCTACTGAGGTTATCTGTACAAAACGCTTCTAAACGCAAACGCTCATATTTCAAAATCAAATTTTTTGGAAAAAATACACTTTAATGAATTTTAATGCAAGAAGATACCATTCTTTTGTAAAATATAAAAGATGATGTCACGCCGAGTAAATACAAACCAAACATGTCACGCTTTAAAATTGTACCTAAAAATCTCCATAGGCAACGCTTTATACAATTTTACAGGTACAGAGGAGGTGTAAGGCTAAAAATATTGCTCTCTTTCTCACTAATGATTGCAGCGATACCTCACATGTTTGGTTTGAATGCCGTTTACATATGCAAGCAGGACCTACGTATGCGTTTGTTTCTGTGTGCGAGCATGCAGGGATGGGGGCAATTTAATTTTTTTTTTATTATTGTTGTTTATTTTATTTTTACACGTTCCCTTTAATTTTTTTTACACTTTTATTCCTATTACAAGGAATAGGTAAACATCCTTAGAAAAAGGGCATGACAGGTCCTCTTTACAGAGAGAGGGGTCTAAAAGTCCCCACATCTCTCCTCTATGCTGGAAAGCCTGAGATATAAAAAAAATTGATCTCAGGCTTTCCAGCAAAAAAAATGGCAGTGTTTACATCTGCCAGAACCCTAAGTGACATCATGGTATAGCTTCCAGACCTCTGAGGGTCATAGAGACCATCTCGTACACGGCCAGCTCTATGGAAAACTACCGATGCCGATGGATTTATTCTCTGGCTTCCTGATCACATGGGAGAGACTGGAGATGCACCAGAGGGCAATGGGAGGGGGGAACGTTCCCTCCTGCCACCTGTAAAAGCAATTAAGTGGCTAAACAGCCGCTAATATGGCTTTTACACTGTAGGGAATTGCAGGCTAAAAAAAAGATATCCGGATGATGCCCACAGCTGCAGGCATTATTTAGATATCTCCACTCAAAGTCCATGATGTCATATGACATATACCTGGGGGAAGTAGTTAAAATGATCTTGGACTTTTTCATCCAGTTTTGGTCTGGCATTTCTTAGGTATTTCAATGATTTCAGATACTGTTGGGTGCCCATTGGGGGGAAGGCTTGCTGTGTAGTAGCTGCCTCACCAGGCCTATTAAGCTTTTTTGAAGTTTTCCTTCATCTGACCACATATGCAAGTCTAATTGTTCCCAGTGCCTCTTTGAGTATGTTTTTCTGGAGGCTATTATCAATGACACCAAGCAATTCACGGTGTCGCTCAGCCCCTCTCATGGTTTCCACGTTCTATGATTGGCAGGGTGAGGATAATTTAGAAGTATGTAAACATAGTTTACTAGTTTAGTTTTGCTAAGGGCTCTGTTATTGGTGGGGAGTGTTCATTCCAGGCAGAGTGTTTGATGTCTTGTGCCCACCTACTACTTAAAAACCTGACCACAGACTCAAATACAAAATGATGTAAAAAAAAGATAGGTGCACAAATCTATATATAGAATGTGTGGGTGTGTTATTTATACTTGTCTGCATGTATGGACACTTGCTATTCGGTTCCTTTACTGTGACAATATTTTTACAAATTAAATGTCATTACATGAATGTAGAATTCATTATCTGCACAGTCAAGCACACTTTTTTCTACTGAAATAGTGAAAATAAATTACTGCTTAAAAATATGTTGTTCTACAATATTAGTTTGCAACCTGGAAACTCAGCCTAACGTATACTTTCTGATAGCATTCAATTTCTCTTCTGTCCTTCTCAATGAGAAGCATTGTTGTGACTGCATGGAGATCTACCAACAAGTTGGAAAACTTCTGGGTGCAATAATTAGTGCTGATTCAATGGGGTTCATTTCCTAAAAACAAATATACTTTTAGTTTTGCAAGGGAAGTTGCACTTTAAATGGGAAATTTTGCTAGAGCTTAGTGACGTGATGAATTTCTTGCAAAGAATGTCCAAACATGTGCAAGGAAAACAGAATTTTTGCTCGCACATGGTTGGATGATGAAAGTCATCCGTTCGGACACGGAGCCGTGGTTTGGCCCTGGCCCCGTTCTCTCCTTATTGGCTAACTGACTTTGATTGACAGCAAATGGCACCTACGCTGTGACTCAGCCAGTCAGAATGGAAGAGCCCCGGGTGGCCGAGGCACTTGTGCACATCGCTGGACCGAGATGGGGCTCAGGTAAGTATTAGGGGGGCTGAGAGGGGCTGCTGCACACAGAAGGATTTTTATCTTAATGCATAGAATATTTGTTGGTTTGTTGTGTTGTGATGCGCGTCACACCAATCGAGGGCTCATGGCATGTCCCAGGATTATTTGATCAAACCATATCCATTTCAGGCTAGGGTATGGGTCTGGGGATAAAAAGTTTTCCTTAGCAATTTTAATGCTTTGTTATGTTGTGTATGTGGCCACTAGGCAATAATGGGTGTTTAGTTTTTAATAGATCTTGGAAACGAATAATAAACTTTTCTATACATGTATTGTTTAATAGTGGGGCACCTAGTTTTTTTAGGCTAGGTGATTTATTGTTGTTTTTGTTGAGTCATTGGGAACCAATGGCACAAGCATCGGTACATCATACTGTATGGAGGCAGGGAGAGAGTCCTGTGTAAGCCATGTGTAAGCTCCAACGCAACTCTATTTAACTTCCACGTCTTTTTCTCCCCACTCTCATTGATTAAGTGTGTAGCAAGGGAGCGAAAGGCGAGTTACTTAAAACTGCTGCGGGGGCCCACTTTAATGTGCACCTATTGCTTTGCCCTGCATTAGCAAAACAGAGGTTCACTTTGATTGTGTGAAAGACAACAAGCTTGAATTAGCATTGAAAAGTTGAAATTCAGCCAATGTGAACTTCCAACATACTTTGCAATCTCTATTCATAATCCATGATCGATGTCTGTCCTGCACATTCCTGTCATTTTCACTCATACATTACTCACTACTTGTTTGTTTGGAAGTAATAGCACCCTCAATTTAATAAGCACGTTTTTCCTTTTATGTATTGGTGGCTTTTGTTTTAATTTAAATTTTAATTTCAATGTATGAAGGTCCATAAATTAATTCATTTCTATTACATTTTTATTTATTGTTATGCATATTTACAGGATATTTACACCAAGTTTTATAAAGTTACATTTTAAATACACAAATCATTCATATTTTAACTATTTAGGAAATTAGTTACATGATCACATAAAACAATTTTATTCTATTAAAATGTTTCCTTTTCGATTTGTACCTTAGCCCTGAAAAAAGGGCAGGTTAAGAACAATACATTGGAGTTTTTGGACAGGCTTTTGACCACATACAAGAGCGGAGAGATTTTTTTACAGTGTATTGCTAAGAAAAAGAAAAGAGCTTAAACTGGGAATGAGTTTGGCAGTGGAGTGACAGAAACAAGAACAAAAAGATCCATCACTGAAAATTATGAACAGTCTGCTTTTTGTAGCTCAACTAAAACAGCCACATTTAATCAAACTGCACCGCAGGTTACTTTCTTGGCTTAGGGCATTGAAACCTGTAAAAGCTTTGACACTTCAAGCTGATGGACACTTTCCACTGATATATACTTTAACATCACTTTCT
Organism: Lithobates clamitans; assembly: GCA_037952925.1. Classification (NCBI taxonomy): domain Eukaryota; kingdom Metazoa; phylum Chordata; class Amphibia; order Anura; family Ranidae; genus Lithobates; species Lithobates clamitans. Next base: position 5,257,420 of record JBBGZY010001206.1, read on the forward strand.
CTCCCAGGGGCAATGGTCACCAGGACAAATGAAGAGGGTGAGTTAGAGGAAGCCATAAAAACCCGTCAGGGATTTTAAACAGGAACTCTGGACTACAGAAAAAAGCTACCCCAGCAGTGGACCCCTCTTCACATTGCAAGGTTTAAATACTTGTTTTTAGAAACAGGTGCCTGGGGTCGCCTCAGAAGTGCCCCTGACAAAAGGGAGAAAAGTTTGGACTATCTCGGTACCTCAAGGACATAAACAAGGATATTGTTATTATTTAAGGTACTTATATAGCGCTGTCAATTTACGCAGCGCTTTACATATACATTGTACATTCACATCGGTCCCTACCCTCAAGGAGCTTACAATCTAAGGTCCCTAACTCACATTCATATACTAGGGCCAATTTAGACAGAAGCCAATTAACCTACCAGCATGTCTTTGGAGTGTGGGAGGAAACCGGAGTATCCGGAGGAAACCCACGCACGCACAGGGAGAACATGCAAACTCCAGGCAGGTAGTGTCATGGTTGGGATTCGAACCAGCGACCCTTTTTACTGCTAGGCGGTGTTTACCACTGTGCCGGGGGGGGGGGGGGGGGAAGGGGGCAGAGTGTAAAAGCTTGATTAGTAAGAAATAAACATACAGAGTATCAGGAGAAAAAGAAATTTGTGGGGTCAGGTAAAGAGGAAAGCTAAAGATTGAGAATTAGAAATGAACAATAGAAAATAGTAAAGATGTGAAAAAAGAAAAATTATTTGAAAAGACTGGTATATTGGATAACTGACCTATTATGTCAGGATTGTTGTTTAATAGTCAGACAGTTATTGACTAGGGATGAGCCGAACACCGGTTTGGTTCGCACCAGAACCTGTGAAAAGACCGAAAGTTCGCGCAAACTTTAGAACCTCGTTAAAGTCTATGGGACTCGAACGTTCAAAATCAAAAGTGCTAGTTTTAAAGGCTAATATGCAAGTTATTGTCCTAAAAAGGGTTTGGGGACCCGGGTACTGCGCCAGGGGACATGTATCAATGCAAAAAAAGTCTTAAAAACGGCTTTTTTTTAGGGAGCAGTGATTTTAATGATGCTTAAAGTGTAAAAAACAAAGTTAACTATTCCTTTAAATATCGTACCTGGGGGGTGTCTATAGTACACCTGTAAAGTACCGAGCTTCACACAGTAGTATAAACACAATAGCTGGAGCTAATTACAATTAACAATACAAACAACAATCCCCCCCTCCTCAGCCTATTCATCAACAGTTCGTCTCCTAGCCAGTGCTGGTGGCTAATGTGATCAGCTCACGCAATTAACATAAACACAGGTAGTTGGAGTTGATGACACCAGCATCTCCTCACAGGATGTGTCCCAACAGTATAATTCAGTCTAATCATTCTAATATGGCATATAAAGGGTTCCCAGAGTCTGTGTGTTTTGGGGGGACATGGAGCTGAATCCAAAGTAACACCAACCCCAGGGTCCCCAGGCATACAGCTCACAGAGAGCACCATTCCCCCAAATGCTAGGGCCCATAATCGGTGGGCAAGAGGCTTGCGTTCAGTCCCCTCCAATAGCCTCTGTCCCGGGTGAGTCTGTCACAACAAGTTTTTCCCATATTAACTCTTACAGGAGAGAATTTCCCTTCCTAGGGGTAGATTTCATCTCACTTCCTGTTGACTCCTTCCGTTTGCAAGTAGGAGTCATTTGTAAGTTAGATTTTTGAAAGTAGGGGCCTGCCCTATATACTCTGCAGAAATTGGGGCCTTAGGTGTTGGTGTTGCCACAACACTGTAAGCCCTCACAGTTACTCTTGGTGGGCGCAGGAACGGGCCCTGCTGTGAAATATTAGATCAAGAATTGTAATTACATGTCATTGTTGAGCAGTGGTAGAAAAATTGGGCCTTTGGTGGTGGTGGTGGTGGTGCTGGTGGTGGTGCTGGTGCCACAACACTGTAAGTCCTCACAGTTACTCTTGGTGAGCACTGGAACGGGCCCTGCTGTGAAATATTATATCAAGAATTGTAATTACATGTCCCTGTTGAACAGGGGGCAGAAAAATTGGGCCTTTGGTGGTGGTGGTGGTGGTGTTGCCACAACACTGTAAGCCCTCACAGTTACTCTTGGTGGGTGCAGGAATGGGTCCTGCTGTGAAATATTAGATCAAGAATTGTAATTACATGTCCGTTATACAGGGGCAGAAAATTGGGCCTTAGGCACTGGTGCCACAACACTGCAGCCCCTCACAGATGCTATAGTTGGAGCGCAGGAATGAGCCCTGCTGCAAAGTATTGCATCAAAAATTGTAATTATACGCCTCTGTTAAACAGGGGCTGAAAAATTGGGCCTTAGCCACTGCTGCCACAACACTGCAACCCCTCGCAGATACTATAGTTGGAGCGCAGGTATGAGCCCTGCTGCAAAGTATTGCATCAAAAATTGTAATTATACGCCCCTGTTAAACAGGGGCTGAAAAATTGAGCCTTGGGCACTGGTGCTGGTGCCACAACACTGCAACCCCTCACAGATGCTATAGTTGGAGCGCAGGAATGAGCCCTGCTGCAAAGTATTGCATCAAAAATTGTAATTACACACCCCTGTTAAACAGGGGCAGAAAAATTGGGCCCTTAGCCACTGGTGGCGGTGCTCAGAACCAAAAATGTTCTTACAAGCTATCAGCATGAAAATTGAGGAGGAAGAGGATTGTCACTCAGCATAACAGGATAGTCACTCAGCATCAGCATAGGCAGTCTTGAAGGGATCTCACATTAAAAAAAAAATATTCTGTTACATCAGCATCAGGAGCTTGGTAGCTGGTGATCCAAGACTGATTCATTTTTATGAAGGTCAGCCGATCGACCGATTCGGTGGACAGTCGCACCCTGTGACAAAGTCTCCAGCAGCACTGAATGTGCGTTCCGAAAGAACGCTGGATGCAGGACAGGCCAGTAGCTCAATTGCATACTGTGCAAGCTCTGGCCAGTGATCCATCCTCAAGACCCAGTAACCCAGAGGATTTTCGGTGGGAAAGGTGTCCAAGTCTGATCTTGCCCCTAGTTATTCCTGCACCATGTGAATCAGACGCTGGCGATGGTTGCTGGAACCGATCATACCTTGGGGCTGCGGACTAAAAAATTGTCTAAATGCATTGGTCAGACGGCCACCTTCTCCACCGCTCCTTCTGTGACTGACCGAAGCCTCAGCAACACGTTGTCCAGGAGGACCAGGAAATTGTAACCTCCCAGGCTCTGGAAACGTGTTGCACAAACCTTTCTGCAAGACCTACCGAAGATGTTTCATCCTCCCTCTGCGACGGCAAAATAAGGTCCGCAACCTTACCCTTGTAACGTGGATCAAGGAGGGTTGCCAGCCAGTAATCATCCCTCCCCTTGATACAACGAATACGAGGATCCTTCCACAGGCTTTCCAGGATCAGGGAGGCCATGCAGCATAGGTTTGCTGAGGCATTCGGTCCAGAGTCCTCTGGGTCACTAAGGACAACATGATCTGCAGCCACCTCCTCCCAGCCACGTACAAGTCCATGGGGTTCCTCAGACTGTAAATGATCCCTTGAAGACTGCTGCTGACGCTGAGTGCCAGGCTCCACCTCCATTCTGACACAATCCTCCTCCTCCTCTTCCTGTGTGATCGGCGGGCACGCAGGAACACTGTCTGGATAAAGGGGGCCTTGAGAGGTAAGGAAGTCCTCCTCTTCCTCCCTCTGTTCTGCCTCAAGTGCCTTGTCCATTATTCCACACAGCGTGTGCCCCAACAGGTGGACAAGAGGGACAGTGTCACTGATGCATGCACTGTCACTGCTCACCATCCTCGTGGCCTCCTCAAATGGTGACAGGACAGTGCATGCATCCCTGATCATAGCCCACTGGCATGGGAATGCACACAGACTTTCTTGGCCTGCCTCAGGACATCCTGTAAGCCCGGGTACCTGCCCATGAACCGCTGCACCACCAAGTTAAGGACGTGAGCCAAACAGGGCACATTGGTCAGTTGTCCCTGTCAGAGGGCGGAGAGGGGGTTGGTGCTATTGTCGCAAACCACCATACCTGACTTAAGCTGGCATGGCGTCAACCACCTCTGAACCTGCCCCTGCAGAGCTGACAGAATCTCTGCCCTAGTGTGGCTCCTGTCCCCCAAGCACACCAGCTCAAGCACCGCATGGCATGAAAAAAAGGCTAGAGGTTGAGGGGATTTTTGCGGTGTCGGTAAGAATACACAGTAAATAAAATTAAAATAAATTTTATTATTACAAAGTTAAAAGATACGAAAAGTGTTCACATTAATAACAGACATATGGTGTTCATATAGATTGGTAGGTTCAAAAGAAGAGGTGAATACATTGCATACTAGCCCAACATGTTTCACTAATTGCTTCTTCAGGGGATGTGCAGTTCAGAGTAAGATTCACGTAAATAACTAAACAGGTATAGAAACAAAAAATTATTATAACAGACAAAAATTGTATTCAGAATAGTTCATCATAGGTGAGCAAGACACACCTAATTCTACACCTTCATTCCTCTCAGTGCAGGTTTCAGAGAGGACTGAAGGTATAGTGGGGTTGGAGATCCCAGCTGATGAGGAGCAATGAGAGGTCCGCTTTGTTCTTTGGTGTGGGTCTTTTAGGTACGCTTGCCAACAAACATAGCAGGTCGACATATGTCTGGTCAAGAATGTGGTGCCCAAACGGGTGATGTTTTGGCCATGCGAGATACGCTTGAGACATATGTTGCAAATAGCAGCGGTGCGATCTGATGCACTTGTCTCAAAAAAGGCCCACACCAAAGAACTTTTGGAATAACACGCAGAGACAGCAGCGCTCTGCACATGCGGAGCTCTGCTGTGTGATGCAGTTGGCGTTCTGCCCTTAAGCTGGCCCCTGGAGGGCATCCTGCCTTGTTGGAGATGTGCCTCCTCCTCCTCTCCCTTTCAGTCACCCATGTGGAGTCAGTGACTTCTTCATCATCCCCTCCCTCCTCATCACTGGAGCAAACCTGGCAGTATGCTGCAGCTGGGGGAACATGACTGCCAGATTGCTGCCCTTCTTGGGCACCCCCACTCTCTGGGCTCATGTTACTGCCTTCCTCTAGCTGGGTACCATCATCGGAGCCTTCAAAACTCTGGGCATCCTCCTGGAGCATGTACCCAACACTGTGGTTAAACAGTTTGGGGGACTCCTCAGGAGGACATGGTGGTGCTAGGGAAGGAGTGACTGATGTCATTAAGCCGAGGGAAGAGGCCGCGTTGGCAGCTGCTTTGCCAGACAAAGTGCCCTGAGCCTGGGTGAGAGAGGATGAGGAGGATGAGGACGGCTTGGTCATCCACTCTACCAAGTCTTTGGCATGTGGCAGCTCAACACAGCCAGCTGCCGAAAAAAAGGACAAGCGTGTCCACGACCAGCACTGTTGCCTCTAGACACAGAGCCTGCTTGCCCTCTTTTATTGGCTTGTGACTGTCTGCCTCTACTTGTTGGCCTTCCAGACATACTAATGGCCTGCAGTGAGATGTAGCTGCACAACTGATTATACTGCAGCTAGCAGAATCAACTGCCTGCCTGCAGTATTATTAGTATTAGCAATTGTCTTCAGGTAGCTTTAGGTGCACACTGTGCAGAGGACACAGTACACTAACTGTAAATACTGCAGCTGCCTGCCTGTGGTATTAATAGGATCAGAACACCAGCAATTGTCTTCAAGTAGCTTTAGGTGCACACTGTGAAGAGGACACAGTACACTGACTGTAAATACTGCAGCTGCCTGCCTGTGGTATTAATAGGATCAGAACAACAGCAATTGTCTTCAGGTAGCTATAGGTGCACACTGTGCAGATGACACAGTACACTAACTGTAAATACTGCAGCTGCCTGCCTGTGGTACTAATAGCATCAGAAGAACACCAGCAATTGTCTTTAAGTAGCTTTAGGTGCACACTGTGCAGAGGACACAGTACACTAACTGTAAATACTACAGCTGCCTGCCTGTGGTACTAACAGGATCAGAAGAACACCAGCAATTTTCTTCAGGTAGCTTTAGGTGCACACTGTGCAGAGGACACAGTACACTAACTGTAAATACTTCAGCTGGCTGCCTGTGGTATTAATAGGGTCAGAACACCAGCAATTGTCTTCAGGTAGCTTTAGGTGCACACTGTGCAGAGGACACAGTACACTAACTGCAAATACTGCAGCTTCCTGCCTGTGGTACTAATAGGATCAGAAGAACACCAGCAATTGTCTTCAGGTAGCTTTAGGTGCACACTGTGCAGAGGACACAGTACACTAACTGTAAATACTGCAGCTGCCTGCCTGTGGTACTAACAGGATCAGAAGAACACCAGCAATTTTATTCAGGTAGCTTTAGGTGCACACTGTGCAGAGAACACAGTACACTAACTGTAAATACTGCAGCTGCCTGTCTGTGGTACTAATAGGATCAGAAGAACACCAGCAATTTTCTTCAGGTAGCTTTAGGTGCACACTGTGCAAAAGACACAGTACACTAACTGTAAATACTCTAAAAACACCTGCCTGCCTGTCAGTATGAAGAGAATAACAGGAACAGATCTAGCTAAACTGAATATAGTGTATATATATATATATATATATATATATATATATATATATATAAAAATAAATATATATATATATATACAACACCTAGGATGCATATATATACACAATACACTGTAAGTGCAGCTAACTGACTTGCCTGCCTACTCTATCTAACTTAAATCAAATGACACTGTCTCTCTGTCTATCTCTCTCCGCCGCCGCAACACAGTACACAAGGCCGCCATGCAGGCAGCCTTATATAGTGTGGGGTATGTACTAAACCCCCTGAGCCATAATTGGCCAAAGCCACAACAACTCGAAGCTCATCCCTATTGTTGACTGGTGATTATTTAAACGGGGGATCTATTTGTGTGGTGTGTCTCAGCAAGGTCATAACCCCTGATAGATATACATATATATTTATCAGTGGGGAGAAGAGATATATACTGGATTGTTACATGTTTATATAAAGTATATCGGTTAGTGCCGATAACTCTGCATCCGCTCATGGTGCCAAGCTCGGCATCCAGTGCACGGTTACCATAGTGTCGGCTTGTGTACATAAATGATAATGAATATAGTGAGACTTACCGTTTGCTTTCCTGCATCCAAATAACCCCAGGGAGCGTCCGCCATGCTAGGGGCCATTCCCAGTGTCCCTATATGCCTTCAATCCAGCTGACGTTCATTAGCCGGCAGACGCTTAAATGCTTTTTTAGTCTAGGGGAGTAGGAAAAAGGTGATTTATTTACTTTATTTTTCACTCCTCAAGGCTTCCTCCTTTTTGTAAGATCGTTCTCACAAAGTCGCTCCCTTTCACGGTCAGACAGGTCCCAGCTCTCCAACATCATCATGTACAATAAAATTGAGCTTTACTACTAGAAGTAGTAAAGCTTTACTACAGCTTTACTACTTCTCTACCCTATCCAAAAATAAAGTTTTGGTTTTAGGATTAGGAAAGTGAGAGGACATGGTGATGTTCTGCAACATAACACTGCATATTCCTATCTGCTGTGATTTAAGACAAGTCCTCTCAGCACTCATATGTATCTAGTGTAGCATTCACCCTGAAAGGACTGGTTGATTTATTTGGGCTTTCCAAGTTTTTCCACCAGTGATCTAGCCTACAGTTGTCCCAAAACTCTCATCAACTCACCAGCGGTGACTGTTGGAAGGCAACATGTTTTATTTCATAAATACAAGAGGCGTTTGAAATATGAACTATGGCTATACCAGACCTTCGCATTCTTGGGGGCTGTCTGGAATGTAAAAAGTTGCACATCAAAGCTTGGTAGCATATCAGATTATTCATCTGAAGAAGCAAGGCTGAACAAAAGCTTGGCTCCTGACCCTCTGGTGTGATAACGTTATGCAAGCAAGCTTCAAAGAGAGCCATGACTGGAAGGATGATTGATGAAGGTGGGTTACAGAGATCAAAGGCATTGAAGATTGACCCAGGATACATAGACATGATACATGGACAATGCTGCCCCTAGGGGCAAATACAGCAGGATGGACAGTAATATAATATATTGAGGAGAACTGCCCCGTAAATACGTTGATTTGTCAAAGGTCTAGATGGGCTGGCAATGGGGCTGGGCCGGAACAGTGTATGATTGAAGTATAAAAAGGGCTGAGTGAGACAGAAAGCTTTCTCTGTTACCATCATTTTGAGCCCAGCTGAGGATACAATATCTAGAGGACAGTCTTGTGATAAGTATATTTGACGCTCTATTGTTATATGCTTTGTAATATCTTCCTTTAGTGTTTTCATGTTAACATTTTCCTATTTTCTTGGGAAATAAATAAGACATTGATTTATTAAGCAGTGTGTTTGTTTTCAATGCTAACCTTATATTATTGTGCTAGCAACTGTAACTATCAGAGTTTGATAGACTAGCTAACTATAGGAAAAGACAAATTAATACATATATGAAATAAATAGAGGGAATCCGTAACCACCATCGGATAATAATATTTATTTTAGAATTTATTTCAATTGGCACCCGAGTTTTATTTCATTGGCACCCCAGAAGGCATGTGGAATTTATTTCTGCAGAGAATCCAAACCCTAATGTATTTTTGTCTTGAGTCCCTATAAGCTGAGTCCTCAGCTACACCCAGAACTGAAAAACTTCTCTACTGTGGACAAGATTTGCGCTGGTTCATGAATTCTGAAGCCCTGCGTGAGTGGTCCTGAAAGTTCTATGAAATATTTCATCAGTGTGTGGACGCGCAAAACCTGGTGAGATTTTAGGCTGGTATATGTGTATGTGTTAAAATTTATTGTATTGCTAATGCAAATTGTCTTAGGCCTGTGTAGCTGGTCAAGAGTGCTGGCGAGTGAGGGGCTGATCACCCTTGGTTATCTGATGTAGCCTGCAGACTGACAGAATAAATCACACATCTTTGAGGAGAAAGTGGGAGAAATATAGTGTTTTTTTTTGTATTAGTTTATTTTTTATTTTTTCCCACATGAGAGTGAAATGGCTCTCTGTTCTAATAGAGTTTCAACGTGGCCTGCGTTTTGAGATAATAGGGCTAAAGTCAGTGGTATAGTAGAGCATTGATTAGTTTGCTCTGCCTTGTGACAAGTAAAAGTTAGCTTTTAAACAGCTTTTATCTGTGTGTTTTGTCTGGGTGCATTGTGTAAGCAACTGGTGTATAGACTGGTTGACCAACAGACTGACTTCCATTTCATCAATCCTCTTCTTGCTATTTTATTGGCACAAAGTCTAGGGAAGTGGTTCCCAACCTCAGTTCTCAAATACCGCCTCAATGTCAACGGCTTGATGACTGGGGCTGGGAACCACCAGTGTAGGGGACAAAGGGTTGTGGGTACAGGATACCCAAAAACGTATATTTTGCCTCTACCACAGGCTAATGTATGTTAGGTAGGCCAGATGGACAGCTAACTTTAAATATATTTAACTCCTCTCACAGGATAGTTGTGGGTGGACATTTAGGCCGAGAATGACAACTGACTATGCAGGATACCTTAAAGGACTGAGAAATTAGGTCTCTATGCAATGTCCATCCGGCAGCAGCTTCTCCAAAGCTCTCATGGACACCCTTCCCCCAAGCAGACTCTTCTGAAGATGTTCCTTCTGGGTAGCCACCTCCCTATTTCTCCGGCTTCAGCTTCCTTTCTCAGACAAAGGACCTTCCTTTCTCAGACAAAAGCCTTTGAGGTGAAAAGTGGATATTTCTATTTCTAAAACACATCTTATCCAGGCAAAGCCTGGAAGGTAAGGACCCTTCTAGAAGGTTACCCTGAGTATTTATCTTCTTCCCCAGCCTGCATCATTGTAATACACCTCTCAGTAATTGGTCAAGGTAGAGTGGACATTCATAACCCTTTACATTGTATCTTCTCATGCTAACTACTGGAAAACACTACCCAGAAGCAAGCAGAGGAAACAATGTCCTGGGCTTAGGAAAAATGGAACAAACCCAGATAACAATAACAAACAAGCTCAGACTAGCTTAAGCCTAGCTGCAAACACCACATTTGGACTAGTGACATTCCAGCTTATGGTAGGGTCCCTACACTAGCTATCTAGCTCAATACAGTCCTAGGCCACTGGGTGCCAGAGTGCATCCAGCATGTTTCATGGATGTTCCCTGCGTAGATAGACCCAGTGCTGACTCAGCACCCACATCTACCTACACATCACTGCAAATGACCGTTGTCTTGAGTCAATTTTTGAATGCTGTCAAGTAAATAATATTTGACTTTGGGCTAGCTTACTATTGTTGACTATAGGGGCTTCTAAGAGAACGTTTATGTTCTAAAGGCAAACCCAGCACAACTCTAGTCATTGGCTTTTAAAGTAACCTGTTATAAGCAATACAGGGGGATGGCACTGCTGAATTCATACTGAAAATTCCTGCTGACTAGCTGTTGTGTTGACCTATTGGTGTCAGAACATTTGGAGTCAGTAACCTTAATCAATCATACAGTTCAACGTTAACCATGGCAGCCAGACAACTTGCATCTTCAGATGGATGTCAGCAATGCCAGTATTTATTTAAGTTATAACAGGTTTCCTTTAACAACAGGGATAAGGCCAAGTGTTAATAACATAGTATTCTTTCTAATGTTAGCATATTGCTCTATTTTGGTTTCTCCCTCTCGACATTTAACACTTATGCTGCCTGAAAGGGCAAGATGACCGCAATGTTACTGTACAGCTGGGCACAAAGTTAAAGTTTCAGATGACATGGATTAGTGGTAATAAATATCGTGGGTGAGCCTGAGGTAAACAGGCTGGGAATTTGTGCACTCTGCATGTAGAAAGTAAATATATACATGTACACAAAGAGGGAGGGAGCACAGGAAGGAGAACTATGTGCGGGTATGATAGGAAGGAATGTGAGGGATGGGGTACAGTGCAGCAAAGGCGGGCAAACAAAATTCACAGTAGTGGAGAACAGTAGTAGGGGTAAAAATGTAAGATGAACCAATGTATAAAAGACAGAGAGCAGAGGATATTCTGTTGAGGGTCAACGCACCAACAGATTATCCCATTTTAAAGTGGCAGTCTGGCCAAAACCAAAAAAAGATTAAACGTGCTCCCACACCTATTCTAAGCCCTATACTAACTACCCCATTAAGGAACGATGTATATACTTACCTAATCTAAGGGTGCTCCAGTCCGGTCATGTAACCCCCCCGCCCCAGCACCAGCTTCATGGGAAAGGAGAAAAAGATGATAATGGCTGCAGAGCCTGGGCGGTGATGTCACACATAGGTGTACCATGAGCCTCTGTTGTTGACTGTCCATCCTCGCCCCTGAGGCGTGCGCTGGGAGTCAATCATGTGACCGAAGTCGGACCGGAGCACCCTTTGATTAGGTAAGTGTAGACATCTGTCCTTTACAGAATAGTTAGCATAGGGCTTAGAATGGGGGTAGGAGTGGGTTTAAACATAGTTAGCTTTTCACTGGACTCAATTCCATTTTAGTCTGACCACCTTAAATGCACTTTGAAGATTCTGAGGCAACATGGAAAAAGGTGTTATGGTCAGATGAGACTAAAATTGAATTATTTGGCCTCAACATCAAACGATATGTCTGGTGGAAATCCATTCAAATATCACCCTTCCGACAGTAAAGCATGGAGGTGGTGTTTCTCTGCAGTAGCGACTGGAGCACTTGTCAGGATAGAAGGAAAAATGGATGGGGCAAAATACCATCAAATTCTTCAGGAAAATCTGCTTCCCTCTGCCAGAAAGTTGTCAATGGGAAGGTTTACCTTCCAACATGACAATGGCCCAAAGCACACAGCAAAAATGACCATACAGTGGTCGAAGGAGAAAAAAGTGAATGTCCCTGCATGGCCTAGTCAGAGCCCAGACTTAAACTCCATTGAAAATCTGTGGAATGACTAAAAACGGTCACCATCAAATTTAAAGTGGTTGTATACCCATTTTATTAAATTTCTGGCATAGTAATCCTTGAAAGCCAGTAAATTGTGTGCTTTGTGTGAATGGCTTCCTACCTTCTTCCTTTCCTTGAAATCCTTCGTTTTCTGAGCAATGATGTCACCAGCGCATGCGCTCTTAGTCCCATTTTTCCGGTAAGCTCTTTGTGCCGGAAAAATGGTGTTTACATGCCGGGGCTACGTCATTTCCTTAGCTCGGCATCAGCGACCCTGCGATATACTTCCCCATTCAGAAGATCCTATTCGCTGAACTCGGATTATGGCCATGGAGAGCGAGTAAGAGCAAAAAAATAACTGCTATTTGGATGCGGAAGACAGCAGTTACAATGACGGCAGCTGCAAATTAGCAGGAGCTTTACAAAAAATTTTATTTTATCAAGTAAGAAGCGTTCCATTTGCTTTCTCTATACAGCACATTTAACTACATGTAATTCCTTATTTGTATTTTGTGGTACAATTATCTGGGTTTACTACCGCTTTAACTGAACTTGAGCAATTCTGCAAACAAGAGTGGGCACATATTGCAAAGTCTAGATGTGCAAAGTTAGTAGAAACATATCCCTCCCAACAGACAAAAGGCTGTAATTAAAGCAAAAGGTGGTTCAACAAAATACTGACATAAGGGGGGGTGATCCTTTTTCCAACTCTGTTTTTAATTTTTAATTTTTTTATAACATGTTGGTGTTATATCTATCACTTGGATGATATAGGTTTCACTAGTAAATACAGCTGTATAAAACAAAAATGTGTCTGTCTTCATTTCAGGCTGCAAAGCAACAAAATGTTATTATTTTAACCACCTCAATACAGGGCACTTACACCCCCTTCCTGCCCAAGCCATTTTTCAGTTTTCAGCGCTGTTGCATTTTGAATGACAATTGCGCGGTCATGTTACACTGCACCCTAATTAAATTTTTATCATTTTTTCCCCACAAATAGAGCTTTCTTTTGGTGGTATTTGATCACCTCTGCGGTTTTTATTTATTGCGCTATAAACAAAAGAAGCGGGACAATTTTGAAAAAACACAATATTTTTTACTTTTTGCTATAATAAATATCCAATTTTTTTTTTTTTTTTAACAAATTTTTTCCTCAGTTTAGGCCGATATGTATTCTTCTACATATTTTTGGTAAAAAAAAATTGCGATAAGCGTATATTGATTGGTTTGCGCAAAAGTTATAGCGTCTACAAAATAGGGGATAGATTTATAGCATTTTTATTATTTATTTATTTTTTACTAGTAATGGCGGCGATCTGCAATTTTTATTGTGACTGCGATATTGCGGAGGACACATCGGACACTTTTGACACATTTTTGGGACCATTCACATTTATACAGCGATCAATGCTATAAAACTGCATTGATTACTGTGTAAATGTGACTGGAAGGGAAGGGGTTAACACTAGGGGGCGCTCGAGGGGTTAATGTATGACCTAAGGAGGTGATTCTAACTGTGGGGGGAGGGGACTGACTGGGGGAGGTGACCGATCGCTGTCCCTATGTACAAGGGACACGCCATCGGTCTCCTCTCCTCTCTGACAGGACGTGGATCTGTGTTTACATGCACAGATCCACGCTCCTGCTCTGTTACCCGGCAATCGAGGGTGCCCGGCGGACATCGCGGCCGCCGGGCACGCGCACCGGGTCCCGAGCGACGCAGCGGGCACGCGCGCGCCCCCTAGTGGCTCGGGAGGGTCATATGACATCCTCCCAGAACAACAGAAGCCTCGTCCCGCCGTCATATGACGGTGGGCGGTGGCTTAGTGGTTAAAGAGGGTGATTCTTTTCTATACCCACTGTACGTTTAGCATGTTTATGCTTAGTTAACAAACACACAACTCACTTTCTGTCATAGGGTTACAACGCTGCTTCTCTATAGTACAGCGAGTGAGCATTGTCACCCTAGGACAGATGATATGCTACTGCCAAGATTACCCAGCTAAAACTAAGGGTAGATGTTCTGCAGTCCTAACACACTTTGGGGGTTATTTACGAAAGGCAAATCCACTTTGCACTCCAAGTGCACTGAAAGTGCACTTGGAAGTGCAGTCGCTGTAAATCTGAGGGGAAGATCTGAAATGAGGGGAAGCTCTGCTGATTTTATCGTTCAATCATGTGCAAGCAGTTTTTTATTTTGCTTGCATGTCCCCCTCGGATCTACAGTGACTGCACTTCCAAGTATACTTTCAAAGTGAACTTGCAGTGCACATGTAGTGCAAAGTGGATTTGCCTTTAGTAAATAACTCCCTATGTGTCACAGGGATACAACCCTGCTTCTCTATAGTATGGCGAGTGAGCATTGTCACCTTAGAATCTAAACCATGTTACTGGAGGCAGGATCACCTGGTGAAAGTAAAGGCACCCCGATGCATATATACAGTGTGAATAAAAAGACCAGCACTACACCACAACACAAAGATGTGTGCAGATTTACCAAAATTATGTTGTGTGAGGAACTTTGAAAATATTGGGAAAGTGGCAGCTTAACAGTCCTTAGAAATTGTGGCTGCATTCGTTTTCTTTTTTGAAGCTTTTTTTTTCATCTGGGGATACTGCCAGTAAAACACTTCCTGTTCTAGGTTGACAATGCTCACTCACTGCCACTGTATCAATGGAGGAGAAGCAGTGGTACCCTGATTTTTACTAAAGATATCTCCTTCCTCATTTCCATTACACAGAGGTTTGTAGATTATAGAAGAGAGCTGAGAAGACTGACAGCGATGTTGGAGATTTTAGTACAGGAGGTTCCAAAGACACAAGATATCTGGCAAATATATTTCCATACTTGCAGAAAATGTACTTAGCCTATAAAAAAGAAAACATTAAAGTCTTGTTTTAATTTGTTTAAAAATAACAAACATGTTATACTTACCTCCTCTGTGCAGTGGTTGTGCACAGAGCAGTCCAGATCCTCTTTTCTTCTCGGTTCCCCGCCGGCACTTCTGGCCCCTCCCTCATGCCGAGTGCCCCCACAGCAAGCAGCTTGCTATGGGGGCGCACGAGCTGAGCCGCTGCTCTGTGTGTTCATTTAACCACGGAGCCACAGCTCGGCCCTCCCCCTCTCCTCATTGGCTCACTGACTTTGATTGACAGCAATGGGAACCAATGGTGCTGCTGTGTCTCAGCAAATCAGGAGGGAGAGTCCCAGACAGCCGAGGCTCTCGTGCAACATTGCTGGATCGAGAGGGGGTTCAGGTGAATATTAGGGGGACTGCTGCACACAGAAGGTTTTTTTATCTTAATGCTTAGAATGCATTAAGATAAAAACACCTCCTGCCTTTACTCTACGTTCACACCTATATGCTTTTTTGTTCATTTTAAGTTTTTCAGAGATGCACTACAGTCCATTTAACATGGTTTCCTATGGTACACATTCACATCTATGCAGTTTTAGCTGGTGCGTTTTTGAAAAGGTCGGGGACTTTTTTCTTGCAGCAGACTGCGTTTTACATGTAATACACGTCAATAGAGTCGCACCAGAAATGCAAGTGTTGCATTTTTGATGCCTTTTCTAATGCGTTTTGCATTTTTTTTCCTTTTAAAAACACTGCATATAGCTGGTGGCCAAGGAGTGGGCCGGGATGCCAGCCACCGCCTCCTTACCAACCAATAAGTCATCAGCTGTCAGCTGGGTTTCCCGCTGACAGCTAAGTGTAAAAAAAATAATTACCGGCTAAAAAATTAATGAAAAAAAAAAGGTGTGGGGTCCCCCCCCTCCCAGTCCATACCAGGCTCTTTGGGTCTGGTATAGATTTTAAAGGGAACCCCATGCCAAAATTTTAAAAAATGGCTCTGCGGCCCCCACCCCAAAGCACCCTGCCCCTACGCTGATGGGGACAAGGGCCTCTTCCCCAAAACCCTGGGCTGTGGTTGTGGGGTACTGTGGGCAGGGGGCTTATCGGAATCTGAAAGCACCCTTTAACAAGGGGACCCCCCCAGATCCCGCTCCCCCTATGTGAATGAGTATGGAGTACATAGTACCCCTACCCATTCACCAAGAAATTGTAAAAGTGAATAAAGACAGTACAACAGTTTTTGACAATTCCTTTATTAAAAAATAAAAAAACAATGTCCTCTTATGTAAATCCATCATCATTCGCGATGCTGCCGCCACTGCTGGACCGGGAAAACGAAAAAAAAACTAAAACCCAGCTGACAGCTGATGACTCATGCCCGGCCTGCTCCTTAGTAACCAGCTATATACAGTGTTTTTAAAGGGAAAAAAAAACACAAAGCGCACAGGCAAAAGGCATGAAAAATGCATGCAAAACGCATTAACAACGCAGGTTTAAAAATGCACCGCAAAACATGCCTGAAAAATGCATCAACCCCAACCTCATAGATGTGAACCTAGACTTAGAACCTCTTTAACAGCTCTCCCAGCCACCAACTGGACACACCCCCCAGGGATTGGCTGGACCTGCTCAATATTTAGGCTGTTTATTTAAATTCTCCCTCGCTAAACTACAGGAACTTCTTCTAGAGGCAGGGGGAAGCAATCAAACTCACAGCCAGGGCAGCCCTGAGCAGACCAGAATAAACAATTACTAAAACTAGATCTACCTAGCAGCTGTGGCGTCGGGAGGGGGGAGCTGACCGGGGCTTTAGCCCGGAGTGGGTCCCCAAAAAGCCCTGGGTCTGGTATTGGTTATTGTTAACTATTAGCCCCGAGTCCCAAGGCCTGTGGTTTGCTGGGAACTCTGGACTACACGGTGCGGCCGCAGTGTCATATGCAGTCCTGCCTCCTGGTCTGGCTCCTATGATAGTCCAATGCCAGGATGTGTGACGTCCATCATAGGAGCCGAGCCAGTCCAGGATGCAGGACTTAATGTGACACTATTTACCTTTTATCATCAGAAGTATATAGCAGTCCTGTGACTTCTATCAGTGTCCAGCCAAGCACTGGTAAAGCTTGTAGGAGGAGTTTTTTGACTGTCCTATGAGACTGTAGGACCCCTGACTCTGTCTGGACAGTGTAGATTGGCCCTGTGCTGATTACATGAATCCTCCCAAGAAAAAAAAACCTCTCTAGCAATATACACCAAACTGAGCATGTGCAGCCTGGCTCCATAGACTCTGTGTTATCAGGAAATTATTAGGAGTCAGTGGAAGGAGGGGAGCATCAGAGAAGACAGGATTAAATAGCGTTTTTGCACAATGTGGAGGATTACCCCTTAGCTTCTACAGTGAGTTTAACAAGCATGCTTTACTGCATATATAGACTGAATTTACTGTTGTGGGTTTAGTAAAACTAAGTTATTAGTCACTGGCATGAGCATTGTTACTTTCAGTCAGGGAAGAAGACTATAAGTCTTGTGTCCAACATATTTCAACACAGAGCTTACACAGGCACTTACGAAGGCAAAGAACAGCAGGACAGCACAAAAGAGGTAAGTATCAATGTATCTTTGTGGGTGGTGGGGGCAGGGCCGCTGATAAGGCAGTACTGCTGGCCCTCCTGTACCGGGCCTGTGTCCCATCAGTTCAAAAGGGGGGTCCAGGCACCTGCCGAGCAGGAAGGCAGGCTGTACTGCCTTGCTGAGGAAACCGATTCTCAGTTAAATATTTGTGCCCCCACCCCCCTGCTGTCCGGGCCCCCCTTCTCTGCAGCGCTGTCAGCTTCCATCCCCTCCTGCCGGCAGGTGCAGCAGGCACACAGGCGGATCAATTTCAGGATGAGCGGGGAGGCCCTGTCAGGAAGGCTGTATGGGGCCCCATGATTTCTAACAGCAGCCCTGGGTGGGGGAGTTGAGCTATCAAGAGAATGTTGTATAAAAATAAGTTGCACTCATATATAATGTGAGTGATCACAAAAAATGAATAAATAAATGAAAAAGTAGATCATAAAGTAAATTTTTGAAGTGACATTCTCTTGATAAATAAATATAGGGTGATACCGCGCTAGAGTGTACAATAAACATATACAACAGCAACAAAAACTCAAAAAAGGAGATGGGGGTATGTTGAATAAACAGAACCCACTCAGTATGTGGGGACTCGTACCGGAACTGGTGGACCCCCTAAAGAGCAAGGTCATATGCGCCAGCAGACTTAGCCTTCTGCAGGGTCTATAGGTCCTCCTTGTCCCTGGAGCTCTTCGGCAGTGGCTGGAAGTCCTCTACAGTATCCAACTTCAAAATAAGAAGTCACCTCTAAAGGGAGCACTGTGACATAAGCCCAGCGGAGCTACGCGCTGAGGTCATCACGCCCCGGAAGTACGGGTGTCTTTTTACAAATTTTTGCCGGCTGTTGGATACTGTAGAGGACTTCCAGCCACTGCCGGAGAGCTCCAGGGACAAAGAGGACCTATAGACCCTGCAGAGGGCTAAGTCTGCTGGTGTATATGACCTTGCTCTTTAGGGGGTCCACCAGTTCCGGTATGAGTCCCCACATACTGAGTGTTTATTCAACATACCCCCATCTCCTTGGTGACGGTGGAAGTGACTTGGAGTACATCACCCCATTGGAATCGCCCCGTTTCACACTGTGGAATCTTTCTTTGTGTGGACTCAATTTTTTTCATTTCTCTTTATGCAGAGTTTTTTTACATATAGACTTATTTGTATTTCACTTGCACTTCATTTCATTTATTTATTTGTTGTGATCACTCACATTATATATGAGCACAACTTATTTATATACAATTTTGTGCACTGTGGAGATATCTGAGTTTTTGTTGCTGCTGTATATATTTATTGTACGCTCTAGCGCGGTATAACCCTATATTTATTTATCAAGAGAATGTCACTTCATAAATTTACTTTATGATCTACTTTTTCTCATAGGTTTTTCTTCTATTATATACTGTAAGTAGAAGGGGACACTGAATATGAAGCTTTAAGGGGCATATAAGCAGCTGGGGAATAAAGTCAGGCCCTGTGAATGTTCCAGCAGTGTATGAATACAAGCAAGTGTTACAAATACATGCTGCTTTCTCCTGGCGCCTTTCCAGCTTCCAAGCAATGTCAACGGGTTCATGCAAACTTCTGTCACATTCCAAAGTCTGACGCTCCCACTCTCATGCAGGCAGTAAAACAAAAACAGAATGCTACTTACTAATTATATAACATGAGCATAAACTTGCTTTATTATTTTCTTAGTATTCTTCATTAAAACTGCCCTCCAGGAAATATTTTTGATTGATGTTATTGTAAATAGGTTCTCACTGCCTTCAGCATTAATTGCACACTCTGCCTAATCTCCTAAAGGATCAGTTATTAGTAAGATGCAAAGTAAATCAATATATTATGTATACATGTTTTCCATAAATTTATTAGCAATTCATCTTTAAAAGAGAAGTAAAGGATTTTTTTAAATTTCATTTTTATACTTACCTAGGTGGATGCAGCATCTGTCCCCCTGGCGCCTCTGCACTGAGAACCGAGCAATTGAACACCGCCAATGGCTCGGTTCTCACAGCTCCCCGAGCAGAGAGTTGTAGACAGCTTTCCGCTCTGCTTCCTCCTTGCTCACTGGAGCGATGAGCTGTGGAGGGGCGAGGAGCGGCCGTCTCAGGCTTTCAGCAGCTCGCTGAGAGCCTGAGACGGGTGTCAGTCCAGGCACCTGGCAGATCCCAACTTCCATTGTCTGGATGACGTAGTGCCTGGACTGAAATCCATGACGCTCCGCAGAGAGCCGACTTCAGTCCGCTTTCTGCTAAAAACGCATCACAGGAGTGCAAAATGAATTACACTCCTGTGATCTATAGGAGAAGTATAGCCAAACAAGCTTTGGCTATACTTCTCCTTTAATGGCTGGTTTAGACCAGATGCAGTTCAGTGTGATTTTAATCTACATCACAAACACATGTACAGCATTTTTCCATGTATTCCAATGGACCTATTTCACACCAGTGCAGTTTGTTCCAGTGCAGTCAATAAAAGTAGCACAAGCTGCATTTTTTCTCATGAAGCACATCTGCAATGTGCAATCACAAATGCACTGAAACGTACATGTCCTGAATTGAGATGAAGAAAAAAGGGGAAAAACGCATCAAAAACACACTGAAACGCATTGAAAAAGCGCATACAGAAACACATCCAGAATTCAGAAATTGCAGAGTGAATGGACCATAAGGCCATAATACCTTTTATTATATCTAAATTAGGGATGCACCAATACCATTTTTTTAACACCGAGTACAAGTGCCGATACTTTTTTGCAGGTACTCACCGATACCTATCACTTGGTACAGGGGACAGCCAGAGACTGCAGGCATGGTACAGGGGACTGCCAGAGACTGCAGGCATGGTACAGGGGACTGCCAAAGACTGCAGGCATGGTACAGGGGACTGCCAGAGACTGCAGGCATGGTACAGGGGACTGCCAGAGACTGCAGGCATGGTACAGTGGACTGCCAGAGACTGCAGGCATGATACAGGGGACTGCTAGAGACTGCAGGCATGGTGCAGGAGACAGCCAGGGAGGTCAGTAGGGAACACATCAGGGGGCAGTCACAATGCTTTAATGAGCCCAATTTCTCACTGTGCCACATGAAAAGGAGATGCAATCCCATTTGTCAGCTAACAGCTCCTCTATGCTAAGCTGCATTAACTCAGCAGACTTAGCATAGAGGTGCCTGTAAATAAATCCACGATGTGCTGCTAGTTGAGCTTACCTTCAGGAAGTTCACATTCCCTCTGCTCAGCTGCTCACACCTCCCGCTTCCAGGCTGGCGCGATCTCGGGGGTCAGACACATCCCCTATCCCTCCCACCCAAGCAGCAGAAGCCAGGAGGCTCTGACCTACTCAAGCAGCAGCCTGCAGGAGAGAGGCTGGAAAACTGCTGGGGGGGGGGGTACAGGGGGCGGAGTGTCCAGTCCCGATGCATCTGGGCAGTAATTCCTAATGCTGAGGGAGGCTGTATGTCGTCCCGACCGCCGCTTTGAATTCAGGGGGCGCACTCAGCCTCAGAGTCAGTAATATTTTCTCGGGGGGAGCAATTTTCTCATTGCCCCCCCCCTTGGATCCGCCCCTGGATGTCACTTCCGGTATCGGAGCATTTTCGCGAGTAATGATACTCGCAAAAATGGCTAGTATCGGCGCCGATACCGATACCAGTATCAGTATCGGTGCATCCCTAATCTAAACCTGAGCTGTGCTATTCTTACAGAACATATTTCAACCTTACTATTTTTCTAATCATTGTTGTAATAAATTATCAAACAACTGATAAAAAATATGTACAGGCTTTTTTGAGCACATTTCAGGACTGAACTTTTTTGGGGGTTTTTGTTCACACTGTTCTGACACGGAAGTCGACAAACTTCTGATCGGACTTTGCCCTGTGACTTCATGTCCGCCTTCCATGCTACTAATGTACGGGATCCGACTTTGATCTGACCATACCGGGCCCTTTCAGTGTGGTATGAATTTTGAGCACGTGACGTTATAAGGGGCAGGGTCTCATGGTAATGTCACCGAAAGGCCACGCCACATGGCTATGTAAGAATTGGCAAACATTGAAGTCAGCGTAGGAGGACCGGGTCAGCGGCAGAGAAGACAGAAGCGGCAGACAAGGCAGCAGCGGCGAAGACTGGAGGAAGAACACATCACCGGAGGAAGAAGACAGCAATGGAGTGAGAAGACCGGAGGAAGAAAACATTACCGGAATGAGAAGACAGCAGCGGATGGAGAAGACCGGAGGAAGAACACATCACCGGAGGGAGAAGACAGCAGCGAAAGGGAGAAAACCGGAGGAAGAGCTAGGACGGGGGACATTGTTAATTTTTATTAAAGGACTTGTCAAAAACTGTCTCTTTTTATTTACAATACAATTTTTTGGGGGGTGAATGGGTAGGGGTACAATGTACTCCATACTCATTCACATGGGGGGGGGCAGGATCTCGGGCTCCCTTGTTAAAGGGGACTTCCAGATTTTGATAAGCCCCCTTCCCACAGAACCCCACAACCACCGCCCACGGTTGTTGGGAATCGGCCCTTGTGCCCATCAACATAGGGACAAGGTGCTTTGGGGTGGGGGGCGCCGAGCCCCCCTGCCCCAAAGCACCCACACCCCCATATTGAGGACATGTGGCCTGGTATGGTCCGGGGAGGGGCACTCTCTCATTGTCCCCCTTTCCTGACCTGCCGGGCTGCATACTCGGATAAGGGTCTGGTATGGATTTTGGGGGGGGGACCATACCCTTTTTTTTATTTTTTAGGCATGGGGTTTTCCCTCAAAATCCATACCAGGCCAAAGGGTTTGATATGATCTTGGGGGTGAACCCCATGCCGTTAAAAAAAAAAATCTGGGGACCCCCTCCCTCTCCAGCTTGGGAATCTGCAGCAATGGTCAATGGATCCGGGGATGTACACGCAGGTTTATAGCTTGTGCCCCCCTCAGCTTATCAGTGGACAGATGAGCCTGCCCCCGTTCCTCCGGATCCTCCGGATCCCTTGGATCCATTCCAGACCCTCGATCCAGGCAAAGCGGGCCGCCTCAGCGATCCCTCCCCCTCGTCTTCCCGGACAAATCATGGTGGACCCGCCTCCTACATATATTTCACACATCACCAGTCTCCCATCAGAGGTCCATCTCTCCACGCTGGAGATGCTGAAGGGAGACATACCCATACACAGGGAATTAGGTAAAACTTTCCTCTCCTTATCATGTATTTGACAGAAGCTCTGATGTACTATACGCCATTCTAAAGGAAGACACCATTTTCTCTGCTTTAGCTATTCAGCTGTGCATTTTACTTTTCTTTGGGATTTTCCCATTGGACTCTATTAAAGCCCATGTACACATTACACCGCTGGGTCTGCCTTTGAATACCATCATGACGGCATTGGTAATTTGCGCCTAAACTATGCAACTGCATATACATCCCTGTTCTGTAATTTAGGTAAGAACTTATACCTAGCCACTAAACACATCATACCAAACCTCCCCTATCCCCTCTTTCCCAGATACTGCTCTATCATATCAGTACTCTTATTAGCATATGTTAAAACATTTACAGTACTACTATCTACACAGGGGTCCGCCCTGGTCTCTCTCTGGCAAGACCCGGTAGGGCATCCCCACGGGCTCCCCAGGCTCATTGTTCCTCTTCGATACGCTACCTGCACAGTCTGAAGGTAAACTATAAATGAATGTATCTATTAAAAATAGATCCAATATCTAGACGTACAACTAGATTACCCTCCTTCCCCTTCTCCTTTTTAGTCCAACCTTGCGTTTGTGAGACACCGCTGCACATGAAACAGTATGATATGTAACTGCACTTTTTTGTCAAAGTTCTATGCTGATGTATTTGGATTTTACTAATGGGCAATCATAAATGCCCTACAATGACATAGTGCTCTTGCAGAAGTTTATTCACATGTTGTATATGTAATATCAATGTTTACCCAACATTACTTCATAATGTTGCTAATTTTGTTTTTTTAAGACACTTTCAATACTTACATGTTTTTTGTGCTATGTGAATGGAAAAATGCGTTGCGCTTAGGTATATATTCACCTTATCAATCTAAAGGCGCCCAGTGTGTGTGCTTCAAATCTCAAATCAATCAGCATAAATATAAATAATACTGCTATATGCCACATCAGAAGAGCCAAATATTAAATAGTGATGTAATTAAATCCACCGTGTTATTGAATATGAAACTTCAAGTATATTGTGCTTAATGGTAAGCGACCTATTTAGGGAGTCACGTGTCTTCATCAGGGGGATATGATGAAGACACGTGACTCCCTGTGTCGAACACGCGTAGGGGAGGGGCCAGGACGGAGCGAGCAGCACTGGGCTGGGCTGGGAATTTCTGAACACCCCACAGCGCATCAGATAGCAATATGGGACGTATATCCTGCCTGTACTGTTTGGTGCACATTAAGCACCTATGCAATGTGAGTACCCCGGTGTGGGGATTGTTTACACTAGTTATCATTAAATATTTTGGCGATATCACACTATGCAGTCCCTTTTTTTTCTTTTGGTATGATACCTATGGAGTCCTAAAGAGCTTGATGGGAGATCATCTGGTGTCCTAATTACTGAGCCCAGGGGTGGCTCCAAAGCGTGTTTGGACACAGCTAAACCCTGTGTCACATGCTCAGAGGTGAGCGCAACTACTTTGGGGGTCACCAGGGCACATTTTGGGCACTGTGGTTCCACGTTCCGTCTCCCATGTGAAGCACCTCTATACACTGTAGTTCACCTTTGGATTCTTTTCCGCCACACATCGTTGTGTGACACAGATCTGGAAGATTGTTTTCACATCTAAAGGACTATTATCACCTAATTAATATATATAGTCTTTACATGTTTTTATCACTTATTACTTGTATGGTTTTATTACAGTTTGTACGCAAATTACCATATTTGTAATGCATGGTTTTTCACTTGTCACTATTGTTTATAAGTAGGTTTTCTTGGCACGCAGCACTTTAGATTGGATGCACGCATGGCACTTTGATGCAAATTTTAGGCGCATTTATTGATATTTTGATTTATTAAACAATGTTTTCTATATATAAATAGGTCGCTTACCATTAAGCACAATATACTTGAAGTTTCATATTCAATAACATGGTGGATTTAATTACATCACTATTTAATATTTGGCTCTTCTGATGTGGCATATAGCAGTATTATTTATATTTATGCTGATTGATTTGAGATTTGAAGCACACACACTGGGCGCCTTTAGATTGATAAGGTGAATATATACCTAAGCGCAACGCATTTTTCCATTCACATTTAAACGCACGGCTATGAATACGTGACCTGCGGTTGCAGCTGGGTATTTATACATTTGTATTTCTACAGTAAGGCATAGGGTCATTGTGGCTCGCAAGACCTCTTCTCTCTTTTTTCTGTATGTTTTTTGTGCTGCTTTAAAGGCCCTGACGAAGCGGGGTTTCCAGCGAAATGCGTAGGCCATATCTTACACCAGGACGTGCACACCCTGGATCAAAGAAACAGTAAACTGTATTATGTTTTAAAGTCCCCATCCACGGATAGCAAATAAAGCTTTTCTATATTATTTTAAAATTGTGTCATAAATTATCTACACCCCACCTGGGCACATTCAAAGTCCCACTTCACTCTATTTCGAATTTGTATTTTGTACTTTTTAGGGACG
The DNA here is from genome assembly GCA_037952925.1 of Lithobates clamitans. NCBI lineage: Eukaryota > Metazoa > Chordata > Amphibia > Anura > Ranidae > Lithobates > Lithobates clamitans. The sequence continues at coordinate 5,282,510 of JBBGZY010001206.1, forward strand.
GTGCCTCCGTGGAGTCATAATTGTTCCACGTCTACTCCCACTCTTACATAATAGTTTCCTCTCAGGTGCTCTGACTGTAGACTATTGGGCCAAAACATGCAATTCTGACTCATGCACTTTTTCACTTTTTCTCCACTGAAAATAATGGAAATGTTAGTTTCTAGCATTTAAGTACTTCTGGTGAAGCCGCACTTTAATTCACCCAGGCGTGAATGGCGCCTAAAGCTCACAGTTATTAACAAAGACTCTAGGGGGGATTTACTAAAACTGGAGCAAACAAATACTGGTGCAACTCTGCCTAGAGACCAATCAGCTTCCAGGTTTTATTGCCAAAGCTTAATTGAACAAGCCGAAGTTAGAAGCCTATTGGTTACTGTGCACAGCTGCACCAGATTCTGAATGCTCCAGTTTTAGTAAATCTTCCTTTATGGCCCCTGTCACATGGGCGTGTTCTGCCTATCCATTTTTCATCCATTAGTTGATGGATGAAAAAAACGGACAGCAATGCGCTCCTATAGGCAAATGGATATAAACGGATAATCATCCCTTTTTATACTTTGGATGAGGTACTTGTGCTTCAGTTCCTGGGCCTGCTGCATTTATGATGATAGACTTCCATTCCCTGTTGGATTCTTCGATTTATTTTATATTATGAAATATGAATCAGGAGGAGCTAGAATGAAGTGTACAGGATTCCCATGTAGACTGGTGCAGAGACTGGGGTTATGACAAGGAGATCAGGTCATAGCTCACAGGCTCTAATTTCAAATATAATTTGACTTTTGAGTGGAATAATCCTTTAGGATGCCTGGAGATAGAAGATTGTTGTCTAATCTGGCTTGTTATGGTCACAGCAGGTAAGAATTGTATGTTTTTACATCCCCCCCCCCCCCCAAACTCCTCCTAACATTTCCTGGTCTTTCTTACTTGAAAAAATTGATTGGATTTTCCATGCCAATCACCTTGTTTTTTCTTGACTTATGCCGTGTACACACAATCGCACATTTCGATTAAAAAAAAACATGTTTTTTTTCTGATAGATGTTGGCTCAAACTTGTCTTGCATACACACGGCCACACAAATCTTGTCGGAAATTCTGATCGCCAAAAACGCGGTGACATACAACACGTACGACGAGCCGAGAAAAATAAAGTTCAATAGCCAGTGTGGCTCTTCTGCTTGATTCCTAGCATGTGAGGAACTTTGTGAGTCGGAATTGTGTACACATGATCAGAATTTCCGACAACAGATTTTGTTGTCGGAAAACTTGAGATCCAGATCTCAAATTTTGTGTGTTGGAAATTCCAATGGAAAATGTCCGATGGAGCTTACACGCGGTCAGAATTTCCGTCAACAAGCTCCCTTCGAACATATTTCGTCGGAAAATATGACTGTGTATACGAGGCTATAGGCTGGGCTCAGACTGGAGCACGGAGCGGCTCACAGCAGGAGTCCGGTGCAGCTCCATTCACCATTTCAGGTTCGATTTCAGCCATTTTTGTCTGAATTTGGACCTGAAACGGACAAAAGATGCACAGGACTCCTGTGCAATTCGCACAGAAGCCGCTCCAGAGATGTGTGAACCGGCTCCATTGAGAGCCGGTCACTATCTCCTGCTATGCGAATTGGATGCAGGGAAAACCGCATCCAATTCGCAATAGTGTGAACCTAGCCTTAAGCTGGTGACAGTGAACTCTGCTTATGGACCTCCCTCCTTCCTCCAGAAGTTTTTTCAAACATGCATGTTTGTGGAAAGATTTTTTCTATGAAAGTACTTTCAGTAGTTAGCAGCTTACATGTGTAACTACTTAGATGTCTGTCACTGCTTGATATCAATGGAAGTAACGGTTTCACCTTTAGCATACTTCAGTGTGTTATACTAACAGCACTGGGGTCCACTTTATTGCTGGTTGTAGCAAGTGTATGAAAAATTTGATTGTGCCAGTTTCCAAGATGATAGGCCCTCTTGGGACTAGTTGTCGGACAATGAGGTCCATGAAAACTCATACATACGAATCTTAAAAAGAACTAAGAAATAAGAACTGTCTATACCAGCCTTTATCACCCTTTTCAACACAGAGAAACCCTTGAAGTAGATTTCCAGTCTCAAGGAACCTCTGCTAAAAATTACTATATCTACAACTCATGATAAATTAGTGTGATGGTCATAGAGAAGAATGCTCCTTACAACTATGGTCATTGGGAATAATTACCCCCTTATAGATAGCTAAAAAGATAATTGGTGTCAGTGGGAAATTATCTTATTGCTCAAGGAACCCCTAGCAACCTCTTGAGGAACCCTATGGTTCCATGGAACCCTGGTTGAGAAACCCTGGTCTATACCTATGGAAGTACATTGGAATAGCCACTCACACCACACCAAGTACTAAATCCTGTGGATCTTCTTAAAATCTAGGGTGCTCTGAGGTCCAAAGCCAAACCCCAGCCCAACTTTTTTTCTTTTAGTTTTAGACAGGTGAAACAAAGACACAAAGGAAGAGGGTAGCATAATTGATCAAATATGTGCTCTGGCCTGTCATTTCACAAGGGGGAATGGCAGGGGGCTTTACAAGGGTGGACTATGCCGGTACAGGTAATACAAATGGGGTAGCTTCTCTGAGCCTATTGCAATATTGAAAGGATGGGAAAGACAAAGCTGATAACTTGCCTAGAACTCCATTGTGCCATAACCTGTTCCTGCTAGTTACAATCAAGCATGTGTCTTGCGATACATAGACAGACATCTGGCCATTCTCAAATTAATTATGGGCTGTCAGTACCCACCATGACCTTCATCATGTCACCAGGGAAATAGTGGAGGTGCACATTTAATGAAAGTTGTTTTACCTTAGACATAGAGAACTGATACGTAGCCATGGACTTTTTGAGGGTCATATAGAGAAGAGCAAAAACACTGATATAAAAGCAGACATTTTTACTGTTTAACAACATTAAAATCAAGAATAAGACTCTACAAAAGTCATTAAAGATATGTTTGTCATAGGACTCCATCTCTGGATCTGGACAGGCTCTCTCCTGCCTTCTGGTGGTCCCCTGGCTTGGCCCAGTGGATAACCACATTTACCCTTGTGAACATCTGGCAACACTTTCACCCTGCACTTCAGGAGTTTACGTGTCACTCTGCGACCTTTCGGACATTCTCACGCATTGACTTGGTTTTTGCTTCTCAGACTTTGTTGCGGAGACTATCGGAGGTCACTATTCTGCCTAGGGGTGTCTATGATCGCGTCCCGGTAAGGATCACCTTGGAGCTGGGCCCGCCGGGGGAGCGGTTGTGGACACTGTCCAGATACTGGATAGAAGATCCTGCTATACAGGAGGGAGTACAGGAGGAGATTTGCCAGTACTGGTTATCAAATGCAGAAACTACTACCCCCACGGTCTTGTGGGAAGCCTTTAAGGCTTGGACTCGGGTTGCCTACATCTCCCTTATTGCAGCTGCTCAAAAGGTATCAGCGCAATCCCTAGATGAGTTGGAGAGGGAGGGTGCTCATGTCGATAACCCTAGCCCCACTACTTATGGGGCCTGGCAATATGCTCTTAAACAGGTTTCTTTGCTTCGGGTGGACATGACTCAGAAGTCTATGTAACTACTGTGCATGGAATTTTTGAACATGGCATTAAAAATGGTAGGCTATTGGCATGGCTAACTAAGGGACAGTTTGCTGCAACACACATTAGTGGGATTAGAGACCCTGGGGGTGGACTTTTGAGGTCACCCACTAGCATTAATGACTGTTTATTTCACTACTACTGACTCTTATATTTTTCTTGTGTGGCCTATACTACCCCAGACTTATGCACTTATCTTGACAGAATTGCCTTCCCAACTCTTGACTCGGGGACTAGTACAGACCTTGATCTCGATGCCACCCTGGAGGAAGTTCAGCTAGCTTTAACTCAACTTAAGCCTGGCAAGACCCTGGGAGTGGATGGCCTGCCCTCTGAATTTTATTATCAACAGCTAGATTTACTTGCTCCTAGACTTACCTCCTTGTTTACACAGTTTTTTACCTTGGGAGCCTTGCCTGATTCCATGTCAGAGTGTCAGGGCTGGGCTCAGCCCTTCTCAGAGCTCTGTGCTCAGCTGTCGGTTAATTGCCAGCACTCTTCATTCCACAGTGACTCACCTGGTCTTCATTTCCTGCTCGTCAGCTAGCCCTGCTAGCTATTTAAACTGCATGGCTTAGATCTTCTGTGCCTTCCCCTTGGTCAACATATCCGGACTCTCTCTGCTGTGTTTTCCTGTGAAAGACTTTTGCTTGGCTGACTTCCCTTCTGGTTCTGATCCTGTTTGCTGCACCCGACTTCACTGATCTCTGGACTCTTGTTCTGACTGCCTGTCCTGGTTACCGAACTCTGGCTATGTTTTGACTACGTTTGCTCGGTTTATACCATTTTATTAAAGTGTGATTTTTACTGCACTTCTGTCTCAGTCTGAATCATGGTTCCTGACACAGAGGCGGTGGTGGTGCTGGTGCCTAAGCCGGGTAAGAATCCTGAGGAATGTTCCTCATATCAACCAATATCTTTGCTAAATGTGGATGTGAAGATCCTAGCAAAGATCTTGGCAAATCGTCTTTCTAAGGTTCTTGAGAACATCATACATGTTGACCAAACTGGGTTCATGCCTGGGAAGGGTTCTGACTTTAACCTCCGGCGCCTTCTTCTGAATCTTTAAATTTCACATGAGAATGGGGGGCAGAAAGTCATCGCCTCTCTTGAAGCCAAAAAGGCGTTTGACTCGTTGGCGTGGGGGTTTCTTTGGGAAGTGATAAACAGATTTGGGTTTGGCCCCAGATTTCTTCAATGGTTTAAGAATGCTTATAGTTCCCCTAGGGCTAGGATTCGTACTAACAATAGACTGTCTGAGCACTTCCCATTACAGCGTGGCACCCATCAGGGGTGTCCTCTGTCCCCGTCTCTCTTTGCCCTAGCCTTGGAGCCATTGGCTATTCTTATTCGAAATTCCAGGTTGGTTAAGGGGCTGCAGGTGGGGTCCCTCAAAGAGAAAATATCTCCTCTACTTGCAGGATGCAGATGCTTCCCTTAAAGAGGAAGTAAACCCTGGTGGGTTTTACTTCCTCTTTATTTCCCTGCAAAGGTAAAGCATAATGGGCTACTATGCATCGCATAGTAGCCCATTATGTGTCACTTACCTGAAACCAAAGCCTTCAATGTCACTGCTGTCCCCACTAGCAGTGAGCGTTCATCTTCAACCCCTCTTCCTTCCAGGGCCGCGAACTCTGGCTCTGTGGCTGTCCGGAGCCACGCAACATCACTCCCGCGCGCATGCGTGGGAGTGATGTCATGCGGCTCCTGACAGTCAGTCATGGCACGACCCCTATTAGAAACAGCACGATGTGCCCTTTCTAAAGTGTGCATGCACCATAGACATCGGCGCATGCGCCGTATTTATCGACGCTCAGCTTTTTTGTAAGTATCTGCTAAACCGTGGAGAGACCCAGCAAGCTTTTCTTTGCTCAATGTGTTCCCACTTTTCGTTGAGCTTAGGGAGAGGTGTGCCTCATGGAATTCTCTGCCCTTAAATCTCTTGGGCCGTATTAACCTTTTTAAAATGATTTCCTTTCCAAATTCCTTTGTTTTTCGTCATTGCCTAACCTGGATGCCCAATTCCTTTTTTAAGGATGTAGACCGGTGCGTGGGAACTTTTATTTGGGGCGGGGGCCCTTCCCAGGCTGGCTAGGTCGACACTCACTCTTCCGGGGTGGTGTGGTGGACTGGCGCTAGCGGATCTTCGGGTCAATTTTTGGGCAGCTGTCTTGGTCACTGTTCAGTGGTGGTATACGCTTTCTAGGGCTAATGCAGAGGTGTGCCTTGAGGCTGCTATTTTGGGCTCTCTTCAGGAACTGGGGAATTTGGTTTACCCGGGGTCCCAGGGCGTATCCTGCTCTGCCATGTCTTACTAAGACTACTCTTAGGGTCTGGGGAGTAGCTAGGAGCCGATTTCGTAAACCCAATAGATGGTCTCCCTATAACCTATTGTGGGGAAACCCAAACCTTCTGCATCTCTGTTCCATCACTGATCCTCAGCTTTGGGCCAAATATGGGTTTAAAACTCTGCAAGACATCTTCAGGGCAGGCACACTTTTAACTGTCGCAGAACTTAGGGCCAAATGTAACTTACCGGGTTGGATGCTCTTTCGCTACTTTCAGCTATGCCATGCGGTGCGAGTCCAATCTCCTACTTATTTTACTATGCTAAAAAAGAAAAATCATTGTCAAATGGAATTCCCATTCTCTCTGAGCTTCATGGGAAAAGTCTATTAATGCTGCACTTCCCCTTTATAAATTGACCTATATTAATAGAAATTGCCCTAAGAAATTTGAGAGTGTTTGACTATCATGGGCTGCATAGGGTGGCTGTTTACCTTGCTGTGGTGAATGCCTGCCCTCTCAATGAGTTCTTTTACTGATTTTCCTTTTGTTTTTTCTTTGGTATATGGGCGAGGTTGTTGCAGGATTTTTTATATTTCTTCTTGTTTTGTATGTGTGCTGATATGCCCACTATGCTCTGCATATGTAGATGATGTATATCATACTACTTTGTATAGTTCAATTGTGTTTTCAAAAAAAAACATTTTTATTTTTTTTGCAGATAGTCAAAAATGAAAAATGTCTGTAAACAAAATGCGAGTTACTGGGTTTACACACGTTTACAAGTTGTTACAGGCATTTGGCGTTTCTGCCTAGAAACAACTATAAACGACCCTACGTACATGTACTGATAAAATAACATAGAGGAGAGTTCATATAAGAAGCCCTTTGCCGCAACTACTTGACTGAACTGATTGTGGACCACATCCCTGATACATAAAGTAAAAGATAGGTTCCTCAGATTGGGACTTTAAACGGGCCACAAACAGTTTTGTAGAAAAAGTATATATATTTATTGCACATTGATGCCAATCGCAACATAGAAATGGGAATAAAAGCAACAGACACATATATTGGGAACATAAATGGAAACAGCTGTGGAAAAAGCCCAGAAATTGTCGGACAGACAGAACGACCAACACGTTTCAAAAAAACAAAATGAAGATCTTCAGGGACAAAGGGCTTGCGGGTTCCAAATCTGTAGCTTATATCTAGGATAACAGAATACGTATCATCAGCGGTATATATGGATGCACAATATGCATAAAAACATATACATACATTTTAAAGCTAAAGCAATAAAAACACAGCTGAGCATACTGACCCCAAATGTTAATGCTCCAACCCAATTGGTTCCATCACAGCTGCGCACACCACTAGTAGGGGCTTTACCAGATTATAGATATTTGAGCCAATCTCTGTAACCTTGAGATTCTGTTCTGGGTGCCTATATTTATCTGTTTGTCTTTTGTTGCTATATCTCCGGGTCCCATGGCTGCTATGGCGCTGTGTATTGCACAGATTGCCAACTCACTTGGTGGCATAGAACATATGGCATTGCACCATCCTACCGGGCAGCGCCATGTCATGACAACACGTCTGGTTCCACTGGTTGCTATGGAGCCATCTAAGACACAAACTACAAGCGTACTCAACAGCGGAGGACGTGTGACGTCGCGCCATCGTACTGCATGGCGCCATGTGGCCACGTCACGTTTCCACGCCCTCCGGTTGTTATAGCGCCCTTTGTATAAATTATTATAAATTATATTATAAATTATAGTTCACTTCCTAGCCGACGATTTAGCATGTGATCTGGCACTCGTTCTGGGGCCATTTGATGACGTCAGGGCGGGGCGGCGTTCAGAGTGTGCTAATCTACATACGAGGCACACCTGGAGTGTCAGGTCTGGGTAGTGCAGACGCTATGGGGTCAAGTAATTATGACCCAGGTGTCTGCAATTATTCATTACCTTTCACCACATACAGTATATACAGAGCTTAGTCCCCCCAGTTAGCCCCTGTTCCACCTGGCAGACACAAACAGCCACACTATTCCATCCCAGCCATAAGGTAAGCTCATTGTGAGGTTTAGGCAACTTGGCTTACCATTTTCATTTATTCAACTTGTAGGGCACTGCACCCCAAGTTTAATGGCACCATCTGGCACAATATATCTAGCTAACAATCTTCCTCTGTGGCTACTTTCTAGATCAATAAGGCCCGTCCAGCTATTAGGTTGACTTGTATAACCATTTCTAACCTATGATGATCTGGACGGTTGGATCCAAGACCCAGACTCCACTCCCTATTAACTGGATGCGTGTTTAGGGGGAAGAAGTATTATATTTTTCCTCTAAATTCACAGTCAATATAAGTATGGGTTTGTGGTTGTTGGATCTCTAGCGTCTATTCATTTATTGTTTATGAACATTACTTTGTGTACAAATAGTTCTGGATATTCTATCCAAACTAATTGGTTGATCTATTTATTTATAGACATATACCTTAAACTGTGTAGTGGGACTACTTCGTCCTATGTGGATCATTGGCTGTCGTCATCTCCCTGGTCTGATGCCTGTGCGCTGCTTTGACAGACATAGCTCTCTTTTCATTTTTGAGTTATGATTTCTTTCTGTATGGGTGGAGCCATTTGGGGTCAGTATGCTCAGCTGTGTTTTTATTGCTTTAACTTTAAAATGTATGTATATGGGGGGTGTGGCTTGGATGGCTTCCCGAGCAGACGTGTTTCATTGAGGCTCCCGCTCCGGCCTGCCTGCATAGAGCTGGAACCTGCACCTCACCGCCACTAATCATGGGAAAACCGCGCAAAAATAAGGAAACGGACCCCAGAGGACATGCCACCCGTTCTTCCTTGGTCCCCCTGCCACTCATTACCGAGTATTTTGGGCAAGGAGCTACGGCCGGGCACCACGAGGGCAAGATGGCGCCGATGCCACATGCAGCAATCTCACCATCCTCTTCTCTGCAAGCCTCTGCGGACCGCAGAAGCAACAGGTACGGATCCGAGGGTGACCTACCCACTACCCACTCTCCGATCCCCCCTACCGAACTTCCGATCGCCCCCCCCTCCGGAGGCCATATAATGGGCAGCCTATCGCAGACTTTCCCCCCATGCCTCATAGGGCCTGCGCCCTCTATATCATCCGGCCAGCCATCCCCCTCCTGGGACTCCTATGCTCCAGAATGGGACCCCCGCTCCCTGCCACAACGCTCCCAGCCGCACAGGGACAGAGCCCCCTCTCTTTCCCCTCTCCAGAGGGACACAGTCCAGGCTCCAGCATCATCCCAGGCCCTAAAGCCACCAGGATCCCAGGGGGCTTATTCACATACGGGGAGCCCACAAGGCCCACTGCTAACCAAGCACTCCAGCATTACTTCCCCTCCACTACCACCTCAGAGGGGACCCCCCACGCCAGCTTCCTACTCTGCAGTAGTACAGGGCTCCCATGCCCACATTACACCAGACTTTGACCCTGACCCTGAAGCATGTACATCTTGGCAAGATTACGTCTGCTGCATGGCCACAAAACAGGACTTTCGAATGTTAATTCAGGAAGTGCGGGACACATGTAGAACATAGATTAACATGCTTCGCACTGATCTTCATCAACTGTCCACTAAAGTCGCATCCTTAGAAGAAGAAACAAATGACACTAAAATTGAACTCTCACAAATACATGACCGCTTAACTTCACAAGCTACCACCCTTAGAGACTTCCAACATCATCTTGAGGACCTCGACAACAGAGGTAGACGTAATAATATTAGGGTCAGAGGTCTACCGGAGGCGACACAAGAAGAAGACCTGAATGTGACCCTGCAAGCCATTTTCAACAGCATTTTAGGTCGCCCAGAACATCAGCGGGTTAAGCTGGACCGTGCACACCGAGCTCTGCATCGTGGGCCAGGATCTCGCCCACGAGATGTGATCTGTAGGGTCCACAACTACACCCTCAAAGAGGACATTATGAGAAAGGCGCGAAACATGCATGCTATTGATTTTGACGGGGCCTCCCTACAACTTTTTCCAGACCTCTCATGGATCACCCTTCAACAGAGAAGATCTTTGCAACCACTCCTCACCCTGCTAAGAGAACATGACTTTCGCTATCATTGGGGTTTCCCCTTCAGCCTCACGGCAAAAAAAGATGGAAAGTCCACAACCCTCCTTTACCCGGAGGATCTTCAATTTTTTTGCAGAGAACTGGACATCCCGGTATCACCTACCCCTGGATGGGAACCGTTGCCACTACCCCCACCTCGCCCAGACCCTTGGATCCAAGTCGCAGGCCGGAAACGCACAAGACCACGATCTGCGGGTCCTTCTCCTCCACCTCGTCAGCGATGAACTGCTGCTCCTCTGAACTCTCCTCTCACCCAGTTGTATCAGCTCAGTTTTGCACGGTTTGTCTCTTCCTATTTCTCTACCTGAGAACCTGGAGACATATCCTGCTCATCCTACTCATTTAAAGTATGGACTTGCTTAGCAAACAGATTCTCTCTTGAGTTAGCAATACATGTTTGATTATGTTTATAAGGGTTAGATAGGACTTACATAACTAGTCGGGTTGTGCCATCTCCCCCCCCCCCATGCTCCTCCTCTTTTTCACACACCCTCTTCTTCCCTACCCTCTCCCCCCTCGCCCCTTTCTTTCCCATCCTTATCCTCTCTCCCCCCCCCTCTCCATCCCCCCTCTCCTACATCTATCTACACCCGCTCACCTACTCTCACTCCCTCCCCTTCCTCTTACTGTCTGTTTCAGAGGAGGGACATGGCTAGGTGGGAGGGTTCTCTCCCCCCTCACCCCTTCTCTGTTTTGCTTCCCCCCCTGCTGGAGGTTAAACTATAGAGGAATACTATTATGAAGAGGGGTATTTCATATACTTATACTTTTATATCATCGTTTTTGAATTCATAGAACATGTCTTACTATTGCTCCAAATCTCACGTATCATAAGCCTCAATGGTTTATTCTTTTATTCAAACCAAAGTCATAAGTATAGATATGTCGGTTGCCAGTTAACGCATGCAGGTTCCCTGTTTTTTCTGTTATTCAGTTTTTCATTTTTTTGGATTTAGATGCAGGCAGGCCCGGAAGGGGGTTGTCCTCCCCTCCTTGGGTCCATCCTTTCCTCCCCCCCGGGGCTCTCCGAATGGCTCCTTTTTTTATTTTCTCTGACAGTGGCATTTTTGACCCCGATGTCGGAGGGGGCCCTTCGGAGTCTCCCACCCCATCACTTTGTGTAGGTGGGTTATATTGTGAATGGTTAATTAACCTTAATATTGTACTAACCTTTGTGTTTTTTTCCTGTTTTCTGTACCTTTTTTTATGTTCTTCTCCTACTGCTATTCCCATTTCTTTCCCCCTACTCATTCTTTTGGGCGCCGCCCGTCTCCGGGACCGGGTTCATGTTCGGGGGGTCGCAGGCCTCCAAACCGCAACCACCATGGAAACCCACTATAGGGACCTCCTATACTCCAAGGCTCTACTACACCCACTAGGTAAGCTACCGTTTCTTTCCACAAAATATCCACCATGATTGACATATTTTCATTAAATGTAAAGGGCCTTAACTCAAATGTTAAGAGAAGCCTAGCGCTACGAGAGTTCAAACGGTCTAAAGCGGACATTATTTTCATTCAGGAGACCCACCTTGATAAAACAGGCACCATGACATTCACACGACGGCAATATCCTCACATATACCAGACCTCTGGTCCACATAAACGGGCAGGGGTAGCAATCCTTTTTAAGCAAGGCTCCCCCTTCCTGTTGCAATCCCTATACTCTGACCCTTTGGGACATTACCTCATCCTCCGAGGCCTCTGGAGAGGAGTGAATATCACTCTATGCAATATCTATGCCCCAAACACGAATCAAATGCCTTTTTTGTCTAAGGTCTTTGACCGCTTGTTTGAGGCCTCTCATCAATACCTGGTGATCGGAGGAGATTTTAACCTTGTCCACTCTCCGGGTCTTGATAAACACTCAATGGATCAGGGGAAATCCCAGGCAAACACCAATAGAACAGCCACCCAGTTTCGCCAACTTACTAGGAAATATGCCCTGTTCGACACCTGGAGCACCACATACCCATCAGCTAAACAATTCACTTTCTATTCCCATCCCCATATGTCCCACTCACGACTAGATTATTTTTTTGTTAATGCCCCGACTTTACGAACATGCACGAACTCAGACATTCAGGCCATCTCTTGGTCGGATCATGCACCGATTACACTCTCTCTGACACTCTCTCCGAGCTCCCTTCGTAAATGCCATTGGCGCCTAAACGACTTCCTACTCAAACATGACCCATCCAGAATGGAACTAGAACAAACTTTGAAGTTGTACTTTGCGGAAAATTGCTCCTCTGAGATCTCCGCCTCATCTCTGTGGGAAGCCCATAAGGCGGTCTTTCGAGGCCAATGCATCTCGCTCTCCACTGCCTTAAAAAGAAACGCTAATGCCACACACAGCGCCCTTTTAGACAGACTTAAGCATCTAGAAATGCGCTTGCTCACATCCCCATCCCTGACAATCCTTAGAGAACTCACTAGTGTAAGGGCTGGATTGAAAGATATCGAAATAGGGAAGATAGAAAAGGCCCTAGTCAGGCTTAGACAGACTTACTACGACAAGACCAACAAACCACATACGCTCTTGGCGAAACAGCTTCGTGACAAGGCAGCAACAACTAACACTACACAACTTAGGGAGGCAAATGGCGTCCTCCACTCCCACCCTAACAAAATAGCACAACTTTTTCACGACTTTTATTCTGCATTGTATAATGACCCGAATGTTCCGCATAACCCACCTCCTCCTGACTTATCTCAGGCCATCGATACCTATTTAGCGGAAGCGGACACTCCTAAGCTTACCTTCTCTGCCCTGGAGACTCTTAACGCCTCCATTACAGAGGAGGAGCTAACAGACACAATTAAACTGTTGCCAAATAATAAGGCCCCTGGGCCTGATGGACTACCATACCTCTATTATAAGACGTTTCTACCACATTTACTCCCCCATATGACAAATCTCTTTAATTCATTTCTTTCTAACACACCCATCCCCAGAGATATGCAAAACTCCTACCTGACACTAATCCCAAAGCCAGGGAAAGATCACACCCTTCCGTCCAATTATAGACCAATAGCACTTCTTAATACAGACTTAAAAATTTTTACGAAACTACTGGCAAATGGATTAAACAACTTCATGCCATCCCTGGTCCATAGGGACCAGGTGGGCTTTATCCCTTGTCGACAGGCTGGGGATAACACCCGGAGGGTTATTGACCTGGTTGAGGTTGCGAACAGGAACACAATGGAGGCAATACTGCTCAGTCTAGATGCCGAAAAAGCCTTTGATAGGCTGGGCTGGCCTTTCCTGTTCGCGACTCTCAACCGGGCTGGTATTGAGGGCCCGTTCCTCCGAGCTATCACCCACCTATACTCGGCCCCAACAGCCCAGGTTCGCACTAACTTTGCCACTTCCCCTACTTTTTTGATCTCTAATGGGACCCGCCAAGGCTGTCCACTCTCCCCTCTTTTATATGCCCTATGCATTGAACCGCTAGCAGCCCATATCAGAAATAACCCAAGTATCCATGGTATACCAGTCCGTACTAGAGATTTTAAGATCTCCTTATTTGCGGATGATGTCCTCCTCACTCATACCCAACCTCACATATCTCTCCCGAACTTACAAGTGGAGCTGGAGAGATATAGCACCCTCTCGGGTTATAAAATTAACAGTTCCAAGACAGAGGTTCTCCCTCTTAATTTATCTCCCCATACATTGTCAACGCTTTCACAAACTTTTCCATACTCTTGGCGGTTCTCCTCCTTAAAATACCTGGGGGTACATATTACACCCACATATGATACTCTATACAAGACCAACTTTCCACAAATGTTCGCCTCTATCAGAGCCTCCCTAAATAAATGGAAATCTTTGAAACTGTCCCTTTTTGGTAGACTTGCAACCTTGAAGATGACGATACTACCTAGACTTCTATATCTGTTTGAGACGCTCCCTATCCCCATTCCGAGTTCACACCTAAAAAAACTTCAGGGTGACCTGATAAACTTCTTCTGGAATTATAAAAGACACCGCGTTGCTAGATCGGTTCTATATGCCCCACGTAACCAAGGTGGACTGGCGTTCCCCAACATAGCTAAGTACTACCTAGCAGCTCAACTAAGACCTATAGCTTCCTGGTGCACCCTACATGCTTACAATCGGTGGACACAGATAGAAAAGTTATGGCTAGCCCCCATACACCCAAACTCCATGCTTTGGAGCTCTAATATACCTCCAGGCAGCGTACAATTGCTAGGACCAATGGCTCTCTTACGTACATTATGGCGACGGGCCAAATTAAAATACCCGCTCACCTCCACGTCTTCCCCAGTCACTTCATTCCTATTTACACCCAATATCCCCGACAGCTTAACCTCACAGATGTCCCATTTCTGGATGAATAAGGCCATATTTCGTTATGGACAATTAATTGACCCTAAAACTAGAATGCTACGATCCTTCCAAGAACTGCAAAAGACTTTTGATATTCCCAAGCAGGCCTTCTTCAGTTACCTACAAATTTGCCATTATGCACAATCACTGAGGTCGAATTTAAGATTTTCTCCCCTGACAGACTTTGAAAAGCTATGTTTAGAGGGTTCGTCTCCTAAGGGCATGATTTCCCGCTCCTATCAAATACTGGTCACTGATTTCTCACCAGATGGCCCGCGACATCCATATATGGCTAAGTGGGAGCAGGCGTTGTGTACAGACTTACCCTTAAAGACCTGGCAATTCATATGGAACCAGGCTACTAAAAGCTCCATATGCACGCTTTATAAAGAGAATCAATACAAAATTCTATTCCATTGGTATCAGACCCCTGACCTGCTCCACTCCATATACCCCACAGCTGATTCTCGCTGTTGGAGATGTTATAAGGATAGGGGAACATTATTTCATGTCTATTGGACCTGCCCTCTAATCATCCCCTACTGGGGTATGGTACAATCCCTACTCCAGTCCATCTTTGATACAGGAGTGTTCCTTGATCCGAGGATTTTTCTCTTAGGCCTTCCACCTACCACCTTCTCAAAAGCATCCAAAAAACTTTTAGCTCATGTGCTTACTGCAGCACGCTGTCTGGTGGCTCTAAAATGGAAAAAAAGAGAGACTCCCTCATTGACTGAGCTACACTCCAGGATTAGGGATGTTAAGAGAATGGAATATCTTACGGCCTCATTAAATGATACTCTTGAGAAGCATAACCGTATTTGGGAACCCTGGGTTCTGTTTGAGACTCCTGCGACCTAATGATATGTGTCATTTATGTATTTATGACCCGTCCCCCGCGGACCTGCCCCCGGGTCTGGTGATGGGTGGCTATCCCCCCCCCCTTTTTTCCTCCTTTCTCTACTCTTTTCCTTCTTTTTTTTTCTTATTGTGAAGTTATATATATATGTAAAGGGTACTAATGGATATACTGTATGAGATGTATAACAATCTAGTAAAACCACTCCGTTTCATCACTAACTGTTTATATTGACAGGCTTAACTGCCCAATGTTTGGGTGACCGTGTGCCAAATTTAAATGTGACACTACGATCTCTTTCTATCCCTATACCCAATGCTATAATGCTGTATTTGTTTTTTTTTTTTCTCTGTGGAAAAAATAATAAAAATTGTCAATTATAAAAAAAAAAAATGTATGTATATGTTTTTATGCATATTGGGCATCCATAGATACCTCTGATGATATGTTTTCTGTTATCATAGATATAAGCTACAGATTTGGAACCCGCAAGTCCTTTGTCCCTGAAGAAGATCTGAATTTTGTTTTTTCGAAATGCGTTGGTCGTTCTGTCTGTCCGACAAGTTTTGGGCTTTCTCCACAGCTGTTTCCATTTCTGTTCCCAATATATGTGTTTGTTGCTTTTATTCCCATTCCTATATTGTGATTAGCATCAATGTGCAATAAATATATATACTTTTTCTACAAAACTGTTTGTGGCCCGTTTAAAGTCCCAACCTGAGGAACCTATCTTTTACTTAATGTATCAGGGATGTGGTCCACAATCTTTTACTAGAGGAGAGTTCAGGGAAGCTGAAAAAAACGCCCAACTGCTCCTAAATGTCCGTTTACCAGCAGCAGTGTACATGAAGCCATAGATGTAATGATTACAAAGAAAAATCCACATGTAAACTCGACCTGTTTCAAATGATCTTCCTCAGAAGTACATGTGAAAAGAATTTATATGATGGAACCCATTTGGTATTTGAAGTTACAGAGTACAATATTGGCTGAAATAAACATCAAGCGAGGTATCTTCATCTACCCGGGAGCAGCATGGACACCAAACGTATAACAAACGCATGTCTCATATACAATGTCCTAAAAAAATGGCAGAAATTGGCAGCGTGCAGGTAAATGTTCATCACAAACAGAAAGGGAAAACGATAAGGGGTTTACAGATATTCCTGGTCAGCAATAGTAGGTCTCTTAATCATCCATCATAAGTGAATCCTTCAGAGGAAACACGCCATATTTACATGTGGAAATTTTCTTTGGAATCATTACATCTATGTGAACCTAAAGGCAGACATATTTTAATGACTTTTGTAGTCTTATTCTTCTTTTAATATTGCTAAACAATAAAAAAATTCTGCTTTTATATCAATATTTTTGCTTTTCTCTATATGTCATAAGTTCATGGCTATGTATCAGTTCTCTATGTCTATCCACTTAAAGACCAGCCTCGTTTTGGAATTTAGGTGTTTACATGTTTAAAACAGTTTTTTTTACTAGAAAATTACTTAGAACCCCCAAACATTATATATTGTTTTTTTTCTAACACCCTAGAGAATAAAATGGCGGTCATTGAAATACTTTTTTTCACACCGTATTTGCGCAGCAGTCTTACAAGCGCACTTTTTTTGGAAAAAATTCACTTTTTTGAATAAAAAAATAAGACAACAGTAAAGTTAGCCCAATTTTTTTTATATTGTGAAAGATAATGTTACGCTGAGTAAACTGATACCCAACATGTCATGCTTCAAAATTGCGCCCGCTCGTGGAATGGCGTCAAACTTTTGCCCACAAAAATCTCCATAGGCGACGTTTAAAAAATTCTACAGGTTGCATGTTTTGCATTACAGAGGAGGACTACAATTATTGTTCTCGCTCTAACGATCGCAGCGATACCTCACATGTGTGGTTTGACCACCGTTTTCATATGCGGGCACTACTCACGTATGCGTTCGCTTCTGCGAGTGAGCTCATCGGCACCGGGCGTTTCAAATTTGTTTTTTCTTATTTATTTTATTTTATTTTATTTATTTTTACACTGCTTTTTTTTAAAAAAAATATTTGGGTCACTTTTATTCCTATTACAAGGAATGTAAACATTCCTTGTAATAGAAAAAAGCATGACAGGTCCTCTTAAATATGAGATCTGGGGTCAAAAAGACCTCAGATCTCATATTTGGACTTAAATGCAATTAAAAAAAAAAGTCATTTGAAAAAATGACATGGAAAAAATGTGGCTTTAAGAGGTATGGGCGGAAGTGACGTTATGACGTCGCTATCGCCCTGCAGTGTCATGGAGACGGGTGGGGGCTCTCCCCTCACTCGTCTCTATGCACAGCCAGGGAACAGATGCGATTGTCTCCGCCGCTGCCGACGGCTCCGGTATGCGGCGGAGGGAACCCGATTGCAGGGGAAGGGGGGGCTCTCTCCCGCCACCGATAAAAGTGATCTTGCGATGAGTCTGCCGCAGAGACCATTTTTATCTTGTAACCGACCGCCGGCCAAAAACGGGGATACCGGGGTTATGGCAGCTAGCTGTTACCGTAACAATGATATCCGTCCTCAAAAAAGGGACGTACATCGGCGTGCGGCTATACTGCCTTATAAGGATGAGGGCATATAGCACAGTGGAGCTGATTTACTAAAACTGGTGCACACAGAATCTAGTGCAGCTGTGCATAGTAACCAATAAGCTTCTAACTTCAGCTTGTTCAATTAGGATTTGACAGTAAGCCCTGGTTCACATTGGTGCGTTGTGACATGCGATTTGACATGTCAAATCACATGTCAAATTGGCGGCAATGGCACCGTCCTAATCGGTGCGCTGCTGCATTTGCGGCACCGCACCAATTTCAAAAAGTAGTTTCTGTACTACTTTTTGCCATGTCGGGTGCGATTTCCATTGATATCTGTGCAGAAACCCGCACAGATGTCTGTGAAATCACTGCTGAAATCGGGACTGACTCATAGGGGGAGATTTACTAAAACTGGAGCACTCAGAATCTGTTAATAATAATAATGATAATAATAATTGCCGCTGAAGACGTCTATGACAAAACGCGTACGGCGTCACTACGCACAGCACGTGACTTCCAGGAAGCTGAGCGAGTGGGTGGAAGCAACCAGAGTACATGCTGTCCACCTACAGCTCGGTTGCCTATGCTTTATACCGGCAAGTGCAGCCCCTATGGGACTAGATATTACGCTGCATGAACTGCATTTTTTTTGTCTGTTTGTTTTTATACATTTTTTAAATAACCTTTTAATAAACGGAAGTTTTGGTTAAACTGCACTATGGGAACCAATTTCTCTTTTTTATGAGGATTATGAAAACTACATCTATCACAACCCAGATATCCCAAGGCTGCTCAAGGAACTGCAAAGGCTGACACCAGTGGTTACCTGCCAACCTAAGGAGCTACATGCGCATTACCCCTGTAGGGGTAGTAGGATCTGGTGAGTGGGGACCCTTGAGGGGGAGCACGCAAGTCACCTGTCAAGATTCTGTGATCACTAAAGTCACCTTCTACAATTCCTCTAAACACGAACAGTCACCTTCATTGGGATGAATTCACCTATGTGTCTTTTGTACATGGTGCGATAAACTGCATCTTGGTGTAATTTTTCATTTTGGTGCGATTTTTGCATTTGTAGTTTTTTGGTGCAATTTTTTTTTTTTTTTTTTTGCATTTTTTTTTTTTTCTTTTGCATCTTGGGTTTATATACACCTTGATTTTATGATTGGGACACTATATGTATACACTTATATGTTTTTGTATATGGTGCGATAATTACATTTTGGTGCGATTTTGGTGCGTTTTTTTAAATAACTTTTTTGTTTTTTGGTGCGATTCTTTGCATTTTTATTTGGATTTGGTTCACTCACATTCTGTATTTTGGGCTTGGACACTATACGCACTGTTACAAGCAGAGGATCACTATACTATCATGATATTCATGTCTGGATGTTTTATACACTAATTTGTAAGCCATTACATTTTTGGTGATAACTTTTAGTACTCACCTACTGGGGTAGGTGAGGTGTGATAGATATTACACTATCACCTTTATGGAAACTGTTTTGTTATAATTTATTCCACAATAACACTGTGTCTTTTAATACTTATACATATAAGATAAAAGTGCGCTAACATGCTCTAGAATCCTGTGCCAGTGTTGAAATAATAAATAAATAGGTTATAACATGCTAAGAATAAATAATGGTACATATAAATCCTCAGGACAATCTTGCAGTGTTCTTAAAACATGACAGGTCCGCTTGCTGGATATGCATATAAGTGTGAGATGCAATCAGCTGCAATTCAGATCGAATAAATACCCCCATTGCAGATAGAGTTTCACATGCAATTGCGCTTTTAATCGGCTCTCTTTGGTGCTGGATATCCGCTGTTATTGCCTTCAATATTATGTCTCAATCATGAAATATAAATAGAAACGAATCATTGCGCAATATGCTATATACTATAAATAGGAATAAACTGGGTACACTCACATTTGGTTAAACCATTATAGGCGCATAGAGCAGTCAGCTAATTCACCGGTGCTTTCCTCCTCGCGCTGTACTGCGAGTGACACTTTCGCACTATGGATGACGTCACTAGGCTCCTCCCAACGCGTTGCGGCACATGTTACGTGACTTTATCAAGGGTCTTTTAATACTTAGCCACTATAGAGTGATTTGGTACAGCACTATTTGACATATAGGTAGCGCCACTCACCCCTTCACATCTTCTTTCTTTTTATAACTCAGTATCTGTTGCAGCTTGGTGCATGGCAGCCAATCAGCTTCTAACTTTAACTTGTTCAATTAAGCTTTGGCAATAAAATCTGGAAGCTTAATGGTTTATATGCAGAGTTGCAACAGATTTTGCACTCTCCAGCTTTAGTAAATAACCCCCCACAGTGTGTACCAGGCTTTAGTAAATCTCCTCCAGTGTCTTATGCATTCTTTGTATTTAACTTGTTCTTCCTTACAACGAATAACTGGATATTAGCTTTCACACCCATGACCATGGCCAGGTGCTGATTTGGTTTGTCTTGCTGACATATGAGTACTAAGAATATGAAGGATCTACTGCACAATTGGGCCGTTTCACTCTTTCAGTGCTATTTTCAATGAAAGAATTTTTGCACAGTCCACAATACCAATTACTACTCAGGATAACATGAAAATCAAAAAAATTACGAATACACAATCTTCATAAATTACGAATACGCACTATGATTACATGAAACAAATACACTTTATTATCATTTTATTAATAATGCTATATTACCTTACGTTATACCTTGTTATAAACCTTGGCCTTGTTGTTCCTGTACAACATATTTCAACATGACTGTTCATCTAATCGTTCCTGGAATAATTCATGATTAAACAGCTAATGGGATGCCTTTTATCACAGTTTTAATAATTACATTTTAATAGAAAGCTCACTGTTCATAACAGAGACTTTATTGAATAAAATGAAGGCCCAGCTGCCTCCAGTCTAAGCTCAGTCAATTTCATATAACCACTCTCCATACTACAATAATTATCCTTAGTTGTATTAGCACAGCATGCTTCTGTAAAACTGTTTTATTATATGCGCATGTATGAGATGCCCACCATTGGAAAACCACACAAGGGTCAGAGAGGGACAGTCTCCAGGTGAGGACGAGCTGTGTGGCTTGAATTGCTGAATAAAATCTATTGAGCCACGTGACATCATCTGTGTTCGGTTTCAGACTTCCTGCAGTGCATGGATTACCATAGATTACTATTCAAAATACCTGAGTTATTTGCATATTGAGATAAATTTTGTATTTCTATACAAAAGATGGAACATTGAAGTTAGCATGTGGGGGGCAGATCGAAAATACAAGGTAGAGAATGTGCATCATGAAGATTTGGACAATTGAGTGTGCCATCCATTCAGAGCGCTGTGCCGCGATCGTGACTCCCATGCGCATGCTGGCACATAATGACATTAACCTGCAGGGGCACAATTTTTTTTTTTGAAGATTGACAAAGTAATGTCAATTAGACATGTGCAATCAGTTTCAATATGAATCAAAATTCGGATGACATTTACGTGATTTGGTGGTTTGGATGTATCTGAAAGTCTTAATCTCAATAGTAATGCCGCGTACACACGGTCGGACTTTGCAGCTACAAAAGTCGGACAGCCTGCCCGACATACTTCCGGCGTACCTTCGGCGGACTTGGGGCAGACTTTCTTACGAACGGACTTGCCCACACACGACCACACAAAAGTACGCCAGTTTAGTACGCTGTGACGTACACCAAGTCCGACGAGACTATAAAACGGAAGTTCAATAGCCCGTACGACACCCTTTGGGCTCCTTCTGCTAATCTCGTGTTTATCTCGTGTTAGTAGAAGTTTGGTGAGAGACGATTCGCGCTTGTGAGACTCGTATTTTTCAGTTCGTTTTAACTGGTGTTCAGTCTGTGCTTGTGAGGTTTGTATCTGCTTTTCAGTGCGTTTGGTCAGTTGGCATTGAGAAATCTTTGTTTTATTGGCCGCTCGTTCCTGATTTTCAGGTCGTTCTTCACAGGCCTTGCTGTTCTTCAGTGCGTTCTGTTTATTGCGTTCTGACCAGCCGACCGTTTTGAAGCCATGTTACCTGTACGTACTCGTCGTAGAGCTCGTGCATTGTATGTGCTTGGTGCTGTAGTTTATTCTTCAGCCCAAGACCAGTCCATGAACAGGGCGAGGAGGAGTTCATGGACCAAGAATTGGTTGCTTCAGCGTGACCAGTTCTGTCACATGCCTTTGCTCCGTGAGATCCGTGAGAATAATCCTGAGGATTTCAGGAACTTTCTCCGGATGACGGACCCCGTTTTTGATCGTTTGGTGGCTTTGCTGACCCCCTATATCAGCAGGCAGGATACCTGCATGAGGCAAGCCATCACTCCGGAGCAGAGGGTGGTCGCTACCTTGCGGTATTTGGCCACAGGGAGAAGCCTGCAGGACCTTAAGTTCTCGACAGGCATCTCCCCCCAGGCTCTGGGGATCATTATCCCAGAGACCTGTTCTGCCATCATACAGGTCCTGCAGAAGGACTATATTAAGGTAAGCTATTTTTAGTTTATTAGCATCACATGTTCTTTTATGTAATCTTTGATAAAGTAATGTATTTCTTGCTTCAAACACTACTTCCCATCATTGCAATATAGTGTGAATGTCCCCTTTTTATCCTCACACATGCTGGGATTTTTTCCTGTTATTTTTTGTCATGCATGTATAGTTTCCTTCAATAACCTTCCCAGCATGAAGTGATGGGAACATATCCACCTAGTCTACTCATTTTGAATGTATTTTGTTGGAGTGTATTTAGTGTGCTTAGAATTAGCAATTAGCTAGATTTCACAACCCCCCCCCCCCCACCTGAACTCACTCCAAATAGTGTGCTGCTAATTAGCAATTAGCTAGATTTCACAACCCCCCCCCCCCCACCTGAACTCACTCCAAATAGTGTGCTGTTAATTAGCAATTAGCTAGATTTCACAACCCCCCCCCCCCACCTGAACTCACTCCAAATAGTGTGCTGCTAATTAGCAATTAGCTAGATTTCACAACCCCCCCACCCCCACCCTCGTTAAAATTTGCTTGAATGTTCTGTGGTGTTGATTTGTCTAAAGCAAATCTATGTTGCACTTTGCAAAATGCATGTGCACTCTACAAGTGCATTTGTTCCATTGCTTTAGTAAATGAGCAGAAGCTCTGCTGATTTCCATCATCAAATCATATGCAAGCCTCAAAGTGTTTTCATTAATTGCCCTTGCATGTGATTGTGTACTGTTTACAACATGAATGCCTTTTGACATTACCTCATTTACTGTAAGCTGGTTTGCAACTGCACCTGCAGAGTGCGACAACTGCAGTCTTGTAGCCTTTGTTATCCCTAAATTCCTGCGTGTTGTTAAAGTAATTTTTTTTGGGGATTTCACAACCCCCTAAAATGTAATCAATGTTCTATCAGAGGGGGTGAGCAATCTGATAAGTGTGCCTTTTTCCATATTAGTTATTCCAGAAGAATTAAATTATTGAATGTTATACTGATGCTGGGGAATAATGTTTTTAATTGTCTAATTTTCTTGCAATGTTAGCTTCCAAATTAATTGATTTTTGTTTTCTTGTTTGATTCCCCAGTTTCCTTCAACGCCACAGGAATGGCAGACTGTGGCATCCCATTTTGCAAGCCGTTGGGACTTTCCCAATTGTGGAGGGGCTATAGATGGGAAACATGTCCACATTGTGCCACCACCCCATTCGGGGTCATATTATTTTAATTATAAGGGGTTCCACAGTATTGTTTTAATGGCGGTGGTGTCGGCACACTATGATTTTTTATATGTGGACGTGGGGAAGAATGGCCGGATGTCGGATGGAGGAGTATTTGCCCAGACGGAGTTCTGCCAGCGTCTCCAGAGTGGTGGCCTGGGATTGCCACCTGATGAGGATAACGTGGAAGGACTCCCCTTTGTCTTCATTGCCGATGAAGCCTTCGCTCTGAGCAAGCACCTCATGAGGCCATTCCCCCAAAGAACCCTCACCCCGGAGAGGAGGGTTTTTAATTACCGGCTGGCCAGAGCTAGAAGAGTGGTTGAGAATGCGTTTGGAATTCTGGCCAGCCGGTTCCGCCTGTTTCAAACAGCCATTAATTTGGCGGAATACAAACTTAATTTTATAATTTTATCATGCTGCATTCTGCACAACTTTTTAAATAAGCATTCTGCCAATTATATAGGCACAGTTGGGCCTGAGGCCGGACAAATAGAAGCCAACCTTACAGGCCTGGATACTGTCCGTACTGGCTTGGCCCCCCAAAGTTCCCGTCAGGTTAGACAGCAATATGTTGATTATTTTATGGGTAGGGGGGCCATTGCAATGGGCCAGGATATATAATTTTTTTTACAATAAAAAAAATATTGCTGAAATCTGGCATTATATTTATTGCTTGCCTTTCTTTTGGGCTGTCTCCTAGGTTATGGTCGAGCAGTTGTAGTGCCAACTGTATTAGAATTTTCAAAATGTCTAAATAAGCTCCATTGCCACTGTAAACAACTTTTTGACAATTATAACCAAACTGATACTGAGCCTTGAAATAACAAACCACACATTTGTTAAAATCCTATAAAAGGAGATGTTTTTATTAATGGTTGGTATGCATTCAGTTCTGCATTTAGTATAAAATGTTCCGAGACAAAAATATAATGGTATCTTAATGATGTAGCAAAATATAATTATATTGAAATATTTCTACCTAATCCACAAAAAAATATTTTGGGCTTTTGGATTTTCAAAAACAGGCTTTGTTTTTGGAAAATCAAGTTTTGTTTTTTTTTAAAAGCAAGTTTTCTTTTTTTTTTTTTTTTTTTGTTTTTTAAAATCATTTTTTTTGTTTTTTTTGGGGTTTTTTAACATTAATTTTCTTAATTTTTTTGGTGTTTTCAAATCAATTTTTTTTACTTTTTTTGGTTTTTGAAAATTAATTTTTTTTTTTTTTTTGGGTTATTTAAAATCACTTTTTTTATTTTTTTTTGGGTTTTTTAAAATCACTTTTTTTTATTTTTTTTTGGGTTTTTTAAAATCACTTTTTTTTATTTTTTTTTGGGTTTTTTAAAATCACTTTTTTTTATTTTTTTGGGTTTTTTAAAATCAATTTTTTTTTTTTTTTTGGTTGTTTTTTAGAAAATCAATTTTTATTTTTTTGTGGATTTTTGACAGCCCTCCTTTTTGACATTAGGTTAAACAGCCATTTATGTTAGGCCAAAAAAACAAAGAGAAGGCCCAGAATGGGGTCAGCAAAACAGGAAATGAAGGACATGATTGATGTTTTGGGGTTTAAAAAAGGGCATTTAGATTCGACCCAAAACATCAATCATGTCCTTCATTTCCTGCTGCATACGATCCAGCCTATTACGCATTTGATCCATGTCTTGATTCCAGCCCATTATTTGACCAATTAGACGTTGGGCACTTTCCGAGGTGAAATGGTCACTTCTTGTTGTTCCTAAAGTGGAATGAAACCAAAAAATGTCTTTACAAATATGCACACATACATAGTTTACCTTACCAGAACTAAAGCTGTTGTCTCAGACACTGACCTGGTGGGGTGGCCATGTAGCCTAATTCCTCCACATCCTCGGGGGTGTCACTGTTGCTTGAATGAAGCAGATCCCCTAAAATAGAGTAGACAAATTCAATTAAACAAAAGGCAGCCATGCATAGATTAACGTAAGCTGGTGTGTCAGACACTCACCTGGTGGGGTGCCCATGTCGCCCACCTCTCCTTCCTCCACATCGTCAATGGGACTTGGACTGATTGCCCAATCCTGTTTTGCTTGGGGTGGACTGTGTTCTTTTGGTTGGCTGAGTGATTTTTCCCCTATGTGAAACAAAAAATTAGTAATCTAATTAGCACACAGATATTTTAGGACATAATAATTTTCCAACATTTGTAGTGAAGTGGTTTGTGTAGAGTTCCTATTTTAGTTCAATATTTCAAATTATAAAGACATACCGGATAGATAGATATCAATATCTCAAAATATAGTTAATAATCTTTTGATCTCTCTCTATATCTGTAACAAAATCTCTAAATATCTAACTAAATGTAAATCAAAAAAATTAAGAGAATTTAAAATAGATATATAATATATATATATAGATATATATATATATAGATATATTATAGATATATATATATATATATATATAGATATATAATATATATATATATATAGATATATAATAGATATATATATATAGATATATTATAGATATATAGATATATATATATATATATATATAGATATATATATATATATATATATATATATATATATATATATATATTTATATATATATATATTTCTATATTTTTTTATATATTTATATTTTTATATTTTTATATATTTATATTGTTATCTATATAGATATAGATATAGAGAGAGAGATAGATATAGAGAGATAGATATAGAGAGATAGATAGAGAGATAGATAGAGAGATAGATAGAGATAGATAGAGAGATAGATATATAGATATGGATATGTAACGAGGTTTCTTCAAAGATCGTTTAGAACGATGAACAAAAATCGTATAGAAAGGAAAAGCACATGGAGCAGTATACAAGGTAATAAACACAAGAGAAAAACACGACAAGTACTTACTTTTTTTAAGAACTTTCCGGATACGTCGGTATTGATCCGGCTCCCTGATTTTCAGGTCAGACCATCTTTTGCGCAATTGATCCTTGGAGCGCTGGACCCCAAATGATGCCTGCAAAGTGTCCACGACCTTTGCCATGATTTTGGCCTTGCGCAAATTTGGCCGTGCGTACGGCCCATAATTGCCATCATAGTCGTCTTTGCGAAGAATGGCCACCATCTCCACCATCTCTTTGAAACTCATATTAGAGGCCTTAAATCTAGGCCTCACAGATTTGGTTGACGTTCCAGACGTTCCAGCCTGCGGGCTGTCTCCACTACCTGAGGTCGTCAACATTTCAGGTGTCTCCGCCATTCTTTAACTCCACTACGCGCCGTAACAAAAAAGGGGCGGAGAACATGAGTACATTTCGAACGTCAGGGGCGGGCGACGCAGGCGGAGTTTCACACATGCGTAGTGTATAAAGGAGGGCCTTTCGCGCGTGTCGTACGTACGTTCTGTGCGTCAAATTAGGGGGCGGAGAACATGAGTTCATTTCGAACGTCAGGGGCGGGCGACGCAGGCGGAGTTTCACACATGCGTAGTGTATAAAGGAGGGCCTTTCGCGCGTGTCGTACGTACGTTCTGTGCGTCAAATTAGGGGGCGGAGAACATGAGTTCATTTCGAACGTCAGGGGCGGGCGACGCAGGCGGAGTTTCACACATGCGTAGTGTATAAAGGAGGGCCTTTCGCGCGTGTCGTACGTACGTTCTGTGCGTCAAATTAGGGGGCGGAGAACATGAGTTCATTTCGAACGTCAGGGGCGGGCGACGCAGGCGGAGTTTCACACATGCGTAGTGTATAAAGGAGGGCCTTTCGCGCGTGTCGTACGTACGTTCTGTGCGTCAAATTAGGGGGCGGAGAACATGAGTTCATTTCGAACGTCAGGGGCGGGCGACGCAGGCGGAGTTTCACACATGCGTAGTGTATAAAGGAGGGCCTTTCGCGCGTGTCGTACGTACGTTCTGTGCGTCAAATTAGGGGGCGGAGAACATGAGTTCATTTCGAACGTCAGGGGCGGGCGACGCAGGCGGAGTTTCACACATGCGTAGTGTATAAAGGAGGGCCTTTCGCGCGTGTCGTACGTACGTTCTGTGCGTAGGTGATAGTGGACCAGGACGTTCCAAAACGAAGGTAATTTGAGATATATATTTTTTTTGGGGGGGGTTTATGGTCATGACTTTGTAGCAAGCGGCCTATATGGCTTGATAGATTGATGAGGCCTACATAGGGAGAAGATGATGAGGGGTTAGCAGAAACATATAATAAGTTTTTTTGGTCTTGTGACTTTCTCTTTTCCAGATATAATGAATCCCCTATTGAAGGATCCAGAGTTCCTTACTTCTTTTATTTCAAAGTATCGAGAGATGAGGAATTTGTGGGAGGTGAAACACCCTCAGTATTATAACAAGCATGTGAGGAAGTCAACGCTGGAGAGACTTCTGTCCTTTGTCCAGGAGACCATCCCTGGAGCAACAATGGAGACAGTGTACAAGAAAATTGGGGTCTTGAGGAACATGTATAAAAGGGAGCATAGGAAGATCCAGGAATCAAGGAGATCAGGAGCATCAGCAGATGATGTTTATGTACCCAGGCTGTGGTACTACAAACAACTCCGTTTTCTTGATGACCAGAATGAAGCCAGGGCATCACTTTCAACCCTTCCCTCCACCCTTCCCTCCACCCTTCCCTCCACCCCAGCAGAGGCTGATGAGGAGCAAGCTGGGTCTTCCATCCTGGATGAACCGGATATGACCATCTGGAGTCAGGTAAATTATTTTAACAAAGATTTACTGTACTAATATTAATGATGTTAACTGGATGTTATAATTGTCTCAAATAATTTAGCACTCCAAATTGTGTATACATATCAAATGATAGTAGTGACTAAATATGTTTGGCACCTGCTTGAAATAATTAGGGTGTCTGATTAGACTCTTTTATTAAAGAGATGTATTCACATTGAATTTGCTAGTCATGAGAAGCAAACTGTGTGTCATTGATGAACCCAAAAAAAGAAACTAAAACTATTGTCCTTTTTTTATACACAGGATGAGTCCATCCAGGAGGAATGTGGGGAAAGTGGCAGGCAGGAGGAGACCGGGCCCATGGACAGCCTGGAGGAGGCCGGATTCACCATCATCCTGGAGGAGGCTGGGCCCAGTGTCAGGCAGGAGGTGGCTGCTCCCAGTGAGGTGGCTGGGCCAAGTGAGGTGGCTGGGCCAAGTGAGGTGGCTGGGCCAAGTGAGGTGGCTGGGCCCAGTAGGAGCCTCACCCAATCCCAAGTGCCTCCCCTCCACCTTCCCAAAAAAAGGGCCAAGAAGGGGATGGTCACACAGGACGCATCCCTGCGCCTCATGCAACAGGCCACCCGTTTTTTAACAAGCCCCCCAGAAGCGGAAGAAGCCTATGGCTGCTACTTAGCCAGCAGGCTTCTTCAGATGGATTGGGAGCAGCGCCTCATTTGTGAGCGCCTATTTGGGGAAACAATCCATAAGGGGCTGCAGGGCACGCTAACCAAAAACACCCAACTACATGAGGCAGCCCCCCCCCCTCCTCCTCCTCCTCCTCCTCCTCCTCCTCCTCCTCCTGCCACAACTGAAACACCAGAGCCACAGCCTCAAAAGAAGGCTACAGGGAAGGCTACAGGGAAGGCTGCAGGGAAGGCTGCAGGGCAGCGTGGAGGAAAGGCTGCAGGGAAGAGAAGAAAGTGATGACCTGGGTTCAGTCTGGTCTGACAGAAGACGCAGGCTGTTGTAGGACCACAGTCTGGGGACATCTAGATCATCTGCTGGTGCTGTTGATCTCTGGGATTCTTGGACCAGATTGTGCTCCCTCTTATATGGACTCCTCAAGATCCCAATTTTCTTGTACACCGACTTTTTCCAGCGTTGACTTCCTCTTTATTTTATTTTGACCATGAATAAATGGATCTTTTTTGAGTTTAGCAAAAGACTTTTATG
This sequence comes from Lithobates clamitans, assembly GCA_037952925.1. Classification (NCBI taxonomy): domain Eukaryota; kingdom Metazoa; phylum Chordata; class Amphibia; order Anura; family Ranidae; genus Lithobates; species Lithobates clamitans. The sequence goes on from JBBGZY010001206.1 coordinate 5,311,991, forward strand.
TGTTTTCTTTTAAATCATTGATTTTACACACAATGTTAAATTAACAAGGGACAACAATCTCATTGAGTTTTAAAAAAACACACCAAAAATACATTACTAATGTTAAGAATGTTCAAGTGGTAAGTCTTGAAAAAAAAATATATACATAAACAAAAACGGTGCTTTGGGTTAACTTTATCTAAAAATTAAAAAATAATCACTAGAAAAAAAAAAAAAAAAGAATAATGGGTTCTTTGTGGTAACTTTACAAACATAAAAAAAAAAAAAAAGGGAAAAAGTATTATTAGTATGGAAACATTGTTTATAAAAAGCATACTATATCATTCATGAGATCAAAGAGAAAAAGAATTCAGAAATCAGTTTGGGAGAACTCTGATTATGAACAGCAAAACACCTTCGTTCTTTAGAGCATTCGTAAAGAAGAAATAAAATGCGCTGCATTCAACGATCACAGATTTTGCAGCGTGATGAATGTGCTACCTACAATACGAACACTAGTTTTACTAGACCGAGTGCTTCCGTTTAGTTTTTGCTTATGAGCATGCGTCGTTTTTTTGTCCGTAGGACTAGCATACAGACGAGCGGACTTCGGGGTCCGTCGTAGTTACGACGTAAAGATTTAAAGCATGTTTCAAATCTAAAGTACGTCGGATTTGAGGCTAAAAAAGTACGTTGAAAGTCCGAAGCAGCCCACACACGATCGGATTACCAGCCAACTTTAGTCCGTCAGCGTCCGTTGGACTTTTGTAGACGAAAAGTCCGACCGTGTGTACGCGGCATTACAAATTTCAACTAACTTGAAATAAATTATAACAAAAACAATGTATTCATTCAATCGAATGACATAGTTTGAGCAATTTGTTAATCACTTAGGGACTGGAAGATTTCCCCCCTTAATGACCAGGCCATTTTTGTGATACAGCACTGTGTCGCTTTAACTGACAATTGCGCAATCGTGCGATGTTGTACCCAAACAAAATTGACGTTCTTTTTTCCCACAAATAGAGTTTTCTTTTGGTGGTATTTGATCACCTCTGCAGTTTTTATTTTTTTTCGCTATAAACAAAAAAAGAGCGACAATTTTGAAAAAAAAAAACAATATTTTTTACTTTTTGCTATAATAAATATCCAAAAAAAAAAAAAAATAATTTCTTCATCAGTTTAGGCCAATATTTATTCTTCTACATATTTTTGGTTAAAAAAATTGTACCGATTGGTTTGTGCAAAAGTTATAGCGTCTACAAAATAGGGGATAGATTTATGGCATTTTTATTATTATTATTACTTTTTTTACTAGTAATGGCGCCGATCAGCCATTTTTAGCAGGACTGCGACATTGCGGTGGACAGATTGGACACCTAGGTTAACACTAAGAGCGATTAAGGGGTTAAATGTGTTCCCCGGGTGTGTTTACTAACTGTATGGGGAACTGTGTGACTGGGGAAACACACAGATCCATCTTCCTGCATAGCAGAAAGACAGGATCTGTGTGATCTCCCCTGTCAGAATGGGAATTTGCCTTGTTTACACATGTAGATCCCCATTCTGTCACTGCGGGGAACGATCACGGGTGGCTGGCGGAGATCAAGTCCCCCACCCGCTGATTGCCCCCCAGCCTCCGGCGGTGCGCGCTCACAAATGTTTCTCATTAGGGTTGCCACCTGTCCGGGATTCACCCGCACAGTCCGGGCTTTGAATCATGTGTCTGGGTTTCAGGGAGACTGAAATCCGGACACATTATTCAAACTGAGCTGTGGCTCCCTAACTAACTAAGATAGTCACACACAAATCTGTTGCCGTCCGGGAGCTGTGGACGGCTTCTGGGGGCAGGTTCGTCATCACTGGGGGCAAAGCAATGATGTTAGCAAGAGCAATTTGGCCACACCCAGTGTTAGCTGTAGCACGCTTTGCGCACCGCATTACTACTCTCCTTGGGGCACCCAAAGGTGTCCCAGGCTGCTAAAGTGTTCGGGTTTGGCAACCCTATTTTTCATGCTGTAAGACATACATTGCTAATCCTCCATAAAAGCAAAGCTTTTGCTGCAAACAAGAAGCTTCCCGCAAATTATTTCAATAGTCTGCATGACACATGGTAGCCAATCAGCTTCTAACAGCATCTTGTTCAATGAAGCATTGACAAAAAAAAAACAAAACTGGAAGCTGATGGTTTCTATGGAGAATTGCACCAAATTTGCCCACCCCAGTTTTGGTAAATCAACCCCAGTATGTCTATGTGATCTGACTGCCAACTTTTAAAGAAACAATAATAAAGTGCATAAACTGTACTAATTGAGTGAACTTTCTTCGTAAAATAAGGGCTACAAGGGATTATGTGGAAAGGCCTATGGCATGGAGTTGGGCACAATATGATGGAGGTGGGGACTAGTACCTCTTGGCATCAACACATTGTTAATCACTGGCCCCCTTACAGGTTGACCATGCCCACATAATGTTGCTCAAGCATAGCCGCTTGTAGTCTATGCCAGGATACATGTGACAGAGTGACAAAGAAGTAGCACAGTTAAGAGACAGCTATTACCCCATAATAGGAAGTGTCTGGACAGAACCTACTGTATATGGCATGATCAACAGGGATTATATTATTAAGAACTCCTAAACTTATATTAATGCCCAACTTCAGGCTCACTGTCCCCTTCTCCCCATTTTTCCCTGATTAGAGCACATGCACAGGTGTCTTTGGTCCAAATGCATCACAGGTCCCCTTCACCCTCTATTTACTAAGGCGGTGGACAGATTTGAAATACTTGCAACAGCAGAGCTACATGAGGACATTAAGCCGCTCTCTTCAGCATTTTCCTGTAGGCCGTGGTGGAGGTAGTGCCTTGACACCATCACAGGAAGTTGGTTGAATGATGCTGAACACCATCTAATCTGGAAGAGGATCGGCACTGGATGAGAGAACAAGTTAATCTGGAAGGACAGTGCTGGAGATAGGATGAGCATAGAAACTGGAGCTCCTGGGGGATCCATTTTTATCTTTTTCACCAAGTTGAAATTGTGCTTTAACAAGTTTTCACAGTTTAGTGATTGAGTCTAGATTTACTTTAACCACTTGCTTACCACTGGGCACTTAAACCCCCCTCCTGTCCAGACCAATTTTCAGCTTTTAGCGCTGTCGCACTTTGAATGACAATTGCGCGGTCAGGCTACACTGTACCCAAATGAAATTTTTATCATTTTTTTCCCACAAATAGAGCGTTCTATTGATGGTATTTGATCACCTCTGAGGTTTTTAGTTTTTGTTAAAAAAATTGAAAAAAGACAACATTTTTTTTTTTTTAATTATTTTTTTTGATATTTTGTTATAAATTTTTGCAAACAGGTAATTTTTCTCCTTCGTTGATGTATGCTGATGAGGCAGCACTGATGGGCACCGATAGGTGGCAGTGATGGGCACTGATGGGTGGCAGTGATGGGCACTAATGGGTGGCAGTGATGGGCCCTGATTGTATAAACTGATGGCAGCACTGCTAGGTGGCACTGATTGGCTCCACTGGTGAGCATTGATAGGTGGCACTTGTGGGCATTGATAGGTGGCACTGCTGTGCACTGTGGGCACTGGCAGGTGGCAATGACAGATAGCACTTGCAGGCACAGATGAGGCATATGTGCCTCCTTCCTCTTCGGGACCGATGTCCCTTTGACATAAGCCGGTGAGGAGAAAACGAAACCGATCACAGAGCTTTTGTTTACATCATGTGATCAGCTGTCATTGGCTGACAATGTAACAAGTAGTCGGCGCAAAAAATTAACAGCAGAACCCAGTAATGCCGTAGTGTACATAGATGAATTGTAGATGGAATAACAATTAACAATAAATGGGAGATGAATTCCGTGATGTAACACTGCAAGTGGAAGAAGCAAGGGTAATGCGGCCGCACACATCCAGCGCTTCAGACTGCCCAGAGCCTATACATCCACCAGCCGAGAGAGATGACTCCACGGACCCCCTGGATTGCCTTGGGACATTTTTATGCTTTTTTTTTTTGCCACGTCAGCTAAGTACTATTCATGGGAGGATGTTATTTCAACTTTTCAGTCAAGCTTATCCCTCAATACTTTCACATCATTGTGGCTTTTTTCTGTTTGCAAATACTCTTTGTATTCCATATGTACTCTATAAAATAATTACCCTCTACCCTCACTGGTTGTTCCGTATCCTATTTCTATATTCCCTCCCCCCTGTCCCCCTCCCTTCCCGAAACCCCCCCCATTTGAGAGAGCCCCAACGCAACCTCCCACTGTTAGTAATCCATTCCTACTATTTCTAGTATTCCTAGAGCCTGTCTAAGTAAATAGCTTCGATCTAGAGTTGTATGCTTTGTTTAGGGTGAGTTTTCTGCCTTATCCTCCCACACCTCAGCTGCATGGTTGGAGGCCTTGAATTTAACCCAATCTCTCCATGTCTCCTCATACTCCTCCATCTCCAATCCTTCACTATACCTTAAGTATTCCATGCAGTAGATTTCATCTATTTTGTCGAGCCACTCCCGCATTGAAGGTCTCATACTATCTCGCCAGTGTCTAGGGATGAGACTCTTGGCGGCATTGAGGAGGTGTGGTATTAAGCCTTTCCGATAGTTTTTGGAGGGTATATTGCTGCCGTGGTGCAGGCACACCCAGGGGTCGTCCGGGATTTTCTTGTTGATTATCAGGTATGTGGTCTCCCTCACCTCCTCCCAAAATTGTTTTATTTCTGGGCACGACCACCAGATATGCGCCACTGTCCCTATTTCCCTGCACCCCCTCCAGCAGAACTGCGAGGTCTCATCCTGCATTTTATGTGCTAAGTCCGGGGTAATGTACATTCTGGCCATGATTCTATAGTTCATTTCTGCAATCCTATAGTTTACTGATGTACCATTTACTCTACTCAGAATTCTCCTCGCCTCGTTGTCACTGATCTTATTTCCTAATTCCTCTTCCCATTTCCCAAGAAATCCTGGTCTCTCAGTCTCTCCCATTTCTATCAGGGTTCTATAGATCCTTGACATTCCTCCCCTCCTGCTTTTCTTTATGAGTGCTTTCTCAAGGGGGTAGAGGTCTTCTATTGATCTAATTGGCTGCGGGAGTGACTCTACAAAATGTTTGAGCTGCCTATATTTCCAGCTATCCATAACCAACCGGGTTTCTCTTGCCTTAAGTTCCTGGTAGGTACGTAATGTTCCCTGGCTGGTAATAACCTTAAGTTGGACCTCTTCACTCAGGATCCATCTTCCAGCCACGTCTTTCCTCCCCGGCGGGAAGTAATCTGTGCCCTTGAGCGGGACTAGCGGCAAGTTATATTTCCACCTCTCTCTAGTATAAATTTTATCCCAAGTGTTTAGAACGTGTTTCGTGATATCAAATGTTTTTGTGTTTAGTTTTCTGACTTGTGGTGGTATCCAAACATTTTTTCCCAGGTCTACCCCGCTCCTTATATTCTCTATTTTCACCCATTGCTTATCCTTATTGTTATTAACCCATTCTGGTATACGTGATAATATTGCAGCTGTGTAATATTTTTTGATATCTGGTGCTCCCCAACCCCCCCTCTTCTTACTACTCACTAATTGTGTATATTTTACTCGTGACTTCTTCCCCCTCCATATGAATTTTAGAAAAAGTGTGTGCATTTTATTCAGGAAACTCTGTGTGATTGCCAGTGGCAACATTTGAATTTTGTATGTGATTTTGGGAAGGATTGACATTTTAAGTAGGTTTATTCTACCCCCCCATGACAGTCGATTCCGCGGAAATCTGTTTAACTCTGCTCTAGTCTCGTTAAGGAGGGTCATGTAATTGGCTTGAAACATTGCCTCTTTTGTTGATGTTATTTTTACTCCCAGATAGCTCAGTTCTTTTACCCCCCATTTAAAAGGTATACTCTTTTGATAGGCCTTATCCCCTCCTTTATCTTCTACAACTTCCATTACTTCCGACTTAGTCGCGTTTACCCGGAAATTTGATAATCGCCCGTAGTTTCTAAGGGTCGCTAGTAAATTAGGGAGAGTGATCCTTGGACCGGTGACGTACAGCAGGACGTCGTCTGCGAAGGCTGCTATTATATTATTATATTCGTCTTCCCCAATTTTAATCCCGCTGATGTCCGGGCTGAGTCTGATCCTAGCCAGCAACGGCTCCAGAGTCAGCACGAACAGCAGCGGGGAAAGTGGACAGCCCTGTCTGGTACCGTTTTGCAACTCAATGGCCCCAGACAGGGTACCATTGATTTTGACTCTAGCCGTGGGATAAGTATATAGGGCCCTGATCTTTTTGATCATTTTGTTGCCAATCCCAAACTCCTCCAAGGTGTTCCACATGAAGCCCCAGTCTACCCTGTCAAATGCTTTTTCAGCATCGATCGACAGGAGTAGACCTGGGGCTCCCCTGTCCTTCATTATCTGAGTCACCATTAAAGTTTTGATGCTGTTATCTCTCCCTTCCCTCCCTGGTACGAATCCCACTTGATCAGGACGGATCACTTCTTTTATGACCTTTTTCAGTCTATCTGCAAAGATCTTTGCATAAATCTTTGTATCTATGTTCAGAAGGGAGATGGGTCTATAACCAGAACACGTGGTGCCATCCTTTCCCTCCTTCTTTATAACAGCGATATTCGCTTCTAATGCTTCCTTTCTCATCTCCCAACTTTCCCCGATCCCGTTAATGTAAGAGCACAATATAGGAAGTAATGGTTCTTGCAGCTTTTTATAATAGAGGGCAGTCAGCCCGTCGGGTCCTGGGCTTTTCCCGTTTGGAATATCCTGGATAGCCCTCTTTACTTCCTGAAGGGTCATGGGGGCGTCTAACATGGACATTTTTATGCTTGATACCTTCTACACAAATGTGAGTGTACTACCAGCTTTTGCTGCTCTTATAATAAATTGTTTTAAAAGTCTGCATCCAGAGGCGCCTCCTCTTCCTTGTTTTACAGTGTTCTTGGGATAATGGCTTCCACTCCCACCGGAAGGCTGCAGTGAATGTGGACTAATACACATTACCCTTGCTTCTTCCACTTGCAGTGTTACATCACGGACTTCATCTCCCATTTGTTGTTAATTGTTATTCCATCTACAATTCATCTAAGTACATTACTGCATTACTGGGTTCTGCTGTTAATTTTTTGCGCTGACTACTTGTTACATTGTTGTTTTGAATGCCTTCTCGTGCTGCATATTAACTGCTATTCTCACAGATGTACACATGTATGTGCGCGTGTGAGTCTATATACACGCACACATATATATATATATATATATATATATATATATATATATATATACATATATATATACATATAGCTCTGTATGGTTATAATCTCATCCAACTCCCCACCCCACCCTAGCTTCTTCTTTTTCTTTCTCTTTACCATAAACCATGGATCTTCCTGCTATCATAGTTGACCATAGATATAAGATTTTAGATAATATCTTCTCCAGTTTGCTACATGTCACCTTTTCTAAGGAGGCCACACTTACAGGTAAGACTAGATCACATCTTTGTGGCAAGTTTAAACAACTTGAAAGATTGATACAGTCTGCTAATCAACAGTGGTGGGATCAATTCTTTCTAGAACAGTACATCAAAACTCAGATCTCACCCAGAGGTCTCAGGATTCTGAAAGAAAGCCCTGCCTTTCTGAATGCTGAGCACACCAAGGAATGGGCTAATCTAGCCGAGTTTTGTATGGCTAAATGGATGGGGATCCTGATATCCCATAGGAAAAATAGGTTTGATAAATTATATGATCAATACTTTCCATTATAAATGACATAAAAACTTCATCTACCACCATCCTTTACATATGGCTTGATGTACTTCAAAGTAACACCAAAAGAGATGAAGACTCCCTTGTCAGCTCTAAAATGGGAAAATTCAAAAGAGACCTAGATGACTATAATTCTGACAGAATTTTCACGTGGAACAAAAAATCTCATCCAAGTTTTGTAAATACACCACCCATCCAGGCCCCAAAAAAGGCAGCACCTCCTATTTCTTCTTCCTCTGTTTCAGGTCCCCCACCCCTTATGAGTCTACCATCCCTTGCTTCAGTTCCCCATCCTCCTCCTCTTATGAGTATACAACTTAATATACCTCGGAGACCCAAAACTTTCCCCACATCCCATAAGGTCCGACCTCCTCTTCATACACATGGTTCATCCCCTCTAACCATTCATCATCCTACACCCACATGGAAGAAAAGTAATAAGCATTATGATCTAAACAAAAAATACCCCAGAAAGTATTTACAAAAAAATAGAGAACTAATCACTTCTCTAACCCTATTTTACAATAGGCAAAATTCCATACCTACAGCTCTGTCCAGTCAGACCATGAATACCGATCTTCCCAACGGTATAACTGGTCCTTCTTATCCACCAATTGTGCATGTGGATACTACATACCCTCATCCAAAAACTCAAGCAGTGGATACGGTCAATTGTCAGACTGATCCATCTGCCTCAGTTCTCCACACCACAGGACTCCATATCCCTGCTGGTCCCTCCAATGCCTCTCCTCTTGATACTTTTTTAGCGTCCAGTCCTCCTCCAGCAATTACATCAAGAAAAAGAAAACTCACAGAAGAGGCCGTAGAGGGGGACGAACTAGACGATCAACTTTACACACAGAACGCAAAAAAACGGTAAAAATCTTCAATTTGTCTAATCACACCTCTAAGCACCTCCTCTGCTGACACGGCACTTCTCAGCCGTGGCTTAAATTTTGCTCCTATCAACAGACCAAACCCTTTCTTGCTTTTTAAAGACTTGAATTGATATATCAGGAATCTAACCCTTCAAAGATGCTTCAATATCCAAAAAGCTAAAGATCTACAAACCCCCATTTCACAGGCTACCGCAACCATGTCTTCACCTCCATCTGAAGATGTAAATAACACCTCAAACATCGATGACTGTGATTGTCTAGACATTTCACACACTACAGATGACATCTCATGTACAGAAGATGACCTGTCTAGATTACTTACACAACACCTTGTCACATCCCCGCCCATCATACACTCTGGCTTAAAGCCCAAATCCATATTCTTCCCCACACACTCGAAAGGTCCCTATATAGAGAGTTTTTACAGAGTGGTCTTTTCCGACATGACCAAACTCTGTAATATCACATCCACCTCCAAAGCGCACAACCTCTCACCATCTGAAACTAGATATTTACAACAATTCATTCAAGCGGAAGATCTCATAATTAAGCCTGCTGATAAAGGAGGCGGCATGATCCTCCTGAACAAAGTTGACTATATTGCTGAGGCGGAAAGGCTTCTGTCCGACCATACCACTTACATGAAACACCATAAAGACCCTACCAACGATTACACCTCAGAAGCTGAACTTCTGATTTCGACTGCCCTCAGAGATAATATTATCTCTAAGGTGGAGAGCTCCTTTTTCCGTAAACCATTTTATTCCATCCCCTACTTCTACCATTTACCGAAAATCCATAAGAACCAACAAAATCCTCCAGGTAGGCCAATTGTGGCCTCAATGGATAGCATTACCTCAGGCTTTAGCCTATATGTGGATAGATACCTACAACCATTAGTTCACCAACTCCAGTCCTGTATACGGGATGGGACACATCTCTTGGAACAACTCTCACCATACAGTTGGGAACCTACATACTCTTGGTTATCATTAGATGTTAGTTCGCTGTATACTTCCATTCCCCACGACTTTGGTATCATGGCCCTTGAGTACTTCCTCTCTACAGACCCACTCATCAATCCCTGTCAGGCTTCCTTTATTTTAGAAGCCACCAAGTTTTGTTTAACACACAACTACTTCACATTTAACGGAGACTTCTATCTACAGTTACAAGGGACCGCGATGGGGGCTAATTTTGCCCCCTCGTATGCGAATTTAGCTGTGGGGTTCTGGGAACAGCAGTACATCTATTGCAACAACCCATTCTCGGCCAACATCATCTTTTTCGGCAGATATATTGACGATATCATAATTATCTGGGATGGCCCCATAGATCTCATTCCATCATTCACTACACATTGTAACAATAACAAGTACGGACTATCCTTCACATATGACAGTAACCAGACCTCTCTAGCCTTTCTGGATTTAGAATTAAGACATGACAACCATGAGATATATGCCTACACCAACTACACCAAGCCCACTAGTGGCAATTAAAAAAAAACTCTTCTCGAGTGCCCTGTTGGAAAGCCGCACTCCCTCGGTGCACTCGTGCGGGCGCGCTCCTGTGTCCTGCTGCTGCATCAATTGACACAGACAGCAGGACTCGTCCCCGCCCCCCAGCTCCCGCATCCTTCGATTTGACTGACAGCAGCAGGAGCCAATGGTTCCTGCTGATATCAATCTATCCAATGAGAACTCGAGACACCGGCTGGAGCTGGTGTGCTTGTTCTCGACCATGGAAAGACCGGGTTTAGGTAAGCAAAAGAGGGGCTCTGGGGGGCTGCTGCACTACAGAAGGTTTTTCACCTTAATGCATAAGGTGAAAAACATTGAGGGTTTACAACCCTTTTACCTCAAAGAAACTTTGTCTATGTTCGTTGTGAGTATGGCTCTCTATAAATTATTTACCATTGCACTCTTTTATAATGAATGTCTTAGCCAGCACAATTTTGAAAACATGTATAAGGTTAATTATATTAATTAAGCAACTTAATAATCACATAGGTATCCTATTTATCTGTAAAGTTATTGGAAGTCTACTCATGATGTCTCTAGGCATGTTGGATGGTAAATACAGATCTGCACTTAACCATTTAATATAATTTTATACGTGTTGTCAGGTGGACTGTCACATGTTTGATGTCACCTCTCTATGTTGCATCAGGAAATGTGGGTGTTAGTTAGGGAGGTTAGGGAGGTTGTTAGACAAGCCATTCCTGCTCCCAATACTGTCATTGTTCTGGGTTCCGAAGGGCTGCAGTGCTGACTAATAAAATAATAGATCAAGAAATAATCTGCTCCACCATAAACACCTTCCATTCCAAGTCAGGCACTACTGACTCTACACAAATTGCATAGTTGCCAATATTTCAAATGAATTTCCTGAGACATCAATTCAGTGGCATACCTAGCACATTTGGCACTTGGGGCCAATACATTTTTTTTAACCTCCCTCAAAAAAAAAGAAATAAAGGTGCGCACTGCACACCACACCGAATTGTGGGTGTGGTCAAATTGCACTAACAGAAGGAGGGGATTAAAGGGCAGAGTTAAAGCAGTTGTAGCCCTAAAAAAAAAGATCCTGTTCCTTTAAAGCATGATACACAGCATCGTGCCTGTGCAGAGTAATTTGTCCCTCTGCTGTAAAATACCTGGTTGATCCTGCCTGTTCCTGTGAAGGTAAAAAACCTGGAGCCTTTAAAACCACTTTAAACCACTATGGTTACTTGTGTGGGTAAGTGTGAATGGGTCCTAAGTGTCTATTTTGCAGGAGTCAGGAGTGCAAAATACACAGCCATTTTTTAGAATAAAGCCAAAAACTCCCCCTCTTCCGAATACAAATCATCCCTCACAGTACAGATCTCCCTTAACATCCCTAAATCCCTCTCTCCCAGCCTACACCCTCAGTACAGACCCCTCAGTACAGACTCTCCTCCCAGTACAACTAACCCCCCAGCACAGAGCACCTTTGCACAGACTGACCCCCCCCAGCAATGCCCCCCTGGCATAGAACAACACCCCCAGCAAAGACCCCACAGTACGGACGGACCCCCCAGCACAGAACAAACCCCCCAACAGAGAGCCCTCAGTAGAGACTCCTTCCTGAAAAAAAGACCCCCCAGCACAAACCCCTCTCATAAATCCACTTCTCCCACCAATATAGACCCCTTAGTACTAAATTGCCTCCCCTGTACAGAAACCTCCCCCTATATATAGACCCCCTCAGTACAGAACCCCTCCATTTCTGGTCTCGCAGTACAGACCCTCTCAGTAGTAGAAACCCCTCTTCCCCCCACTACAGACCCCTTGGTACAAACACCCCATCCCCTCCCAGTACAGACCCCTCAGTAGTAGAACCCCTCAGTACAGATGCAGTGCAAGTGAACTTTTGTGCCCACCTCCAGCACTGTGATGAGTACTATTACCTAGACTGTTCTGGTGTTATCCAGGCAGTGCGGAAAAAGTTGCAAAAGTGAGGAATAGCTAAGACTATCCAGCAGGAGTGGAGCTTCCCCAGACTCTCATCCAAGGGCATCCTAAACTCAGCAGCGCCCACAGCCCAGGTATAGTGTGTTTCCAGCTGGGGGACAATGTGAGTGGGGAAGGACAGGGGCAGGGTCCACTCTGGAAAGGACAATGTCAATGACGGTGAGGAGGATGGTCTATGTGGACAGTTTTACCCCGGATGCCTGCATACTTAGATGTGCCTGTTTTAATCATCAAACATGTGCGTTTCTAAATGTTGTACCTTCATTAAATGTAACTGTATTGCTACACTTAGAGGTCCCTCTCTTCTCTTTTATACTCAGTTGTGACATGACGCTACTTGTATATCAAGACATCGCTTGTATATCAAGTCAGAATTTATTTAAAAATTTTGCCTGTCTTGCAAAACGCTCTCAAACCAAGGTTTTACTGTAGTTGTGTACCTGGAATAATCATCAATGAAAGTCAGTAGATATCTGTTCCTGCCTGACATGGGAGTTTTCATTGGACCGCATACGTCACTGTGTATGAGCTGCAAGGGGTGGGTGGATTTTCTTTGAGATGCCTGTGGAAGGGGAGCACGTGCGGCTTTTGCTTCAATACAGCACTTTCGTGAGGACTTTGCAAGGCATTCTTGTCAAATCTTCTGATAAGCCTCTCTTTATATTGTCCTGTATAGCTTCTGGACTTCTGTGTTATAAGTGAATATAATTGCTGTGTATGTCATTAGAGACTATATTGGCTTGTTGGTCTTTGGTGATGAGCCTGTATAGGTGATCATCCAGTTTTCCTTTTGCGAGAAATCACTTATTATTGTGAATTGTGCATTCATCACCCTGGAACTTAACTGTGAGACCTTTGTTTGCAAGACTTTTCACTGATAGAAGACTGCCTTCTAGTTCTGGAACATACAGCACTTTCTTTACAAGGACACTACTTGCCTTGTGGTGTAATGCAGTTCAGGAAGCCCTGGCCTTTACCTTCTGAAGTGATGTTTTTCCCTTTTGCTAGAAAAACTTTGTTTTTTGCACTGTAATCAATGTGTGTGAAGAAGGTCTCATGACTAGTCATGTGGCTTGTCACACCTGAGTCTATGCACCAGCCGCGTGGCTTGCCACTCTGTGTTACTTTAAAGGTGCCACTCCATGATGTGTCTGCAGTTTCCTATGTGATTGCTTTGACTCTTTCTGTGGATAGCTTTAACTGCTCGGCTTTCCAGATAGAACAGTCCTTTTTTAGGTGACCGGTCCTTTTACAGCGAAAACAGGCTCTGCTTTCTTTGTTGTGCTTTGTGCCTTTGTACATCTTAAAAGCTTTGTCATAATGGTATGTGTCGTCTTTCATTCTGTCATATTCGTTGATTAATTTCCCTTTGACATAGTCAAGCGTTAGTTCCTGCTTGGGTCTGGTTTCTAAAGCATTAATAAGAACAATATATGTCTCTGGAAGGCTGCAGAGGAGCAGGGCAACAATATAGTTATCTTTGATGTCCTCTCCGATGGTGCATAGCTGTTCAATGATTTCTAGCATAGCTTTCAAGTGGTTACATGTTTGCTGGCCGTCTTCTAGTCTCATCTTATACAGCTTTTTTAGTAGAAAAAGCATGTTGTTTAGACTTGAATGCTCATACAGTTTTTGTAATGAAGTTCACATACCTTTGGCCATTTTCTCTGTTCTTATGTGGATAAGCTGGTCATCTTCCACTAGTAAGCTCATAGTTGCTTTTGCTTTTGCCTGTCTATCCTTCATGTCCCAATCCTCCATCTCTCAATTCGTGGGTCTGTCTGTATTGAGCACTTGCCACAAGTTGTCCTTACTGAAAAGCATTTCTAGTTTAAACTTCCACAGCTGATAATTGGCATTGTTCAGCTTTGCAATTGCAAACTTCACATCTGAACCACTTGCCATCTTTCAGAAGCTTGTATACAGTACTTACTATACTCACTGAGTTGGAGAGTTCTCTTTCCAGTGCCTGGGTGATGCTGGTTATGCTGGGGTATTCTCTCAAATACCTGGGTGCCCTGGGTTTGCTGTTGGGTTTGCTGGGCACATAACCTGTTAGATGAGCATTGAAATCATGCGCTGGAAGCTTCTTGTATGCAGTGAAACATTTACTTTCATGGAGAAATAACAATAACATGGAGAAATAACAGAACATGTCTTTATCATGGAACAGGAACTAAACATAAACAGGTGCATATACCACAATAAGGAAGGTACATCCTGTGATAACATTATATCACAGAATACATGCTATAACACTGCAGTGCCACCTGGTATAGACAGGTATAATTCATATGTATTGTTCACAGTACTATACATTACTTGCTGTTGTTCTTTTAACACTACTTCTCAACAGCATGTGCTTTGTCAAATTACATTCAGCTTCTTCTGGATATAACTATGACGTTCCTTCAACAAAGGCTTGGTCAGTTCATCGGCTGTGGGGGTATCCTCTCCAATGCCTGGACCCTTAGCCTGTTGTCAGAGTATTGAAATAATGCACTGGAAGCTTCTTGTTTGCAGCAATAGCTTTGCTTTTATGGAGGACTAACAGAACATATCTTTACATTATGTCTTTATCATGGAACAGGAACTAAACATAAACAAGTGTATTTAACACAATAAGGAAAGTACATCCTGTGATTTCATTATATCATATAATATATGCTATAACATTGCCGCCTGCTGATATAGACTTTCAACATGTTGTACGGTCAGCAAGTGGTTAAACTCTGCATGGTATGCATTCTTGACCCACAGCAATACTATTAAATTATATCCCTTTAAGCCCCTCCCACTGTTAGACACATAATTTGGCTACACCCAACATTTGGTGTAACGTCCTTTGCATAGTCATAGGATGTCCCTGCACTTCATTTTGAAAATCTGGTCACCTTACAATACTGTACACGTTATCTCTAATGCCAAGCAGTTACAATGCAAACAATTTCTTATCGCACAAGGGAAAGCCTATGATTCTCTCTCAGGAATGATTAGTCAGGTTCTAGAGAACAGGTCTGAACATGTTATAAGAGCAGTACAATGAAACGCTATATAAAACATTTACATATTTACTGAACAGCTGTTTTGTATGAGGTATGCTCAGCTCAGAAGGTATTCATTCAAGGTTAACGTAAACTCCCTGACCCCTAGAAGCACATTAATTTCACACCTCTGAATGGCTTACATTTTTCTTGTCACTAATCCTGTGTGATATTCAGATCAGGTTTGGCCACCTAAACTGTCAATGACCCTTTTCCTTCTATTATGCATCTTTTATAAATATTAATAGAGCATTTTTATCTTTAACTTAATTCCTTCCCAAGCCTTAAAATTTAATGCTTAAATGGTATTGTTGGGCTCTTTCACACTGGTGGCCAGAGGGTCGATAAAAACAGGGGGCAGACCTGCACATTTTTCAGCCCCCCCCCCCCTTCTCAGTGGCCCACTGGATTTCTTACAACATCACAGCTGCAGCTATAAAGCAATTTTAACTTGGGCTGCAGAGTCTAACAGGTGGTACTGCCTATCAGGCTTGCCCTTAGAGGTCAATTGGGCTGCACTACAAGCATGAGCCAAACGCGTGGCTCACAGTTAAGTTGCAGTCTAACAATGTAAAATTGCAAAAAAAAAAAGAAAAAGAAAAAACAGACATCAAGAGGCGGCAGGAGGGCCTTATGAATGCTTGAAAGCCATTACTATACTGCCTTCTGATACCTTCCTGTACTTCTTGGATTATCACCTGGTTGACAATAATGTATTTCTTGCCCACAGCCTCCAGGGATACCCATGTCTTACATCCCAGGAGGTCTTGGGGAACCCTATAGGGCATGTTCTGCTGCACATCATCAAGGGCTGGTTGTCTCTTCATGGTGCCATCATAGGGGCCAGTTGCAAGATGATCTCAGAGAAGGAGATTGTGGCATGGTACAGGGTGTGTAGCAGTGGATCCCTGCAGAGTACTGCAGCATCGCTAGGCATGTAAGTATGTTTTTGTGCATAACCCAGTGAAAAAGGTAAAGGGGGTTGGATAGAGGGAGTGAAGTTCCCCTCTGAAGTAGATGTAAACCCTTACTGAGTAGCTGAATGGCATTTCTGAGGGCGGGAGTGCTGGCAGAGACAACTATTGGGACAGAGGGGAGATTTATTAAAACTGGTGTACACACAATCTGGTGCAGCTGTGCATAGTAACCATTCAGTTTCTAGTGACAGCAATAGGCATGTGACAAGTACTCTTTATGGACAGATCTGGGTTTTTGAATGCTTTCAATTTTTTTTAAATGGTGCTGTTGACATCCGGGTAAACGGAAACTAATATCATGTCATCGCTTCCGGGTTACTATAGCAAAGAGCCAATCCCGTTGGGACGAGAGAGCCTGAGCAAGCCGCAGAAGGCGGCTGGAGGAGGGGAACACCCCCTCCTGCTGCTTGTAAAAGCAATAGAGCGACTGGTTAAGCGCTCCAAGAGTGACAACTGCTGGCCCTAAAAAAAAATGGTACCATGGTGATGCCTGCAGCTGCATGCATCATCCCGCCACAACCACTTGAAGACCAGTGACGTACCACGTACATGACTGGTCGGCATGTGGTGGTTCTAAAGACAGAATTTTTTTTTTACCCTAATAGATTCTTTGCATGCGTTAAAAAACCTGCTGCATGCAGTTTCCCTCCCCAGCCCCCCTTATACTTACCTGAGCCCGATCTCGATCCAGCAATGTGCATTAGATCAGCTACTCTCTCACCATTCTTGCTCCTATTTGGCTCAAAGACAGCAGCGGGAGCCAATGGCTCCTGCTGCTGTCAATCACAGCCAGTGAGAAGGGACAGGGCTGAATCGCACTTTGTGTGTCAATGGACGGGAGTGAATGTGCATAAATCCCCCCAGAGCAAGCGGCTTGGAGGACCTAGGAGAGGAGCATTTTTTTTAAATGAGCATTTACAGTTGAGCGTCTGTACATTAAAAACAAACTGTGCAGCTTTGCCAAAGTTGAATAATGCCCTTGCTATAGATGTAGGCCATGTATGTACCTCATGAAGCCTGACTGAAAAAATTCTAGGATGTTGCTAAGAGATTCCTAGCTGTTACTGTTCAGTGCTCACCTTCACAGGAGCAAGCTCTCAAATGCTGAGTTTAGAGCTAATGCATCAGATGATGGAAAGCGCATGTGAGGGGGTTTGAATCAAAGAAAGAGCTCACTCTTCAATTCAACTCATAATTCAAATAGTTTGTGTAACTAGAAGGAATTATTAAAAATCACAAATTTTTCTTGAACAGATTCTGCCATATCCAACAGCATGAGCCATATTCCAAAAAATACAAAAATGAACGAAGCCATACCAACTAATTTAATTAACTTTCTATCTTGAACGTGTAAGGAGTGTGAATGCAATACAAAGGCAAAAGGTATAAAAAAAAAAATCTCTATTGCCTAATAGAGATTTCTTTTCATTCAGCTCTGGCTGTTCTGAACACACTGCACTGCCTAAAAGATTTGCCCATTGTTGCTGATAAAAGCAGTTTCGTACCTTTATTATGTTCTAAATAAAAAGAACCTGCTTTAGACTGAGTTGCAATGAATGTTTCACCTTCACTATTTAATCCATTGCTAGAGAACCTCATTAAGAGGACTATGCCATGGAAAATGGTGATATCACGTGTTAGAGTTTTTAGAGAAGGAATCATCAGCCAAGTGAAAAATTGACTTTCCTGACAGCTCCATGTCAGCCACCTCCGGGTAAGGCCCCGCCCACCCCCATGCTATTAGGACCTAACTCAAAAATTTGATGCCTATTTCTGAGAGTTTCTCGAGAAACCAAGGGTGAACTTCGTACCGACCGCTCTCCCCTCATGCTCCCTGAAAAAGAAGATTCTACTTCAGTATGTGAACACACTCCTACAACAGCGGGCAACAGAACCAGTGCCCCGGAGGGAGCACTTCTCAGGAGCCTATTCACTGCTATTTTTGGTACAGAAAAAGTTGGGAAGCTGGAGGCCAGTGATCAACCTCAGATGGCTAAACAACCATGTGAAGAAATAACACTTCAAAATGGAATCATTACAGACCATCCTAAAGGTGATACAACCCAGGGACTGGCTCCTCTCAGTGGACTTGAAGGAGCATACTTCCACGTGCCGGTCGCCCCACCTTTCCAGAGGTTTCTGAGCTTTACAATCGGTCCTCTTCACTACCAATTTGTCTGCCTGCCCTTCGGGTTGACGGCCTCACCCAGGGTCTTTCCAAGGTCCTGCTGGCAGTGGTGGCGCAGTTGAGGTAATGCGGGATTCGCATTCACCACTAGCTAGACGACATCCTGCTGCTGGACCAAGACAGGGACTAGTTGCTGTCTCACCACAACAAAGTCATCACAACCCTTCAACAGCTCGGGTGGCTCATAAACTGGAAGAAGAGCCAGTTAAATCTGTCCCAGTTGCTGGTCTACCTGGGTGCAGAGCTGGACACACGAAGAAATACGGTGTCCCTACCAGAAGGGAAAATTCCCCCCTATCCTAGAATGGGCAAAGTCTGCAAGGTTGGCCAACTGTCTCCCTGCCAAGACCTGCCTCCAGCTGCTGGGCATGATGACGCCAGTAACACCCATGGTAAAATGAGCCCAGTGGCACACTTGTCCATTCAAGTATGGGTTCCTCCTTCGAGGGGAAGGGAAAGGGAAGGGAGAGGAATCCATTTTTATTGTACCACGTTGTTGGTAACACCACCGTGGCCGGTCCCAAGTCCGTGCTGAGAAAGGAGGAGTGTAACTTTGAAAGGAAAGGGAAGAGAGAGGAAACCATTTCCCCTGTACCACGTTGTTGGTAACTCCACCATGGCCGGTCCCAAGTCCATGCTGAGAAAGGAGGAGGGTAACTTTGGAGGGGAAGGGAAGGGAGAGGAAACCATTTTCACTGTACCACGTTGTTGGTAACTCCACCATGGCCAGTCCCAAGTCCGTGCTGAGAAAGGAGGAGGGTAACTTTGGAAGGGAAGGGAAAGGGAAGAGAGAGGAAACCATTTTCACTGTACCATGTTGTTGGTAACTCCACCGTGGCCGATCCCAAGTCTGTGATGAGAAACGAGGAGGGTAACTTTGGAGGGGAAGTGAAAGGGAAGGGAGAGAAAACCATTTTCACTGTACCACGTTGTTGGTAACTCCACCGTGGCCCGTCCCAAGTCCGTGCTGAGAAAGGAGGAGGGTAACTTTGGAGGGGAAGGGAAAGGGAAGGGAGAGGAAACCATTTTCACTGTACCACGTTGTTGGTAACTCCACCATGGCCGGGCCCAAGTCTGTGCTGAGAAAGGAGGAGGGTAACTTTGAAGGGGAAGGGAAAGGGAAAGGAGAAGAAACCATTTTCACTGTAGCACATTGTTGGTAACTCCACCGTTGCCGGTCCCAAGTCCGTGCTGAGAAAGGTGGAGGGTAACTTTGGAAGGGAAGGGAAAGGGAAGAGAGAGGAAACCATTTTCACTGTACCATGTTGTTGGTAACTCCACCGTGGCCGATCCCAAGTCTGTGATGAGAAACGAGGAGGGTAACTTTGGAGGGGAGGTGAAAGGGAAGGGAGAGAAAACCATTTTCACTGTACCACGTTGTTGGTAACTCCACCGTGGCCCGTCCCAAGTCCGTGCTGAGAAACGAGGAGGGTAACTTTGGAGGGGAAGTGAAAGGGAAGGGAGAGAAAACCATTTTCACTGTACCACGTTGTTGGTAACTCCACCGTGGCCCGTCCCAAGTCCGTGCTGAGAAAGGAGGAGGGTAACTTTGGAGGGGAAGGGAAAGGGAAGGGAGAGGAAACCATTTTCACTGTACCACGTTGTTGGTAACTCCACCATGGCCGGGCCCAAGTCTGTGCTGAGAAAGGAGGAGGGTAACTTTGAAGGGGAAGGGAAAGGGAAAGGAGAAGAAACCATTTTCACTGTAGCACATTGTTGGTAACTCCACCGTTGCCGGTCCCAAGTCCGTGCTGAGAAAGGTGGAGGGTAACTTTGGAAGGGAAGGGAAAGGGAAGAGAGAGGAAACCATTTTCACTGTACCATGTTGTTGGTAACTCCACCGTGGCCGATCCCAAGTCTGTGATGAGAAACGAGGAGGGTAACTTTGGAGGGGAGGTGAAAGGGAAGGGAGAGAAAACCATTTTCACTGTACCACGTTGTTGGTAACTCCACCGTGGCCCGTCCCAAGTCCGTGCTGAGAAAGGAGGAGGGTAACTTTGGAGGGGAAGGGAAAGGGAAGGGAGAGGAAACCATTTTCACGGTACCACGTTGTTGGTAACTCCACCATGGCCGGGCCCAAGTCCGTGCTGAGAAAGGAGGAGTGTAACTTTGAAAGGAAAGGGAAGAGAGAGGAAACCATTTCCCCTGTACCACGTTGTTGGTAACTCCACCATGGCCGGTCCCAAGTCCATGCTGAGAAAGGAGGAGGGTAACTTTGGAGGGGAAGGGAAGGGAGAGGAAACCATTTTCACTGTACCACGTTGTTGGTAACTCCACCATGGCCAGTCCCAAGTCCGTGCTGAGAAAGGAGGAGGGTAACTTTGGAAGGGAAGGGAAAGGGAAGAGAGAGGAAACCATTTTCACTGTACCATGTTGTTGGTAACTCCACCGTGGCCGATCCCAAGTCTGTGATGAGAAACGAGGAGGGTAACTTTGAAGGGGAAGTGAAAGGGAAGGGAGAGAAAACCATTTTCACTGTACCACGTTGTTGGTAACTCCACCGTGGCCCGTCCCAAGTCCGTGCTGAGAAAGGAGGAGGGTAACTTTGGAGGGGAAGGGAAAGGGAAGGGAGAGGAAACCATTTTCACTGTACCACGTTGTTGGTAACTCCACCATGGCCGGGCCCAAGTCTGTGCTGAGAAAGGAGGAGGGTAACTTTGAAGGGGAAGGGAAAGGGAAAGGAGAAGAAACCATTTTCACTGTAGCACATTGTTGGTAACTCCACCGTTGCCGGTCCCAAGTCCGTGCTGAGAAAGGAGGAGGGTAACTTTGGAAGGGAAGGGAAAGGGAAGAGAGAGGAAACCATTTTCACTGTACCATGTTGTTGGTAACTCCACCGTGGCCGATCCCAAGTCTGTGATGAGAAACGAGGAGGGTAACTTTGGAGGGGAAGTGAAAGGGAAGGGAGAGAAAACCATTTTCACTGTACCACGTTGTTGGTAACTCCACCGTGGCCCGTCCCAAGTCCGTGCTGAGAAAGGAGGAGGGTAACTTTGGAGGGGAAGGGAAAGGGAAGGGAGAGGAAACCATTTTCACTGTACCACGTTGTTGGTAACTCCACCATGGCCGGGCCCAAGTCTGTGCTGAGAAAGGAGGAGGGTAACTTTGAAGGGGAAGGGAAAGGGAAAGGAGAAGAAACCATTTTCACTGTAGCACATTGTTGGTAACTCCACCGTTGCCGGTCCCAAGTCCGTGCTGAGAAAGGTGGAGGGTAACTTTGGAAGGGAAGGGAAAGGGAAGAGAGAGGAAACCATTTTCACTGTACCATGTTGTTGGTAACTCCACCGTGGCCGATCCCAAGTCTGTGATGAGAAACGAGGAGGGTAACTTTGGAGGGGAGGTGAAAGGGAAGGGAGAGAAAACCATTTTCACTGTACCACGTTGTTGGTAACTCCACCGTGGCCCGTCCCAAGTCCGTGCTGAGAAAGGAGGAGGGTAACTTTGGAGGGAAAGGGAAAGGGAAGGGAGAGGAAACCATTTTCACGGTACCACGTTGTTGGTAACT
Organism: Lithobates clamitans; assembly: GCA_037952925.1. Taxonomy (NCBI): domain Eukaryota; kingdom Metazoa; phylum Chordata; class Amphibia; order Anura; family Ranidae; genus Lithobates; species Lithobates clamitans. Next base: position 5,333,872 of record JBBGZY010001206.1, read on the forward strand.
CCACCATGGCCGGGCCCAAGTCCGTGCTGAGAAAGGAGGAGTGTAACTTTGAAAGGAAAGGGAAGAGAGAGGAAACCATTTTCCCTGTATCACGTTGTTGGTAACTCCACCATGGCCGGTCCCAAGTCCGTGCTGAGAAAGGAGGAGGGTAACTTTGGAGGGGAAGGGAAGGGAGAGGAAACCATTTTCACTGTACCACGTTGTTGGTAACTCCACCATGGCCAGTCCCAAGTCCGTGCTGAGAAAGGAGGAGGGTAACTTTGGAAGGGAAGGGAAAGGGAAGAGAGAGGAAACCATTTTCACTGTACCATGTTGTTGGTAACTCCACCATGGCCAGTCCCAAGTCCGTGCTGAGAAAGGAGGAGGGTAACTTTGGAAGGGAAGGGAAAGGGAAGAGAGAGGAAACCATTTTCACTGTACCATGTTGTTGGTAACTCCACCGTGGCCGATTCCAAGTCTGTGATGAGAAACGAGGAGGGTAACTTTGGAGGGGAAGTGAAAGGGAAGGGAGAGAAAACCATTTTCACTGTACCACGTTGTTGGTAACTCCACCGTGGCCCGTCCCAAGTCCGTGCTGAGAAAGGAGGAGGGTAACTTTGGAGGGGAAGGGAAAGGGAAGGGAGAGGAAACCATTTTCACTGTACCACGTTGTTGGTAACTCCACCATGGCCGGGCCCAAGTCTGTGCTGAGAAAGGAGGAGGGTAACTTTGAAGGGGAAGGGAAAGGGAAAGGAGAAGAAACCATTTTCACTGTAGCACATTGTTGTTAACTCCACCGTTGCCGGTCCCAAGTCTGTGCTGAGAAAGGAGGAGGGTTACTTTGGAGGGGAAGGAAAAGGGAAGGGAGAGGAAACCATTTTCACTGTACCACGTTGTTGGTAACTCCACCGTGGCCGGTCCCAAGTCCGTGCTGAGAAAGGAGGAGGAGAACTTTGGAGGGGAAGGGAAAGGGAAGGGAGAGAAAACCATTTTCACTGTACCACGTTGCTGGTAACTTCACCGTGGCTGGTCCCAAGTCCATGCTGAGTAAGGAAGAGGGGAACTTTGGAGGGAAAGGGAAAGGTAAGGGAGAGGAAACCATTTTCACTGTACCACGTTATTGGTAATTGCACCGTGGCCGGTCCCAAGTCCATGCTGAGAAAGGAGGAGGGGAACTTTGGATGGGAAGGGAAAGGGAAGGGAGAGGAAACCATTTTCACTTTACCACGTTGTTGGTAACTCCACCGTCGCCGGTCCCAAGTCCGTGCTGAGAAAGGATGAGAGTAACTTCAGAGGGGAAGGGAAGGGAGAGGAAACCATTTTTACTGTACCACGTTGTGGCAAGTTTTTTGAGATCACCTTGGTGTGCATATTGGTCCAGCAACGCACCAGCACCTTTGCAGCCATTGTGCTATTTGCTGGGTGTCTTGTGTGCTCCTGTACCTTTAAGAAGGGATGGGCTGCCCTTCAGTCCACCTGCTCTCATTTATCCATCAGAATGCATGTGCCTCCACTGTGGGGACACTCATATTTTAGTGTTAGGACCACAGATATCAGGGTGCCGTGACGAGGTTCTGTGGCTTACGCATGCATTTGCAAATGCGTGCGGAGTAAACCCCTATTTTTAACGCATACTGTTAGACAGGTTAATTTGGTTGTCTGTGAGCTGGTGGTAAGTAGGCTTGGAATTTTTTCCTGGGCATTCCCCAGGTCTTGTTTATATCTGTTTGTAGCCCTCCAATGCCGCTTACTGCGATAGCCAGCTATAAATGAGGGTGGTGGCAAGTTTTTTGAGATCACCTTGGTGTGCGTATTGGTCAAGCAACGCACCAGCACCTTTGCAGCCATTGTGCTATTTGCTGGGTGTCTGGAGTGCTCCTGTACCTTTAAGAAGGGATGGGCTGCCCTTCAGGCACCTGCTCTCATTTATCCATCAGAATGCATGTGCCTCCACTGTGGGGACACTCATATTTTAGTGTTAGGACCACAGATATCACGGTGCCGTGACGAGGCTCTGTGGCTTACGCATGCATTTGCAAATGCGTGCGGACTAAACCCCTGTTTTTAACACATACTGTTAGACAGGTTAATTTGGTTGTCTGCGAGCTGGTGGTAAGTAGGCTTGGAATTTTTTCCTGGGCATTCCCCAGGCCTTGTTTATATCCATTTTTACTGTACCACGTTGTTGGTAATTCCACCGTGGCCGGTCCCAAGTCCGTGCTGAGAAAGGAGGAGGGGGACTTTGGAGGGGAAGGGAAAGGGAAGGGAGAGGAAACCATTTTCACTGTACCACATTGTTGGTAACTCCACCATGGCCGGTCCCAAGTCCATGCTGAGAAAGGAAGAGGGGAACATTGGATGGGAAGGGAAAGGGAAGGGAGAGGGGACCATTTTCACTGTACCACATTGTTGGTAACTCCACCATGGCCGGTCCCAAGTCCATGTTGAGAAAGGAGGAGGGTAATTTTGGAGGGAAAGGGAAGGGAGAGGAAACCATTTTCACTGTACCACATTGTTGGTAACTCCACCATGGCCGGTCCCAAGTCCGTGCTGAGAAAGGAGGAGGGTAAGTTTGGAGGGGAAGGGAAAGGAAAGGGAGAGGAATCCAATTTTCACTGTACCACATTGTTGGTAACTCCACCATGGCCGGTCCCAAGTCCATGTTGAGAAAGGAGGAGGGTAACTTTGGAGGGAAAGGGAAGGGAGAGGAAACCATTTTCACTGTACCACATTGTTGGTAACTCCACTGTAGCCGGTCCCAAGTCCATGCTGAGAAAGGAGGAGGAGAACTTTGTAGGGGAAGGGAAAGGAAACCATTTTCACTGTACCACATTTTTGGTAACTCCACCATGGCTGGTCTCAAGTTCGTGCTGAGAAAGTACCTTGCATTCCATCCAGCTGGCGAATTATTGACAATTTAGGCACGTCTGAAGTTCCTGGCGTGTATCATCTACTCTTCATTGTCCTGGATGTGACCATTGAAGTACACCATCATTCCATCTTTGTCTCCTATGAAAGATCCGCTGGATTGAAGGGTCCAAATGCCTGTCTTGACCATATGGCGCGTGTGTCCATTCTCTGCAGTAAGCGTACCCAATCTTCCTTCAATGTATATGCATATCTGTGAATGACATATGGAGAAGCCTATGCATTTTTACCTACCATCAGTGGAAGAGGCATCACTTTAATGTTCCCCTTGCATGGGACCATACCATACTTCATAGAGGAGCATTGCAGTTGAAATTTCTGCTTATCACGGATTGTTTGTTGGTTTTGGTCCACAAAAACTTTATATAGGTTTTATTTTATTTTTCTTGTTTTATTCACTGCACATTGATTTGTGATTCATTTCATGTTTTACTCACTGGACACTGGCTTCTCCTTTACGAGCAGCCATTGGTCCTATACTTATCCCTGGAGGATACTCTGGGAACTTTGTGTATTTTATTAGCGCTGCATTTTTATTATGTTCTTTGGGGTATGTGGCCTGGTACGGTTCAGGAGGGGGGGCTCTCTCATCCCCACCTCTTTTCCTGCAGCCTGCCAGGTTGCATGCTCGGATAAGGGTCTGGTATGGATTTTGAGGGGGACCCCTACGCCATTTTTAAAAAAAAATTGGCGCAGGGTTCCCCTTAATTTCCATATCAGACCCGAAGGGCCTGGTACGGATTTTAGAGGGACCCCCGCACAATTTTTTTAAAAAATTTTGGTTCGGGGTTCCCCTTAATATTCATACCAGACCTAAAGGGCCTGGTAATGGACTGGGGGGGACCCATGCTCTTTTTTTCAATGAGTTTTATCTATATTGCCGAGAGCCGACAATTCATTACAGCCGCGATCAGTTTTAAATGACAATTTTTCCTTTCGAAATGTAATTTTGCTGTGGGACTGTTCTAAACATGGGAAAAATGCGCCACTTTACAGGGATACTATAGACACCCCCCAGGCACAATATTTAAAGGAATATTTCATTTTCATTGTTTCACTTTAAGCATTAAAAAAATCACTGTTCCCGAAAAAACGTCCGTTTTAAAAAAAAAATGTCATTGATACATGTCCCCTGGGGCAGGACCCAGGTCCCCAAACACTTTTTATGACAATGACTTGCATATAAGCCTTTAAAAAAAACACTTTTGATTTTTCATGTTAATGTCCCATAGACTTTAACGGTGTTCCAGCGGATTTCGAATTTTCCCCGTACACCGCATATTGTTCGGTGTTCGCAGAACATCCGAACAACCAACCCTAGTAGAGACATCCCAAAAAGATTGCAGCTGTAATTGCAGTAAAAGTTGGTTTTACAAAGTATTGACTCGAGGAGCTGAATACAAATGCACACCACACTTTTCACATATTTATTTGTAAAAAAAATTATGAAAACCATTTATCATTATTATGTGCCACTTTGTGTTGGTCTATCACATAAAATCCCAATAAAATACATTTTCGTTTTTGGTTGTAAAATGACAAAATATGGAAAATTTTAATGGGTATGAATACTTTTTCAAGGCACTGTAGCTGATGCTTACTTTGGTCTGGTTTTTGCTTAATTTTATTATTCTTCATTTCCTTCCTTTAAGTAGATGTCAATCCAAACACTAAAATCTCATGTAAGCATTACCATGTTACTATAATTTCCAAAGTTGCTTTTAATCTTTTAGTTATTCTAAATTAAAACGTTTTATTTTTTTAAAATTACAAACATGGCATACTTACCTGCTCTGTGCAATGGTTTTGTACAGCGTAGCCCTGTTCCTCCACTTTCAGAGCTCCTGGCCCCTCTCCCTTGCTCAGTGCCCCCATAGCAAGCCGCTTGCTATGGGGGCACTTGTGCAGGTTCGCTTCTGAGCCAGCTCTGTGTGCTCATAATGACACAGAGCGCGGCTTGGCCCCAACCCCCACTGCCTTCTCACTGGCTGTGATTGACAGCAGCAGGAGCCAATAAGGAGAGAGAGAGAGAGTTGAGAGTGCTGCTGCTCTCGTACACAGTGTTGGATCGAGATCGGGCTTAAGTACTTCCGCATGCAGAAGGTTTTTTACCTTAATGCATAGAATGCATTACGATAAAAAAAGCTACTGCCTTTAAAACAACTTTAAATCTGATGATTTAATTAAAATAATACCTGGTGGTCCAGCCATTGGACATGCTGGTAAGTTAATTGGATCCTGTCAATATTGGCCCTAGAATTTGTATGTATGAATGTGAATTAGGAACCTTAGAGTGTAGGGATGAGCTTGATGAACATCAGGTGTTCGTCTGTTCACCGTCACAGCGAACAATTTTGGGCATTCGCGAGAAATTAGAGTGCCGCGGAACACCCCATAATGCACTGCGAGATCGAAGGGCATTAGTGTCTGATGATTGGCCAAGGCATGCGACCTGCATGCTTTGGCCAATCACAGTGCGCTCTGCAGAGAGAACCATAATTGGCCCAAGGCAGGATGCCTTTGGCCAACTATAGCTCAAGGGGACTATGTCCACACCCCAAACTATATAAGGTTGCTTACATAGCGGCCGTGTATAGTGTGTGACTGTGGACGGAGATAGATTGAGCTAGATTAGGCAGGAAGGTTAGTTAGTTGCAGTGTATTTGATATATAAACAGTCAATCTAGTGTATATACAGTGGGGACGGAAAGTATTCAGACCCCCTTAAATTTTTCACTCTTTGTTATATTGTAGCCATTTGCTAAAATCATTTAAGTTGATTTTTTTCCTCATTAATGTACACACAGCACACAAAAGAAAAACTGAAATATTACATGGTCCTAAGTATTCAGACCCTCTGCTGTGACACTCATATATTTAACTCAGGTGCTGTCCATTTCTTCTGATCATCCTTGAGATGGTTCTACACCTTCATTTGTGTCCAGCTGTGTTTGATTATACTGATTGGAATTGATTAGGAAAGCCACACACCTATCTATATAAGACCTTACAGCTCACAGTGCATGTCAGAGCAAATGAGAATCATGAGGTCAAAGGAACTGCCTGAAGAGCTCAGAGACAGAATTGTGGCAAGGCACAGATTTGGCCAAGGTTACAAAAAACGTCTGCTGCACTTAAGGTTCTTAAGAGCACAGTGGACTCCATAATCCTTAAATGGAAGACATTTGGGACGACCAGAATCCTTCCTAGAGCTGGCCATCCGGCCAAACTGAGCTATCGGGGGAGAAGAGCCTTGGTGAGAGAGAGGTAAAGAAGAACCCAAAGATCACTGTGGCTGAGCTCCAGAGATGCAGTCGGGAGATGGGAGAAAGTTGTAGAAAGTCAACCATCACTGCAGCCCTCCATTAGTCGGGGCTTTATGGCAGAGTGGCCCGATGGAAGCCTCTCCTCAGTACAAGACACATGAAAGCCTGCATGGAGTTTGATAAAAAAAACACCTGAAGGACTCCAAGATTGTGAGAAGTAAGATTCTCTGGTCTGATCAGACCAAGATAGAACTTTTTGGCCTTAATTCTAAGCGGTATGTGTGTAGAAAACCAGGCGCTGCTCATCACCTGTCTAATACAGTCCCAACAGTGAAGCATGGTGGTGGCAGCATCATGCTGTGGGGGTGTTTTTCAGTTGCAGGGACAGGACAACTGGTTGCAATTGAGGGAAAGATGAATGCGGCCAAGTACAGGGATATCCTGGACGAAAACCTTCTCAAGAGTGCTCAGGACCTCAGGCAATTGAGCATCTCTGGAGGGACCTAAAAATGGCTGTCCAGCAACGTTTACCATCCAACCTGACAGACCTGGAAAGGATCTGCAAGGAGAAATGGCAGAGGATCCCCAAATCCAGGTGTGAAAAACTTGTTGCATCTTTCCCAAAAAGACTCATGGCTGTATTAGATCAAAAGGGTGCTTCTACTAAATACTGAGCAAAGGGTCTGAATACTTAGGACTATGTGATATTTCAGTTTTTCTTTTTTAATAAATCTGCAAAAATGTCAACAATTCTGTTTTTTCTGTCAATAAGGGGTGCTGTGTGTAGATTAATGAGGAAAAAAATGAACTTAAATGATTTTATCAAATGGTTGCAATATAACAAAGAGTGAAAAATGTAAAAATTTAAGGGGGTCTGAATACTTTCCGTCCCCACTGTATATATATATATATATATATATATATATATATATATATATAATCTGCATTCAGTGTAGTATATAAATACAGTTCGTTTGGTGGTGTACATTATATAGTACACTTCAGGTGGTGTATATATATATATATATATATATATATATATATATATATATATATATACTCACGCTGCATTCAGTGTAGCATATATACACAGTTCACACACACCCGTTATAAGGCAGAGCTGAGCATAGCTCAGGGTGTGTGTGAAAGAAGTTGGTGTTGGAGCAGTTGCTGCAGACAGGAAGGAGGTGTGCTACCATTTAAGAACCCAGGCAACATCCTTGAGACGGTACTCCATGTGGGAGAGGTTCCAGGTCAGTGGACTGAGAGAGTTGGGCCAGCTGAGAGAGTCGGGGAGACCATAGCTGAGACAACTTGAAGAGAGGGTCTTGGGGAACAGAGGGGACCGTGAGTCTTGGAGGAGTGTGGAAGCCTGGAGTGTCAGGAGAGCCCCTTCCTAGAGGCCAGGAGTGGGCCTGTGCAGCAAGGAACTGCGCCCAAGGCTGAGCGAGCCTTAAGAGCCAGGAGGATTGGCATTTTTCAGTTGTTGTTGTTTTGGGAGAAGAACCCCTGTGTGGGAAACCAAACGCTGAGCTAGACATCCCCCAATGTCACATGTATATATATATATATATATATATATATATACACACAATTCATTCCGTGGTGTATATTATATATTACATTTCAGGCGGTGTATTTATGTATATATATATATATATATATATATATATATACACACACACAGTCTAGTATATATATAAATATATATATATACATACACTCTGCATTCAGTGTAGCCTATATATACAGTGCATTCGGTGGTGTACAGTTTCTAATACACTTCAGGCGGTGTTCACAGTATATAATACAGTGCAGCCGGTGTACCATCGTTTCGAATACAGTGCAGGCGGTGTACACAGTATATAATACAGTGTAGTGTGCTGTGAAAAGAAAAAATCCCCATCATGCCTGGAAGGCCACAAAGGAGAGGCAGACGCTCACAGGTCACTATAAGAGGGCAAGTAACAGTCAACAGCAGCAGTCAACAGCGGTGGTCGTGGACATGGTGCATCCTCTGCAGGTGGCCACGGGGCACGCTTGTCCTTTTTTTCTGCTGCTGGCCATGTTATTGAGCCACAACATGCAGAAGAGTTGGTGGAGTGAATAACAAAGCCGTAACTGGCAGTCATGTTCCCCAAGCTGCAGCATACTGCCAAGTTTGCTCCAGTGACGGGGAGGGAGGGGATGATGAGGTCACTGACCGTACTTGGGTGCCTGGAAGGAAAGTGAGGAGGAAAGTGAGGAGGAGGAAAGTAAGGAGGAGGAGGAGGCACAACTCCAACAAGGCAGGATGTCCTCCAGGGGTCAGCTTAAGGGCAGCCACCCACACCGCAGAGCTCCGCAGGTGCAGGGCGCTGCTGACTCCCCGCTGACTTTTAGCAATAGGTGTCACAAGTACTTGCAGTCAATCTGCTAGCAGTACACTACCAGCTGTTTTCAGTAGGCAAATTTCCCTACCCAAGATGCTGAACCATAAAAAGAAATTCGGTCCTAGCCATCTACATGCTCAGCATCTTAATGCTAGCTTGGCCAAATTGCTAGCACTGCAACTGCTGCCTTTTCAGCTGGTAGATTCAGCCCCCTTTTGTGAGTTTGTGCAATGTTCTGTACCACAGTGGCAGGTTCCAAAGCACCATTTCTTTTTACATAAGGCCATTCCGGCTCTCTATTGCCATGTGGAAGGCATTGTTTTGGCCTCGTTGGAAAAGGCGGTCAGCAGAAAGGTTCATATTACCGCTGACTCATGATCCAGCAGGCATGGGCGGGGACGTTACCTTTCCTTCACGGCGCACTGGGTAACTCTGTTGGCAGCTGGGAAGGATGCAGGACAGGGTTCAGTGTTGGAGCTTGTTCCGCCACCACGCCTCCAAAAAGCTAGTGGTGATTTTGCCATAACATCTGTATGCTCCCCTCCCTCCTCTTCTTCTTCCTCTATGGCCTCTTCTGCAGAATTGTCCTCTGAACCAGCAGTGCTCCCTAAACGCTCAAGGGGCTACGCAAGCAGTCAGGCAAAAAGATGTCATGCGGTGCTTGAGTTGGTCTGCCTAGGGGACAGGAGCCACACTGGGGCAGAGATTCTGTCCGCTCTGCAGGGGCAGGCTCAGAGGTGGTTGACGCCACGCCAGCTTAAGCCAGGAATGGTTGTATGCGACAATGGCACCAACCTTCTCTCCACCCTCCGACAGGGACACTTGACCCATGTTCCATGTTTGGCACACAACCTGAATTGGGTGGTGCAGCGTTTCTTGACCAGGTACAGGTCCAGGCTTACAAGATCTCCTGAGGCAGGCCAGAAAAGTCTGTGGTCATTTCTATTTAACAAAAAGAAAAAAATGTACCACGATGTCTATTCATCTTCTTCTATCTCCCCGCGACGGACCGAAAAAAGAAGAAAAAGCCGAGACCGATCCACCTCAATGGGAGGCTCCTGCCATTTGACGCTTCTTTGCTTGTGACAGTTCTTATATAACTGAGGGTGGGGCCACCAGGTGATGTACCTGGGTGACCCTGCCCCCTCTGATGCAGCGGGGACTTCCCTATGGCTTCCCTCTGGCCTCAGAGAGGGCAGGGTCACCCGTTTGCATAACCAGGTGGCCCCGCCCTCAGTTATACAAGAACTGTCACAAGCAAAGAAGCGTCACACGGCGGAAGCCTCCCATCGTGGAACTTTTTTTTAATAAAGGACTTGTCTCCAAGCTGTGTTTTGTCGTTTTTAACATTTTGACACTTTTTTTGTGAAATGGTAGGGGTACATTTGTACCCCATTACCATTTCACACAGGGGGGGAGGCCGGGATCTGGGGGTCCCCTTGTTAAAGGGGGCTTCCAGATTCCGATAAGCCCCCCACTCACATACCCCCACAACCACCGGGCAAGGGTTGTGGAGATGAGGCCCTTGTCCCCATCAACATGGGGACAAGGTGCTTTGGGGGGCTATCCCAAAGCACCCTCCCCATGTTGAGGGCATGTGACCTGGTACGGTTCAGGAGGGGGGGCACTCTCTCATCCCTCCTCTTTTCCTGCGGCCTGCCAGGTTGCATGCTTGGATAAGGGTCTGGTATGAATTTTGAGAAGGACCCCTACGCCATTTTTTTTTATTTTGGCGCAGGGTTCCCCTTAAAATCCATACCAGACCCTTTAGGTCTGGTATGGATTTTGGGGGGACCCCTACGACATTTTAAAAAAAAAATTTGGTGCAGGGTTCCCCTTAATTTCCATATCAGACACGAAGGGCTGGTATGGATTTTAGGGGGACCCCCACACAATTTTTTTTTATTTTGGTTCGGGGTTACCTTAATATTCATACCAGACCCAAAGGGCCTGGTAATGGACTGGGGGGGGGTCCCATGTTCTTTTTTGCAATGAGTTTTATCTATATTGCCAAGACCCGACAATTCATTACAGCCGGGAGCAGTTTTAGATGACAATTTTTCCTTTAGAAATGTCATTTTGCTGTGATACTGTTCTAAACATGGGAAAAAATGCACCACTTTACACACATACTATAGACACCCTCAGGCACAATATTTAAAGGAATATTTCATTTTTATTGTTTCATTTTAAGCATTAAAAAAAATCACTGCTCCCGAAAAAACGGCCGTTTTTAAAAAACATTATTGCATTGCTACATGTCCCCTGGGGCAGGAACCGGGTCCCCAAACACTTTTTATGACAATAACTTGCATATAAGCCTTTAAAATGAGCACTTTTGATTACTTATGTGCGTGTCTCATAGACTTAAACAGTGTTCGTGTGTTCTTGCAAATTTTTTGCCTGTTCGCTGTGTTCGCTGTGTTCTGCTGTGAACCGAACAGGAAGGTGTTCGGATCATCCGTAGTCTCTACCAGCTTTGCACATGTAGAGAGTGACATTTTTTCCCATTCTTCTTTGCAAAATAGCTGAAGCTCTGTCAGATTAGATGGAGAGCGTCTGCGAACAGCAATTTTCAAGTTTTGCCACAGATTCTCAATTGGATTCAGTTCTGGACTTTGTCGTGCAAATTCCACTATACACTACTCTTAATCCATATCTCCTGCGCTAATAAAGCGCCCTTTCAGCCTGTTGGTATAATGCATATTAGTACAACCCTGTTTCCCGTATCTTCCCAAGAAAACAGACATAACCACCGTCCTCATATCCTTAGCTCCACAGCTCAACGAACCTCTGACCATGGGCGCAACGTTTATTTATATAAAAATAGAGCTTAATTGCTTCACAATCAGCCAATCAAGCACAGGCAAACAGGAGGAGTTATACAAATCTCAACCAATGAACAATGACTAAGGGAGTTTATGGGCGTGTCTGGGCAGGAGCAGTGTGTAGGACTTCCCGCCCCCTGTAAACCACATGGCTGGCCTAAGAACTCATAAACACTGCCCCCTACCACAACGCACACAAAGACTCATTTTTACCGTTGGCGTGAATCCTTATTCTGCATTGTTCAGAGAACAAGCATGCCCGAATTATACTACCATTCCTGCTGATGAGAGATTATCTGCAGAGACACGCCATAGCTCCTCCACATGCTGATCAGACACACAGAGCGACACGAGCGTACATCCCCCCATAACCGATAATGTCTTTGCAGAGTGAACACATCCCCCCAGATGATCGTCTGTGCACAGGGGCCCTTCGTTGGCGGACATATCCCCATTCTGCAACCTCAGGAAGCTTCCCACTACCAAACGGGTCTCAACTGGCGTCAGTCTGCCCCAGTCCGCTCTTTAGAGCGGGCTGCAGGAGAACTAACACTGGGAGATACTGTGACAATACATATTAAATACATCTTAATAAAATTTCCACAACAACTTTGACTGGGCCATTCTAACACATCAATATGCTTTGATCTAAACCATTCCAATATAGCTATGGCTGTATGTTTAGGGTCCTTGTTCTGCTGGAAGGTGAACCTCTGCCCCAGTCTCAAGTCTTTTGCAGACTCTAACAGGTTTCTTTCTAAGATTTCCCTGTATTTGGCTCCATCCATCTTCCCGTCAACTCTGACCAGCTTCCCTGTCCCTGCTGAAGAAAAGCATCCCCACAACATGATGCTGTCACGACCATGTTTCATGGTGGGGATGGTGTGTTCAGGGTGATGTGCAGTGTTAGTTTTCCGCCACACACAGGGGCTGATTTACTATTTATTTAAGGCAACTAGACTGTGCACTTTGCAAAGTGCAGTTGCTCCAGAGCTTAGTAAATGAGGTAAAGCTTCACTTTGCAAAGAACACCCAATCACATGCAAAGGAAAATAAAAAAACAGCGTGTTTGCTTGCAAGTGATTGGATGATGGAAGTCAGCAGAGCTTCTGCTCCTTTACTAAGCTCTGGAGCAACTGCTCTTGTAGAGTGCAACTGCACTTTGAAAAGTGCAGTCAATTTGCCTTTAGTAAATCAAACCGATAGTGTTTTGCTTTTAGGCCAAAAAGTTCAGTTTTGGTCTCATCTGACCAGAGCACCTTCTACCACATGTTTGCTGTGTCCCCCACATGACAAAACTGCAAATAGGACTTCTTATGGCTTTCTTTCAACAATGGCTTTCTTCTTGCCACTTTTCCATAAGGGTCAGATTTGTTGAGTGCACAACTAATAGTTGTCCTGTGGACAGATTCTCCCACCTGAGCTGTGGATCTTTGCGGCTCCTCCAGAGTTACCATGGGGCTCTTGCCTGCTCCTCTGATTAATGCTCTCCTTGCCCAGCCTATCAGTTTAGACAGACGGCCATGTCTTGGTAGGTTTGCAGTTGTGTCATACTCTTTGCATTTTCAGATGATGGATTGAACAGTGTTGCGTGAGATGTTCAAAGTTTGTTTTTTTATAACTTAACCCTGTTTTGAACCTCTCCACAACTTTATCCCTGATCTGGTGTGTTCCTTGGCCTTCATGATGCTGTTTGTTCACTGAGGTTCTCTAACAAACCTCCTAGGGCTTCACAGAACAGCTGTATTTATACTAAGATTACATTACACACAGGTGAATTCTATTTACTAATCAGGTGACTTCTGAAGGCAATTGGTTTTGCTAGAGAGTAAAGGGGGCTGAATACAAATGCACGCCATACTTTTTAGATATTTATTTGTAAAAAAATGAAAACCATTTATCATTTTCCTTCCACTTCACAATTATGTGCCCAGTTGTGTTGGCCTATCACATAAAATACATTTACGTTTTTGGTTGTAACATGACAAAATGTGAAAAATTTCAAGGGGTATGAATACTTTTTCATGGCACTGTACCTAAGACCAGGAATAGGAAGTAAAAGGCAACAGAGCAGAAAACATTTCTTACAAGCTTAAAGTGGTTCTAAAGGCTCAAGGATTTTTTTTTAACTTTATACATTCTAGGCTTGGCCGTTCCTGTCAGCCAGCCACGATTTCTAACAGTCAGTTGCACTAAATTTCCTCAGTTTAGTAAATGCAGTAATGCTCTGCTGATTACCATCATTCAATCATGTGTAAGCAAAAATGCTTTTTTTTTTTAATTTTCCTTGCACCGGATGGGGTATTCTTTACAAAGTGAATCTTTACTACGCTTACATTTACTAAGTAAAATGAGTGCAACTGCACTTGCAAAGTGCACAGTCTATTTGCCTTTAGACCAGCGTCACACTGGGGTGGTAGTCAGGCGGTTTAGCGCTGGAAATATCCTCTGCTAAGTGCCTGAAAACCGCCTCCCATTCATTCATAGTTACATAGTTACATAGTAGGTGAGGTTGAAAAAAAGACACAAAGTCCATCAAGTCCAACCTATGTGTGTGATTATGTGTCAGTATTACATTGTATATCCCTGTATGTTGCAGTCGAGGTGCTTATCTAATAGTTTCTTGAAACTATCAATGCCCCCCGCTGAGACCACCGCCTGTGGAAGGGAATTCCACATCCTTGCTGCTCTTATAGCAGAGGCGTTGCTAGGGGGGTGCGGGGGGTGCGGTCAGCACCCGGGTGACACCTGCTAGAGGAGTGACACCCTCCAAAGGGTGAGAAAAAGCCCTGGCTGACTAACTTTGGAAGTCTTTTTTTTTCAGCTGGAAACCCACTTCCAGTGCAGTGGGTGTTCTCCTCCTCCTCTCTGTCTCTCACTACGGCGCTGCTGCCTGAGCCTGTCACGATCCATTCTCCACCCGGACGGCTGCACACTGTCCTCTCTTCTCCAGCTACCGCCCGGGTGTTCCATGTACCTGAGCCGCCCAAGCTGGTGCTGTAACGGGCGGGGGGAAGGGGGTGTCGGCTTGCGGTGGTGGGGGGTGTCCTCTGTGGTGTTGCGACAGGTGGGGGGGCTGTACTGATAAAGGGGGGTAGTTTGTTCTGGGGGGGCTTTAATGGTAAAGGGGGGTAGTTTTTCCTGGGGGGCTGTACTGGTAAAGGGGGGTAGTTTGTCCTGGGGGGGCTGTACTGGTAAAGGGGGGTAGTTTGTCCTGGGAGGGCTGTACTGATGTAAGGGATAGCTTGTGCTGGGGGGGCTCTACTGATGGAGGGGGGTGGTCTGTCCTGGGGGGGCTGTACTGATGGAGGGGGTTGGTATGTCCTGGGGGGCTGTACTGATGGAGGGGGGGTAGCTTGTGCTGGGGGAGGGGCTCTACTGATGGAGGGGGGTGGTCTGTCCTGGGGTGAGCTGTACTGATGGAGGGGGGTGGTATGTCCTGGGGGGGCTGTACTGATGGAGGGGGTGGTATGTCCTGGGGGGCTATACTGATGGAGGGGGGTGGTCTGTCCTGGGGAGGCTGTACTGATGGAGGGGGGTGGTATGTCCTGGGGGGGCTGTACTGATGGAGGGGGTGGTCTGTCCTGGAGAGGCTGTACTGATGGAGGGGGGTGGTATGTCCTGGGGGGGCTGTACTGATGGAGGGGGTGGTATGTCCTGGGGGGCTGTACTGATGGCAGGGGGTATCTTGTGCTGGGGGGGGCTCTACTGATGGAGGGGGTGGTCTGTCCTGGGGGGCTGTACTGATGGAGAGGGGTGGTATGTCCTGGGGGGGCTGTACTGATGGAGGGGGGTGGTATGTCCTGGGGGGGCTGTACTGATGGAGGGGGGTAGCTTGTGCTGGGGGGGCTCTACTGATGGAGGGGGTGGTCTGTCCTGGGGGGGCTGTACTGATGGAAGGGGGTGGTATGTCCTGGGGGCTGTACTGATGGAGGGGGGTGGTATGTCCTGGGGGGCTGTACTGATGGAGGGGGGTGGTCTGTCCTGGGGGGGCTGTACTGATGGAGGGGGTGGTATGTCCTGGGGGGGCTGTACTGATGGAGGGGCGTGGTATGTCCTGGGGGGCTGTACTGATGGCGGGGGTAGCTTGTGCTGGGGGGCTCTACTGATGGAGGGGGTGGTCTGTCCTGGGGGGGCTGTACTGATGGAGGGGGGTGGTATGTCCTGGGGGGCTGTACTGATGGAGGGGGTGGTATGTCCTGGGGGGCTGTACTGATGGAGGGGGTGGTATGTCCTGGGGGGGCTGTACTGATGGAGGGGGGTGGTATGTCCTAGGGGGGCTGTAATGGTGGAGGGGGGTAGCTTGTGCTGGGGGGGCTCTACTAATGGAGGGGGTGGTCTGTCCTGGGGGGGTGTACTGATGGAGGGGGTGGTATGTCCTGGGGGGCTGTACTGATGGAGGGGGGTGGTATGTCCTGGGGGGCTGTACTGATGGAGGGGGGTGGTATGTCCTGGGGAGGCTGTACTGATGGAGGGGGGTAGCTTGTGCTGGGGGGGCTCTACTCATGGAGGGGGGTAGTCTGTCCTGGGGGGCTGTACTGATGGAGGGGGGTTGTATGTCCTGGGGGGGCTGTACTGATGGAGGGGGGTGGTATGTCCTGGGGCAGGCTGTACTGATAGAGGGGGTGCTTTTTCCTGGGGGGATCTGTACTAATGGAGGGAGTACTTTAACCTGGGGGGAGGGGTCTGTACTGATGGAGGGGGATTATACTTAGTGGGGGGGTCTATACTGAGGAAGGGGGTCTGTACAAAGTGGGGGGGTCTATACTGAGGGGGGGACTATACTTTGTGGAGGGAGGGTCTGTACTGAGGGGGGGACTATACTTGGAAGGAGGTCGGTAGTGAAGGAGGGGGGTCTGTACAGAGGGGCGACTATAGTTGGTGGAGGGGGGTGACACCATGTTTTACCGCACCGGGTGACACCAACCCTAGTGACGCCACTGCTTATAGTAAAGAACCCTCTACGTAGTTTAAGGTTAAACCTCTTTTCTTCTAATTTTAATGAGTGGCCACGAGTCTTGTTAAACTCTCTTCTGCAAAAAATTTTTTTCCTATTGTGGGGTCACCAGAACGGTGTCTCAAGCGTCTCTTCTCCAGAGAGAATAAGTTCAGTGCTCGCAATCTTTCCTCATAACTAATATCCTCCAGACCCTTTATTACCTTTATTGCCCTTCTTTGTACTCGCTCTATTTCCAGTACATCCTTCCTGGGGACTTGTGCCCAGAACTGGACAGCATACTCCAGGTGCTGCCGGACCAGAGTCTTGTAGAGCGGGAGAATTATCGTTTTATCTCTGGAATTGATCCCTTTTTTAATGCATGCCAATATTCTGTTTGCTTTGTTAGCAGCAGCTTGGCATGCCATTGCTGAGCCTATCATCTACTAGGACCTCCAGGTCTCCAGGTTTCCGTTTATGAGGAACTGTGTCAAATGATTTTGCAAAATCCAGATACACCATGTCTACGGGCCTTCCTTTATCGAGCTGGCAACTCACCTGCTCATAGAAGGTTAGTATATTGGTTTGGCAAGAACGATTCTTCATGAATCCATGCTGATTACTGCTAATGATACCGTTCTCATTACTAAAATCTTGTATATAGTCCCTTATCATCCCCTCCAAAATTTTACATACTATTGATGTTAGGCTAACTGGTCTGTAATTCCCAGGGATGTATTTTGGGCCCTTTTTAAATATTGGTGCTACATTGGCTTTTCTCCAATCAGCTGGTACCATTCCAGTCAGTAGACTGTCAGTAAAAATTAGGAAAAATGGTCTGGCAATTACTTTACTGAGTTCCCTAAGTACCCTCGGGTACAAGCCATCTGGTCCCGGCAATGACGTCCCTGGGGGGGGCAGAGGGGGCCCTGACCCCCCCAACATTATGCTGTGCCCCACCATATGCCGCTGTAATGTGTCCTGAGGATAAACACTGCAGTTTTGGTTACTAAAGCCCCCCGATTTCCTCGTGAAGACTGAGAAGAATAAATTCAATACCTTCG
Source organism: Lithobates clamitans (assembly GCA_037952925.1). NCBI lineage: Eukaryota > Metazoa > Chordata > Amphibia > Anura > Ranidae > Lithobates > Lithobates clamitans. The sequence goes on from JBBGZY010001206.1 coordinate 5,351,245, forward strand.
CCGTCTCCCAATCCTTTGTAACCAGATGTCCTTCCTCATTCTTTATGGGGCCAATATGGTCTGTCCTCCTTTTTTACTGTTTACATACTTAAAGAATTTCTTGGGATTCTTTTTGCTCTCCTCCGCTATGTATCATTCATGTTCTATCTTAGCCGTCCTTATTGCACCCTTACATTTCTTGTTGCATTCTTTATAAAGTCTGAAGACTGATGATGATCCCTCAACCTTGTATTTTTTGAAGGCCTTCTCCTTTACTTTTATATGCATTTTTACATTGGAGTTAAGCCATCCAGGTCTTTTGTTCGCTCTTTTAAATTTATTACCCAATGGGATGCATTGGCTAATGCCCTTATTTAATATGCTCTTAAAGCAAACCCATCTCTCCTCCGTGTTCTTTAAGATTCTATCCCAATTTATGCCTTCTAGCAAGGTTCGTAGTTTAGGGAAGTTGGCTCTTTTGAAATTCAATGTCTTTGTATTCCCCTTATGTTTCCTATTTGTGTGATTTATACTGAAGCCAATTGACCTGTGATCGCTGTTACCTAAATTGCCCCATATTTCCACATCCGTGATCAGGTCTGTATTGTTGGTAATCAGTAGATCCAGTAATGCTTTATTTCTAGTTGGTGCGTCTACCATCTGACCCATAAAATTGTCCTGCAAGACATTTAGGAACTGGAGAGCTTTAGATGAATGTGCGGTTCCCTTCGCCGAGTCTGTCTGGATAATTAAAATCCCCCATTATGATAACACTTCCCATCCTTGCTGCTAATCCAAATTGTGATAGGAGATCTGTCTCCCCTTCCTCCCTCAGGTTAGGGGGCCTATAGCATACTCCCAGTATTATTTTCCCCTTAGCTTTATCCCTTCACATTCCGAAAAAAATCTGCAAGCAGCATCTTTGGGGTGGGTTAGGAGCGCTCCCAAAACGCCCTGCCCATTGGAATGAATAGGCAGAGCTTTGAAAGCTCCTTAAAAGTGCTTTGGAAGTGCTGCAAAACTGGACTTTTTACCCTTTTTCTTTGGTAAAAAGCACGCTAGTGACCGAAAAGCGTTGCAAAAATGCCGCTTAGACAGCGCCAAAACGCCACTAAAACGAGCGGTGCTTTCGGTGTGAAAGCAGGCTAAATCAATCAACTCGAAAATGTCATTCAGTTAGGACTTAAAATTTATGACACCTAGTCATGTCAATCACCAGCTGAGGGCGCCAGAGACTGTATTCAAAAATAACTAGCAGCAAGTGAAAACAAATCTGCCATGTGAATAATAATAACATGGAACTAACAGTCAGTGATTACTGTTTATTTATACAGATTTGCCATAAAAATATAATGCTGCATTTAAACAATAAAATATGTTGATATGCCTTCCTTGAAAGCTAGATAATATTTTCCTGGACATGTACTGTTTAATTTTGCCTGTACAGAACCATTGACTGTATCGATTAAGCCAAGTGGGAAATAAAAAAAAAAATCATTTGATTCTGTAACCTGCAGGAGAGACAGCTGAGTTGTGTTAGTTTGTCATAAATGAAACGGTAACACTTCTAGACAGAGCAGTCGTATGTGCTGGTGCAACTTGTCCTCTCCAAAGCTTAATTCTTCAGGGCAATGCAGAGTACACCATCTATTGTACTCTCTGCTGATTGTTCTCCAGTCCAGTTATTTCCTTATGTAAATCCAAAGTCGGTTCTGGTGGTAGTTCATGCTAAACTGTAATTACAGTGGAGAAATCAACCCTAATGAAGAAAAAATCGACAAAAAAGATCTGGCAAATTAGCTTTTATTGCAGGGGGTTGCACGCGGACAGTGCACCCATTTCTGGGCTTTGTCTGACATCCCAGAAACCCAGGCTACAATGAGGTCACAGACTACATAAAAGTAGGCCAAAAATGAAGGGCCTGCCACTGCACTGTGTCCCTAAACACAATTTCAGGTTTTATTTATCACTCTCAGTTCAAAAACTAGCTAAGACAACTTGCATTTTTGTGTTTAGGTTGGCAGTAGAGGGGAAGTAAAACTGCAACCATCTGCTTTTAACACCCCTTGGCCATCCATGTGAACAAGCTCTTAGTGGTGCTCTTAACATCCCAAATACAGTCCCTCGCTTTTCCTTTAGACCAGGACAGGAGTGGAATCCTCAAAACTCTACCTTTGCCATGGAGGGTCATGGGATGGACATTGGCCATTTATAGTTGTTACCACTAGAAAAAAGTCAATCTAATGAATGTTGGAAATTCTTCATTTGATCAGCACTGCAGCCAGTAGGCTGCAGCACTGATCAGTGTATTCTGACAGCAGAAGAGTCCTGGTGTCAGAATGCAATAACAGCGGGTAGGATTCCTTTATTCACCTTGAATGTGTGGATGGGGGAATCCTTTTGTTTTTATTTTGATCAGCAAGGCGATCCATCTATGGCCAGCTTAATAGCAGATTGTGCACGGGTACACCCACCCTTAACAATGACAAGTGATGACTAGGGATGAGCTTCATGTTCTAGTCGAGCGCATGTGGAGAGAGATAGATAGACAGAGAAACAGTGTCATTTGATTTAAGTTAGATAGAGTAGGCAGGTCGAGTCAGTTAGCTGCACTTGCAGTGTATTGTGTATATATATGCATCCCAGGTGTTGTATATATATATATATATATATATATATATATATATATATATATATATATATATATATATATATATACACTGTATTCAGTTTAGATAGATCCGTTCCTGTTATTCTCCTAATATACTGATAGGCAGGCCGGTGTTTTTACAGTATTTCCAGTTAGTGTAGTGTGCTTCTTCTGATACTATTAATATCACAGGCAGGCTCTTGAAGTATTTCCAGGTAGTGTACTGTGTAACCCTGCACAGTTGCACCTACAGTATAGCTACCTGAAGCCAGGTGCTTGTGTGCTTCTTCTGATACTATTAATAGCACAGACAGGCTCTTGAAGTATTTCCAGTTAGTGTACTGTGTACCCTGCACAGTTGCACCTACGGTATAGCTACCTGAAGCCCGGTGCTTGTGTGCTTCTGATACTCTTAATAGCACAGGCAGGCTCTTGAAGTATTTCCAGTTAGTGTACTGTGTAACCCTGCACAGTTGCACCTACAGTATAGCTACCTGAAGCCAGGTGCTTGTGTGCTTCTTCTGATACTATTAATAGCACAGGCAGGCTCTTGAAGTATTTCCAGTTAATGTACTGTGTACCCTGCAAAGTTGCACCTACAGTATAGCTAATTAAAGCCAGGTGCTTGTGTGCTTCTTCTGATACTATTAACAGAGCAGACAGGCTCTTGAAGTATTTCCAGTTAGTGTACTGTGTAACCCTGCACAGTTGCACCTACAGTATAGCTACTTGAAGCCAGGTGCTTGTGTGCTTCTTCTGATACTATTAATAGCACAGGCAGGCTCTTAAAGTATTTCCAGTTAGTGTACTGTGTACCCTGCAAAGTTGCACCTACAGTATAGCTAATTAAAGCCAGGTGCTTGTGTGCTTCTTCTGATACTATTAACAGCGCAGACAGGCTCTTGAAGTATTTCCAGTCAGTGTACTGTGTAACCCTGCACAGTTGCACCTACAGTATAGCTACTTGAAGCCAGGTGCTTGTGTGCTTCTTCTGATACTATTAATAGCACAGGCAGGCTCTTAAAGTATTTCCAGTTAGTGTACTGTGTACCCTGCACAGTTGCACCTACAGTATAGCTACCTGAAGCCAGGTGCTTGTGTGCTTCTTTTGATACTATTAACAGCACAGGCAGGCTCTTGAAGTATTTCCAGTTAGTGTACTGTGTAACCCTGCACAGTTGCACCTACAGTATAGCTACCCAAAGTCAGGTGCTTGTGTGCTTCTTCTGATACTATTAACATCACAGGCAGGCTCTTGAAGTATTTCCAGTTAGTGTACTGTGTAATCCTGCACAGTTGCACCTACAGTAAAGCTACCTGAAGCCAGGTGCTTGTGTGCTTCTTCTGATACTATTAATAGCACAGACAGGCTCTTGAAGTATTTCCAGTTAGTGTATTGTGTAACCCTGCACAGTTGCACCTACAGTATAGCTACTTGAAGCCAGGTGCTTGTGTGCTTCTTCTGATACTATTAATAGCACAGGCAGGCTCTTGAAGTATTTCCAGTTAGTGTACTGTGTACCCTGCACAGTTGCACCTACAGTATAGCTACCTGAAGCCAGGTGCTTGTGTGCTTCTTTTGATACTATTAACAGCACAGGCAGGCTCTTGAAGTATTTCCAGTTAGTGTACTGTGTAACCCTGCACAGTTGCACCTACAGTATAGCTACCTAAAGTCAGGTGCTTGTGTGCTTCTTCTGATACTATTAATTTCACAGGCGGGCTCTTGAAGTATTTCCAGTTAGTGTACTGTGTAATCCTGCACAGTTGCACCTACAGTAAAGCTACCTGAAGCCAGGTGCTTGTGTGCTTCTTCTGATACTATTAATAGCACAGACAGGCTCTTGAAGTATTTCCAGTTAGTGTACTGTGTACCCTGCACAGTTGCACCTACAGTATAGCTACCTGAAGCCAGGTGCTTGTGTGCTTCTTCTGATACTATTAACAGCACAGGCAGGCTCTTGAAGTATTTCCAGTTAGTGTACTGTGTAACCCTGCACAGTTGCACCTACAGTATAGCTACCTGAAGCCAGGTGCTTGTGTGCTTCTTCTGATACTATTAACAGCACAGGCAGGCTCTTGAAGTATTTCCAGTTAGTGTACTGTGTAACCCTGCACAGTTGCACCTACAGTATAGCTACCTGAAGCCAGGTGCTTGTGTGCTTCTTCTGATACTATTAACAGCACAGACAGGCTCTTGAAGTATTTCCAGTTAGTGTATTGTGTAACCCTGCACAGTTGCACCTATAGTATAGCTACTTGAAGACAAGTGCAGATGTTCTCATACTAATAATACTACAGGCAGGCAGTTGATTCTGCTAGCTGCAGTATAATCGGTATATATACATCCCAATTTTATGCAGCTACATCTTACTGCAGGACAATAGTATGTCTGGAAGGCCAACAAGGAGAGGCAGACAGTCACAAGCCAACGAAAGAGGGCAAGCAGGCTCTGTGTCTAGAGGCAACACGGTGCATCCTCATCAGCATGTGGCAGTGGGACAAGCTTGGCCTTTTTTTCGGCAGCTGGCCGTGTTGAGCCGCAACATGCGGAAGACTTGGTCGAGTGGATGACCAAGCTGTCCTCATCCTCCTAATCCTCTCTCACCCTGGCTCAGGGTACTTTGTCTGGCAAAGCAGCTGCCAACGCTGCCTCTTCCCTCGGCTCAATGGCATCAGTCACTCCTTCCCTAGCCCCACCATGTCCTCCTGAGGAGTCCCCCTAACTGTTTGACCACAGTGTTGGGTACATGCTCCAGGAGGATGTCCAGCATTTTAAAAGCTCCGATGATGGTACTCAGCTAGAGGAATGCAGTAATGTGAGCCCAGACAGAGGGGGTGCCCAAGAAGGACAGCAATCTGGCAGTCATGTTCCCCCTGCTGCAGCATACTGCCAGGTTTGCTCCAGTGATGAGGAGGGAGGGGATGATGAGGTCACTGACTCCACGTGGGTGCCTGATAAGAGAGAGGAGGAGGAGGCACATCACCAATGAGGCAGGATGCCCTCCAGGGGCCAGCTTAAGGGCAGCACACTGACTGCATCACACCGCAGAGCTCTGCATGTGCAGGGCGCTGCTGTCTCTGCACGTTATTCCAAAAGTTCTTTGGTGTGGGCCTTTTTTTGAGAGGGGTGCATCAGATCGCACCACTGCTATTTGCAACATATGTCTCAAGCGTATCTCGCGTGGCCAAAACATCTCGGGCTTGGGCACCACATGCTTGACCAGACATATGTTGACCTGCCATGCAGTTCGTTGGCAAGCGTACCTTAAAGACCCACACCAAAGAACAAAGAGGACCTCTCCTTGCTCCTCATCAGCTGGCATCTCCAACCCCACTATACCTTCAGTCTTCTCTGAGACCTGCACTGAGAGGAATGAAGGTGTAGAATTAGGTGTGTCACATCCAAGAACTTGCAGGCAATCTGCTATCGGTACACCGACGTCAGATTGTACTAGGCAAATTTCCCTGCCCCAGCTGCTGCTACCACATGCCCAGCGGTTGAATGCTAGCTTGGCAAAATTGCTAGCACTTCAACTGCTACCTTTTCAGTGGGTAGACTCTGCCCCCTTCCGTGAGTTTGTGGAATGTGCGGTTCCTCAGTGGCAGGTTCCCAAACACTTTTTCTCACGGAAGGCGATTCCGGCTCTCTACCGGCATGTGGAAGGCAATGTCTTGGCCTCGCTAGACAGGGCGGTCAGCGGTAAGATGCATATTACCGCTCACTCATGGTCCAGCAGGCATTGACAGGGATGTTACCTAACTTTCATGGCGCATTGGGTGACTCTGCTGGCAGCTGGGAAGGATGCAGGACAAGTGCAGTAGTGTTGGAGGTTGTTCCGCCACCACGCCTCCAAAATGCTACTACTGGTGATTCTGACACACCTCTCTCCTCCACCCCCTCCTCTTCTTCTTCCTCCATGGCCTCTTCCTGTGCTTTGTCCTTGGAACCAGCGGTGCTACATAGGTGTTCAAGGAGCTACGCAGGTACGCAGGCCAAAAGATGTCATGCGGTGCTTGAGCTGGTGTGTTTGGGGGACAGGAGCCACACTGGGGCAGAGATTCTGTCAGGTCTGCAGGGGCCGGTTCGGAGGTGGTTGATGCCACGCCAGCTTAAGCCAGGAATGGTGGTTTGCGACAATGGTACCAACCTCCTCTATACCCTCAGACAGGGACAACTGACCCATGTGCCCTGTTTGGCTCACGTCCTTAACTTGGTGGTGCAGCAGTTCTTGGGCAGGTACCTGGGCTTACAGGATGTCCTGAGGCAGGTCAGGAAAGTCTGTGTGCATTTCCGCTGGTCGTATAATGCCAATGCTCGGCTGGCTGACCTCCAAAAGGAATTTAACCTGCCCAAGAACCGCCTAATCTGTGACATGCCCACCAGGTGGAACTCAATGTTGGCAATGCTGCAGCGGCTGCAGACGCAGCAGAGGCCATCAATGAGTACCTGTGCGACTATGGCACCAGGACAGGGTCAGGGGAGCTTGTTTTTTTCCCCCACGCCAGTGGGCCATGATCAGGGATGCATGCACTGTCCTGTCACCATTTGAGGAGACCACGAGGATGGTGAGCAGTGACAGTGCATGCATCAGTGACACTGTCCCCCCTGTCCACCTGGAGCACACGCTGCGTGGCATAATGGACAGGGCACTTGAGGCAGAACAGAGGCAGGAAGAGGAGGACTTATTTAGCTCTCAAGGCCCCCTTTATCCAGACAGTGTTCCTGCGTGCCCGCCGATCACACAGGAAGAGGAGGAGGAGGATTGTGTCAGCATGAAGTTGGAGCCTGGCACTCAGCATTAGCAGCAGTCTTTAAGGGATCATTTACAGTCCCAAGAAACCCATGGACTTGTACGTGGCTGGGAAGAGGTGGCTGCGGATCATGTCGTCCTTAGTGACCCAGAGGACTCCGGACCGAATACCTCAGCAAACCTACACTGCATGGCCTCCCTGATCCTGCAAAGCCTGCGGAAGGATCCTCGTATTCGTGGTATTAAGAAGAGGGATCGTTACTGGCTGGCAACCCTCCTTGATCCATGTTACAAGGGTAAGGTTGAACCTTATCTTGCCATCGCAGAGGGAGCAGAGGATGAAACATCTTCGAGAGGCCTTGCAAAAAGGTCTGTGCAACGCGTTCCCAGAGACTGGGAGGTTACAAACTCCTGTTCCTGGACAACGTGTTGCTGAGACTTTGGTCAGTCAAAGAAGGAGCGGTGGAGAAGGTGGCCGTCTGACCGATGCGTTCAGACAATTTTTTAGTCCGCAGCCCCAAGGTATGATCGGTTCCAGCAACCATCGCCAGCGTCTGTTTTACATGGTGCAGGAATACCTAGGGGCAAGATCTGACTTGGACACCTTTCCCACCGAAGATCCTCTGGGTTACTGGGTCTTGAGGATGGATCACTGGCCAGAGCTTGCACAGTATGCAATTGCGCTACTGGCCTGTCCTGCATCCAGCGTTCTTTCAGTGCTGCTGGAGGCTTTGTAACCGATCAAAGAGTGCGCCTGTCCACCGACTCGGTCGATCGGCTGACCTTCATAAAAATGAATCAGTCTTGGATCATCACCAGATACCAAGCACCTAATGCTGATGAAACCGAATATTTTTTTTTTGAAATGTCAGATTCCTTCAAGACTCCCTATGCTGATGCTGAGTGACTATCCTGTTATGCTGAATGACTATCCTCTTCCTCCTCAATGATCATGCAGATAGCTTGTAAGAATATTGTTGGTTCTGGGCACCGCCACCAGTGGCTAAGGCCCAATTTTTCTGCCCCCGTTTAACAGGGGCATGTATTTACAATTTTTGATGCAATACTTTGCAGCAGGGCTCATTCCTGCGCTCCAACTAGAGTATCTGTGAGGGGTTGCAGTGTTGTGGCACCAGCACCAGTGCCCAAGGCCCAAATTTTCAGCCCCTGTTTAACAGGGGCATATAATTACAATTTTTGATGCAATACTTTGCAGCAGGGCTCGTTCCTGCACTCCAACTAGAGTATCTGTGAGAGGTTGCAGTTTTGTGGCACCAGCACCAGTGCCTAAGGCCCAATTTTTCAGCCCCCGTTTAACAGGGGCATGTAATTACAGTGTTTGATGCAATACTTTGCAGCAGGGCTCATTCCTGCGCTCCAACTAGAGTATCTGTGAGGGGTTGCAGTGTTGTGGCACCAACGCCTAAGGCCCAATTTTTCAGCCCCTGTTTAACAGATGGCGCCAATCTTTCCAAGGTCAAGCAACTTGAACATATACAGCAAGAATTTGGACACTTTTTATATGCAGTTTCACATGATGCCTTACTTTACACTGATATACCCCACCAATGATTACAAACGGAATATTTTGGAAAGAACATATTCAACACCTCTCCCATCCCCCTTATAAAACTCTATTTTAATTTTACCTTTCCGACACCTATTAAGTCATATATTATTGTTGGATATACTGCAAATCTATGATATCTATACGGTTTCTCTTTAACTTTGTTGCAATGACGTCAATATTAGATGTTTTCTTTTTTCTTTTCCACCATTCTCCCAAAAACATATATGTTATATAAGATAACTTGGGAAAATCTATCTAACCCCCTGGTTGTTATTACCTGATGTTTATTTCTAGTTTTTTTCAAATAGCCTGTTACGTCCGCCGTCGCTGGATTGTCCCCCCTCCTGCTTATGCGGTTAACTGCAGCTTCCTTAATCATGAGGATGCTGCACCTGATCATGTTTGCAGGTTTAGGACATATTTGTCCTATGGACTCTAGTTCATTTTTCAGTGACAAGATATTTCTTGTCCCTTTGTTTCTGTTATATTTTTTTATTTTATATGCTAATTTTGCCTTTAAGGCCATTACTAAATTCATTTTGAAATTTGGAAGTTACAGTAAGATTTCCCAGTTACACTGGATAAAACAATGTTATACTCCTCTTTGTTGCGACAATTTACTCTCAGGATATGATATGCACTCTAAGTTCTGTTCTCAATTGTTACTGTATAACCTTTCTCAATCTTTTAAAATGATAGATACTAAACCTCCTCTATTTACGCAAGAGCTCTTTATATCTATACCACCTTATAGTTATAAGATAGAATTTTTTCATAAACATTATCACCTACCCATGACCAATGGTTCTTAAAGTCTTATCTCATAATGTACAGGGTAGGGATGAGCCGAACACCCCCCGGTTCGGTTCGCACCAGAACCCGCGAACGGACCGAAAGTTCGCACGAACGTTAGAACCCCATTGACGTCTATGGGACTCGAACGTTCTAAATCAAAAGTGCTCATTTTAAAGGCTAATTTGCATGGTATTGTCCTAAAAAGGGTTTGGGGACCCGGGTCCTACCCCAGGGGACATGTATCAATGCAAAAAAAACTTTTAAAAATGGCCGTTTTTTCGGGAGCAGTGATTTTAATGATGCTTAAAGTAAAGTGACGCGTGTTTCCCATGTTTAGAACAGTCCCTGCACCAAATGTCATTTTTAAAGGAAAAAATCTCATTTAAAACTGCTTGCGGGTTTAATGTCATGTCGGGTCATGGCAATATGGATGAAAATCAGTGAGACAAACGGCATGGGTACCCCCCAGTCCATTACCAGGCCCTTTGGGTCTTGTATGGATATTAAGGGGAACCCCGCACGCAAATTAAAATAAGGAAAGGTGTCGGGCCACCAGGCCCTATATACTCTGAACAGCAGTATACAGGCGGTGCAAACAAGACAGGGACTGTAGGTTTGTTGTTAAGTAGAATCTGTTTGTAATTTTGAACATTTTTAACGTGTTTAGCTCCAGCCAAAAAATCTTTTCTAAGCTTTTTGGAAAACATAGGGAAGGGTTATCACCCCTGTGACATTTGTTTTGCTGTCTTTCCTCCTCTTCAGAAGATTTCACCTCACTTTTTTGTCCCAATGAAAAATGTTTTTTGAAAATTTGGGTTTTTTTGTGGAACAAGGATTGGAAAGCATCAGTGGAAAGGAGAAATTGTTTTCCCATATTAACTCTTACAGGAGAGAATTTCCCTTCCTAGGGGTAGATTTCATCTCACTTCCTGTTGTCTCCTTCCGTTTGCAAGTAGGAGTCGTTTGTAAGTTAGATGTTTGAAAGTAGGGTCCTGCCCTATATACTCAGCAGAAATTTGGGCCTTAGGTGTTGCTGTGGCCACAACACTGTAAGCCCTCACAGGGCCCTGCTGTGAAATATTAGATCAAGAATTGTAATTACATGCCCCTGTTGAACAGGAGCTGAAAAATTAGGCATTAGGCACTGGTGCTGGTGCCACAACACTGCAACCCCTCACAGACACTCTAGTTGGAACGCAGGAACGAGCCCTGCTGCAAAGTATTGCATCAAAAATTGTAATTACACGCCCCTGTTAGACAGGAGCAGAAAAATTGGGCCTTAGGCACTGGTGCCACAACACTGCAACCCCTCACAGACACTCTAGTTGGGATGCAGGAACGAGCCCTGCTGCAAAGTATTGCATCAAAAATTGTAATTACACGCCGCCTGGTGCTGGTGCCACAACACTGCAACCCCTCACAGACACTCTAGTTGGAATGCAGGAACGAGCCCTGCTGCAAAGTATTACATCAAAAATTGTAATTACACGCCCCTGTTAAACAGGGGCTGAAAAATTGTGCCTTAGGCACTGGTGGTGGCGCCCAGAACCAAAAATGTTCTTACAAGCTATCAGCGTGATGATTGAGGAGGAAGAGGATAATTACTCAGGGATAGTCACTCAGCATCAGCATAGGCAGTCTTTGAAGGGATCTGAGATTTCAAAAAAAATTATTCGGTTACATCAGCATCAGGTGCTTGGTAGCTGGTGGTGATCCAAGACTGATTCATTTTTATGAAGGTCAGCCGATCGACCGAGTCGGTGGACAGACGCACCCTGTGATCAGTTACCACGCCTCCAGCAGCACTGAATGTGCGTTCCGAAAGAACGCTGGATGCAGGACAGGCCAGTAGCTCAATTGCATACTGTGCAAGCTCTGGCCAGTGATCCATCCTCAAGACCCAGTAACCCAGAGGATTTTCGGTGGGAAAGGTGTCCAAGTCTGATCTTGCCCCTAGGTATTCCTGCACCATGTAAAACAGACGCTGGCGATGGTTGCTGGAACCGATCATACCTTGGGGCTGCGGACCAAAAAATTGTCTGAACGCATCGGTCAGACGGCCACCTTCTCCACCGCTCCTTCTTTGACTGACCGAAGCCTCAGCAACACGTTGTCCAGAAACAGGAGTTTGTAACCTCCCAGTCTCTGGGAACGCGTTGCACAGACCTTTCTGCAAGGCCTCCCGAAGATGTTTCATCCTCTGCGATGGCAAGATAAGGTCCGCAACCTTACCCTTGTAACGTGGATCAAGGAGGGTTGCCAGCCAGTATTGGTCCTTCTCCTTGATACCACGAATTTGAGGATCCTTACGCAGGCTTTGCAGGATCAGGGAGGCCATGCAGCGTAGGTTTGCTGAGGCATTCGGTCCGGAGTCCTCTGGGTCACTAAGGACAACAACGTCCGCAGCCACCTCCTCCCAGCCACGTACAAGTCCATGTGTTCCTTGGGACTGATCCCTTAAAGACTGCTGCTGATGCTGAGTGCCAGGCTCCACCTCCATACTGACACAATCTTCCTCCTCCTCCTCCTCGTCCTCTTCCTGTGTGATCGGTGGGCACGCAGGAACACTGTCTGGATAAAGGGGGCCTTGAGAGCTAAGGAAGTCCTCCTCTTCCTGCCTCTGTTCTGCCTCAAGTGCCCTGTCCATTATTCCACGCAGCGTGTGCTCCAACAGGTGGACAAGGGGGACAGTGTCACTGATGCATGCACTGTCACTGCTCACCATCCTCGTGGCCTCCTCGAATGGTGACAGGACAGTGCATGCATCCCTGATCATGGCCCACTGGCGTGGGGAAAAAAAACCAAGCTCCCCTGACCCTGTCCTGGTGCCATAGTCGCACAGGTACTCATTGATGGCCCTCTGCTGTGTGTGCAGCCGCTGCAGCATGGCCAACGTTGAGTTCCACCTGGTGGGCATGTCACAGATTAGGCGGTTCTTGGGCAGGTTAAACTCCTTTTGGAGGTCCGTCAGCCAAGCACTGGCATTATATGACCGGTGGAAATGCACAGAGACTTTCCTGGCCTGCCTCAGGACATCCTGTAAGCCCGGGTACCTGCCCAAGAACCGCTGCACCACCAAGTTAAGGACGTGAGCCAAACAGGGCACATGGGTCATTTGTCCCTGTCGGAGGGCAGAGAGGAGGTTGGTGCCATTGTCGCAAACCACCATTCCTGCCTTAAGTTGGCGTGGCGTCAACCACCTCTGAACCTGCCCCTGCAGAGCTGACAGAACCTCTGCCCCAGTGTGGCTCCTGTCCCCCAAGCACACCAGCTCAAGCACCGCATGGCATCTTTTGGCCTGCGTACTTGCGTAGCCGCTTGAACGCCTACGGAGCACCGCTGGTTCCGAGGAAGAGGCCATGGAGGAAGAAGAAGAGGAGGGGGTGGAGGAGAGAGGTGTGTCACAATCAGCATTTTGGAGGCGTGGTGGCGGAACAACCTCCAACACTACTGCACCTTGTCCTGCATCCTTCCCAGCTGCCAGCAGAGTCACCCAATGCGCCGTGAAACTTAGGTAACGTCCCTGTCCATGCCTGCTGGACCATGAGTCAGCGGTAATATGCACCTTACCGCTGACCGCCCTGTCCAGCGAGGCATGGACATTGCCTTCCACATGCCGGTAGAGAGCCGGAATCGCCTTCCGTGAGAAAAAGTGGCGTTTGGGAAGGGGGCAGAGTCTACCAACTGAAAAGGCAGCAGTTGAAGTGCTAGCAATTTTGCCAAGCTAGCATTCAACCGCTGGGCATGTGGATGGCTGGGAGCAAACTTCTTTCGGCGGTGCAGCAGCTGGGGCAGGGAAATTTGCCTGGTACAATCTGACGTCGGTGTACCAAAAGCAGATTGCCCACAAGTACTTGGCTGTGACACACCTAATTCTACACCTTCATTCCTCTCACTGCAGGTCTCAGAGAGGACTGAAGGTCTAGTGGGGTTGGAAATCTCAGCTGATGAGGAGCAAGGAGAGATCCTCTTTGTTCTTTGGTGTGGGTCTTTTAGATACGCTTGCCAACGAACTGCATGGCAGGTCAACATATGTCTGGTCAAGCATGTGGTACCCAAGCGGGAGATGTTTTGGCCACGCGAGATACGCTTGAGACATATGTTGCAAATAGCAGCGGTGCGATCTGATGCACTCGTCTCAAAAAAGGCCCACACCAAAGAACTTTTTGAATAACGCGCAGAGACTGCAGCGCCCTGCACATGTGGAGCTTTGGGGTGTGATGCAGTCAATGTGCTGCCCTTAGGCTGGCCCCTGGAGGGCATCCTGCCTCGTTGGTGATGTGCCGCCTCCTCCTCCTCCTCCTCCTCCTCCTCTCTCCTATCAGGCACCCACGTTGAGTCAGTGACCTCATCATCCCCTCCCTCCTCATCACTGGAGCAAACCTGGCAGTATGCTGCAGCAGGGGGAGCATGACTGCCAGATTGCTGTCCTTCTTGGGCACCCCCTCTGTCCGTGCTCATGTTACTGCCTTCATCGAGCTCAGTATCATCATCAGAGCCTTCCAAACGCTGGGCATCCTCCTGGAGCATGTACCCAACACTGTGGTCAAACAGTTCGAGGGAATCCTCATGAGGACATGGTGGAGCTAGGGAAGGAGTCACTGATGACATTGAGCTGAGGGAAGAGGCCGCTGCTTTGCCAGACAAAGCACCCTGGGCATGGGTGAGAGAGGATGAGGAGGATGAGGACGGCTTGGTCATCCACTCGACCAAGTCTTCCGCATGTTGTGGCTCAACACGGCCAGCTGCCGAAAAAAAGGCCAAGCGTGTCCCATGGCCACGTGCTGATGAGGATGCACCGTCTCCACGACCAGCACTAGACACAGAGCCTGCTTGCCCTCTCTTATTGGCTTGTGACTGTCTGCCTCTCCTTCTTGGCCTTCCAGACATACTAATGGCCTGTAGCTGCACTAAGCTGGGATAGAACACCTGTAATTTTCTTCAGGTAGCTTTATATACTGTAACCAGACAAGCCTGCCTGTCAGTAGGAAGATAACAGGAACGGATCTAGCTGAACACTGTGAGCAGGACGCACTGTACTAAATGTAAATAGTCTAGCTGCCTGACCGTGGTACTAATAGGATCAAATAGAACACCTGTAATTTTCTTCAGGTAGCTTTATATACTGTAACCAGACAAGCCTGCCTGTCAGTAGGAAGATAACAGGAACGGATCTAGCTGAACACTGTGAGCAGGACACACTGTACTAAATGTAAATAGTCTAGCTGCCTGACCGTGGTACTAATAGGATCAAATAGAACACCTGTAATTTTCTTCAGGTAGCTTTATATACTGTAACCAGACAAGCCTGCCTGTCAGTAGGAAGATAACAGGAACGGATCTAGCTGAACACTGTGAGCAGGACGCACTGCACTAAATGTAAATAGTCTAGAAGATAACAGGAACGGATCTAGCTGAGCACTGTGAGCAGGACGCACTGCACTAAATGTAAATAGCAGGAACAGATCTAGCTGAACACTGTGAGCTGGACGCACTGCACTAAATGTAAATAGCAGGAACGGATCTAGCTGAACACTGTGAGCAGGACGCACTGCACTAAATGTAAATAGCAGGAACGGATCTAGCTGAACACTGTGAGCAGGACGCACTGCACTAAATGTAAATAGCAGGAACGGATCTAGCTGAACACTGTGAGCTGGACGCACTGCACTAAATGTAAATAGCAGGAACAGATCTAGCTGAACACTGTGAGCAGGACGCACTGCACTAAATGTAAATAGCAGGAACGGATCTAGCTGAACACTGTGAGCAGGACGCACTGCACTAAATGTAAATAGCAGGAACGGATCTAGCTGAACACTGTGAGCAGGACGCACTGCACTAAATGTAAATAGCAGGAACGGATCTAGCTGAACACTGTGAGCAGGACGCACTGCACTAAATGTAAATATCAGGAATGGATCTAGCTGAACACTGTGAGCAGGACGCACTGCACTAAATGTAAATAGTCTAGAAGATAACAGGAACGGATCTAGCTGAACACTGTGAGCAGGACGCACTGCACTAAATGTAAATAGCAGGAACGGATCTAGCTGAACACTGTGAGCTGGACGCACTGCACTAAATGTAAATAGCAGGAACGGATCTAGCTGAACACTGTGAGCAGGACGCACTGCACTAAATGTAAATAGCAGGAACGGATCTAGCTAAACACTGTGAGCAGGACGCACTGCACTAAATGTAAATAGCAGGAATGGATCTAGCTGAACACTGTGAGCAGGACGCACTGCACTAAATGTAAATAACAGGAACGGATCTAGCTGAACACTGTGAGCAGGACGCACTGCACTAAATGTAAATAGTCTAGAACATAACAGGAACGGATCTAGCTGAACACTGTGAGCAGGACGCACTGCACTAAATGTAAATAGTCTAGATAGAAGATAACAGGAACGGATCTAGCTAAACTGAATACAGTGTATATATATATATGCAACACCTGGGATGCATATATATACACAATACACTGTAAGTGCAGCTAACTGACTGACTGTTCTGCCTAATCTATCTAACTCAAATCAAATGACACTGTTTCTCTCTCTCTCTATCTCTCAGCACACCGGAACACACACTACACAGGGCTGCCGTGCAGGCGGCCTTATATAGTGTGGGGTGTGTACTAAATCCCCTGAGCCATAATTGGCCAAAGCCACCCTGGCTTTGGCCAATTACAGCTCTCTCTACTGACGGCGCTGTGATTGGCCAAGCATGCGGGTCATAGTGCATGCTTGGCCAATCATCAGCCAGCAATGCACTGCGATGCCGCAGTGAATTATGGGCCGTGACGCGCCACACGAATTTGGCGCGAACGGCCCATATCGTTCGCAATTCGACGGACGGTCGAACAGCCGATGTTCGAGTCGAACATGGGTTCGACTCGAACACGAAGCTCATCCCTAGTACAGGGTTTCAATTCACCTCACAAAAGCAAAAAAGCCTTCCAACATTACAAGAGAATTGGGGCTGATGTCATACTCATGTAAGAAACTTTTCCTCCACCAATCACCCAAACTATTTTGATAAGACGTATAACCAATTTTACTATACCCCTTTTTACAACAAAACCCGCGGTGTAGCTATCTTCATCTGCAATACCAATGTTTTAGACTTACAAATATATATAAAGATGTAGATAGCCGCTTTATCATCATTAAAGGACTGATGAACAATAAAGCAATAACTATAGCATCGATTTATGCCCCTAACGAATCTCAATCTACCTTCTTCCGGAATTTTTTCGAAACCCTTGAGCAATATAGCTCTCCCCACTTAATTTTAGCGGGGATTTTAACCTAACATCACACCCAGCTCTAGATAGATGTAAAGTAACTCCATCCACCAAAGCTTTCTCTAAATTCTTTTACCGGTCCATTAACAAATTTCAACTCATTGACTCCTGGAGGGCCCACAATGTTGGAATCAAAGCCTATACACATTATTCACACCCTCATGAAGTCTACGCCAGACTTGATTATATATTCTGTACCCCCATACTCTTAGCTAACTCCTCCAAAGCTCTTATCCACCCCTGTCCTTGGTCAGATCATGATATCACATCATTTGAAACCTCTCATATAGGACTCTCACCTTCCCCTTAAAATTGGCGGCTAAATGACTCAATTTTATCTGACCCCTCAATGACACAATCTATTTCAACACACATTGAAAACTACTTTACAGATAACGTCAATGATGAAACCCCACCCACAACACTTTGGGGGGCTCATAAAGCGGTTCTACGAGGCCACCTAATTAGTCTAGCCGCAAACAGACATAGAGAAAAACTCACAAACATCAAAAGTCTTACCAGAGATTTAAATCACCCATACAACAAAATACAACATACTCATTCTCAAGAACTCACTAAACAGATTCAAGACAAACGTAAAGCTTTGGACCTTATCCTATCAGCAAACACAGAAAAATCTCTTAGATTTTCCAAAGCCAAATTTTTACTACATAGTAACACCCCTTCAGCCATGTTTGCCAAAAAACTAAACCATGAACACAAACCCCCACACACATATAAACTTAGAGATCCCTCTGGCAACATGATCACCCACCCTTATGAAGTGTTAAATATATTTTCCTCATTTTACAAGGACCTACTCTCAAGCCACAACCCCCTCTTGACCAATCCTCTAAGTCATGGCTAGATGACATTCAATTACCCTCTCTCAACTCACAACAAATAGAATTTCTTTATGCCCCCTGCACACAATCAGAAATAATTTGAATAATTAAATCTTTAAAAACTTCTACAGCCCCTGGTTCAGATGGCTTCTCAACTTCATATTATAAAAAATTTGCCTCTCTTTTAACCCCCTACCTGACTAACCTCTTTAATCACATTCTCAATGGCAATCACTTCCCGGATGAGTTGCTCTTAGCCAATCTATATCTTATCCCTAAACCACTTAAAGACCACTCCCTCCCCCAGAATTATCACCCTATATCAGTTCTAAATAACGACCTTAAAATTTTTGGCAGATTACTCTCTGACAGATTGGCAAATGTCATTACAAATTTAATTCACATTGACCAAACCGGTTTTATTCCTGGCCGACAGATTGTTGATAATGTTAGACTTGTCACCAATATTATACAGGACGCAAATCTACATTCTCATCAACTTTGCCTCCTTAGTTTAGATATACATAAGGCATTTGACAGCGTTAGCTGGTCATACCTTAACTTCATACTACCCAAATATGGGATTTCAGATAAATTGCTACAGGGATTTAACGCATTATATCACACCCCCCAAACCAGAATCAAAATCCCTGGTCACAATTCTGACTTCTTTACCCTTAGTAGAGGGACTAGACAAGGCTGCCCCCTTTCACCACTCTTATTTGCCCTTGCAATCGAACCATTAGCCCACAAGATCAGAAACAGCATTGATATAAAAGGATATACTAAAGGAAATGGTGAATTCAAACTCAGCTTATATGCTGATGATGCTCTTATATTCCTTACAGAACCTCTTACCTCTATCCCATCCCTCCTTAAAGAACTTAAACTGTTCCATACCATCTCAGGTCTCAAAATTAATACTAATAAATGTTCTGCTTTACCAATTAACTTCACCCAAAATGCACAAAATTTATTATCAAATAATTTTCCATTCATATAGTGTCCCCAATCATTTAAATATCTTGGTGTCACAATTACCTCAACACATAACCTTTTATATAAATCCAACTATGCCCCACCATTTTCTCAAATCACTTCTCTTCTTAATTCCTGGTCATCTTTCCATATTTCTTTTCTGGGTAGAATATGTGCCATTAAAATGACAATCCTCCCTAAACTATTATATTATTTTCGTACCCTTCCCATTAATGTCCCAAAATCTAAATTGACTTCTATTCAAAGAATTATTAACAAATTTATATGGGCCGGAAAAAACCCCAGATGCAGCTATGCCCTTATGCATAGATCCCAATCCACAGGTGGCCTAGGTCTTCCTAATATCTGGCTCTACCACCTTGCTGCCAGATTAACACAACTCACCCAATGGTTTATCCCCACGCAGGAGACCCCATGGAAATAATTTGAAACCATTTCCATATGCCCACTACATTTACAGGGAATATTATGGTCCAACACCACCTCCTATAGTAAACTCACTAAATATAATATTATCATTGCCCAATTTTATCACGTATGGAATAGGCACAAAGATACATTTAAACTTTCCTCAAACACTCCACCCTTAGCCTCTTTCTTAGGAGACCCTAGATTTCCTTATGCATATAACAACAGACACTCCTTCTCTCCTTGGATCAATAAAAATATAACCACACTTAGATCCTTACAATTTAAATGGGAATTTATCCCATTCCCCACATTACAATCTACATATGGCCTCCCTTCCTCCCAACTTCAGCATTATCATCTAATTAAAACCTTCTACTCTAAATATTTCGCACTCACAACACACCCGTCCAACACTACATTTGAACAAATCAGTATCTCTTCATCTAGAGATAGAGGTCTTATCTCAAGATTATACAATTATCTGAATAATGTTGGAACACCAGATAAATCCACACAGATGCTTAAATGGGAATCAGTTATGGGAATCTCATTCAGCATAGATGAATGGACCTCTATGTCAGTTAACCTAGGCAAAAGTAACAAAGCCATCTCATTCAGAGAAACTCCAATTAAAATATTCTCAAGATGGTACTTAACCCCTGTAAAACTTCACTCATACTACCCTTCAATCTCTCCAAACTGTTTTAGGGGATGCGCAGAACCTGTCACGCTCATGCACATATTTTGGAATTGCACCTACCTTAATCAAATATGGCACAAAGCCTTCCATTTAATTGAAAACTCCTCCAAACATAAAATCACTCCCAAGCCCCCAGATATGCTTGTTATATGCAAACATACCAAATATTCCCTCTCCATGCATGAAATTATTTCACTCACTATGCAGTTCCATCCACTGGATAATAGCTTACAACTGGAAATCCAATAATCTACCATGGCAACAAGTAATTTCTAGAATGGAATCACTTAAACTTTCAGAATGGATATATCATACCCTTAATGATTCAACTCATGTTCACAAAAGTAAATGGTTATACTGGAATCCACCCTAACATATTTCAATATAAACTCAACCCTTTTCTTTTTCTGTTTTCTATAACCTGTTATACTTGAGATTTACTATATCACATATCACTCCTGATTATTCATCCTTAATATGTACTATATTCTTTGTAACTTTGAGTTATACCTCTGTTTGAAGGATAGATATATATTACTGTTACATGCTTTTATATATCTATACTTTTTGTATGTTTATTGAACTTCCAAAAAAAACTTTTGTAAACAAACAAAAAAAAATAGCGCCTGCAAACCGCCCCAAAACAGCTGCTCCATTCACTCCAGTGTGGGTGCATGTGGCCAATTATGGCTCAGGGGGTTAAGTACACGCCCCACACTATATAAGGCTGCCCGCACGTCGGCCTTGTGTAGTGTGTTGGTGGTGTTTGTTCAGAGAAAGACAGAGAGAGTGTCATTTCATTTATTTTGAGCAGGCAGGAATTCCTGGTGTTCTGTTGCTAATATACTTCAGGCAGGCAGGCGAGACAGTTAGATAGCTGCAGTGTATCTAGTATATATGCATCCCGGTTTTGTATATATAGCGGCGTTAGCGGTGCTTTACCGTCGATATTCACCCGCTACTGGGGCGGTTTTACCCCCTGCTAGCGGGCGACAAAGGGTTAAAAACCACCGCAAAGCACCTCTGCAGAGGCGCTTTGCCGGCTGTATAGCCACGCTGTCCCATTGATTTCAATGGGCAGGAGCGGTGAAGGAGCGGTGTATACACTGCTCCTTCACCGCTCTGAAGATGCTGCTAGCAGTACTTTTTTTCCTATTCTGCTATTCTGGAGAGACAGCAGCGGCTGTTTCGGGTCGGTTTGCAGGCGCTATTTGTATCGCCTGCAAACTGCCCCAGTGTGAAAGGTTCCTAATATACTTCAGGCAGGCAGGCGAGACAGTTAGCTGAAGTGTATTTCGTATATATATATATATATATATATATACATCCCTGCTTTGTATATATACATATATATATATATACACATATATACATATATATATATATATATATATATAAATAAATAAATGAGACAGTTAGCTGCAGTGCATTTTATATATATATATATATATATATATATATATATATATATATATATATATACAGGCTTGTGTATGTATATATATATATATATATATTAATATATATATATATATATATATATATATATATATATATATATATATATATATATATACCGTATTTATCGGCGTATAACACACACTTTTTTCCCCTTAAAATCAGGGGAAAATCGCGGGTGCGTGTTATACGCCGATCCCCTGTCAGATTTTCAAAATCTTAGTGAATGTGTGTGAGTGCGCTGCCCCCCTTTCTTATATATATCACCACCTGTATACCTTATCAACAATCAATAATCAATATTACATGTGCATAAATTCACACTTTAAATCAATAAATCATATATGTCACAAAAAGAACGTCCTTCAAGCATATTGCAATATCTTGTATCCTTTAAATGTGACTGGCGTGCTCCTATATTACTTCAATATGTGACTGAGTGGGACCCTCCACCATTCAGATTGGCCACTCACCAGATGTGTCACTAGGGGTACGCCTTTGGTTCATTCAGGGATAACCATTCCACACAGGTACTACTTCTCACCAGTATACAACTTGTGCTTTAATACTCCTCATGGGAAAGCATAGGAACAGAAGGCGATCATAGCGCAATATGTTTAAATCATTTATTTTAAAAGTTATCAAAGGTTAAAATCACTCACATTTACAGGTGCCCTTTTGCTGGCACTAAGCTTATCCAGCAGTTACGGACGGGTATCTAGTAGCATGGTTCGCCTGTTGCTGTAAGCGGTCTCCACGCTTGGCTTGCACTCCAAGCCTCGTTTCCGTTTTCGTCCGGTCACGTGATGCGTAAAAATCTCCCAGCAGCCTCTACGCGTTTCGCATCATCAAATGCGTCATCAGGAAGCTGCCGTTTGATTGGTGTCCTTTCTATTTATACTGTGTGTGGCCGGAAGTGTCCATTCCGCCATTTTAACTAAGGTAATGCTCCCATCTGTGACTTCCTTTCTGTTATCGCCATTTTAACTAAGGGTTTTTTCCCTTTTGTATGATACACGCTTATATCACTAATTCCCCTTTACATTTTCTTAGTTTGTTTTCCGATTGATGAGGATATTAACCTATCTATATCTGCTGGAGAGGCTTTTACAATGTCTCAAATACATTACACACATTTTTTTAAAATTTTAAACTTTCTGCCCATTCCGCCCTAGCCGTTCGTCCAAGTGCAATATGGGACAGCAAAAAAACATTCTTTGCAATAATCAAACAAAGTTCAAACAGATATTCTAAAAACCATATGTGGTTTATACGCATGACCCCTATTCTATACTCTTCTATATATAAAATCAAATAGACCAAGAAATGAAAAAATGTAAAGAAAATATGGAAAAAAATAAAATAAAATAAGTATAAAAAATAACTACAAAAAATAAAATAAAATAAAGTAAAAAATAAAAAATAGAAAATATATCAAAATAAATAAATAAATGTAAAAATAAAAAAGGGGGAGGGGTAGTGATATTAACCAAACAGGACTATCATGCAGAACTGGAGAGACTAGTGAAAGATATAAGCACATACCAACCCCTGAAAAAGAATCCCAATAGAGAACTAAAGAAGAAACTAAAAGAGTATTTGAATAAGGGCATAGCCGATAATATTATAAATAAGAAAGAAGGTAGATATTTGCTAACAGAAGCACCAAGGATACCAGTAATATACCAGGTTCCCAAAATCCATAAGAACAAAACTAAACCACCAGGAAGGCCTATAATTAGTGGCATAGAATCGGTCTATTCAAGATTGGGGGAATATTTGGATATATTCCTCCAACCTATAGCAGGAGAGGGCAAGGCATTCCTCAAGGATAGCAAGGATGTAATCAATAACCTAAAGAATCTACAGGTGGACGAATCCACACTATTGGTAACAATGGATGTGGAATCGTTGTACACCAATATAAAACAAACGGACGCTTTGGCAGCTGTAGCGTGGGGAATGAAAAAACTATCGGACCTAAAATTAAAACAAAGAAGGTTTATATTGGAGGGATTAAGGATGGCCATGGGGAATAATTTCTTCTGGCATAATCACAACTACTATAGGCAGATAAAGGGAGTAGGGATGGGTAACAAGTATGCACCAAGTGTGGCCAACATCTTTCTCAGTAAGTGGGAGGAAGAAGAGATTTTTGGAAGATGCTGGCCACACCTGCTGTTATACAAACGATTTATAGATGATATTTTGATAGTGTGGAAGGGCAGTCAACAGCAACTGGAAGCATTTATCCAACATATTGGCCATAATAAATATGATATTAAATTTACAGCTACAGTACACCAACAAAAAATTAATTTTTTGGACTTAGAGATTTATAAGAACAAAAACAAATTGGGAACTAGAACACACTTTAAAGAAACGGACCGGAATGGTTACATTCCGATGGGGAGTTGTCACCACCCCCATTGGAAAAAAGCAATCCCAAAAAGCCAGTTTATCAGGATAAGACGAAACTGTGACCAAATAGAGGATTATTTTCAACAGACAGATATATTAATTAAGAGATTTATAGACAAGGGGTACCACAAAGACACACTGGAGGACACGCGTCTTAACCACTTCAGCCCCGGAAGGATTTACCCCCTTCCTGACCAGAGCACTTTTTACAATTCGGCACTGCGTTGCTTTAACTGCTAATTGCGCGGTCATGCAATGCTGTACCCAAACGAAATTTGCGTCCTTTTCTTCCCACAAATAGAGCTTTCTTTTGATGGTATTTGATCACCTCTGCCGTTTTTATTTTTTGCGCTATACACGGAAAAAGACCGAAAATTTTGAAAAAAAATGATATTTTCTACTTTTTGTTCTAAAAAAAATCCAATAAACTCAATTTTAGTCATACATTTAGGCCAAAATGTATTCGGCCACATGTCTTTGGTAAAAAAAATGTCAATAAGTGTATATTTATTGGTTTGCGCAAAAGTTATAGCGTCTACAAACTAGGGTACATTTTCTGGAATTTACACAGCCTTTAATTTATGACTGCCTATATCGATTCTTGAGGTGCTAAAATGGCAGGGCAGTACAAAACCCCCACAAATGACCCCATTTTGGAAAGTAGACACCCCAAGGAATTTGCTGAGAGGCATGTTGAGCCCATTGAATATTCATTTTTTTTGTCCCAAGTGATTGAATAATGACAAAAAAAAAAAAAAAAAAAAAATTACAAAAAGTTGTCACTAAATGATATATTGCTCACACAGGCCATGGGCATATGTGGAATTGCACCCCAAAATACATTTAGCTGCTTCTCCTGAGTACGGGGATACCACATGTGTGGGACTTTTTGGGAGCCTAGCCGCGTACGGGGCCCCGAAAACCAAGCACCGCCTTCAGGATTTCTAAGGGCGTACATTTTTGATTTTACTCCTCACTACCTATCACGGTTTTGAAGGCCATAAAATGCCCAGATGACATAAACCCCCCCCAAATGACCCCATTTTGGAAAGTAGACACCCCAAGCTATTTGCTTTGAGGCATGTTGAGTCCATGGAATGTTTTATATTTTGACACAAGTTGCGGGAAAGTGACAATTTTTTTTTTTTTTTTTTTTTTCTTTGCACAAAGTTGTCACTAAATGATATATTGCTCACACAGGCCATGGGCATATGTGGAATTGCACCCCAAAATACATTTAGCTGCTTCTCCTGAGTACGGGGATACCACATGTGTGGGACTTTTTAGGAGCCTAGCCGCGTACGGGACCCCGAAAACCAAGCACCGCCTTCAGGATTTCTAAGGGCGTACATTTTTGATTTTACTCCTCACTGCCTATCACAGTTTCGGAGGCCATGGAATGCCCAGGTGGCACAAACCCCCCCCAAATGACCCCATTTTGGAAAGTAGACACCCCAAGCTATTTGCTGAGAGGCATGGTGAGTATTTTGCAGCTCTCATTTGTTTTTGAAAATAAAGAAAGACGAGAAAAAAAAATTTTTTTTTTCTTTTTTCAATTTTCAAAACTTTGTGACAAAAAGTGAGGTCTGCAAAATACTCACTATACCTCTCATCAAATAGCTTGGGGTGTCTACTTTCCAAAATGGGGTCATTTGGGGGGTTTTTTTGCCACCTGGGCATTCCATGGCCCCCGAAACTGTGAAAGGCGGTGAAGAGTGAAATCAAAAATTTACGGCCTTAGAAAGCCTGAAGGCGGTGCTTGGTTTTCGGGGTCCCGTACGCGGCTAGGCTCCCAAAAAGTCTCACACATGTGGTATCCCCGTACTCAGGAGAAGCAGCAGAATGTATTTTGGGGTGTAATTTCACATATTCCCATGGCATGTTTGAGCAATATATCATTTAGTGACAACTTTGCGCAAAAAAAAATAAAAAAAATAAAAAATTGTCTCTTTCCCGCAACTTGTGTCACAATATAAATTATTCCATGGACTCAACATGACTCTCAGCAAATAGCTTGGGGTGTCTACTTTCCAAAATGGGGTCATTTGGGGGGGGTTTGAACTGTCCTGGCATTTTATGCACAACATCTAGAAGCTTATGTCACACATCACCCACTCTTCTAACCACTTGAAGACAAAGCCCTTTCTGACACTTATTGTTTACATAAAAAAATAATTTTTTTTTGCAAGAAAATTACTTTGAACCCCCAAACATTATATATTTTTTTTAAAGCAAATGCCCTACAGATTAAAATGGTGGGTGTTTCATTTTTTTTTTTCACACAGTATTTGCGCAGCGATTTTTCAAACGCATTTTTTGGGGAAAAAACACACTTTTTTACATTTTAATGCACTAAAACACACTATATTGCCCAAATGTTTGATGAAATAAAAAAGATGATCTTAGGCCGAGTACATAGATACCAAACATGACATGCTTTAAAATTGCGCACAAACGTGCAGTGGCGACAAACTAAATACATTTTTAAAAGCCTTTAAAAGCCTTTACAGGTTACCACTTTAGATTTACAGAGGAGGTCTACTGCTAAAATTACTGCCCTCGATCTGACCTTCGCGGCGATACCTCACATGCATGGTGCAATTGCTGTTTACATTTGACGCCAGACCAACGCTTGCGTTCACCTTAGCGCGAGAGCAGGGGGGACAGGGGTGCTTTTTTTTTTTTTTTTTTTTTTTTTTCTTTATTATTATTATTTTTTTATCTTATTTTTAAACTGTTCCTTTCATTTTTTTTTTTTTTAAATCATTTTTATTGTTATCTCAGGGAATGTAAATATCCCCTATGATAGCAATAGGTAGTGACAGGTACTCTTTTTTGCAAAAATTGGGGTCTATTAGACCCTAGATTTCTCCTCTGCCCTCAAAGCATCTGATCACACCAAGATCGGTGTGATAAAATGCTTTCCCAATTTCCCAATGGCGCTGTTTACATCCGGCGAAATCTACGTCATAAAATGCTCGTAGCTTCCGGTTTCTTAGGTCATAGAGATGTTTGGAGCCACTCTGGTCTCTGATCAGCTCTATGGTCAGCTGGCTGAATCACCGGCTGCATTTTCAGGTTCCCTGTTGAGACAGGAGAGCCAGAGAAAAACACGGAAGATGTTGGGGGGGGGGGCATTCCCTCCCACTGCTTGTAAAAGCAGTCTAGAGGCTAATTAGCCACTAGGATTGCTTTTACATGAAAGCCGACCGCTGGCTGAAAAGAATGATACCAAGATGATACCTAAACCTGCAGGCATCATTCTGGTATAACCACTCAAAGTCGTGAATGGCATACCTGAAGACAAAAAAATGGTTAACAATAAAGCACAGTAAACGGTAAGGTATAAAAAATTGCATACCTGAAAAGCAAACATGATAAAACATAATAACAATAAAACATTGCAGAATAGAATACAGTAAAAAAGAGCAGAACAATAGAGAGAGAATAGAGAGAGAGAGAACAATAAAACGACAACTATTTTTATTTTATATTTTTGTTTGTGTTTTTTTTTTTTTACACTTTTTTTTGTAACTAACTATAATAACTGTAACCGGTTCCAGGTTCGGGTCTCTCAAAATGCGATGGCATCTCGGGAGACCCTGTGAAAGTGTGCCTAGTCTGTGCAATGCTGTACCCTACGCTAATACTCAACTAGTGCATGGTAGCGTTCAAAACATTCACCAATGCAAAGACCAGGATTGTCAGGACAGGAGGGACAATAATAGCGGGTGTCACGCCTATATCCGCGCTTGCTGCAGACACGACATCTTTTTTGGGGGGGTTCGCTGGGTAGGGGTACTCGGGAGGACATAAAGAAAATGCCTCTCATGCAGCCGACTGCATTTGGTTGGGGATGTGAATGGGGGAAGTACGGGCGCTGCAGAAGCGGTGGGTTCCCAATTAGGATTGGCGAATGCAGCAGGAAGGGCACTATGGGCATGACGGGCCTGTGTTTGTCTTTTTGGTGGCAGCGGGACACTACTTGTGCTTGCCACCTCACCAGCTTCAACTGCACTTATGGGACTCGCCACGTCACCAAGTGTTACTGCAGTGCTGGTTTGACTACGACCGGGGTGTACTAGGCCGCTGGTGCTTGCCAGTTCACCAAGACGCTACAAAAAAAACTGTTAGCGATCGCAGGGATCAGGCCTGACTCTGCGAACGCTGCAGTTATGCGTTTAGAGTTTTGTAAGTGACAGTGATCGATCGATACTGCACTTGGGTGGGCTGGGCCGGGCCGGGCGGAGGGGCAAAACGCAGGTGCTAGCAGGTATCTGGGCTGATCCCGCTAACACTGCGTTTTTGGGAACCCTAAACTGCTGGGGACGCTAGTATAGATCTGATCGGATCAGATATTGATCTGTTCAGATACTATACCACTAAGGGAGGTGTACGCTGCGTGCGTGGGTGTTAGCGGTACTGGCGCTAACCTGACGCTGCCTGGGGCTGGTGCTTGCCAGTTCACCAAAATGCTACCAAAAAAACTGTTAGCGATCGCAGGGATCAGGCCTGACTCTGCGAACGCTGCAGTTATGCGTTTAGTGTTTTGTAAGTGACAGTGATCGATCGATACTGCACTTGGGTGGGCTGGGCTGGGCCGGGCGGAGGGGCAAAACGCAGGTGCTAGCAGGTATCTGGGCTGATCCCGCTAACACTGCGTTTTTGGGAACCCTAAACTGCTGGGGACGCTAGTATAGATCTGATCGGATCAGATATTGATCCGATCAGATACTATACCACTAAGGGAGGTGTATGGTGCGTGTACGGTGCGTGCGTGGGTGTTCGCGGTACTGGTGCTAATCTGACGCTGCCTGGGGCAACGCATATCACCGCCGGGCGATCAGGGGGCTAAACCTTTATTC